>OU830596.1:9972101-11216376 GCA_917563855.2 Limnephilus lunatus
AACAAATTAAAACTTGTATTAACAATACTATTATGTGTTCCGTATTTATACCGGATTATGGCGTTATAACAACTAATTTAATCAAAAATTAATCATAATTAAAAAAAATAATCATTGTTTTAATTCATTACTCTATGCAGAACCGATTAGTAACTGTAATTTGTTATTTTTATTGGCTTACAAAAGAATCTAGGAATAAAAATCGGTTTCTTTAATAGCGTTTTACGAAGCTGATATTTTCCATTTGTCGTCAGGCCAATTTATTAAATTCATAATTGAAAAAATTAAAACAAATTGTTAATTACGAACCCTCCACCCCTGCTGTGTGTTATATTTTCTTTCTCATTATGTTGGTTTTCCTTCTTTTTATAATAATAATAATATTTGGATGATTTATGTAGCGCCGTTTTTTTGTGAAAAATCCCCCTATGTAAATGGCTAATCATTCATCCTTGAACGTTATCTTATGATGTGAAAATGTATTCATTTTATATGGGTTTACAGTTTAACTTCATTTTTTCTATCCCACATGCTTTAATTTGTGCTTTTTCATTTGTGTTGTATATGAAAATGAATACATATTTTTTCTTTTTTTTTTCTACCACTTTATGTTTTCTTTAATGATTTAATTTATGTTTTTATTAGACATGCAACGAATACTACTTTTACGAATACGAATACGAATATCAAACCTACTATCCGGCGAATACGAATACGAATAACCTGGCAGAGTAATAATACACTAATTTATTTAACCTTTTCTGTTTTAATTATTATACTAATAATTCAAATTTACAAGCGTCAAACTTTTATTGAGAAAACACAACATCTGTAGATCTTTTTTCAGTTTGGATGTTGCCGGCCGTTGAAAAAAGCCTCTCCGAGGCGACTGTACATGGCTTGTGTGATAAATATATACAGAGGTGTGTGACACACGGTATAATCACGCGGAGATACTTACAAAAGTTTTTTTTATAGTATTCATATTCGTAAATATTTATTCGCTGAATACGAATATTCGGTAAATATCTACTATTCGGCAAATACGAATATTCGTATTCATATTCGTTTCATCACTAGTTTTTATACTATAATTTGCGGAAACTTCGCTGGTTAATGCAACCATGTAATATGTTAATACCTTATAATATAATAATAATAATAATAATATTTGGCTAATTTATATAGCGCCGTTTTCGTGAAAAATCACCTCAAGGGCGCTGTACAAATAAATACATAAAAAATAATATTACTGGCTTACAACTAAGATTTACAATTATAATTAGTGACTTACATCTAAGTCTTATTGCTAGTGACTTATGACTAAGACATATAAAAGACATATAAAAGCTGACCTAAAACTAAGCTCAATGACATATATATTTACAATTATGACTTATAGTTAGAGATTTATAACTAACATATTTATTTACATTTAAAAATACTTGAAAACATCTTATAAATATCATACATTCGCCAGAATCACTCCACAGCGCCAGAAGAAGAAGGAAGTTTTTACATAATACATATTACTATTTAAGGACATGGATGCAAAATTTATCGGATTTACGAAAATGTATGGATATCTTAAATAAATTAATGAAATTAATCGCCGATCTTTACCGCATTATGATGACTCATCGCTCAACATTAAACGGATTGGGGTGTTAAGTTACCACTGATAGACCATTGGTAGGTAGATCAATAGCATTTTGAGTTTTTCGTTAGTAGTTGTAGGCAATAGAAAATAAAATAGTATATATTCGTGGACATCAACAATTATTAGAGTATAATTAAATTACAAAGTTTAAATATAATGACGAATTTATGGAAATGAGTATTTGAAAAAATGAGTTTTAAGTTTGGATCTAAATTCCGCTGGGTTGGTTATGCATCTCAATTCCATGGGAAGTTTATTCCAAGCCTCAGGGCCGGATACTCCAAACGCGCGATCACCAAAATTAGTGTTCGGATTTCGCTTGGGTTCTTTCAATCTTCCAATTGCAGACGATGTCGCTGATCTAAGAGATGACTGCCTTAGACCTATATTTTCCGGAATGCATAGTTCAGAGATATAGGGTGGAGCCATTTCATTGATAGCTTTAAACACCATCCAGCATAACTTATACTGGATCCTTTCAGGACACTTCAACCAGTGAAGATTTCGGAGGTGTTCCGAAATGTGCGAAAACTTGGGTACCCCTGTGATTAGTCGTGCTGCGGCGTTGAACACTGATTGTAGTTTATCAGTTTGACATTTAGGAAGACTTGCATAGATACCATTGCAGTAATCAAGACGCGATACTATATATGAATTCACAAGAAGCTTAATTGCTTCTGTCGAAAGGTTCCTACGAACTGACTTAAGTTGTCTTAAGTAGAAGAACCCTGTGCTAACACTGCTAACGGTCCTATTCACCTGACTTTTCAATGAAAGGTCTGAATCCAGATAAACTCCCAGAAGTTTGACGGTTGTTTTCGCAATTACGTCATTGCCGGAAATGGCAATTGGTGAGTTGTCTATTAGATGTTGACGTCTATTTGTAGCTGCCCACAGAAATTCGGTCTTTGATGGATTAAGCTTCAGTTTGTTTGAGGACATCCAGAGACTAATTGCTTCTAGACACTCAACTGTGCGAATTTTGAGGCCGGTGATCTCATTTGGTGTGCAGTAAAAGTAGACTTGCTGATCGTCGGCATAACAGTGAGAAAGAAGACCAAATGACTCGATAATTCTTGCGACATCATTTGTGAAGAGGATAAAGAGAAGTGGGCCCAGAACGAATCCCTGAGGTACCCCTGAAGAGAGTTTTGTGAAGTTGGATTGTTTATTTCCCACCTTCACTGCTTGTGAGCGATCCGTTAGATAGGATTGTAGCCATTTTTTTACGTTAGAATGTAAACCAAATGTTAATTCTAGTCTCTTAATGAGAAAGTCGCGGTCAATGGTGTCAAATGCAGCGCTCATATCTAAAAGTGAAAGAAGTGCTAACTTACCTGACTCTATGGCAAGGGTAATATCTGACAGGACACGAAGTAACCCGGTTTCTGTTGAGTGGAATCTTCTATAAGCGGAATATGTATATAACTTTCTTTTTTTTTTACAGTCTGCCGCACAAGAATCTCAACTGCTCCCGTCTGGAGCCAGTGAGACTATGGCATCCCCAATCGGGGTATGTTGTGAGGCTGGAGGTAGTGGGGAGGGGAAGGAGGTGGGGAAGAGGACGGTTGGGAAGTACCTGGCTATTCAGATCTGGTCACCAAACATGGCTAAAGCCATTTTCAAGCAACGTTTCAATTCTGAATGGTGGATTTACACCAGGGCGATACTGATAGTATCTTCCACTCTGGAACGTGCTGCAAATATACTATAACTGTTTGTTTCCCTAATAAACTAAAATAAAAACAAAGTTCTATCATCAAGCATTTTAAATAAACACTTATTTTACAAGGTTCTAACGTTCTAATATCACTTACCCTCTCTATTTTATTTGTATCTTTTTGTTAATCCAGTTGACCGTAAATTCGAAGCGCATTGTTCGTCACTTCGAGGCTCATTGTTCGTCACTTCATTGGATAGGGTTCTAACTAAGCCGTACCATTTACTAAGGCTTCAAAGTTTCCAAAGACGAATTTTCGTAATCTATTTAACAATTTTAGTTAAAGTAGTTTAGTTTATCATATTTAAATGTAGCTTGGAATTGCAAAAGGGAATTGTAATTAGAACCTTGTGAAACGAACTATTATGCCCTAGCTGGTTGCATATGGTTTTTTGTTTAGATATATTCTAAAAGGGTAAGTATACCCGTAGATATGTCCTATTTAAATATTTTCCTTTAAAATATGTTCAATTAAAAAACTTAACAGTAGATTCAACCTCAAAATTGGTAAATAGATTATGATCTTTGCAAACATTGATACCTCATATCTCAGAACAAGGTAAAGTGAACCCTATTCAAATGAAGTATCATATTGTAATTTTCGAGGCGCAGAGAACTCAATCTCTATTTCTTGAGAACCAAGGGTGTAAATGTCCCTGGGGGATTTTTTTTTCTACCCAAAGTGTAGGCTGCCTATTGCAACATATAGGGCTTTTTTTTTTAAATATAACTATACTTCGCGTGATCGACACGGTACGTTATCTCCGACTGTATTCGGAGAATAATTTCTAGGTGCTCTTCCACCTTACTTAAGATGAAGCCATACTAAATAATGCAAAATCATGCAAAATCGTATGTTTTTGTTTTGAAAATTTGACCGCTTAGAAGTATTATAGATGCTTCAATTAAATACTGCCTGTACAACATACCTTGGCCCTTAAAAATATCGGTCATTTTAAAAATAATTCTTTTGATAAGCTTAGAAAAAAATAAAGTATTAGGTCTATAAAAAACATTTTCAACTGAAAACTCTCCTACTTATAAACACTTTTTCGGATATGGTTTTATTGCATAATGTGGCAAATTCAGTTTCTTATATAATTATTGCGAAAAAAATGATATTTACGCCCGAACCTCACAAAATAAAATATAATATGCATTTTCACTTTGGTATTTTTGACATCACATTTTGAATTTGTTATATCAAAGTGAACCTTATACCGTCCACCGAAGAACGACTGGCAGCCGCCCCATTCTTTCGTCATTACTCCTCCGGCCGGAGCGGAGAGACAACGTGTTAGGGTCTGCGCTGCTTGTTTTCGTGAAATCAATTTAAAAATTCCGTTTTATTACAATAAACAATGCATAAAAAAGGAATTAATGTTTTATACAGGCCTTTACGAAATCAACATGTAAAAAAAAATTCTCAAATATCTTTTCCAACCTTTCCAAAAGCTTTTTCTCAAGTATTTTTAAACTCCTCCCATAAAAGGGCGTGAATTCCGATTTCGATTTTTTCCTGTACTAGTGGATCGCCTTAACGGACAACGTATCTCACTATTAGTCTCAGGTACTGACTGGGGCTTGTTCTGGATCTCTGCTGGTTCAAGGCCGTGCGACGACTTATACTATAGGACTATAAGGTCAGTTCTATAATATCTTTTTCTGGAAAAAGTTATATCCACCTCCGATATTTTATTTTTTGTGGAATGGGTAGAGGGGAGAGGGGCTGTTAGCGAACACAGAACTTTAAAAAAATATTCCCATATTTTGATATATTAATTTTTTTTTTTTTTTTGATTTTTCACAAACAACAAAATACTTAAAAATGTGGTATCCAACAATATTCTATGTTACGAGAAAAATGGAAAAATGAAACCAATTATGATTCATATTAATTTAAAATACAGTAAGCATACAATTTTTTTTTTTTTTTTTTTTAAATTAAGAGTTTTAAATTACAAGTCGTGAAAAAGGCAATTAACTTACAGTTTATTACTAGAACTTAATGCTGAATTAGTGGAAAATATTGTACATAAAAATTCACACACATTTCAAAGTTGATTCCACAAAATGTTTTTTGTTTATTCTTCATACCTTAGAGAAAGCAAATTTTTTTTTGTCATTTATTGTAATTTTTTAAATTTTTGTTTGTGTTACAGACATTGAGACCATTTACAATTCACATGTATCAAAAGCCTTTATGGATATATATATATATATATATTCTTTAAAAAAAAAAGGTAAATAGAAACATGAGATACATATTGCAGCAGATAATGTGTGGCATTTAAATGCCTTTTGAATTCTTCCTGGCTACTGTTAAGGATGTCGACAGTTTTGGAAGCGTTATTTATCAACGCCATACCTTGTGTGATGCTATGCCGAGCCAGAACGTCTGTTCTGCTATGTGGGATACATAGAAGATTGTAGTACCGTCGCTGGCCTTTGTTGTTCGGTACGAACAACTTATAGCATTCCAGGAGGCATGGTCTATCTATTAAATTATTTATTATTTTTAATTGGTAAACTAATGTTTAAGACAAGATTTTTATGCATAGCACAAAGGGTAACAATTATTATAAGCAATAATTATTAGCCTGAAACACTCGTCAACATTGAAAAAATCTTCCGATAAAAGATAAATGCCTTTTCTCGGAAGATTTTTTCAATGTTGATGAGTGTTTCAGGCTAATAATTATTGCTTATAATAATTGTTATTAAATTATTAATGATTTTGTACGCCGTTACTGCAAGGGCCCCATTCCTCCTCGACTGGAGACTTTAGCAACGCGTTTCGGCGAACAGATCTTCATGAAGATCTATCTCATAATACAGGTATCTAAGAAACTTTTTTTTAATCTGTTCTAATGTATTTTTTCGGTATAGGGCCTATACAGCAGAGGCATGTTCAATTTTAGACCTTATGATGCAATTATACGTAGCCATAATTGCTTCGGGATTTGAAAACTGTTTTCAAGATCTAATGATAAACCCTAGAATCTTGTTGCATGATATTGTCAACTGTAATATATGGTCTGAAAACATAAGTTTGGGATCAAAGACTACTCTAGGTCCTTTATGGATTTTCCTGGTAAAAAAATATCGTTTTTAATGCTATAATCAAATTTGATGGGGTCTCTCGAACGTGTATATGATATTGAGACACATTTTTTTTGTATCAGCCCACGATGAAATTGAATCTAAATCGATGTTTAATTTTAGACAATCTTGCCCGTCACAAATCCTCTTGAGTAATTTTAGATCGTCAGCAAAAAGCAGACAAGTGGAATGTTTGATGTATTCTTGAATGTTATCAATTAAAATTAAAAATAGTAAAGGTTCCAGGTTTGACCCCTGTGGCATTCCAGATAATGCAGAGAATTCCCTAGACCCGTATCCGTCGATGCATACACACTGTTTCTTATTTCTCAGATATGTGGCAAAAAAAATAGAAGAGGCTTGTCAAAACCTATTCTGTGCATTGATAATAAATATGTATCTATGATTCTGTGTAATTTTCGTAATAACACATCGTAATAGACTCGGTCGAATGCCTTAGCCAAGTCCGTGTAGACCACATCGGTTTGTTATTGCATATCTAATCTTTGTGAGAGTTTGGGTAGATTAGAGACTGTGGTAGAAATCCATGTCGATTGCTCCAAAGAAACGTTGAATTTGTTTATCAGCTTTTCGCAAATTATTGTTTCGAATATTTTAGGAAGTATTAACAGTACCGCTATTGGTCTGTGGTTCTGGAGATCCATTTTGGTTCCTGATTTGTGAATCGGACTTACCTTGGTATGTCTCCAGGATTGAGGAAAAGTGGAAGTTGTAATACTGAGATTGTAGATAAAACGCACTGGATTATACGAATGTTCTTCCAACAAGATAATGATATGAGATGGGATTCCGTCTGGCCCCGTGGCCTTGTTGGGCTTCTGTTCCCGAATGCATGTTTTGACTTCTTCAGGCTTAATTTTTTTCAGAGAGAAACCTATGTTCATTGGTACCTCTAGCCGGAGACTCTCAACATCTAGGTTGGTTATACACCGACTGGAAATAATCAGCAAATCTCTCTGAAACTTGTTTGGGACATTGGATGATTTTATCGACGTTCTTGAGTCCAATAGGAGTGCCCCTGTTCGTTTTTTTTGAACTACAATATTATATTGCCAAAAGTATTTGGGGTCTTCTTTGATCCCATTTTTTAATAGCAGACAAAATTTAATTTTTTTAAAAACATTTCTTTTTTGAGATAGGATCTATTTGCAGAGAATAATAAATTATCTGATTTATTATTTGTAGCCTTGTAGTTTCTACGAAGAGATTCCTTACATTTAATTTTATACTAGCTGACCCAGCGAACTTCGTACCGCCTCAAAATCAATAACTGTTGTGTTAACGTATTATCTGAATTAAATTAAGTTTTTTATTAAGTTATAAATTACACAATGCAGCAATTATCGATGTGCAACTGTCTGTGTTTTGTTTATATCAGTATCAGAGATAGCGTTGTGTACGGATTTATAATTTTTATGATTTTCTTACTGTTCCACTTACGGGAATTGCGTTTCATTTTCTTTAAACGTGTGAGGGAGATTTATTATAATTATTGTATTTTTCCTTTGGAGGGGTGCAGACATACGTTTACCGTTTGTCCCATTTTAGATTGTTGACATTTAGTGTGTAAGAAAGAGGGCAGCATTATATGTAAGAACAAAAGCAAAACAATTAGCGCATTGAATTCAATAACTACTCAATATTATACGTATAACAATATTTCTACAGCTCTTTCAAAAGATGAGAATTCGTTCCATTCAAAATGTACGAAGAAAAGAATTTTCTTCATAATTTTTTTTTCGTGACTTTTTCCGATGTGTTAATAGCTGTTACGCTATTCGTGGCGGCAAATCCAACAAATCAAAGATGGTGTAACTAACCCGACTTTGTTTTATATAGAGTATAAAGACAATACATATAATACTTTTATCGAACCAAATTGGATAGCTAGCATTTGTTTTCGATATTTTTTTAAAGGTACACATAAATCAAATATACTAAAATAGCACAGCATAAAAATATTCCACAGCTTCGTTGACAGTTTTAAGGTTGTATAAATATCACAAGTTAAAGTGTGAAAATATTTTTTGGCACAGATTAATATTTATATTTTTAAAATAAAATTTGTTAAAGTTTGATGTAAATGATGTCTGGTTCGTTGTGTGTTCAATTTTACTAGAACAGTATTTTATCTTAACAATCATATAACCAACCATGTAGTAGGAAATTCATCCTTTATAATATCATCAATAGGATCCGACACACACATGTTGAAGGGGGGGTCACGCACCTCTCCAGGGGGGCACACCACCGGGTCGGGGACGTGACGGGGAAGTATTCCGTACTTATCACCTGGAAAAAAATCAGAATGCGCAATTCACACGTATTATAAGTGAAACCTTCAGAAAACTAAAGTAGACGAGAGTGGGGAGGCTACGAAGCCCCGCACAAAGATGAGACCGATTATTCTATCTCATTCTCCCGCAGGCTAAATCCTATAGATGTATGTGTTTGTTTATTTTTAGTTTTGCTTTTTTGTTTCTTCGAGTTTCAAATCACAACGGTGCTAAATCAGTTTTCACTTCAACAAGGTTTAATAAATAACGTTTGGTTGCATTAGGTTAGGTTTTGGGCTATTTTTAATTACTTTTAATGTCTTTTCAAATGGTGTTGAAATGCCACTTTGTTGAGTTTTCATGGAACACCTCTGTTCATGTAATAGTTTCGTTCTATCAAGCGCCAGCGGAAAGTGTAGTATGTGATTTCTCTCATTAAAAGATTGACATTAGACGGCCGGCGTAGTAAGGTAGGTAGGCGTAGGCGTAGGTAAGCGTAGCGGTAAGGCTCTTGACTCCCAATCCGAAGGTCGACGGATCGAATCCCGGCATGGAAAATAAATTTTATTTGATTAATTTGTGTTTTATTCACAATTTATTCATTTAAAATAATATATAATATATTTGCGGCACGTTCCAGAGTGGAAGATACTCCCTGTATCACCCTGGTGTAAGACCACCATTCAGAATTGAAACGTTGCTTGAAATGGCATTAGCCGTGTTTGGTGACCAGATCTGAATAGCCAGGTACTTCTCCACATTCCTCTTCCCTATCTCCTTCCCCTCCCCACTACCCTCAGCCTCACAACATACCCCAATTGGGGATGTTATAGTCTCACTGGCTTTTGTGTGGTATTCATGTAAAATAAAAAAGAGAGAGTGATAACATTCTTATTATCGCAAAAAAGATACATACCTACGGGAGAAGGTTGCAATGATGCAGTACTCGCCAAATGACTGCACCCCAATGCAACCAACGAAACTAAAGAAAACAAATTGGCCATTGTAAGTCTTGAATAATCCACCGCAGGTATACCTACCGATTTACCTATTCCTTGGAAACAAATTAAAACTTGTATGAATGAGAATTGTTTGTGTTCCCGTATTTATACTGATTTTTTAGCATCGCGACAATTAATATTAAAAATAATCGATGTTTTAACTCATTACTCTATGCTGAACCGATTAGTTACGATAGCATATTAATTTATTAATAAGCATACGTAAAAGAGGGTGACCGAACCACTCTGAATAAATTCAACTCAGAACCTCATTTGAAAAGTCATTCAAAGTGATGAAAAAAATGATTGAATCAGTTACGTTAGGTTAGGGTTATGTGCTATTTTAAAATGATTTTTTTCATAGACTTTTCAAAGAGATGTTTGTAACAGGCTAAGTAAGCACCCAGTCATTAAGTCGGTTTCTGCATATTAATTCGAATTGCTTTTTAATTCCTATTTGGAAAAACAAAATTAGAATAAATCATAGACATATGAATATTAGTAGACCTGCCCTGAGTTATACATAAAAGCGTATTATCTCCCCCTCCCATTAGAACCATTCCATTGGCACCGGCTGGGATCGAGTATGGCTTCGCGTTAATCTAAAAAAATGTGACGTCATCATTCTTCTGCGAGCCAGCGTCGAGCACTCATCGGTGCATTTTACGAAATAACACGGTAAAAATATTGGCTTGTGTTTTGAAAACGTGTAAAAAGAGAATAAACCCAATTGTCGTATTACATTCCATAGGCAAGCATTATTTTACACTATTTTAAGCCAATTCAGATCACATAATATGATCGTTTTTGTAACATACACTATCACTCGAGATACATGGCGTGTGTTTACTGGGGTAAGTAAATTATGAAACATTTATAAAAGTGTCTTCACTAAATACGGCAACAAAATATTAAACTCGACCTTATAGGCGACCTTACTTTCCATATTTGGACTTCGCAAATGTGTTCATTACGCGGCGAGCAATTCGCGCTCCCATGTAAAAAGGTCTATTCATTCAAAAGCAGAGTTTACTTTTAAGAACGAAAGTGTGATATTATAATTCGAGATGTCTATTTAATGTCAGATTGAGTTTTGACGAATCACATATCACCAAAGCCGTCTTCTCGCTCTTCGTCCCGCTGTAGTTGGTTTCTACCCCTCACCTTTCTGTTCTGGTCTATTAATATTCAAATGTCTATGGAATAAATGGAATCGTGCATTCTTCTGTTGCATAAAACATACGATCGTAATGAAAAGAAATCCGAATAGAAAGTCAGAGAGTCTGGACGTTTGTTTTGACGAGGGAAGATATACTACAGTGGATCTCCATTGACCTGTGAGCTAATACTTCGTTTAGTTTTGAGTTTAATGTATTAATACTAATATGAATCTCGAAACTGCTCAATAGGAGGCTTGTCGCTGATCAGATGCTCCTGTACAAAATTATTAACTCAAAAGTTGACTGCCCGGAGCTGCTAAATAAAATAAATTTCCACACGCCGACTCGATACAGCAGACAAAATACCCTTTTCTACATTGATAGATGCAACACTAATTCCAACCAAAATTAATTTATACAAAGGGCATGTAAATACTATAATAATAAACTTGCACATATAGACACACTTGCTGACATATTCACTGCTAGTAACTGTCGTTACAGAATTTCTTTATTACATTCTATGCAGTGGCGGCTGGTGTTCATAAAAATAGGTGGTGCGCTAAAATAATAATAATAATGGTCTTTATTTCAAGATGTGGGAAGGTGAGTGCAATCCTACACATACCATAGAGATATCCCATAAATCTTGGACCTACCTACTCTAACTAAGATAAATTCAATTATGAAAAAAATCCTACCTATTTGTAAATTAGGTCGATTCTCCATTATCTCTGGGTGCATGCAACACATTGAGTCTAAATTAATTATATTTATTAAGATAGATTAAATTCTTTTAAAGTTTAACAACATCGTTCAATCTAAACAGATATCATAAGGATTGTGAGGAACAACTCACTGAAAAAGCATTCCATATTCCATTATTTTAAAAGAGTTCTAGTAAAATAAATATTGATCCATCACCATTTGTAAAGTCGCCGCGATTGTAAATTCAAATTCAATAACAGTTGACTCCTATCCAGAAAATTGTATTTAGATACTTATTGGCACGAAAATCGAGTTAAAAAAATGTTCAGTTTATCACACATCCGAAAGTCTTCCTTACGCTCCGTAACTCCAATGAAATATATACTGTCATAACTCATAACAAATAATGTCCGCAATGTTTGTTGTTATGCTGTCGTTGGTCGATGCTGAGTGAACATAGCATGAAAAAGAGTAGATATTAAAATAAAGACACGATATGGATAATAATATGACACAAACGTGTCCCCGTTTAACATGCTACAGAACGAACCATTCCTTTTGATGTGGTGGAAATTTTTGGATCGTCACCGGCGATTTCGTAAAATTTGCAAAGCATTCAACCTACCTACGATTTTGGCTCATTATAGAATTATAGAAGAACTCCTGTGATCGCTTTGCAAAATGAACCACCACTCTGAATATAGGCACACAACGATCTGCTTTGTTACGCGGGCAGTCCAGTATCCAGTAGGCACCTATATTACGCATGCATTATAACCGAATTAACCGAGTGTATATTGTGAACTGTGATGAGGCGTGTCGGAAATAAATATGTTTTTTGGCGCTCGGAAATTTTTAGATTTAAATTAATTAATTAGATTAGATTTAAATTAATAGATATATTTTGGGAGTGCGGCGCTCCTCCGCACCTTAGAACTGGCCGCCACTGATTCTATGTAGGTGCGAATAACACATATTCATGACTAAATTCATTGTACCTAATATTATTATATTACTTGCGTGGCAACTTTCCCTTATCCCTCTCCTCCCCTTACCCGTCCCAACCCAAATACCTATTTCGCAGTCTATTTAAGTATTGTTTTAATTATTTTATTATTGTTTATAACATGTTTATCACTTGTTGACTTAACATCTGTATTATTATATTTTTTAAATTGCTGCTTAGTTCTGTTTTTATTTATTCTGTTTTTCTTAAATTTTCTAGTTTACATTCAGTTACTTTTATGTTTCTAAATACCTATCTGTGAACATTAATAATTGGTCTGTTTTTTTGCCATCCTCTTATGTATATTTTATTACTATGACTGTTTATGTTCCTTAAATAAATAAATAAAATAAATAAATATTGATTTACCATTTAATATTCTGTTCAATTTGATCTGACGCCCTTTGTAATCTTTTTTTAAAAACATGCTATTGATAGATTTTATCTTCTTCAAATAATTTCAACTATTTTTTTTGTTTATTTTAGGCTAAACACGACCCTAAGTTTAAAATATTAGAATAATATGATTTTGTTTATGAATTAGAGTCCATGTTTTGTTTTCGTTTTTTTTTTTTTTATTGAATTATATGTATAATTTAATGGTTTTGCCAGAATTCTTTTATTTTAACTATTAATGTCTTATTAAAATGTTGTACTATTTATTAAGCATTACATGTTGTCGGTGTTGAGTTGACTTGATTCTGAGTGGGCATGGAACCGTAAAAGAGTATCTAGGAATAAAAAACGGTTTCTTAAATGGCCTTTTTTTATAATAATTTAAAACAAAAATAAATCAAATGATTCATAAGCAGTACCGTACAGTGCAGTAACTGGGCTATTATTATCAGCCCCTTTCTGATTGGGCAAGTAATTTAGTCGAGTAGCGAGTAACTCGCCACTTGGCTGACTCCTACTTACTACTAAATGTATGGCGTTCGGACACGTTTAGTTAATAACCACTGGAGCGATCACGTGAAATAAATAAATTTGCCTCGATTGCTTGAGATTTCCCACAAGATATTTTTTAAAAATTTTTGCTAAAATTAAAAAAAAATCATGCCTTCGAATTTTCACACAGAGACATAAAAAATATTACAGTGCTATGCAGCCAATGAATTAACCTGTATTTTACCGTTTATCTCACATTTGTAGGATTTATAAAAAAATCGTTAGTTTATAACCGCGCGAATCCTGTGTGTTTTTTACTTTGAAACTGCCGTGAGGGGTAGGTACTTATTCGAGTCAACGTATAATATTTTCGATTTCTTTATGTTGTCTGTGGTATACAGGGTATACTTGATAATGAAAGGTGCATATCTATGGAAAAGGGACTTCATTTGAACCATAAACAGCTGATCAAAAATTCGGCGGGAAAAAATATTTTTAACATAGTTCTAAAATAGTCTACGTAGTTCGGATTTGCGACATCTGTGGTCAAAAGTGGCTCATTTTTCGACCATAATAGCTCCAGTGGAATACTCGCTACTCGACTAAAATACTTTCCCAATCAGAACGGGGTATAGTTACATTTGTGAAGTTAATTTGATTGTGTATTCTGGCCTCAGATCCAAAATTAAGTTATACATGAAAAAGGTTGCACAGCCGTTCCTGACTAAGGTGAAGAAAGGTGACTATAAAAATAATTTAAAAACAACATGTTTTTTTAAAAATAATTAATCCAACTCAGATGTTTTAATTTCCACCTTTGGTAAATATGCTATACAAAAATTCTTCTAGGCCTCTGTTAAAGATGTCAACACTTTTGGAAGCGTTATGTCATGCTATGCCGAGCCAGTACGTCCGTTCTGCTAAGTGGGATACATAGAAGATTGTGGTACCGTCGCTGGCTGTAGTTGTTCGGCACATACAACTTATAACATTCCACGAGGTATGGGCTATCTATTAAATTATTAATGATTTTGTAAGCCGTTACTGCAAAGGCCCCACTCCCCCTCGACTGGAGACTTTGGCAATGCGTTTCCGTGAGCAGATTTTCATGATGCATCAATCGCGGGTACTTATTTGAAAGTTCATTTCTGATCGTCTTTTAAAAGGCAATGATTGGCAATTTTTTTCTACCTACTTTCAGCTTCACAAATCCTGCAAATATAATATCCCGTGATTTTTCACCGGTCTGCGCTAGTGAGACATAATATTGCAGTTACTACAATATATATTAATATTAAAATTATTTTATTTTAAATAAATTGCCTACTTACTATAAATTGAGATGTAAGTTACGTTGCGATTGTGCTTTGTCTGGTCTATATTAATTAATAACTAGACAGATAGCCTGATCTGGGTAGGTTTCGAAATAAGTATTATTACCTACTATAAATTTAGGTGTAAGTTGCGGTTATGATTTGTATGGTCTATATCAGAGGTCACCAAATAGCGGAACGCGGTCCGGATCCGGACCGCCGACCTATTTGGTGCGGACTGCGTATTTCCTTTTCCGTGTTCAATACGAAGCAACCATGCCTCGAAATCAACACGGGTTTGTAACGCCATTTATCCCCCAAACCCGTGTCCAGTAGAAGGCTAGCAGCATCCTACTGCGCACGGGTTTGTAACGCCAATTCCCTTCCCAAACCCGTGTTCAGTACGAGTGAATGCATTATAGACAAGTTTGTACCTGTATTTATAACAGCAGAACATGTGAAGAAATGTTTTAGAATAATTACACATACCTGCTAGACAAACCCTGCTTTGCCAAACAAACCATTCAAAACCTGGGTTGTTTTTTGAAATTATGATGACATGCGAGATTATTTTCGAGAATTTATTTTATAAGATTGGTACTATAAAGTGTTATAACTATTATATTATAAAGTGTTTTTATGTATTTTATTAGTAAGGCTGTTTGCGTTTTATTGCCAATCCATTATATTGTGAGTGTATGCACAAACCTCCTTTTTTATGTTATAATCACGTTTGGATGACGCATGCCTCGTACTGAACACGGGTTTGGGAATTGATTGGCGTTACAAACCCGTGCACAGTAGGATGCCGCTTGTCTTCTAATGGACACGGGCTTGGAGAAAAAATGGCATTACAAACCCGTGTTGATTTCGAGGCATGGTTGCCTCGTATTGAACACGGAAAAGGAAATACGCGTGCGGACCTTGTGTTAACAATATAAAATATTTTTTCATTCAGAATCTTAAATCGAAATTTGAACACAGATTGACAGATTTTAAGAAAATTGAGAATGTCGTCGACATCCTCAGTAGCATTTACTCTCTGCATCCTGGTGGTGAATGGAGCAATGAAGCTGCAAATATTTTTGGGAGTAATAAAGCTGCTCTCCAGATGGAAATTATCGATTTCCAAGAAAATACAGTTTTAAAACACCAAAAACAGGAAATTTCTTGTCAAGAGTTTTGGATAAAGAGCCCAGATAGCCCATGCCCAGAATTAAAAGAATTAGCCTTGAAACTTCTCACTTTGGGTCAACATATATTTGTGAAGCAGCATTTTCCAAGATGCGCTTCATTAAAAACAAATTCCGGAGTAGACTTACCGATAATACCGATGATCTCCAAGATTTAATCACAATAGCCTGCACAAACTTTAGTCCAAACTTCGGACGGATAGTCCAAGGCAAAAAATGACATTTTTCTCATTAATATTGTAAAAAAACCCTTGGTACCTACTTCTTTTTATTCATAACATTCGTTTATATGTAATAAAATAATGTTCCGGAACCCATTCGTTTATTCATTGATATTGTATCTACACATATTTAAATAGTATCGTTTATTTTTTCAATTGTTAAGCTGGGGAATGGGGGGGGAGGTAGGCTTTTTCCCCTCCGGACCGCGATGGTAATGTTATTTAAAAAAACGGACCCCTAATGAAAGTAATTGATGACCCCTGGTCTATATTCTATATTAATTAATAACTAGACAGATAGCCTGTTCTGGGTAGGTGTCAAAATAAGTATTAGGTATTACCTACTATAAATTGATGTGTAAGTTAAAGTTGCGATTGTGCTTTGCCTGGCCTATATTAATTAATAACTAGACAGATTGCCTGTTTTTGGTAGTTTTCAGAATAATAAAATTATTTCACTTTATGTGAGTTTGGTGTTTGTTTTTTTGTTTTTTTTTTTTTTTTTTGTGAATAAAACATTTTTTTCTTGGGAATTGTTAATTTGCGATTATTGAAAATCAAGGTACATAATTATGTGTTTTTGATACAATGTGGTAGCACTCGCAGGGATTGTCAAATTATTTCTGCAACGGCTTTTGGTTTGATGTGTGTTCAATTTTACTAGAATATTATTTTGTCTTTGGAATCGTGTAACCAATCACGTACAGTAACCGGTTCAATCTTTACATCGTCAATACCATCCGACACACACGTGTTGGAGGGTGGGTCGCGAACCTCTCCAGGGGGGCACACCACCGGGTCGGCGACACGACGAGGAAGTATCCCGGAGTTGGAAGCATCTGGAAAAAATAATTTAAAAATTCTGAAAACATTCTTTCTTTTTCGTTCAGTTTTTCGAGATCGTAAAAACAATGAAAATGAACACATCCTGGCTTAAATTGTGATGTTAAATATTTTTTCTATTTATTTTACGAGTAGACCACAATGCTGACCTAAATTGTGATGGTAAATATTTTTGCTTCTATTTATTTTTCAGTTACATTTTTCACAATCGTAATAAAAACATGTCGTTATAAGTACATGATGGGTCTTACCAATAAACTTGTTTCAAATCGTAATCATCATTAATGTGTGGTATGTGATTGTCTCTGTGTAAAATTTAAAAAACGTTTATTAGTAAAGGGGAATATGTGAAAGGAAATGTTTTTATTATGATTGTAATTCATTTTTGAAGTATCTATAATTATGACTAATCTCCTGGACGTTCGATTCATATATTTTTGCAATAGCTCCACACAGCAGGCCCAGAAATTGTATTTACCAATGTGAAAGAAATCTGATATCAAAAATTATATATACTAATGTGGAAGAAATCTGTTGTCACCGTTTTTTATATGTTTACCAATGTGGAAGAAATCCGTCGTCACAAATGTTTATATATTTTCCAATATGAAAGAAATCCGCCGTCACAAAAGTATATATATTTACCAATGTGGAAGAAATCCATGGTCCATGTTTATATATTTACCAATATGGAAGAAATCCATCCAAATCCATGTTTATGTGGAAGAAATCCGTCGTCACAAATGTTTATATATTTACCAATGTGAAAGAAATCTGTTGTCACCATTTTTTAAATATATTTACCAATGTGAAAGACAACTTATAAGATTTTTTTCATTAGTTACTTTATTGTACGTGGAAAGATACAAATTATGGTATATATAAGTATAAAATTGTTAATTATTAGTCTTCCTAACTAGGGGGTCCTGTGTTGAGGTAGACTAAACTTATTTACATTGGAACCATCGACACCTAACCCAGACAGGCCAAGGTAATTAATATTCTGTTCGTGGAAGAATTCGATCTATCATAAAATTATGTGATTGCTCTCGTTGAGTTCAATTAATAGAATATATCGCCGAAATGATTTTTCTGTGCTGTCCTTTCTGTCAACGTCCTTATCATTGTAAAAGAGATACATACCTAAGGGAGAAGGTTGCAATGAAGCAGGAGTCGCTAAATAAGTGCACACCAATACAACCAACGCAACTAAGCACAACAAATTGGCCATTGTGAATCTTTAATAATTCCCTGCAAGAGTACCGATTCATCTAATTTTTGGAAACAAATTGTCACTTGTATGAAGGATAATAAGTATTTATACTGATTTTAAACGATCGATTTGTGAAATCTAATGATGTTAAAAAATAATCGGTTATTTAGTTGTACACGCTGCTAAACCGATTAGTTACGACAATATATTTTTATTGGAATTCTTAAAACACCGTGTCTAAAATGAATGCTATATTCGATACTATCAATAATTAGAAGCCATTAAAGCAACTAATACTCATAGGGCAATACTGAGAGTATCTTAGAACTCTGGAACTAAGAAGAGAACTTCTTATTCTTCCTGTGCCCTATCAGGTCCCCCCGGCGTTGGGATCACTCCGATAAATGTATCTCTATTTTGCGCTGCCCGGAATAGCTCCTCCACACTTCTAATACCGTTCCATTCTCGTACATTTCGCAGCCAAGACATTTGTCTCCTACTAGGCCTACTCAATCTTTCTTTTTAATATTAATTGGAACAAGTGATTTTTTTTCCCATTAAGTATGTCTGTGATCCAGATATGAAATTTTACTGACTTTTACTAATGTAAGCAGTTCTCTATCTGCTCTAGCCCACCTGAGAATTTGTGTTGGTGATCATGTCAGTCCATGGGACTTTGAGCATTCTCCGGTGAAGCCGCATTTCAAAAGCCTATAACATGTTAATGGTATTTCCTTCAAGAAAAGAAAAAAGAAATAAGATACTAGCTGAAGTCCCCGGCGCGATGTTTTGATGATGATTGCAATCATATATAAAGATAACAGCCAATAATATGTGCGTTAAGAAAAATGAAGATAGTGTTGGTAGTTCTTAGTCGAAGTATGATACAGTTAAAAGTGATCGAATTGGAAATGGGTTCCATAGCTCAATCGGTAGAGCAGTTGGCCATGAATGCGAAGGTATCTGGGTTCGAGTCCCAGTGGAACCAATATCTTTTTCTGATTTTTCTGTCTTCAGATTTTGATTGAGTTTCTCTAATACTGTCTTCATTTAATTAAATATTATAATTTGAGTTTTTACTCATAAAGTTAAAAATAAAAATATAAATATTCATCCTAGACTTGTAGAAAAGTCAATAGATGTCGCGTATTAAAAATAAAATGGATAAATATTTATCCAGACACTATCTAGATAGCATTTAGTTCGGGTTGAATCTTGCAATCATATATAAAGATAGCAGCCAATAATATGTGCGTTAAAAAAAATAAAGATAGTGTCGGTAGTTCTTAGTCGAAGTATGATACAGTTAAAAGTGATCGAATTGGAAATGGGTTCCATAGCTCAATCGGTAGAGCAGTTGGCCAGGAATGCTAAGGTATCTGGGTTCGAGTCCCAGTGGAACCAATATCTTTTTCTGATTTTTCTGTCTTCAGATTTTGATTGAGTTTCTCTAATACTGTCTTCATTTAATTAAATATTATAATGTGAGTTTTTACTCATAAAGTTAAAAATAAAAATATAAATATTATTAATATAGTTCCAAGTTTTTTTTAATGTTATTTTCGCATTTGTTTTAAGTTTCGTTTTTTTGTAGTGATATTATTTCTTATTTTTACAATGCGTCATTTGTTTTTTTTTTAGTTTCAGGTGTAATTAATTTGTTTATTGATTAATTTTATAAGATCTTTGATTATCCAGTCTGGGTTATTTATGTTTTTTGTTTAATTTTAGTGGTACTGTTAGAATTAATTTTCGTTGTCAGGTAGTTAATCTAGCACTGGCTATATACCCTTTGATGAAAAAATATTATTCAGTTTGGTTAGGTATTTTGGCCTCTAATCCAAAAATAAACCATAAAATAAGTCAAATACACACCTTTACGAAACCAAAGATAAGGTCCCAATTTGAAAAAAAAATTAAGACTTTAGGAATTTTTATTTAATTATTTTTACATGGAACGACAAAAAAGTGACGTGATAATAACGTTCATAATACCTACACATTTTTAAAACTTTTTAATGTTTTCATTCTTATTTTTTATATTTAAAAAAATTACCTGGTTATTTCTAATAATAAAATTTGTCAGTGTATTTCACCATATTTCAAAAACAGTTTTTAGTTTTGGAATACGTTCACAGATATGAATTTTTTTGGGTTTTAACGCAAAGCGGAAATATTCTGACCTACTGAAAGAATATGGTAGAAGCCTGAGGGGTTAAATAAATAAGTAGATGAGAAATAGCTTAATTAATTTAATGTATATTATGGTTTATAAAATATAGTCCAAGGCATTTCTACAACATCCAACCTCGCCCTTTTCATTAACTTCTTGCATAGCAAGATGGACGATAAGGAGCAAGTTGATACTTTGTATACAGACTTCTCTAAAGCCTTTGACCGCGTAATTTACTCAATTATTTTGAAGAAACTCATCCTACTTGGTATACATGGCGACCTATTTTGATGGATTAAGTCCTACATTAGTAATCGCAATCAGGTAATATTAATAAACGGTGTTTACTCAAAGTCTATAGAGGTAATATCTGGTGTCCCGCAAGGTTCCCACCTAGGTCCGCTATTCTTCAACATTTATATAAACGACATTGGATCATGCTTTCAAAATTCCGAATATGTGCCTTACGCTGATGACATGAAAATATTCAAAGTTGTGCATTCTCTCTCTGACTGTGAAGCGTTACAAAGTGACCTAGATAGGCTTTGCAAGTATTGTAAAGTTAACTGTTTAGATATCAATGTTTCCAAATGTCATACTATGACATTCACCAGAAATAAAAATGTAATTAAGTACTATTATTCACTCAACAATGAACCTGTCATCTCTAAAACGGAATGTAAAGATCTTGGTGTTTACCTTGATAGCAAACTTATTTTCAATAATCACATCGACTCAATCGTTCACAGGTCATATAAAATGCTTGGTTTTGTTCTTCGTATAAGTAAAGTGTTAAGTAACCCACGCACAGTAGTTATGTTATATTTTGCATTAGTCAGAAGTATACTGGAATATGCCTATCGAATATCGCCAATTTGGAACCCGCAGTACAAATTATACATAGATAGCATAGAACATATTCAAAACAAATTTATAAAATATCTTAAATTCAAATTCAACAATAATTATGAATGCACATTTCAAACTTTGCAACAAAGACGAGTAATTGCTGATTCGACATTTATTCACAAAATTTTAAATAATAACATCGATTGTACCGAACTACTTTCCCTAATTAATAAAACGTACACGCCATACAGAACTATTCCACACGCTTAATTACAAGACAAATAATGCAGCAACTAATTCGCCAATCAATCGTGCTCTTCATATATTCAATAATATTAATCTAAATTATAACATCGACCTTTTCTCCGATTCACTGCCCAAATTTAAAAAGAGCATCATTTCAATCATATACATTGTTTAATGCGCATTCTTACATACATACATACACACATATTCACACACACACACGCACACACACACCTCTCCCTCAATAATTTACTAATTTAATATAGGTAAAATTTATAGTTTGTCACATAAAAACATATATTATATAACAGCGACATGTCATTGGTAGTACCAATTATTGTATTAATTTTACAACTTGTAACTATTTTCTAATATGTAATTATGTACTGTTTGTTTCTGCAAAATAAATAGATAAATAAATAAGACACAATCATTTACAAAACCGCAAGAATACAAGCGATGCATTATAATATACGAGTATGTTACTTTAAGCCTGTAAATCGATAAATCTTAGGTTTTACTAGTAAATCTTAGGATCTACTGGAAAATCTTAAGATTTACCTTAGTATGGGATTTTACAGTGACATAATATATAATATTTAATTAAATGAAGACGATATTAGCGAACGCGATTATTTGACATCATATGGAAATTGTGTGTTTTTTTTTATTTTGTCACAAATTTGGATCGGAGTTATATCCCCAGTGAGACTATGGCATCCGCAAAAGGCCACTTGCATCACATTAAAAAAAAAACGGTTTAGGCAAATATTCTAAGACATTCCGTATTTTTTTTTTAATAGAAGTTTTGAAACCCTAGCGACTTTTTGAAAATTTCAATCCGAAAACTCTGACCATTTTTTATAAACCGGAAAGACGGAACATAATTTTATGGGCGCGAAAAAACGATAATTACATAGCCCAAAAACTATTTTAAAAAAGATCGTTTTCCACACGAATGGCACGGGAGAATAACGAGGCATACCAAAAATATTAAATCTCAAAAGTATTTTTTTCCTTGATTCATCTTATTGATCATTAATAATTATAATGTTCAACAGATATTTGACTAAATCCAATGTAATAGATATACTATTTGTAAATTATAATAATAATAAGAATATTCAGCACCATTACCATTACACTTCTAAAACAGGTACAAAGTCATAAAATGTACGGGGCTCTCTTCGTATCATCTGTCAAAACGTCAAACCAAATGATAAGTTCGCAGAGATCAAACAATAAATCTGGTGAATGTTAAATGTCAAATTCAAAAATTAGCCTTAAATCAAAGTGTTGCCACATAACAAAAAGTCTATGTATTGATATATTAAGCATAGGAAATGTTTGAAACTCTCAAAATACCTTATTTAAGCTCCCGCAAAGGTTACTGAATTATTACAACCACATGACAATACATCTAAAAAAATTCTTAATCATTACAAAAACTCTTGCGAAACTTGAGAATGACATTTTGCAAAATAAAGATTATTAAATTAAAATTCAATTTTTGAAACTCTTTAAATGATTAAATTTATTTGAAGTACCTACTCGCCTAATACTTGGAATCGAATCAAAAATTATACATATTTTAAATACGTACCTATGTTAGGTACCGAATTTGATTGATTGTTCTTATACAATATCAAAGAAAATCACTCCTATTTTCAAAAATGTTCTGATTGAGGAACAGCACGGATTTAGATCGGCGAAATCTATAACAACTAATTTACTGTCCTTTACAAATACCATTCTTAAAGCCTTAGAAGACAACACTCAGGTTGATGTTCTCTACAAAGCCTTCGACCAAGTTAACCACCGTATCCTTATGGCCAAACTTTATGCTATAGGCATTAGAGACCCATTTTTATCATTCATTCACTCTCACTTGATAAATAGAAAACAAAGGGTCAAAATAAATAACGTTGAATCCTTTAACATTGATGTAACGTCCGGCGTTCCGCAAGGAGCCCTTTTAGGCCCCGCTTCTTTTTAACCTTTTTATTAACGATATCCTTAAAGTTTTTTCTCACACACGTTTTTGGCTTTTTGCCGATGACAATAAGATTCTTAAGATAATTAAATCCCATCTTGATTGTTTACTTTTTCAACTTGATATTGATTCATTTAATGATTGGTGCAAAATTAACTGCATGAAACTTAATGTTGATAAATGCAAAATTTTGTCCTTTTATAGAACCAAAAAACCTATTCAGTTTGATTATAAACTAAATAATGTTTGTCTCTCTACTGTCAAATCTATCAAGGACCTTGGGGTCACTCTTGACTGCAAACTTTCTTTCCGTTATCACATTAATAACATTGTAAACAAATCACTTAAACTACTCGGCTTTATTCATAGAATTACCTCTGACTTTAAACATATAAATACACTTAAAACTCTCTACTGTTCGCTGGTTCGCCCTCACCTTGAATATGCTAGTGTCATTTGGTCTCCTTTCTATGCTGTTCACATTTGTCACATCGAATCTGTACAACATCGTTTCCTACGAGGCATTGCTTGGAGGTTAGGACTTGAAAGAGGCGAGTACTCGTATGATGAAATTGAACAAACTTTAAACATTTCTTCTTTAGAAAAACGTAGAAAGGACTCTGATCTAATATGCATTTTCAAAATTATCAACAGTATTACTGACACACCTGCTTTATTACAACTCATCCAGTTCAACATCCCTTCCCGTAGACTCCGAAACAATGAATTGCTGTTCCTCAATCAACATTCTACGATTTATGGATATCATTCTCCTTTATCCAGAATGTCGAGACTTGTCAATGCAAATCAAAGCACTGAATTTTTTGGTGTAAGTCTAAATAAATGACTTTCGGCAGTCGATAAGCAATGTGATTTTTTGGTCTTTTTAAATCCATCTTCAAGCTACTTATGTACTTTTATATTATATGTAATTTCTATTATACTATCTTCTATATGTACTATTATATTATATGTATTTATATTATACTATCTTCTATATGTACTTTTATATTATATGTATTTTGTCAATGCTCTTTATATATATGTAGGTACTCTCCTTTCATTGTCATCTCTCTTTTTTATTCGTGTTATAATATTATATTGTTAATGGACTATTTGTCCGTAAATAAATAAATAAATAAATAAATAAGTAATATACAAAAAATAAATTTGAAATATATGAAAAATAAAAATTAGAATAATTTTTTTTTAATAGGTGGCACACGAGCTGTTTGAAAACTGAATGTACTAGTACTGAATGGATGGAACGCGGGAGGGGGGTTGGCGGGACGCAGGACCGTGACAAGGGTGTGGGAAGGCGGGGAAGGTGAGAGGAGAACGGGGACACACGGGAAAGGACATGCGGGGAGAAACGATTCATTCATTTGAATATGGCATTGCAAATCATGCAGGGAACCAGCTGGTTGTGAATAAAAAACTCAGTGATCAATCTCATGGAGTGTTTATTATTTGAAGAAAGACCTCACAAATCTTAACAGTAAGTATGTATTTTTGGTACATTGTAGTAGCACTCGCTGGGATTGTCAAATCATTTCTGCTATGGCTTCTGGTTTGACGTGTGTTCGATTTTTTCCCTTATCAACCAACCAATCATTAGGAGCAAAACAAACGAAAGCCTACATGTTCCCTTGATCAAATCCTAAATAAGCCCAAACACTGTAAAAAAAATTGACAGTTTATTTTATATTTCATTTTTTGAAAGATGCATTTGTTAATAATGCTCTCACCAACGGAAATTCGTAAAATTGACGTAGATACAACATTTCATATGAAACCGTTTTAAAGAGTTTGTATGTTGAAACGCATTTTTATCGAAACTACGTTTTTCAACCTGGTTGACAATATATTTGAAAAACTATACATCCGATTTGCATGCACCAAGTCTTTTAAAAATTCTTTTCGAAAATCCAGTAACCGATGTGTGTCCAATCCAGTATGTGAAACCATTTGAAACAGTTTGTATGTTGAATAATCCTTCAGCAAAACTTTGAATGCGTTTTTCTCGAAACTTTTTAAACATGTTTTTAAACCTGATTGACAACATATTTAAAAAAAAACTAAACATCTGATTTGCATGCACCTTGCACCAAGTCTTAAACTGTTCGAAAATCCAGTCACTATGGCCAGGTCCGTATTATCCATGAGGTAGTTTAGGCAACTGCCTAGGGGCCCGTATCGGTAAAGGGGCCCCTAGGGTAAAAGGGCCTTTAAACGTGCGTTGCCTAGGGGCCCCGACATGTTTAATCCGCTGTTTTGTCCAGAAGGCGGTGTAGGCCACTGCCTATGGGCCACGCTTTGACTAGGGGCCCCGACATGCTTAATCCGGCCCTGAATATGACAAAAAGTAGGGATTGTTTTATAAAAGGCCCCTTTCTATTTTTTTTTTATGAACGACGAAAATTTTCCATAAAAAACGCAAATAAAATTAGTTGGTCCGCCATTTGTTCGTTTTTCTAGTATCTCAATTCCCTACATAGTGTCATAGACACTAGATTTTCGAACAGTTTAAGAATTGGTGGATGCAAATCGGATGTATATATTTTTTTTAATATGTTGTCAACCAGTTTGAAAAACGTGTTTAAAAAGT
This sequence comes from Limnephilus lunatus, assembly GCA_917563855.2. Lineage (NCBI taxonomy): Eukaryota > Metazoa > Arthropoda > Insecta > Trichoptera > Limnephilidae > Limnephilus > Limnephilus lunatus. The sequence goes on from OU830596.1 coordinate 9,998,296, forward strand.
TTCGAGAAAAACGCATTCAAAGTTTTGCTGAAGGATAATTCAACATATAAACTGTTTCAAACGGTTTCACATAAAATGCTTTATCTCCGCCAATTTTTCGAATTTCTTTTAAAAAAATGGTGAAAACATTCTTAACAAGTGCATCTTTCAGAAAATGAAATAAAAATTTAGAAAAAAATCTTTTGCAATGTCCTGGTGCCTTAAAGCATTGTTTAGGATTTTATTAAGGGAACTGGAAGCGTTTGGCCCCACCCCCCAGAACCAGGGCCCCGGGGTGGGCCGCCCACCCCTTAGTCAGGCACTGGTGCAACTTCAACCTTTACATCATCAATACCGTCCGACCACTTGTGTGGGATGGTACACGTGTTGGAGGGTGGGTCGCGCACCTCTCCAGGGGGGCACACTACCGGATCAGCGACCGTACGGGGAAGTATCCCGTACTTATCATCTGGAAAAAATAATAAAATTTTCTGAAAGAATACTTCCTTCATGTTCAGTCTTTTTTCGAGATCGAAAAAACAGTGATAATGAGGCTCAGAGGAGAATAATATCTTAAGGAATTAATCACACGTTCGTCACACTATTTGAAACATCTGTAAAATAAATTACAAATAGACAGAAATATCAATCCACATACGAACTTACCCATATAAAACAAATTAAAATAATAAAATCCTATATAATCTAACTCTATAAATAGATTTGACAGGATTTACTACTGTACTGTATCTCTACCTTCATTTATAAGATAACTCTCTTTCCACCCACATATATAACCCACACTTTCAATCATCTTTATGTTAAATTGTATTCAAATTTATCTCTATCTAACCTTAAAGTTTTAATTGCATTCAAATTAACATGTCTTTAACCTTAAATAATATTCTTATGACATTATCAAATACTCTTATATATGATATTCATTTATGTACCTACCTCTACGCCTGTCTCAACACAGGTATACCCTAGCGAGACGGGCATCGAATAATATAATGTAAACATCCCTTATTTAGATCAATAAATAAATAAATTAAGATGAATGCCGTCTTTGGGAAGTGTGGAAGGTCTTTTAATGGAAAGGAAGGAGACCAAGTTCTCGGAAGGAAAAAGTATAAGGGTGGGTAGTAATCTGGGGATCAGTGGGTCAAAGAGCGACGGACGTATGAATCCAGCCCTCCCACGACGGTGCAAAGCGATGGTCGAGAGAATCCTGCTTGAGAGGCCAAAAGGTCTCCCTCAATCAGTCTCTCCCGATCCGGCCTCACTTGATTATATACCAATGTGAAAGAAATTTAGTGTCACCAATTTTTATATATTTTCCAATGTGAAAAAAATCGAATGTTCAATTTTAAGGTATTTACCAATGTACACAACATCTGATGTCGCCATTTTAATATATTTACTAATGTGAAAGAAATCTTACATACCTATATACCAATGTGAAAGAAATTTAGCGTCATCAATTTTTATATATTTACCAATGTGAAAGAAATCTGGTGTGACCAATTTTTATATATTTACCAATGTGAAAGAAATCTGGTGTGACCAATGTTTATATATTTACCAATGTGAAAGAAATCTGGTGTGACCAATTTTTATATATATACCAATGTGAAAGAAATCTGGTGTGACCAATTTTTATATATTTACCAATGTGAAAGAAATCTGGAGTGACCAATTTTTATATATTTACCAATGTGAAAGAAATCTGGTGTCACCAATTTTTATATATTTATCAGTGTGAAAGAAATCCGATGTCCCCAATTTTTACATATTTTATCAATGTGAAAGGAATCAGATTTTTTCATTAGTGACTATTCTAGGCGACAGGCGGAATCCTTTACCCTTTGCCACGGATTGGAGCAAATAGTTTAGGAGTCTACAAGGGTTCCTGATGTCCGGACCCATCGCTCCAATCTACTAGACCTATTTTTAACCACTGCATCACATGGTTAAAAGGTTGAAGTCACAACGCCTCACGACTAATCGGACTAAACTGCCTGGTTAAGACGTCAATCCCCGTATCCTTCAGACCGCCAAGTGAGAGGCTGAAGAGAAAAGTGTGGCACTACAGGTCAGCAGATTGGTTCGGTCTGCGGGCACATTTTTATGCTTTCCCGTGGTCAGCTGTCTGTTTTCAGACTTCGGATCTCTCAAGATGTGCCTTCATGGAAATTGATGAAGTTATCACATCCTAGATGGATGGCTTCATCACTCAAAGACAATGCTCTGAAGCAGTGCAACGAAAAAACGCGGTTTACCGAGCCTGCAATACATCTAGAACATCCGAAGACAGAACAGCAGACAACAAAATGGCAAAGGAAACCAAGAAAAGTCATAAATAGGTCAAAATTCGAGCACGAACTTCAGATCAGCAAAAGCTGGCTGCATGCCCGCATGGCAGCAGAGCATTCTGGTCGCTTACGGGCTCGATAGGTCGCAATTTCGAAAATATACGTGATGTCTTTCGATAAGTTCAATTATTATTTTATTTTTATTTATTTTGATATAATATTTTAAATTTCAATAGTAAATAATCCAGTAATGTTGACCTCACTGGGTGACCCATGCTGAGGCCTCCATTTTGTAAAATAAAAAATGAAATTATAAAAGTGTATTGAGTGTATCGCCTAAATGTTGTGTTTTTGTCAACGTCATTATTGCAAAAAGAAATACATACCTAAGGGAGAAGGTTGCAATGATGCCGGACTCGCCAAATGACTGTACACCAATACAACCAACGTAACTAAGCACAAATAATTATTGGCCATTTTGAATCTTGAATAAATTTAATAAATAAAACAATTTTTAAATTTATCTAATTCTTGGAAACAAATTATCACTTGTATTTATACTGATTTAAAATGATCGATTTATTAAAATATAATCGATTATTTAGCTGATTTTACTATAGTAAACCGATTAGTTACGATAATATATTTTATTAGCATACTTAAGAGGGAAACGGGCACGTGTTGTTTACAGGAATGTATTGTCTATTTTCCTCTCTGGTTTTTAATATTACTGCAATGTTTTTTAATTACTTTTTTGATAATTCACTTCTTGTAGGAGTCGGGACCCTCCGAAAACCGTTGAAATTGCCTAGTTTGAACGCCATTATCAGACATTCAGTATGCAAACTAGACGATGTATTTTTTTAAATCAAAAGGTTTCTTGACATAGAGTATTTCCTTCTAATGCAGGTTGTAAAAAAATTCTTAAAAATCGGTTCAGTTTTGGAGGATAAAAATGGGAATACGAAATCTCGATTTTGATGATGTTATTTAGGTATTATCAGCCTGAGGTGCAGTTGTCCTTTTCGCTCAGTACCTGCTCGGGAGAGAATAAGCAATGGTGATAGTAACAGTTTGGTACAATACCTACCTATTGTTCAAAATTTTCGGCTTCCTTGTTTCCTCTTAACCACGCGGAACCGTAAGCTTGTTTTACGATAATATAACATTACCAAGTGTGTTAAGTATGAAGCGTACCTGATTTATAAATACTTTGTCTAAAGTGAGTGTGATATTCATATTCGTCAACGTAAATAAGAAGCCTTTAAAACGGTTTATACTCAAAGGGTGATACTAAGAGTATCTTATGTTTGAAAACCAAAATTTAATATATTTTTTAATTTAAAAAAAAAATTATTATTGTACAATATAATTTATCAAATTACAGTACAATTTAATTACCATATCAGCATTTAGGCAGGTGAACCTTCAATAATAATTTTAAGATGAAGCCATACTAAATAATGCAAAATCATATGTTTTTGTTTTGAAAATTTGATGGCTTAGAAGTATTATAAATGCTTCATTTAAAAACTGCGTGTAGAATATACCTTGACCCTTAAAAATATTGGTCATTTTTAATAAGTCTTTTAATAAGCCTATAAAAAAAGTATTAGGTCTATAAAAAAACGTTAAAATCTACTCTACTGTTTATAAACACCTTTTCGGATATGGTTTTATTGTATAATGTGGCAAATTCAGTTTCTTTTATAATAATCGCAAAAAAATGATATTTACGCCCAAACTTCACAAAATGAAATAAAACATACATTTTGGCGATGTTTTTTCCCAGTGCATTAAAAGAGGCGTTACCCAACTGCGAATATAAACGCTACGCCATCTGCAGAAGGGCCGATGGCGTGTATTATATTCGCAGTCAGTTGCCGCCTGTCAGGCCTGTCTTTTGAGCCGAATAGACGTTGCTCCGGTCTCCGCGTTTGCTTCGTTCTGTAAAATTGAACTTGCGGACCGTTGTTGGCTACGGATTATGGTTTTTATTAATCAACAGCCACAAAGTCCATTACTCTCCCCGATTCCGAATGGGTCCAGTTCCAGGGGATCGTCGTAATGCATATAGATAACAGTCACTTACATCCAAATGGTTTGCAAGTTCATTTAACAGCTCCACTCCCCTCGTCATGCTATGTTTTGCCAAAACGTCTGTTCTGTCGTTCGGCACTTTAAATAAATCATGATGTCGACTTCGGCTGTTGTGGTCTGGTACATATAAATCATAGCATCTCAAGAGAAATGGGCTATCGATGAAATTGTTCCAAATTTTGAAAGACGGAATAGCAAGACTTGCTTTCCACCTAGTTTCTAGACTCACAGAATCAGTTTCCTCAGTTATTTCAATGTACTTCTGGTGGTACGGTGCCCAAACATCGCTCGTGTACTCCAGCTTGCTTCTCAATATGCCATCGAATGATGATCCGCCCCAGGTGCCACCCACACTACACCCGACCACGGAAAAGAATTACGAAGGATATTGCCACAAAAATATTGAACACGGTCTGTTATTTATATTTTCGTAGCTCTATGGCTCCCCGTGGAGTGCCCAGAAAGGAGAATTTTGTGCCTGACGGTCTTTTTGTAGGTGAAAATAACCTATATCTGAAACTCTCTAGCTCTCTTCGGTTTCGGCCTAGTTTCGGCAAAAAAACGGGTTTCGGCCAACTACAGAAATTAAATGGAAAAATATATCCCCCTTCAGCAAATATAAAAATGTTTTAAATTCTTGGATAAATATCATTGATACCTACAAACATTTACTTGCTATAACATCTGACCTGCTGTAACATCTGACCTGATGGAATCTAACAATTTTTTAATCTTTATTAATATGTTGTTTGAATATTATTAATATTAATTATATTCAGTCAACACTAATTATATATTTTTAAAATTAAATTTTATATTTTAATATCTACAAAGATAACGTATGCATATGAGTCAAATTTAAACTGTTTTAAAAACACACAAGTATACCCACGAACAGGCAATGCCTATGTGGGATTTTTTTTGTTAATCTGCTAATTGTTTTATTCTTAAATTTTTAAATGTTTACATAAAAAAGCTTTTATGTATTTTTCAAATTATACCAATGTGTGTACCAAAAAATATATTTTTTTAAATTCTTTAAATTAATGAATTTATTTGTAGTATTCTCCTAATACTTTGAATCGAATCAAGAATTAAAGATATTTTAAATAGGTACCTATGTTAGATTTGATTGATTGTTCTTATAATATACAAAAATGAATATTTGTACCTAATACATGAAAAATTGAATAAACATATTGTAATAAGGTGGCCCGCGAGCTGTTTGAAAACTGAATGTACTGGGACTGAATATATGGAACGCGGGAGGGAAGTTTGCTGGACGGTGGAGCGGGAGAAGGGTGAAGGAAAGTGGGAAAGGTGAAATGGGAACGCGGGAGGGGAACGGGATGCATGGGAAAGGCTTGCCGGGAACCAGATGGTTGTGAATAAAAAAAACTCAGAAGACAATCTCGTGAAGTGTTTATTATTTGAAGAAAGACCTTACAAATCATTAACAGTAAGTATATATTTTTGGTACATTGTGGTAGCACTTGCTGGGATTGTCAAATCATATCTGCTGCGGTTTCTGGATTGACGTGTGTTCGATTTTACTAGAATATTACATTACCCTTTGTATCAACCAACCAACCATCAGGAGTAACAGGTTCAATCTTTACATCATCAATACCATCCGACACACATGTGTTGGATGGTGGGTCGCGCATCTCTCCAGGGGGGCACACCACCGGGTCGGGGACGTGACGGGGAAATATCCAATTGTTATCCCCTGAAAAAATAATAAAATTTTCAGAAAACATGCTTTCTTCTTCGTTCAGGCTTTTTTCCAGGTCGTAAAAACAATGAAAATGAGAAAATATCTATATATATTTACCTATGGTTATTTATATATATATTTTACAATAGCTCCACACACGAGGCCCAGTATTTAACTTTAAATTGTTCTCTGTGTTGTGTTCCCGTTAACGTCATTATTGCAAAAATGAGTAATCTGAAAGTATGTTGCCTGTTGTATGCTGATGATGCGGTGCTGATTTCTAAAAGTATGGAAAAAAGATCTATAGTCTCTCGTGTCTAGCATGAACGAAGTATGTATGTATGAAGAATGATAAGTCTAAGGTAATGGTATTTGAAAGAGGGAGTACGAAAACAATTTGCAATATAGTTGTGAATGATGAAAACTGGAGCACGTGAATGAGTTGTTTATATGGGTAGTTTCTTTTAGGAGAGATGGGAAGGCTGATAGAGATAATGAAAGAGCCGGTAACCCCATTAATGGAGGACTGGATGCAATTGGCGCTAATAAAAAAAACTGTCAAAAGAAAAGAAGATAGCAGTCCACAATGGAGTGCTGGTGTACGGTAATGAGGCATGAAACTGGCAGAAGAAGGATGAAAGTAGACTGAATGCTGTAGAAATGAGATCCCTGGGGCGTATGGGTGGTAAAACCATATATGATCGTGTGGGAAACGTCTAGATCCGCAAAGGCTGCAATGCAAAACTGATTCAAGTGTAATGAGTAAATGTGAACGAGGCAAGGAGTATGTGCCAATACCAGGTTTTTGGCGGTCCGTCCTCTCTGCCTACTCCTGCGGGGAAACAGCGTGATGGTTAGTTAGTTAGATAGTTAAATAGTCAGATACATACCTAAGGGAGAAGGTTGTAATGATGCAGGACTCGCCAAATGACTGCACACCAATACAACCAACGTAACTAAGCACAAAAATTTGTTCATTTTTAATCTTGAATAATTTTGATAAATAAAATATTTTTTGAATTTATCTAATTCTTGGTTACAAATTATCACTTGTATTTATACTGATCGATTTGTGACAATTAATGTTAGAAAATAATCGATTATTCAGCCGATTACACTCTGTTGAACCGATTAGTTATGACAGTATATTAGTTTTATTGGCGTACTTAAGTGGGAACCGGGCACGTGCTGTTTATACGAACATTTTCCCTTTGCTCATTTGCCTCTGGATTTTGGCACTACTCAATGTTCCAATATAATATGTTACTTCTTGTAGGATTCGGGATCCTCCGAAAATTATAGAAATTGCCTGGTTACTTCTTGTAGGAGTCGGGATCCTCCGAAAATTATAGAAATTGCCTGGTTTGAACGCCATTATCAGACGTTCAGTATACAAACTAGACGATATATTTTTTTTAATCAAATGGTGTCTAGACATATAGTATTTTGTTTATTTATTTTTGTTTATTTGTTTATTAATGCCAAACACAGTACATTTTAAATTGTAATACAAGTTATAAGATGTTAAAGTGGTTATGTACATGGTTATGTACATAACCATATAATATTAACATATTAACATTACATGGTTATGTACATAACCATATACATTATTAACATGGTTATGTACCTATTACTTATGTTGTAGAATGTCATTTGGTAATTACGCCTGACATATGTAAAAACGGGTTATAAAACTTAATTAGTTAATGAACAACTAATAATAATAGAAATAAAGAAAAGGGAGGGAGGGGGGGGGGGGGGGAGATAGAAAGACATTTTAAAAGAAGGATTATAAGCTCACTAAATTGTAAATGACTGATTAAGGTTTAGTGAAAGGTTAAGTGTAAGTAGTTTTAAAATTTATAATATGTATTGACATCACGCCAAGAAATTTAATAACTTAGTTTTGCATGTTAGCAAGGAATCGTGGAAAATGTCTAAATGTAGTAATTTTTCGTAGTGGGTATAAGTTATGATTGCGCGAGTAATTGGTGAGTTACTTGCTGCATTAGTATTGTTATGTATGTAGCTTCTATATGAAAAAGGGAAGTGTGCCTTGTACGCCTCATTGTGACATTTAAACTAATTATGGATAGCAATTCAGGACTATCGATTTTATTATTTAGCAGGTTATATAGAAACGACAGATCTGACAATGTGCGTTTTTTTTCTAACGTTAACATATTATTTGTAGTTTTGTTGTATTTCTTGAGTAAATGTTTCCTAAATTTATTCTGTATAATTAAATTAAATTCTACTAAATCTATGTATACCTTACATCGAAGATTCCATATGGTTAACGCATACTCCAGTGGACTTCTGACCAATGAACAAAACAACATTTCTAGGGTTTTGGCACTTTTGAAAACTTTACATATTCTTAATAAGAGACCTAGCACCTTGTAAGATTTTGACATAATTTGTTCGATATGCTTATCAAAAATTAATTGGCTGTTTAAGTAAACACCTAGATCTTTGCATATAGACGTGATTGTAAGGGTTTTTTTATTCAAGTTGTAAGGATAGATGATTTTATTTTTATTTCTAGTGAATGTGATTGAGTGAAACTTGGAAATGTTTAAGGACAATAAGTTTGATTCACAGTATGCGCACAAATTATCAAGATCGCTTTATAATTCCACACAATCAGATAAAGACTGTATAGGTTTAAAAAATTTCATTTCATCCGCATATAATACAAAGTAACTATTTGAAAGCATACATAAATGTCATTTATGTAAATATTAAATAAGGTGGTCCGAGATGCGACCCCTGAGGCACACCCGAGACGATTTCCGTTAAATTTAATAGGGTGCGAAACCATTGACAACCGTGATTTGGTGCCGATTACTGACATATGATGCAATCCATCTATAGAGATCATCATGAATTCCTAAACCTAGTAACTTTTGTAAAAGAATATAATGATTAACACGGTCGAATGCTTTGGAATAATCCGTATAGACGGCATCTACCTATTTATCGCATATCCATTTGAGCACGAAGAAAATTTATAAAAAACGCAAGATTTGAGGTTGTGGAGCGATTTCTCATGAAACCATTTTGATTACTTAAAAGTGAAGGTGATTTTCTTATAATACAGTTAGTAAAAAAATCTTAAAAATCGGTCCAATTTTGGAGAAGAAAAAGGGGGAATACAAAATTTCAATTTTTTATGTTATTTAGTTATTATTAACCTAAGGTGCAGGTGTCCCTTTCGCTCAGCTTTCGGGAGAGGAAAAGCGAGGGTGACAGCAACAGTTTTGTAAAATACCTATTATTCCAATTTCTCGGCTACCGGGTCTCCTCTTAAAATACGTTGCCTAAAATGAATGTGATATTGGACAACGTAATTTTTAAAGGGCGATGCTGAGAGTATCTTATGTTTGAAAACTTATACACATATAAACATAATAATAATAATAATTGGACAATTTGTAGAGCGATGTTTTTGTGAAAAATCACCCCAAGGGCGCTTAATATATACTATATGAAGTCCCCGGCGTTGCTAAGGCTTTTCGCGAAATTTTTCGAAATCAGATGTTTTTCTCTTATTTAAAGATACTCCCTCCAATAACACCAATCTTGGAATAAAAAATGTAAATTTCTGTACAAATCAAATCCACAGTGCCCGCCCGCAACAGACACCTTATTAGTGCTTTTCGGAGAGTTTTTCCAAATATCAAATAAAATCTTGTTAAAGATCCATTGTGTAAAATTTCATCAATCTCAGAATAAAACTGTAGACTTGTATAAAAAAATTTCCTTTGAATAAATAGATAGAAGATTATATTATTTAAAGCTATAAAATAATTCATAATCTGTTCTTTCGTGAATGGCCCTAGTTTAATTATTTTAGGGAAAAAAACTTTTTGTAAGTTATGCTTTAAAATATTAATGTAATGTTAATTAAAATATTAAGCGCTCGAAAAAAAGAAGGGGAGATTTGCAGATATGTAAATATGAACCTTAGAGGGAACCTGAAAATATTAAGGGAAAATTAAGAAAAAAAATAATAAAACACAACTCGTTAATACAGCAAAAATCTAGTGGGAAATATCTTAAATAAAATTTAAATAAACGCTGTGAGTTTTTTCGTACACATATATAACTAGTAAAATAACAGAAAAAAACGGATTATAATAATTTTCGGAGCATACTTTGCAATTTTTTTCTATGGAAAGAATTTCATATACCTAATTACCATTTCGGTGTGGCATATTATGTTAAAAAAGTGTCGTAAATTTTTTTAGAAACTTAAAGAAGAGAAGAGAAATATGTTATAAAATGTTAGAAATTCGATATGCCTAATTTTATTGAATAAATTTTACAAATACAAATACAATTGAATTTGCCTTTTTCGAAAGATTAGAGTTTGTTTATGGACAAAACTATTTATTCATATTCATATATCTTATGTACGGGTGCAAAATTAATTCATATTATTTTTTTTAAGCATAACTTACAGTGTTTTTTTCCTAAAAAAATTAAGGGTAAACTTAAAATTATTCATAAACTGCTCTTCCATAGATGGCGCTATTTTACAATTTCAGGAAAAAAACTTTTTGCAAGTTAAGCTTTAAAATATTAAGAGGAATTGATTTTTGCCCGTAGGTACATACATATTCTGAAATATTCCATTTATTTGTTTGCAAAGCGGAAATATTTTGACCCTCTGACAAAATATGGTCTAAGCCTGAGGGGTTAAATAAATAAGAAGACGAGGCATAGTTTGAATTAATTTAATGTATATTATGGATTATAAAACATAGTCCAAGGCATAAGACACAATCATTTACAAAAACGTAACAATACAAGCGATGCATTATATATAATAATATAATTGTATTATAATTTAATTATATAATTATATTATAATACGCTATCCAACACTAAATGTTTTAACGAAACATAATAATAATAATAATATAGACAATCGATCCATACCCACTACATCAACTAATTCATTAATAGTCCATTTTAGATTCTTACTTAATTAAAATAAATTATAAACTTTAGTTGGATATAATAATGAAAATGCAAAAAAACGTAACACAACTAACTCGATTTTTTGAAGAAATTGTTGGGATTTTTTTGAACTGATTTTAGAATTTTTTGCTTATTATTTGCAAACCGTTTGAATGGCATAATCGAAGCTTCTGATTCTGAAATAATCGAATTAACGAACAGTTAATTTGATTATTTGTTAAACATCAACTAGTTATATTCTCAATAAACCTCGATTACAAATTTCTTAGAATACCGATGTTGTCAAACTTTTGTGAATTGAATTGTTTCGGTTCTAATGCCTACAATACACCATCACTTTTTTTTTTTTACAATACACCAAAATTTTTCGCTTTAAGCAATCGCTATTTTCATCTCTATTTTCACATCTACGATTTCAATCGTCTTCACAGCAAACAACATATGAATCATGCTGTTTGCTATGATGCCAACCGAAATTGTATATATGTATGAAAATAGAGATTGGTGTATTGTACATAGGTTTAAGGACGATTATACAATTTTAAATATAGTCCCATTCAAATTCTGTTATTTTCCAAGTACTATGAAACAAGCGAACCATGATGAAATGATGAATAGAACTTTCACAGAAGTGAAATAAAGTGGAATTGAAACTAAGTTTTTTATTATAATTATGTATTCCCACAAAGTGTTTGCACATGTGAAGATTGAAATTTTTACTTTGAAATTTAATGAATTGTTCAAATTCTGCGAAACAAATCCTTTGTAAAAAATGGTTTTATGAATGTAAATTGACCTTTAAATTTTAAAAATTTCGTAAAATTTACGTTTATTATTATTTTTTTAAGTATCGATTGTCGATACGATTATGCCAATCGAATTGGATTAGAAGAATTTTTTCGGAACGTTTAATAATTTGAAAAAAAGGTACCTAATTACAACAATTTATGAAAACGGACAAGACTTTTATTGATACATAAATTCAGTGATAAGTGATAAGGAAACATTTTCTAGGGAAAACTTTTATTACAATTACTGGATTATTTTGCATTCCAAGTTATTGGATTTTTTGAAGTGTATTTCAAAATAATACAGTAGGCTCTGGATTATTATATACATTTTTAAAAAGTATAAATCAAAGGTGTAAGCAAAAAAAAGGTTGTATGAACATTCTGTGTTATAATAGAAAAAAAGGAATATATTTAAGCCCCAACAATGTAATAGATTATGCAATTCACAGGATATTAAAAATTATATTTACTTAACTTAAATTTAGGACATAATTTCAACGAAATAAATTAACAAGCAACAATAAAAACATTTAAAATATTTTTTTAAGTCAGCTGCATTAATAATGAACGTCAACAAGGCTCCAAAAGCAGTACTGTTATTGTATGGGTCCTCAATATCGTTTAATATCAACACAATTTGCAGAAGACTGTATTCATAAACAAATCAATAGGTAAATCGTCAAAAATCAACAACTTAAAAAATGCCCTTAAAGCTAGTGGAGTTACTAAAATATTGCACTTTTCACTAATTATTCAAGATATGGTGCCTTGTAGTCAAGCCAATTAAAACAAATAAATTAATTAATCAATTAATGATATTGTAACATTATTAAAAATCATCAATAACTTTTAAAAAACCAACCAAGTAAAAAAAATGGCGCTCAAGACTATATATCTCGGAACTTTACGCTCTCCGGGTTTCTGGTATAACCGCTGAGCTATTGCACCAACCTATAATGAAACATTTTTAATGAAAAAAGGGTGCTGCTAGATGGTGTTCGGAAATGCGGTTGCATTTTAGTAAAATAATCGACTATTCTGCTTTATTTTATTGTTCTTAAACATGATTTTATCGAAAGATTAAAAAATAGTGCTCCATGATGATATTAAATATTGAAAAATTATTGACCCATTCAGGGGGCAGGTTCCACATGGAACCCGAAATATATTAGCACTTCATTAGCCACAGCGAGATTTACACTTAACGTTCCATATGGATTTTATCCTTTTCGAGGATTTAGGAGGTGGGCAAACATTTTTTTGAATTTCTCATTTAAAAAAAGTAGTTGAAAAATTCCTACACCACTTCAGAACCCTGTGGAATTTCAGCATGAAAATCTTTAAAAATATTAGTCATGAATGGAAAATCTTCAAATCGCTTGTATCAGAAAACATACATTGTGGGCGCTAACTTAAATAAACTGAATGACACAATTCTGCCACTCGTTCAGCTTAAAATTTGACAGAAGAACGAGGCTACCAAAATATATAACCAACAATTACAAATTACAAAAGTAATAAAAAATAATGGGTTTCAATCGAGGCGCGATTCTAAATAGGTATTATTAAAAGCGATTAAGTTTACAAAAATCATTCAACACTATTTTCTCCGCAAAAATGAGAAAACACTTCACTATCTTCAACACTGTTTCTTAGGACTAGAACAATATCGTTAGAATTATGGTACATATCACTTACACATATAAATATGCAAAAATATCCCGCGGAGTTGCAAATTTTGCTTACCTTGGCGAAAAGCGATAACTTCCGACCCTTTGGTTTAAAAATTTCACCTAGCTTGTATAATGCGTATAAAAAAAATATTAATATTGGCATAAAATTTGTTCTAACGCTTATAAAACAGATCGTATTTGAGTTAAGGAATGTCTTGTGCGTAAAATCTTTAAATCAAATTTCGTAAAAGTTTGACCCGTACAATTAATCAATTAGTTTGTCTCGATAAAGAAGCATTATTTTTTTTAAGTTCTAGAATTCCAAGGAAGATTCAAATAAATGAACACAAATAATCGAATGCTTATCAATAACTGTTAAAATACTTAAAGATTTGCGTTTTCCAGTTGGGACATTATTAAATTAATGTAAGACTGTGATTTTCTGTAAATGCCTTTTTAGAACAGCCACCAATCGTACTTCATATATTTTTTCATTTACTTCTACCTAACTGGTAGGGTTTTTTTTTAAATTCAAAGCGATGTATACGTCGCAGAACAATCATAAAATCAGACAGTTCATGATCGCCTCGTCACATCGTGATCTGCCGCCATTTCACGATGTGCCAGATTAAGATGTGGCGAGGTGCGTTATGATCTGCCTGATTTTACGATCGGTCCAAGACATATACACAGTTCCAGTGCTGCAATAACAATTACGATGTCTAAAAAATTGTGTTATATATTCAAATTTTCGTTCAATGGTGTTATTCTCTTCTGTGTCAACATCTTGTAGAAGTTTGTTTATACGATAATTATAATCGATTTCAAGTAATCGATAAAATAATCGATACAATAATCGATATAATAATCGATACAATAATCGATATAGTAATCGATATCAAGTAGGATTTTGTTTATATGATAATAATCAAAATAATAAAAAATACTACTTGAAAATCGTGGATTTCATGTCCATTTATTATTTATGTAGCAATGCGCGCCATGCGATCGTCAAGGGTTAAAAATTCTTTCAGTCTTTTTAGCACGGGTAATTATCTGATCTGATGTTAGTCTTTGGGAACCTACCTACGTTAAGAGAATAATTTAATAGAACATTTTTAATAGATTATTGCGTTTTTGTTTGTTGTAGATGGTATATCTACCTGGGTCCACTTGAATTGAAGATTTTACTTACAAGAAAATTCCTAAGTTGAATCGATCCGATTTTAATAACTATTAATTATTACAAATTACATAAAATATTGTTTGATAATTTTTGGTGATTTTCTCAAGCGAACAATATTATTTATACTCTAAGTAACTCGGTAACTTCATAATTTATTACAAAAAATTATAACTTTGAGATTTGGGGGAAAATTATGCTATTGACATATAAACCAATCGATTTTAATCGATGAACAGATAAAACCAAATTCGTTTTGAAAACAAACTGATGTAGTCAATTTATCATGTGACTCTTAGTCACCAAGGTTCAAATGAGGATTCGGAAAATTGAAAATGTTTGATCGATTTCACTAAAAGTATGGAAAAATTGAGAAAAAGTCTCGTTCTTTTGAAAACGTATATGAAATTTTAGATAGATTTGTGTTTTCCTCTTAATTCAAGACATCTCATCAATATTTTACAACTTCAAACAGTCTCTTCTTTTATCAACCTCACAAAGTCACCCAATCGACTATTAAACGTACTAATTTCGGTTGTTGGTGGATGGATAAGTAAGCAATGAGAAATATTCCTACGTAATGCGTAGCATTATTCATTCTTTAGCCTACCTTTCGGACAGGGTTGCATTATCCGTCATTATGGCAAATGATGGACACTGTCACGCTGTCTGAAATGTTCGATAAAAAAGGAAGAAATGCAATATGGCATAATGCGCCAAAAATACATCACAATAATACTTTTGGCATTGGAAATATCAAATCTAACCTAATTATTCTTTAGGTATTCGAAATGCGAATTTGTTTTGTTCAAATGTTTGACAGATACTGAATTAATAGAGTGAAGATGAGTGATTGTTTCACTGAACTAGGTCCAGTGGACAAACTTAAGCGCCCCATTCATATGGGTACATATTTTATAAATGGCTATCCTTTTCAAAGTATTTATCGGTGCTACATTTATTGTTCGATTAGTATGAATATAGCGTAGGTATCTTATATTTTTATTATGTCTTTGGATAGATGTCATCATTTTTCAAGTTCAATAACATTCAAAAGGTTAATTTCTTCATTTGCTAGTAATGTCCCGTGATTTTAACGGGACTGTGCTAATGTGATAAAGTTCCCCTGGCTTCACACAGTACAGACAGAGGAACTCTTGTCAGGTGTCACAAAAAACTTTTTGAAAAATAAAGGAATAGATTATTTATTTCTGTCAGCAGTTTGTCGAGCATTATCTGCGAAAGATTGCCAATTCAATCAACTCTCTTTTATATTAGATCGTCGATATGAATGCTTTGAAAAAAAAAAAAATTATTTTCCCCGAAATCTTAAGATTACACAATTCACTTTAAAAATAAATTAAAACATTTCTATATAAACCTTAGTCTAGTTTATTTATTTATACACGAATTATTATGAATTTTTCTCAAAATCACTGATGGCTGATAATCTAATTAAAGTAACTTGTTACTAGCCCAAATTACCCATTATTATCATTGTACATGGTGTGCCGCTATTGATGCAAAATAACACAGTAAAATAAATAAATTAAATTGTTTTTTTTTTTCGAATAATTTTGTGAGTTAAATATTAGTGACAATCAATCGAAAATTTGAAACAGACAAATCAGAAAAAGATACGTTCACATCTAGGAATTTAATCCAGGACCTTAGCCTTACCCACCACTGAGTTAATGGGACCTTTTAAACGCATATTTTAAAATAAAATAATCGTTGTTTATCCAAAAGAAAATGAAGGTAATCTTGGTAGTTCTTAGTAGAAGTATGATTCAGTTAAATATGACTTAAGGGAGTAGGGTCGGATTAGCTGTGGTAGAGCAGAGCTCCGGCAAGACTATTGTCCTGGGCTCAATTTCTATATACGACCGTATCTTTATAATTATTCTGTTTAAAATTTTCGGTTGAGTGTCGCTAATATTATCTTTAATGATTAAATAAAACTTGTTTAAAACTTTGAAAAAATTGTACAAAATAATGAAATTGGGTAAAAGATGATAGTTTTATATTATAAAATCATAATTATATAATTATTAAATTCAAAGGTAACATTGTTATCAAATAACCAATCAACGCTTTTTTTCGACATCTGATATGTCACCGTTAAACCCGGATTCTATCTCCGTCTCAGATTTCTATCAAATTATTATGCATTTCTATCAGCTAACAAACATAACAACATGACAGTTTCCTGCTGTCATACCTTTTCTGCTTATCATAATTTGGTCAAACATTGAAATGCGCCGAGAATCGTCTGCTTTTAACGCCATTTGATGACAATGTTACACTTGAATTTCGGTGAAAACATAACCTTAATTTTTCCGTTGAATCAATGTGTGTATTCTATTTGTAATAAATTATTGTATTTTTGGGTTAAAAATGTATAACCAAGCATATAAATAAAGCGGTATTATTTATTTATTTATTAATTAAATGTTATGCCCTATATTTACAAAACAAACAATATTTAAATAACTATAATTAGTAATGGGACCATTAAATGATAATTAATTGTTTTCATGATTTAACATTACATTGATTAATATCTAAAACTCTATGAATTATGGCAGGCATATACTTTATATTAATAGTATTTATTAATTAATTATAAACATCATACTGAACTTCTTCTATTATTCACAAGCTTTTTTGAATCTTTGTTTATTCCTCAGATTCTATTAATTTTCTTTTCTGCTATCGAACAATTTGTTTTTCGTTTTAATTTATTGTGAGATAGGGAACAATTTCTACTCATTTTACGAAGACAAACACTTGGAAATCAATTATTTATTAATGACAAGATGAAGTCCCCGGCATTGCACAATCATTATACATATTTTTTTAAAATCAGATGAAGACAGTAATTTTCCTCTTACTTTGGTCGTCAAGTATGCAAAATTTATATCAAATTTTCAAAATTCTGCTTTAAGGGATGGAAAAAGGAGATGGGGAAGTTTTTCGAAATCTCATTTAAACAGCCGCTTTCATTTTGTTTTGAAGATAAAGTGTGCAAAATTTCACCATTCCCGAATAAAGATTTAGATTGCATCAGAAAAAAGCCTAATTTTTGGCATTGAAGTTTTGTGAGATACGTGCCGCAAAAGCAATATCCCTTTTCATCGAAAAATGAGCAGAATTGGATCCCAGCCATCTAACGAAATTATCTACTTTTAAAAGTAGTAAAACGGTTATAATTAAACGAGGAAATATATCATTTAAGCCACCGAACAGAAAATCTGAGCTTTTACGATTTAATATTTTCAGTGATTTAAGCCAATCGTATTTTGGGCATTATTTTTGGCGACAATTTCCTTGTTGAAAATTTTTAAAGTCGTCAAAAGTTTGTCTAAAAACCGGCATGATTGAAATCACTCATTTAATCATAACAAATTTCCGTTAAAAATATCAATTATATAGCTTTGTTTTATAATAATTATTTATGGGACGGTACTTTAGAAAAATATACTGAATAATATGAATTCAATTGCCGCAGTAATCAATTGCATATAATCTAACGTTGCAAATGGAGAAGTAGTGTTAATATTTTGTAAAGCGGGAATAATAATATAGATTTTAAATTTACAATTAATAAATATTTTAAATTCTTTTATGAAAATCTTCGGCTCTGTATTTTGTTTTGAAAATAAATTCATTGTTACCACAGAAGGAAGAAAGATCTAGAAATGGAATATCTTTGAAGCATCGACTATGTAAGTAGTCAATTTAATCTTTAACCAAATTATCTTACTCAAATAATAATATATGGTGTATTATATTTCAATAATCATCCTTCAAAGAACTTACAGACCTTTCCAACTTCCTGTTTAGTTTTGAACAGCTGCAAAAATAGATATATAAACATCAATCTTTAAAAATATGGTGTACCACAGGGCTCAGCGCTTGGACCAAAATTGTTTGATATATTGAAGTAGATATAATCAAAATTGTGTTCACTAATTGGACTTAAAAAATACTTAAATAATATGTTTGCATTTTAATATACCTTGGAAGCAAAGGGGAAGATAAATTATTTCGAAAAAAATATCGTAATATTTTTCGGGTTCAAGTGATTCAACATATTAGTTTATTCTGTTTCTGTTTTCATAGATAATTGATTGACAAGACTTACAGTAGTTGTCTCATTATTTAAGATAGGTCAATTAAGATTCTTGACTAAAGGGTTTCACTTCTTCTTCTTCTGAAAACAAGTCTTTTGTTGGATAAAATATTCTCAAACCAAACCTAAATCGCCGAGGTCACTTTTTATCCTTTAATTTTTCAACCTACAATAAAACTGTTAATTCACTTCAATATTATATGTAGGTAAGATTTAATATAATTTCTTCCTAGGTTAGAATAGGTTAGGTTAGTCGCACACTTGAGTGCAATTTTGTGAAGATATTTAATGCTACATTATTTTGGTTAGTAGTTGCGTTTCGCCGTGCCTTTGGCGTAAAGTGATTTTTATTCTTCAGTGCTAGGTAAAATTTTATTTTTAAGGTAAGTTTGCCATCATCTTTCATTTGATTCGTATGCTTAACTTTTATCATTTGCTTGTATTATGCACTGAGGGATAGATTTATTATAAAATTTATCAAGGATAACATTAGACGCACTTTTTAAAGATATGTTCCGTCTGTCTTAGATAAAGTAAGTTAGTTTTACTCCTCTAAACTCCAAAGGTAGGTAAGCTGCACTTTCTTTGATGTCAAGGTTAAGTTGAGTTATAGATGCCTCTTGATTTCCACGAGTTAGATAGCTCCCTTCCTCTTTTGATAGATAAGCTCTAATTTCTCGAAGATTGGGTGAGTTCATGTTGAAATTGTCCCATTTCTTCGATAGTGTTTTTGGTGTGATCCTCTACATGGCTGTGTTATCCTCTTCTTCTCCTTCTCTTCAATCTCCTTGGTTAAATTATAAGCTGTGGTCCATCCAAAGCGGTGTTAGGTTACGTCAACGGGTGTTGGGTGAAGTCTGGCGGAGGCTGGCCTCAGGTGTGCGGTGGTTGGTGATCTCTGGGAGGACAAGGACTTTCATCTCGCATTCCCCTCCATGCCTCTTTACACTCTGATGATGATCTCTTGGTGTTAGCAGCTGGAACAAAAACATAAAAATGAACTATTTTAATTTTAAATAAGATGTCTGGTTTGATGTTAAATACGCCAGGTGCAATATATACGTAATTTGGAGGCATACCATCTGTAAATAATTTGACGATAATTATTGCTGGGTTTTGCTTTTGGTCATAGCTAAAATCATAGATTAAAGAAGAACACTAGAAGTGCTTTCGATATAAATTGGAATGGAAACCATTGTCGCCACTGACTTTCAACCCATGTAGCCCGCGCTCTGTATCTCAAATTGAATCCCAATTGAATTTCATATTGATGGTTCTGCAAGAATTATCAGACTTCTGTGTCACGAAACAAGCATAACTGACATTTCCTACGAACTTCTTTATTTTGTGGTTAAATTGCACACAATTCAAAACATATCAAAATATTGTCAAGCTGTTTTCAGAAAAGCAAGCATCTTTGTCTTTTCCATTTATTATTATTTTTGAAACTCATGGTTTATTTTGTTGTTTTTTTTAAAACATTATGTACCTACCCATTGTAAAAACCCCATAGGCATAAAATAGTAAAGAAACATGTGAAATTTTCGTAAAGACCTTATATATTTATATTTCCTTTAAATAATTGTTAAATACCAAAATAATACCGACTTTCCAAATGTTAAAAAAAAATATATATTTATTCAATCAGAATCTTAATTAGGCACTAATAATTATTATTTTGTACCTAAACGTGAAAACTGGCATTATATTAAGTGATGATCATAAGTTTATATATTATCCTCAAAATAATGTTTACGTAATGATTTCAATCAAATGCAAAATTATTATTGGAATCGGAAACTATGAAGCGATAATGTTAACTTTTAGGCAATAAGATTATATCAATTACAAAAAGCAAATAGAATCACAAGCTCAGTTAAATTCAAGCTTTAAAAAAACATAGAAGAGTTATATTACTTGTGTGCTGTCATATCTCACCTCTGTCGGTAGTGTCTCGACAGAGGGCCATTCGCAGAGCCCCCTGATCCAGGGAGCTGGAGGCGGTTGATGCTCTGCGGGACGGGGACCCAGACCCTGAGGACGCCCTTCGAGAGACGCCACCGGACTTGACGCTGCACTGTAATAATAAGTAGTCATGCTGGTTTAGTGGTATAAACGAATGAGTTAATTGGTCTTGGACAACTGCAGTTGATTTTCCTAAATTATGCATCCTTATTTATTTCCGCAACTCTTAACTGTAGTGTTCTGCACTTTAAAATACTCTAACACTTTGCTTGTGATCAATGATCAATAGATTCTTGTTGGCAATCTGGTTTATATTTTTACGCATCT
Source organism: Limnephilus lunatus (assembly GCA_917563855.2). Classification (NCBI taxonomy): domain Eukaryota; kingdom Metazoa; phylum Arthropoda; class Insecta; order Trichoptera; family Limnephilidae; genus Limnephilus; species Limnephilus lunatus. The sequence continues at coordinate 10,019,473 of OU830596.1, forward strand.
ACAATGAAGGCTTCGAACTAGCCAACCTAACTGGAAGGAAGTAAGATTAGATCTGACGCTCACTGCAGCGCCAACCACTGGCTCGGAAGAAGCGATCCCAGCCCCTTTGTTGGTCACGCAGTGAAGTACTTCCCTGCTGATATCTTGTGGAATAGTTTGAAAGCTTTTACATCACTGAGACAAATTTAAATTCAGGCATTCCAGTACCGATTCGCCGAGTGACTGCCGTTCGCGACGGTCGCTCCCCTGGCTTGGCATATGCCATTCCCCGACATTGTCGCTTGTTCCACGCCCGTTCGCCTAGTTCGTGAAAACCACACCCCAGTGAATCCAAAGTGCCTTTCCCAGTAAAGGAACCAAAAATCACCCCAGTCTACAGTGCTTGTTCGCGCCATTTCATACCGTCCCTTGTGCTTTGAACATCAGTGCTTTGAACATCAGTGCTTTAAACATTCGTGCCTTCAGTTATCCTCGTGTTTTCCCCCATTCTATACCATCATGTCCTCCCCCCTTCTCCAAACCTCCGACGAATACCAACGCCTTACTCTCGAGATCCAGTCCTTCTTTGCCAACCACCCCGACCCCAACAACATGTCCCTTGAAGACAAAGAACATGTCTTCAACCTGGCCTTCCGTAGGGTTCACAGTTCCCCTCCCAACTCCCCCTGCAACTCACCCAGCCCCGCCCAGCCAACTCCCCCCAACCTCCCCCTTACTGCCCCCCAAACTGACCCATCTATCACCCCTCAAACTGACCACCCCCTTACTACCCCTCAAGATAACCGCCCTACTACCGCCCCCCAAACCGTTTGCCCTCCCATCGCCTCTCTATCCGATCGCCCCCTCACCGCCTCCCAACCCGTTGGCCCTCCAATCGCCCCTCTAACCGTCCCCCAAACCGATTGGTCCACTATCGGTTTAGGTTTCCTTACCTTCCCCCCCAACCCCCCAACCAAGGGGCAAAGACATCACTCCTCATCCTCGCGCTCCAGCGTCGCCAAAAAGCCAATCCAACCAACTTCCGACAACCCAGGCCCCGAGATAATGGCCTGGGTCTGCGTCAGACCATCCCGAAAACGAGTCCGTCTAAAGAAACCCCCCCACCCGTTCTCATTCCAAAATACCAAGAAGTTCCTTCCCAAGCTAGTAAACCGATTCCTCAACAACACCTCCTTCAAACACAAGCCCCATCCCTCAGTCTACCACTCCCCTCACCACTCGACATGCCACCGCCCCCCCAAGCCTTCCTGCTCTTCCCCCAAGCCCCGACATCTATCTACCTACCCCCCCTTCCATCTCTCTTATTACCCCCTCCCCCTCCCTACCCCTCTTCAACGTCCCCAATAAAATAAAATAAAAAACAATCAACAATCACTAAGTTCTACAACCATTAAACAAACTCATGATGAAGGAGAAAGGGGCCATATGGCCCGGTGCTCCGAAAGACAGTATATCACAAGTCACAAGTCACATCACTGAGAAAAATCTCAGTGTCCAAATTCGATGTTCGCTGGAATGCCGCTCTGCTGTTTTCTTATTTAAAAAAAACCGCAAACGTCTAAGATCTAGCTAGTGGATTGTTGCTGAATCTGAAACCTGCTTCGATCTTAAATTCTGATTATTTATAATATGATGATCTGATCTATATATTCTGATTGCGTTTGTTGAACTATTGTTTTTAAAACTGTTATTATGACAATTAGTGACAAAGAAAAGACCAATACGAGGCATTGAAAAGAATTCTGCATTATTGGACAACTCAACCCAGGTTTTAAATAGCACCGCAAAATAACGAAAATTTATTCATTGATTGATTTAGTCACAATAGAAAAGCAGACGATTATGATAAAATAATAAAATAAAAAAAACAATAAACTAACTGAGTATTGTTTCTATAAATACCAAGATTTCTCTTTTCATAATTCTGCTCATGAGTCGAGAGAGGTTTAAAACTTTTATCTTCTGCAACTGCATGCTGTAAATGTATTTGATTGACATTGAGGGTTTAGTATCAAACATGAATTAGTAAATTGGCAAAAATAACAAAAATGTAATACTATAGGTTTCAAAAATTATTTTAAATAATATTTAGCGGGAGGCTTGTTATCCAAAGTTGTACGCCAAAAGAGCCATGAGGAAGAAGGAGATAAGTTTATTGGATATTTAAAATAATCTCTTTATTAGTTTGTTCCGTGGTGATTTGTAAAGATTTGTGCATATTTCCAGAAAAAACAGTTTCTCCATACTTGCCCCATAACAGAATGATCTGGTCAGAAGGGATGTATGTTAGCGTGGATCAATTTTTTGTTTTTTTTTTTTTATTTTCTTAGCAGCGGGGTGTGGGATGGATGCTCTATGGGGATACCTTTTAAAGTCATTATGACAGAATTAAGATATTTCAAGTGCAAGTACTGCCCCAAATCAATTCAAATTTTTAAAAAAACAGCGAGAAACTGGAAAAAAGGGTTTAATCTTTGCTCCACAAAAGTAGTTAAAATATTTAAAAAAAAAAAAATTCATTTACTAATAATATTATCTACTAATCAAGAAACAATAAAAGTACCATTGCTACACAAATAATCACAAACAATGTTAAAAAATAAAGTCAAAAAATAAAAGTTTTTGTGTTTTATAGTCCTTTTTCGAATTGAATACTGGCATTATACGACAAGATTCTAGCTTGTTTTGTATCCACCCTTTACGTCTTTCAGGGCCGCAAACAGCAGAGCATGATGCCGTTACCACTTTGATGCATCTTTCCGTGGCTTGGGTGTGACAGGGCATCAATCGGAACCTACACAAAATGTTGGATTCGATAATTTCGTGGTCTGCAAAGGCATCAATAATTGTCTCGCTAGATCAGTTTTGTAAGAGGTGGTTCTGATGGTTTTTCACAGTAGATCAAGTCAATATAGTCTGCTGCGTTGAAATTAAAAGTAGGTAGCTTAAATACTCTTATTGGAGAGAACCCTGTTGTACGTTCTCGGATACTAAGAAGCCGTCAAAGAGCCAACTCTCTAATTTGTCTTCATTCGTCGTTTAGCATACTAATAATTATATTTTCGCTGTGGCCAAAACACCCGTTGCGTTGAATTACGGGATCTACCATCTTTTTCAAATGCTCTGGAAGGAGGCGCGAAAGTGGACTCAGCAATTTGTAAAATTTTCGCGGGAAAATAAATATTATCACATTTTTTAAATATTATTATTTAAGAAGCGGCAATTTTTATTCATTATGAAATATAAAAGTAAAAATTAAAGTATTAATATTGACACAAAACTGTTTTATAAAGGAACAATTTTTTACCAGATTTTAAATAATTCAACTGCTTTGGGGCAGTACTTGTTATCAAAAATTTAAATTAATATTTTGTATGCTTAATTGTATGTACCTAGAGCATCGATTCCGCACCCCGCGAAAACTGATTAAAAAAAAATAAAAAATTCCGTACAATGGCGATCCACCCTAATGTATGTACCTACACACATCGCTACCTATTTCTTCAGACCGATTCGCGGATGGTTTGAAAACTCAGACAGTATGCACTTTTTTTTCCCCAGCCTGCAGGACTAACTTGCCATTGGTCATGTTGAATTGAATCAATTCAGATATCGAGATATTTGGCGTCAGTGTATTGGCAAGCTCTATTAATGCTGCTATATTGGAAATACCTCCTGTTTATGTTTTATGTAATACTCTCTTACAAATGTATTTTAAAAACACATTGAAATGTAATATTTTGTAATGTTTTTAAAACAATAAATAAATAGAATTGGAATGAAATGGATCATCTTTGTCGCAATTAGATTTTTTTTCCATTTCGATGCTGGCAAAAATGAAGCCCTAAAAATGGATCTAGATTCTAGACTTTATATGAATTGCAATCCCTGAGATCATTCACTCACATGAATTTTGAAAGACCCGCCTGGCGTGGTATTAGAACACGAGGCCACCGAGGTGCTGGAGCCGTTGTTCTGATTCTGCCCCGGATGCGGCGAGTGGTGCTGACTGGAGGTGCTGACATTATTGTGGTGTTGGCTCGAGGTGCTGCCGTTGTTGTGGTGTTGGCTCGAGGTGCTGCCATTGTTGTGGTGCTGGCTCGAGGTGCTGCTGTGGTGCTGGCTGGAGGAGCTGTAGTGCCGCCCATTGCTGTTACCATTCCCGGCGTCATTCACGGGACCGTCACCGTTCTACAGATATATAAATTGATTAGATAAATTGTACTAACAACTGTGCGACTGACGTCTAGTATGAAATTAGTAGGATTGGGAGAGCGAGAAGAATCGGTTGTCCAATGCATCATCTTCATCACTTGTACCAGATTCGGTGGAGAACATTTTGTGGAGGAGCCCTGAGATATAAAATTGAAGACGTTGACATAAAAACCCATCAGAAACACCTGAAATAAATGAGTTAGTAGCTAAAGTAACCTGGTTGACTCCATCCATAGATGTATGGGAAGTGGGACTCTTCACACTGTCAAACACCGATGAATCACAACTGCCAATCTCCGTCGTCTCCAACGGTCGTGTTGTTGGTGCCTGTAACCGGTCGCAGCTGTCGGTGGAGCCTCCGCTGAGGCTTTCACTGGCTGACTCTCCTCCTCCTATACAAAAAATAAAATCATAAAATAAGGCAACAACGAACGGACATAAATCCTTATCGAAATAAGCAAGCATTTGTTTAGTTTTAATATATTTGTCATGCTGGTTCACTGTAAAGTAGTTAATCCAGCTTGTTCCAACTACTTGTCTTACGAAAATCAGGTTTTGGACTACATGGGTGTCTGTGACTTGATCTAGATCTTTAATCTACTATTTCTCTCCTTTAGAGAAGCAATTTTTCGAATAATTAGATGGTCCAGATCCACGTGGACTAAAGTTTTCCATGGTTTGAACTTATTCGGTTTCCTGGTTGCTAGTTTCATGCAGTAAAAAGTCTCTAACTCCTTAATATGTAATGATTGTACGAGCCTTTTTATTGTACTTTTAATAATCAAAATGATTTGATTATAACACTTGTTTAGTTGTTATAACTACGGAAAGAAGTAAAACTCACCGTGATGTGGTTGATGTTTTCTCTGCGCACGGGGAGATCTTGGCGGAGCTGGTCGGGACGCTGATCCCGAACTCCTACACACGCAGCCTTGGATATGCTCACATACTCGACGGAATCGTCTTATGTTACCTGGGAATACAACAAATCATTAATGCGTCAAGCTATTTTGTGACCACCCCCATATTAAAGCCTTTACGTTATATGCATTTTGTAACAGACTTTCCGAAGATTGGACAAACCTTACAACTGCATCTAAACCTTACACCTGTGTTTAGGAAAGATGGCTTACCTGATAGTAATGTGAAGGTTATAGCGTACAGATACTCTTTTCCATTTTCTCCAGCTTGCTTGGTTATTGTAGAAATGTCCACCTGAAATAGTCGATTGTATCATATTAGTAAAATACAGGTATTAAATTCAATAAAACAACTAATATTTTGAGAAATTCGTCAACTTGCCTGAAATCTGACATGCCTCTGGAACATGGCGGGAGCGGTGGAACCCCTCTTGTATTCCACCCTGAAAGACATGGGGCTCAGGACACTGTGGGACAACTCCGCTATCTAAAAGTCGAAAAAGAAATACTCCGATTTGGCTTAACATTCTTTTAAGGCTCAAGATTTGCCAATAAATTGTGTTCTTTTACTATTGTGGTATGAATCTGTGTTGCGCTTCTTCCTCTTTCTTGAGTCAACATTTTGGACAGCCTTACACTATCTAATAATGTCTGTCATTGGGGCATATGTATAGAAAAATGTAAGTTTTTTGATGCGGCAGAAATAAAATGATGGGCTATTGTGATTTTTTTTTAAATACCCTCCAATGCTGGAAACTGCGATGTGGTACATAATATAATACATATCAAAGGTTAGCTGATGTTCAATCGTTCCTCTGGTAGTTGGGAATCTTTAGAAATCTTTCAAATACATATTGAATGCCATGGAACTAAGGATTTTGCTGGTATTTACTCACACTAAGGAAGGCGTGTATGAGGTCCGCCTTGACTGTGGCTAACGGTTTCCCCTTCACCAGCACCGTGAAGGTTTCGTCCTTTTCCGTGGCCAGCAGCGAACCAAACCACGACTTCTTGGTCAGCTCGGGTGAGGACTCGGGGGTCAGGTGAACCTCCTCGGAAGACGCTGAAATTAAAAACAGTTGTGTGAATTTCCTCCCAACTTACTGGCATTTTTTGTGCGTTAACAAAAATCGTGACTTTAAAGGTGAAAATATATCTTTTTTAAATTTTGAAGAGCTGCGCAAAGTTTAAAGCAAATTGTTGGATAAAAAGTTGTTGGATAGAGAAGATTACATTTTGATGGAGCAAAATCAGACGAATGGGGTGGACGTCGAATAGCCTACCAACCAGTCCGTGAAAGATGTTTTTTTGTATGAAGAACAGTTCTTACCTTGCATTTTTCTCCTGTGGAACCTTGGTGAGCCTAGGAAGGAATTCTTTATAGTTGTTAGTCGCGCCCTCCAGGGAGGTGGGGTTGGAGAGAGGGGTGGTGTCAGCACCATACCTAGAATAATACCAAAACAACGATCATTAAATTGGGAATTATGGCAGAGAGAATGAATAAGGTTAATCCAGAGAGAATGAATAAGGTTTTTCGGTATGTCCACCATGAGAGTAAGTTCAGGCAGTGACAAAATAGATTGTTTAGACTTTAGACTTTTAACTAGCTGGGCCAAAAAGTTGTCTCTTTTCTGAAAAACCTCTTTCGATGACATATTAAATTTTACTGAAAGAGAGGAAAGTTGAGTTTTAGATTTCAAAATTTTCCCATTGCTAGTTGAGCCTACCGGTGAGTGTACATGTTTGTAAATTGTAATTAGTGTTGTGTATGTCGTAAATCGTTGATTATGCCCGCAAAAATATTAACTTTGTTGATTCCGCAAAATTCCGAACGTTGATTCTTTGTTTTTGTTTGGTGTCGTGTTTTATAGGCATGCCTTGTAATTATTACAGAACTCACCAGTGAGATTGCCCAGGTTGCCGAACATTCCTCCGGCAGTACTAGTTTGGCTGGTATTACCAGGAAGAGAACACCTTTCTCTGCCATCTAATGAAATAAAGCTAAGCATTGATTTTTTATTCAAGAGCTATTCCAAATGTTCGAAGAGATTTCAATAGCAAGATTCGTAAAATCAGGATAGCACCGCTGGGCAGGACATAGAACATGTAGCAAGAATGAAAGATGACACTTTAAGTCTATAGGTTGATTGCGAGATGGAAGATCTAACATTTGGTGGCTGTTTGATGTGGTGGTGTTTCTATAATAACGAACGGTAGCACTGAAATTCTCGAAGCGGCAAGGACTCTCCAAGTGTGCCGATATTGATTTTTTTTTTATGTTTCTGGCTTTCAATCTTCAAGAGTATTCTTGGCTATCATTTCATAGAAAGAGAAAGCGGTTTTATGTGAATATTATTTAAATAAGTAAATTTAATAAATACGTGGAAAAAATTTAACTTTGGAATCGAGTTCAGACTTCGAAGAGGTGAAATCTTGCATAGGGTGAGGCAATTATCGAAGCCACTTGATAGAAAATAGGATATTGGCTGAGGGAGGGACAGCCAAAAAAGACGTGTTCTATAGTACCTATCCACTTATAGACCACAAGAAGAACAATCTTGGGAGTCAAGCACGTGAAATTAAAAACGATGAGAGGGAACGGCGCAATGTCCAATAATTCTCATTCGAATAAGTGAGCAAATTATTTTTTGGACTAGTAGAGAAAATGGTCAAATCATGTTTTTTTTAATACGTTTACTAGAATTGACTTTCCAGATCAGAATTTCAACTAAAAATATGCGAAAATGCTTATTATTAAAAATGGATTATTGTTTTTTAAATTCTTGCCTCTCTGGGGCGAATCGCCTGCGAGGGACGTGGGGCTGGCGCCCCCTGCTCTGCCTGCCCCGGTGGCGCTGCTGTTGGATGAACCACCCCCTCCACTTCCCCCCACAAGATGGGAGTCATTGATGATGATTACACCCTCGCTGGGGTCGCCAGCTGGAACAAAAATGTCTTAAGCATTTTGAAAAAGTTCAGGAGGAAAATGCTGTAAAAATGAAATTCGTAAAATGAAGTTCGCGATGGGAGCTGATCTTGTTAGTAGAAAATTGAAAGTGGTTTTCCAATTAAAACAACAACTTCTATATATTTCGTTTATGCATTGCATTATTTTTATCTTTTCTCTGTATTAAAACTATTTTTGATTAGATTTTCTGCTCTAGTGGCACTTCTAAAAAAAAATTAACTTTTAGGTATTTATAGAGACTGGTTAAGCAGCATAACTATCTTTGTTTTTTGATGTCGAAGTAATTATAAATAAATTAATATTATTATATGTCATCAAAGATGGTTCTCTGGCATCAAAATATTTTAAATTGCATCAAATGTATTGTGCGTGTTGAAATGCATTTCAGATGGCGTGCAAGAATCCGTTTGGAAAACAATTAAAATTTTAGAGAATTTTTGTTATTGTTTCGGGAAAAAAGCCCTACGATTTCATTGTGAATTTTGCTCGGCGGGTCAACTTGGGAATCCTAATTGTTTGTCACGAAATATAATATTATAATTGTGAGAGGTGCTACTGCCATCTGTAAGTTTGGACAGCCGCGTACAGGAAGACATGTGCTTATACAAGAAGGTTGGTGCAATTTTTACGCATTTAGGCAATTTCGGATTACAATTTTTGAGATATTTGTCCGTGAAGTAAATTCATGCATCATTATATTTAAGGGTACCTATAACGCCCGATTAGTTTCGGGGTTAATTATTCGCTGCAGGCTTATATGTATAAACATTGTGCTTTTTTCTCATACTTTTATACAAGTTATTTTTTCCCTTTAAATTTGTTAAAAAATGTTTGTAAAGATTTATTCATCTGCTACTGCCGTTGATAAATCTATTGAAAAACAGTATTTGTTTTAAAAATGGGTGAAAGTGACTATTAGAGAATATCCGGTAGTTTGATAATAATTTAACCTTGGTTTGGTTTCGTTGAGAGCCACGTTGCCTGCTTTTCGGTGGATTTGCAAGTCGAAGGAAGAAGAAGTCTTTTGAAGATTTCTTTATATGCGATTAAGATTTTAAAATATATTTTTAAACTTTACGATTGTTTCACTATTGGAATGGTGCATATATAAAATTCTTACTGATGTTGAGGCTGATGGTGGGTCCCGTGGAGTTGGCCCTCTGGTGGTGGGGCTCCCGGGGACTCGTGCCAGGACTCTGCCCCGCAGACATGGAGGTACCCCCTGAAATTATCATGGTTAGTTACACAGTCAAGTAAATCTTTCTGATGGGTTTCGTTTAAGCATAGAACCCAAAGAAAGCTTAATACGTCGAAATAGGTATAAGCTATTAGGACATTAACAATTATTGTAATATTATAACTTATTGGTCACGGAAATTTGAAATGCTGTAAAGGACAAAATGATAATTGTTAGGGATTATTCCTGTAATTTTCCCGATTCCTACCCACACCTGGTCCCCTACCTACATATGTGAAGCCACAAGATCTGTGCTTTGACAGTCTTCGAAGTGACAGTCGCGTTCTTTGCTCGTCTTGTCTTTTTTTTCGGTAAATATGAATTTGGTCCACCTCACGGATAATACGGAAAGTTTGTGTTGTCGAAGTTTGATACACGGATAATACGTAATATTCCTTTTTTAGGTTGAGGTTAAACCACAAAAGCTTCATGTCATCATAATTTTAAAAAACATCACAGGTTTTGAATGGTTTGTTTGGCAAGGCAGGGGATGTCTAGCGGGTTTGTGTAATTATGATTGATTGCCTATGAAATAAAAACGGTGAAAATAAAGTGGCGTCACCACGCAAGTGAATTCATTTAAACGAAATTAAAATGTTAAATGCTTATTTTTTGCATGTTTTTTGGTCTCCCGTGACATAAATACTCACTTTTCGTGATAATAAATCTAAATCTAACTATTATTTTTAATTGATAAACTAACGTTTAAACAAGATTTGTATGCATAGCACAAAGGAAGATAACAAATATAATAATCAATAAGTGTCAGCCTGAAACACTCATCTATCTACCCTTTGTGCTGTGCATTAAAATCTTTTTTAAACGTTAGTTTATCAGTTAAAAATAATAATTAATATTTGACAAGTTAAAGTATTTCAGCAATAAATGCAGACATAATTAGTCTCGACGCCACCTAGCGGGAGATTTAGTACTTAACAATATAAAGATTAGTACTTAACAATATAATCTCTCACAAAAATAAAGTTGGTTGTTTGCAGTTGGAAAAATGTAATAATAAGTAATTGTCGAATGAAACACTAGTATATATTGAATTATTTGGCGGGTATTAGATAAGCCGCCATAGCTCAGTGGTCAGAGCTCCTGACCGGCAATCAGAGGGACACGGGTTCAATTCCCGTTGGCGGCCAGTATCTTTTCTCGGAAGATTTTTTCAATGTAGATGAGTGTTTCAGGCTGACAATTATTGATTATAATATTTGTTATCTAAATCTAACTGTTTGAATAAAAAATATTCCGTATTAACCGTCAAGCGGAGTAAGACATAAATAATATTTTTTCTTTGATAAATTTAAAAAACTTTCATAATTACAAATGGTAATAATCGGTGCAAAGTGGAAAGTTGAATTTGAATATAATACACCATTTTTCTGCCTTCAGTGAGTTTATGCTTCCTTTTTTCCTACTTCCATAAATTTTCTAATAATTGTTCAGGAGAGCGATGATTTTTTCAAAAAATCGTGACTCCGGTTTTTGTAGACCTATAATTATGAATTTTTATTATAAAACTAGCTGACCCGACCACACATTGCTGTGGCTAACGAAACATAACGCCATCTACTGGATGGTTACCCAACCTAGATAATCAAGTGTTCTGTCGATAAATTAACTCACACTGCTATACGTAACAAACTTCTAATGAATATTTAATTCGCAAAAATAAATATTGAGATAAAAACAATTCTATATTTTATGTTGAACCAAATTCCACAAAGAAGCCAAATTTCATCAAAATCGGTTCAGTAGTTTCGGAGTTTAGGTCGAACAAACATCATGACGCGAGATTTTATATATATATAAAGATAGTATTGAATAAATCTTTCAGAATACTTAATTGTTTTTAAATTTCTTTATAAATAGTATTTAATTTTTCAGAAAATAAAATCCTTTTAAAATGCACGTCGTAAAAGGCGCACTTGTTTTCTTAGGAATATTTCGAAGACACAGATCGAAAGAGAAAAATGACATATTTTTGGATGTATTGTCCTTTACTGCATTTCAAATTTTCGTGATCGAAGATTCAGTAAAAGTTACGCAACCAAACAATTTGTATTATAGTTTGTTGTATTGTGCTGATTTTTGTCAATTTTTTTGTTTGTGACACAAAAATACCATTTAGTTGTAAGTGTATGAAAATGAAATAAAAATATAATGTGCTTTGATAGTATAAATTTACGAACTTTTATTACCGTGGGTTTGGGGGGACATCGGAGATGGAGGAGTCCCGCCCAGGGAAGACGCTCGGTGGGAGTGCGCATGGCCTGAAAATCAAATAATACATTCAATGTGTTAAAATCATTGATATTTGATAACAATAAATTAGCCTCTCTTACATAATTTCAATCTAAAAATAATTAACGATTCAAAAATCTGCGTATTTTGTCAGAAGGAAAAAATATTTCCGCTTCGCAATACCATACAAATAAATGGAATATTTGGGAATATATTATACCCGAAAACTGTTTTTGAAAGGTGATAAAATATATACAGCTTTCACATTTTTATTATTGTACCCTTGTAAATTTCTAAATACAAAAATTTGAATTGCGTACTTTAAAAAGTTTAAAAAATTGCTCACCTTACATTTTTTTAAAATCAGTAAGAGGTTTGGTTGCAACTATGTTTTCCCTAACTAAAATTACTGATAACGGAAAAAAAAATATGAACACATACATAATTTATTAGACAAATGAATTTTAAACGTTCACCTCACTTTTTTGTCGTTTCATGTAAAATTAATGCTTATAAAAATTCATTTTATAATCAAGTTTTTTTTTTTTCAAATTGCGATGAAAACTTTGGTTTCATGAAGATGTACATTTTAATTATTTTGTGATTAACTTTTAGTTTTGACTATATAGCATATTTTCGTTGTTAGTTTTTGGGGTGTTATGCCGTGTTACGCTACCTCATTCTATAGCCGACGTTTCGGACAGCGTTGCAGTGTCCATCATCAGGGCAGATCCGGCAGATCTGACAGATGTGTCGGATCATCTGACATCTGTCGGATGTGTCGGATCATCTGACATCTGTCGGATCATCTGACATCTGTCGGATCATCTGACATCTGTCGGATCTGCCGGATCTGCCCTGATGATGGACACTGCAACGCTGTCCGAAACGTCGGCTATAGAAGGAGGTAGCGTAACACGGCATAACACCCCAAAAACTAACAACGAAAATGCTTTTGGCCGTGAAAATCTAAAAACATATAGCATATTATTTTCTCTTTCCAATACCGTTTAGATCATATTTCTCACTACGTTAGTAAAGGAGACACAATGATTTCTACGAGACCTATATGAGCTGGGACAAATATGGTCTTCTGTGATTAAACTGGAAGGCCCGGCTTCCCGCGTTTGTACCGATTTTTCACATATATTTTACTTAAGCACTTTAAGTAGCTCTTTAAAAATATATATATTATTCCTGAAGATAATGTCTTTACATTCCCCACGCCGAAACGGCAATTATATGAACTTCCCTTGATAAAAAAATATCATTTATTTTTATTCATTTATCCATAAAATACTCCGCATTGGAGCTATCCATGAGGTAGGTATACATATTTTTAATATTCATATAGTAGATTAAATTGTACATAATAAAGTCCGCTGTAGCCCCTACCTAAAATATTTCTAACTGCCTCAATTTCATGTTTGAAAAATTATCTTCATAAATCTAGTTTAGTGAGCGTTGGGACGAACTTGCCGGATTTGATTTGACGACAAATTTGATCCGTGTAGACCAACAAAAGTTAAAAAGCAATGCTTCTACCCGTCTTTGGGCTACGAAATTAAATAATGTGTCAATTTTAAGATTAGCAAGCCTTTGATTAGGTATCACTTGTCGCTAGTTAGAGATATATTAACATGTGGGCAAAAATTGACGTTTGGGATTCTATTGAGATTGTGGAATATATGGGTAAGGTAGTTGAGATGTGATGCTCACCCTGGTGGACCATGCTAAAGTGTAGAGGGCTAGATCGGGCAGGACTGGCTCCAGAGGGAGATCGCCGACCTTCCCTTCTACTGGATTGTCGACACGATAGGACACTGCAAAGGTTAATAAAGACAGTAAAATAATTTATACTTTTATGACACAAGATTTAACTTTTTTTTGTAATTATGAATGAAGTGTTGTAACAATAACGTTGAGTCGAATTAAAATTTACACTATCATCAAAAGAATGGATTCAGAAAAAATAGCTAATTTAATTTAAAATATTTAATTTATTAATTTAGAAATATTCCGTTGCCGAAAAATATTACCAATAGTATTTTACTAAGCTGTTGCTTCCACTGTCACTCTTACTACCCCAAATACTGAGCGAAAAGGACAACTGTAGCTCAGACTGACAATACCTAAATAAAATCATCAAAATCGAAGTTTTGCATTCCCCATTTTCTTTTCCAAAACTAGACCGATTTTTAGGATTTTTTTACTTCCTGTGTTAAACAAAAATACACTACGTTTGTAAGTTTTGCTTTTAAAAAATACATTGTCTAGTTTGTATACTGAACGTCTGTTGATGGTGTTTAAACCAGGCAATTTTAACGTTTTTGAAGGGTCATAAATCCTGCAAGAAGTAACTAATCAAAAAATTCTAACGTACAGACACGCTAGCGGTTAATATCTATTTTTTGTTAAAAAATATGGTAATTCTTCGGAACAAACGTCAACGGTTAATACGCACTTTTTTTGATAAAACTTTTAGATTCTTCTTAATTACCATAAAAGACAACTATTTGCGTTGGGGGAGGTTGAAAATGATACATTTTTAATTTTAGTTACGTAAATTGAAAATTTGCTTTAACACTGTCAAATCACTCTGTTTGCAATATTATTGTTATTTTAATATGTTGGTATTACTGATATTTTACATTCCATGTTACACAAACCTAGCGTAGCCGCTAAACTACTTGAAAACTGGGATGTTTTTCTTGCCTTGACGTGAGTAGGCGTTATAAAGGGGCACTTTCTTTTGAATCACAAACCATGTTACACAAATCTAGCGTAAAGGTTTTTTTCGGTTAGGCGCCTTTGAATATATTGCCATGAAGTCAGTTACGGTATGATGTAGCCTTCCATATAGTATCAGTAATACCAACATAATAAAATGACAATAATCATTACAAATTGCATATGGTGAAGCGTTGTGTCTAAATACGAAAGCAAATTTTCAATTTACGTAACTAAAATTAAAAATGTATCATTTTCAACCTCCCCCAATGCAAATAGTTGTCTTTTATGGTAATTAAGAAGAATCTAAAGGTTTTATAAAAAAAAAGTGCGTATTAACCGTTGACGTTTGTTCCGAATATTTACCAAAAATATTTGCAGTAGTGTCAAAATCCAGAGAAGAAATTGGGGAATACATTTGTATGGATAAAACACTGTCCGGTTTCGTCTTAGACCTCGTTAATGGTATTTAATTCTGTATGTGAGTTCCGTTCAAGTGGTCTTCATTGTTTGGCTTTTCGTAATAAAATCGTTGCTGGAGGAAAAGAGGTATTTGTTTAACTTACTTGAATTGTTGTCTTCTCGGAGTGAGAGGTGATCCTTCGCTAATCTGTCCAAACTGCACTGTCGTCTGACCGTTTAACTGAAACTCAAATTGCAGCATATTAATCTCGAATCGGTTAAATCACTAATTATTATTTCTGATTGATCTCCTTGGTGATCTTATTCATTTTAATGGGCCTATGCTAAGGGCCTGCTTGAGCAATTGTATTAATCTTGTTGAATTGAACGTTAATTTGAACCTGGAAGATATGTTGTAATTCTATAAAGGGTGTGGCTATCAAGTTGAATATTGTACCGCCAGAGCATCCCCCCACCATCCAAACACCCAACCATCTAACCAAGTTAAATCGTCTTTGAACGTTGAACCCGAACCATCTTTATACCCAGTTTGCCTAGGGAGCCTCGTGACTATTTGTGTACGAACGAATAAAAATAAATACATTACCAGGCATGGATAATGAAAGAGGAGATTTT
Source organism: Limnephilus lunatus (assembly GCA_917563855.2). NCBI lineage: Eukaryota > Metazoa > Arthropoda > Insecta > Trichoptera > Limnephilidae > Limnephilus > Limnephilus lunatus. The sequence continues at coordinate 10,034,831 of OU830596.1, forward strand.
GACTTTATTTGATGATTTATCTTGCTTGCGATCATGAGATGGGAGCCATTTTTTTTTGCTATCGCAAATTTTTATTTTGTATATAAAGTAGGAGGCTTGCTGCATGTGTTCCCCAGCGTAGCAATTGACAATATTAAAACCAACCATCGCATCGTCTGAACGCAACACTCAACAGTTGATACACAACGATTGAACCAACCAAGTGTAGTCGTCTGTAGAGGGTTTAAGACTATCCAATTATTTTTGGGTACCATATTTAAACCTCTATAACCCAGACCCTCTCAGGAGGAAGGGAAAGAAAGGATAGAAATAATAATGTATTCTTTATGATCTTAAGAAATAGTTACTTTGCAGGTATCGATTCTCTTCCTTGGGGGATCCCCGCTATCGATGGCCCTACTCCTCAACAGGCAGTCCGTGTCGTCTTCGAAGGCCGGCCTCCGTCGCTTCCTCTCCAGCAGCAGGAAGTAGATCACCTTCTCTGTGTTATGACTGGAACATGACAAAACAATCGTCACATTATCATTACAATCAAACAATAATTACATTCAAAGGATTCATTGGTACCAACCAGAATATGGTATAATGGTCTTCTTCTTTCACTGGTTAAACTAGAGGTAATTCCAACCCAAATGTTACTAATAATTTTTATTGTTCCATGTTTCAACCGAACTACTGTCAAGTTGCAAGGAACTGGCAGAGCAAGGATGGAATGAGATCCCTCAAGCATGTGTTGTAAAACCATGTATGGTCATGTGAGAAATGTGGAGATTCCACCTATTGCCATGAAAAAATCTGAACTATAAAAAAAGTGTTTTTTCTTACCTTGGACTAAGTAATTCTTGAATTAATTTCTCTCTGTGCTTGAAACATCCTAAACTCGATATGGCCTGCAACAAGAAAACAATATGTTCATAATTGATGGTAGTTATTCTTTTCATTTTGTTATACATAAACCAAGAAATGTTCTGTTTTAAGAATACAAAGCAAAGTTGATATTGATAATAAACTTATTTCTTTTGGTATGCAAAGACCCCAAGGGCAGTATTTTTTTAAATAATATAAGTAAGAGCGTCTGTCACGGATGGTGAGGATTTGATTTTTATACAAATCTATAGTCTTACTTCAAGGTTGATGAAATTTAGCACACTTAATCTTCAAAAGATGAGAAAGGTTACTGTATATTAGATTTCTAAAAACCATCCCCATCCCCTTTTTCCATTCTTTAAAGCTGTGTTTTCATACAAAAAAAAGAAAAAAAAGTAGAGCCCAAAGGCAGTATCTTTAATATAAAGAAGAGGTCTGTGGCGGACGGTGCGGATTTTATATTTATACAAATTTACAGTTTTACTTCGAGGTTGATGAAATTTTGCACACTTAACCTTCGAAACAAGATCGAGATTACTGTTTACATTAATAATATTTGGATGACTTGTATAGCGCCGTTTGTGTGAAAAATCACCTCAAGGGATTTTTAAAAACTACCCCCATTGACTTTTCCCATCTTTTAAAACTGTATTTTGGAAGTTTTTGATGAAATTTTGCCAAAATAAAAGGAAAATTATATACTGTCTACACCTATAGGGCCTTAAAAAAATACCACAGGGTTCCACAAACAGTAACACAAAGGTATCTTTCGACCCTGATCAAAGTTGAACAGTATTTTAGTGACTTAGTTAAGTGAACACGAAAGTGAGAAGAAAAAAAAATAAGAACAGACTGACTACAAAAAATTCTGAAAATATTAAATAAAATGACGGCAAAAACGTGTCAGAAGCCATAGAAAGTCGCACTTTTGCAACCATCAGCATGAGTATGAGCATGGACCTCTCCAGAAATTGAGAGAGAATTCAACACCAGCGAAGACCCAGGGTATTCTTGTACCTGAAGAACATCGGGATCCATGGCTTCCATGGTGGGGATGATGTGAGTCTGCACAACCTCCATCATGGGCAACTCCAGTTCCAACTCCCCCTTGCCACCCGCCGTCACCCAGGGGTGGCGGTTTATGTCCGCAAGCTGAAAAAAAATACATCAAATATTATACATAAAGAACACCTAAGATGTTTAAATAATATTGGCTTTTCCGAATTTGCTAACCATCTCATTGAAACTTACCATACGTTTAATTAAAACATTGTCATCTTCATATGAACGGAATAGATATGGGATTGGATAACTTAGAAGCACTAGAGTTAAGGAAGGACAAAAACATTAATAGCAAAGTAATCAACATCCAAATAAACATAAGTAAAAGTCCGATACTTGGGCTGTTTCCTATTGACAAAGAGCACCCTCTTCCCGAACTACCCTCACTCCCACCTTTTCCACCGGAGCTCAACCCATCGTTTTTTTAATCCACCGTGAAAGCATATTAATAAATTATTTATAAAACATGTTAATACATGTATATTTTAGTATTATACTGCCATGAAGAAGCTAGGTTTCTAGCGAAACCAGGTTGGCATTACATAAAAAATAATAGTTTTGTTTATTAAGGTATAGTTTTATTTTAAATTATAATGTCACATCACAAAGTACATGCTTTACAAGAACAAATATTATTCAGTTTCATTAAAAAAAATACAGTATTTACACTCATGTTTTGGATTTCACCCTTCAAGATGCTCCGGGCTATCGATTGACAATTTGTTATTTGGGAAAGAGATATATGAAGTGAACATTTATAAAAATATTTTCAAGGTGGTTTAAAGCCTAAGGTTCAAAAAGTAAAGTAATATTTGTTTAGGTAGCACAATCACATAGGTCTATCCCACCACGAATTAACATTTTGAAAAAGACATTATGTTATGCCAATCAATTAGTGAAATCACTATTTTCGATTAATCTTTACCACAAATCAGTTTAAATTATTAATACAAAAACACAAAAATTGGATAAAATAAAACATTTCTATCGTTTCGCTTGAGTAGAATCAAAATACAACTGTAAATTTTTTGTAAAACATATAAGTATATACTTACTTCTAAATTATGTAATTTTTAATTAAAAAGTTAAGAACGCATGTACGAGTAAGTAACAACTTTAAAAAATATCCTTTTTTGACTAAAATTTTTAACGATTGATTGACTCTTTTTATTTCTTAAAAAATTATTTAAAAATGAAATAAAATCATTTTTAGACTTCGTTTGCCAAACCATTTTTATATTTGTTACCTAAAATCTTGGTGATATATTAAGACACACTAAAAAGACAATTTTGACTTGTTTATGCCTCTTAAGCAATATGTGATCCAAGGTTTCCACATCTAAGTCATCAAACTCGGGAAATGAGGAAGTTTAATTTTCAAAAATATTGGTTATACTTGAGCAATATACAATTTAGGGTAGGTGCTACCATTTGGTATTCTTTCAACATGACCAGCAATCACAGCCTTTGGGACCCACAGTAACTCACACAAGTTTCATGCTCAATGAAATAGTCGAGTCCGAAGTTAACTTGTATTCTGAAGATTCTTTTTTGGCGCAGGTCCAAAAATATTACGCTCATAGACTACTAATTTAGTTTCTTCATGAACTGTAGGAAACTGCTGGTTCTATTTTCTTTTACATCTGACCAGTTTGCTTCCGAGAAACATTTATGGGATATCCAACACCTCTACCATAGGTCACCCCAAGTAGCTCTCCACATTTGATGGTACTCGCTACATGGGGTGAGATTTGTCTAGGTCTTGGCGGCGGATAAGATGGACTGGTTGAAGGAGGCCTTTTAACCTCTCTAGCTGCTCTCTCTTGACCCGTCGCCTTGCGCAGTTGAACGGATGGATTCATAAGGGGGCATCCATAATTTACGTGAGCAGTTTTTCTTCCAATCTAGATCCCTCCCTCCCCCTCGGTGAGATAAATTTGGGCCAATTCGTATATTTTTTTCAAGTAACGTAACATTTTGCTGGACCCCCACCCCTCCGTTTGTGCTCACGTAATTAATGGATGCCACCAAAGACACTCCTGGATACACTGACCCCCAAATTCTACCCAAACTTCATACCTTTTTGCTTTCCAGGACTTCCTCTTATTCATTTCTTTAAAAAGACCCCTAAGACGTCATAGGCCCTGGGGAAAATTATTTTCCTCATGTTCTCCTCTCCTTTATATGTGTGTGTGCCCTAATGTAAAAAAAAACTGCTGCTAACTAACAGGAGATCTATTAATAGTTCCTTATAGTAATGGGTGTTTTAATAGTTCCTAATAAGCGTTCAAAAAGAAGAAGAAGGTGGTTTGAAAGGGATTTATGTAAACGAATGTTAGAGGGAGCCCGCTTACATTAAAAAAAAGTTAATAATTAAGTGAAAAATTATGAAAATATTTAATAAAACACGACTCGTTTGAAATAGAGCAAGAATCTGTCGGCAAATGTCTTAAGTAGCATTTAATAAAACTCTGTGATTTTTTTCGTACATGAACATGAAAGAATTAAATGACAGATAAAAACGTGTTTTTATTAATTTTCGGAGATTCCTTTGCGTTTTCTTTTATCTATCGAGGGAATTTCATGTAATTACCGTTTTGGCTCATACTTTAGATTAATTATAGATATTATCTTCGAAAAAAGCATATAATATTTTAAGTTCAATTTGGGAGGCGGGTATGGATATCGCCGCCACGGGAAACATTTATTGGATAACCAACACCTCTGCCATAGGTTACCCCAAGTAATCCGCTACGTTTGGTGACTTAGCAGGGGTGCCCGGGTTCACGGGGTAAGGTTTGTCCAGGTCTTGGTGACCGATGCGTCTGCCCACTTGCCGTAGTGGGCAGGATCGGAAGAGAGCCGGAATCTCTCAAACCATCGCCTTGCACCGCGGTTGGAGGGGTGGATTCATACGTCCGTCAATACTTGAACACTAACCCCCAGATCTCTACCCACCCCTCATGCATATTTCCTTCCCAGAACTTCATCTCCTTCCTTTCTGTAGGAATGTTTAGTGGCTAACTTGACCACTAGTGTACACGAGCGAGACAAGAGATGCTGTAGTATAAAAAGGATTGTATTAGTAGCAGTTGCTCTCTCATTAGCTAGATATCAAATAGACAATACGTATTGTGATACTCGTTTGTGCAATAAAGTTTATACTCGACCACGCGCGTATTAATCCAAGGGAACATAACTACCCTAACAATACACTTTTTAAAACTATAAATACAACAGTGGCGCAGCAGGTAGGATTTTTAAAAACCCTCCACACAGCATCCCCTAAGATGACATAGGCCCTGACGGAAATTATTTTCCCTCAGGGAAAAAAAACGTAAAAAAAATATGTGTAAAATTTAGTGTGGAATTAATTTTAAAAAAAAAACGGGTTTCATAATGATTATTGTTAAAATTTGAGATAACAAGTATGAAACATTTAAACTGAAAATATTTGAGACATTACTCTTCTAAACATATATTAGAATCTACAAGTAGCAGTACAACTAGCAGTCGCGAGCAAATCCATTCCTGACATCATTGATGGTCTATTTGATAAGAATAACCACTTCAAGTCAACCAAAGCAACAGTGCTCATCAGTAGGCGCCACAGGCAGGAAATAACCAGCCGATTGACTTAAATCAAGCTTATTTCCAACTCTCGAATCAATTCCGCCAAGAATTTGGGCCATATTCCATTCTGAAATCGAATTATATGAAACCGTGTTCTCCAAAACTGATTGGTCGTTATTATTTCATGAGATATTCGTTAGAAGGTTAGGGATAAAAATTTAATCCAACATACGGAGTTTATATATTAATAACTAACTAACTAACTAACCATCACCATCAAAAGAAAAGGATAAATACTCATTCATAACTGAAAATCGAACAAGACTTAATCATGTATTGGTATGCCCCAAACTAAACACTTCTTTTGCCCAACACCATTATACACACCAAGGAAAATACTTCTTTAATAACCTACCAGTAGAAATTAGAAGCATTAATAACAAGGTACAATTGTTGAATTCTATTAAAAAGTATTTTAGAGAAATAATCAATGGGAAAACTGCTGCTTCCCCTATTTCCACATGAATGTCACATTAAAACTATACCTGTTTTTCTTTAACTGAGTACATGGATGTTTATGTTTTTTAGTTAAAGGGTCTTGATTATGTGATTTATGTATATTAACTATTTATTAACTGTATCTAACTATATATGTGACACACGTGACTGTATTAACTGTAAATATGTGAAATGTAAACTCTTCTTCCATCCACAAGCAAATGCTTTTAATGGAAGATAAGTATTATTATAATATGTTCCATTTTTTTAAGATCAATAAATAAATCAAAAAAAAAAAATCACGCCGTTTCCCCGCATATATTAATACCTACTATAATTGATGAAGGTAAGGTTAGGAGATTTCTTAATGAATTATCTTTCACTTGAAACACTGCCTTTAAAGATTTCAAAGCAAATTGCTGATCTCAGACTAAATTTCAGGTCTAAAAATAATTATTAATTGTTTTTGTGTTTAATTCGTAGAACTTCATTTATTTTTCTTAAATTTTTTATTTCAATTTAATTTTAATAATGCAATCATCAAGTTCTGCAAGTATTTTAGTATGAACTTTTGTAACAGCTGTTTCGAATCTCTTTTCGAACTGTGGTTAATCCACTTTGCGACGACTTATTCATACAATTTTAAATGTCAATTTTTGAAGGTAGAAACTAGATTCAAAGAACATATACGATGTTATAATAATAAAATCAGTTCTTCAAAATTCGAAGAACATCTCTTATTGAATAATCTCGTTCCACTTAAAAACAATAAGCCTCAACAATTACATATAGAAATAGAATGTCTTAGATTAAATTTGCATGAACAATTAGAAATCAATAAACGAACGAATGACCCCAATGTTACGCTAATTAATGGATAAATAAGGAAAATTATTTATTCCCTACTACTTAGTATGTTTATAAAACCTAAAAAATATAACGCATTTGTCGTAGCAGTAACGTCATAAAACGAGAAAACCCTAACATTTAGTGCTGGGGAAAAAGATTCTGAAACTCACATAATACTCTTTGTATGTGTGTCTCAGCAAATTGGTTTAGCAGGTAAATCAATTTAGACGCCTTCAAAAAAGATCCAGCGCGATTAATGCTCTGTCACCTAAACTTCACAATATTTTTTTTTTAATTATTATTTGAAATACATACATATGACAGATTTACAGAAGAAAAATACAAGGAACTAATTACAATATAGTAATTTTTTTGTTAACGAAATTACCCAATTTAATAAAGAAAAACATTTCTCGTGTTTAAATTGGGGGGTCCTGTCATTACATTAAAAGAAAAAATAAAAGTTTTTTTTTGTTTGATGTAAGAAATAAAATAAAACATAATAAAACTTGTAAGAATGATAACAAATATAGAAATTTACTAACTTAACAGTTAGTAAAATAGATGTACGTTACATAGATAAATAAAAGATAGGATATAGGTGTACTAGTAAAATAAAAATATTATTACATTTCAATTAATAGGTAGTTGGTAGGTGGTTAGTATATAAATATGATTCAGTAATAATGGAATTACCTGACAATATTGTAAGACTAGGTACATAATAATATTTTGTGACAATAATCTTTGATTTTCCTTTGAGATGCTGGTAAAATATTTTATGAGGATATGTTAAAACAGAGAAAGATATTTTTTTTTGTTTTGGAAAATTATTGATGAAATTAAATATTTAATTATAAACTTAAGTACATAATATTATAATTAACACTTGATCAATTGATTACTAGTGGGTGCAATGTAATAAAAATAAACGTAGAAATTCGTTCTATGTAATTAAAACTTATAATTAATGTTGGGTTGATCTAGTAGTATTAGTAGTACAAAAAGATCAAATCTTTATGTTTAATGCATCAGACTCTACATGAAAGTGGAATTAATTATTTGATCATTCAAGTTTGGCTGTGCAGAACATTCGAATGTTGCTCATTACTCAAAACTTAGTATTTGGAAATGTCTGAATAATAAATTTGACGATTTATATGTACATATAAATTACGTCATTACTAACTGTAGTGTCTAATGACTCATTAGACACTAGCGGTCTGAGACGAGGATATGTTGAATGGTGGTTAGTTACCGTAAGTCGCTTATCCGGGCTGACTTCTATCATGCCCCTAAGCAGCGCCTGGCAGTCGGGCGGTACAAAGTGCGGGATGTGGAATACGCCGCGCTTCACCTTCTCCAGCAGCTGGCGCAGGTTGTCGTCGTCGAAGGGCAGCGCTCCCACCAGCAGCGCGTACAGGATCACGCCGCAAGACCACACGTCGGCGCGTCGCCCGTCGTATTTTTCTCCCTGGAAGCAGGAACAAAACATCTGTGACGTTTGGAAGAGAGAGGAGGGAAAAACAGCATGCACAATCGGCATATATCAAATACCACAAGTCCAAAACAGCCACAATCTGAAATACAGGTCTCTGGATCAATCAATGGATAAAGCAAAGTAAATAAAAAGAAAAACCAAGCATTGAAAAAATGCGTATTGTAAAACAGACAAATCATTAATGGACCACAAGTTCTCAAAACAGAAACATGGGTGGAAAGCTGAAGTAATTAAAGGAAGAGTAGAAAGACTGGAACCCTGAATGTGGATAGTGTTGCCTAACATTGAGGAACACGAATTTCAACAACAATCAGATAACCGTCATAAAAGATTGAGAAGTTAACACAGATGGTATGTTTAAAAACAAAACTTTTTGGAGAAATATTCCAAACGTTTATGAATATAGACAGAATCAGATCACTTGTGCTATATTTATTAGAAATTGCAAGTATTGTGGAGTTGGGCAAACATTATATGACTAAAGATCATGCGATGTCGCGTGGTTATTGGTCAACATGTAATCGAATGATGCATTACAAAAGCCTTTATTTATTTATTTGTGCATTTATTTGATTTTACCCCCAGCTGGGCTTTTATTTATTGTTTTTTGTTGCTCATGTTTCTCGGAGAAAAAAATTTAAAATGTACCTCCGTCGTAGTTCAAATTGACTTCCACACTAATTCGCAAAATGTTGTAAAATTGCAAATTTCGGGAAGTTTTCAAATGATAAAAATATTACGAAGTGTTGTCAATAAGGAAATCATTTTTGACCCAAGAATACTAATACTGAATGAATCAACACAATCTTGAACACCGCCTAGAAGTAATGATTGAAGACTTCACTCACCCTTATGACCTCTGGACAGGCGTAGTGAGGAGACCCGCAGGAGGTCTCAAGCAAGCAGCCAGCAGGCTGCAGCGAGGCCATACCAAAGTCCGCCACCTTTATATTGTTCCTTTCATCCAGCAAAAGGTTCTCCGGCTTCAGATCGCGGTGGCTGGAAGAACAATTAAAAATCAGTTTTATCTGAAGTTGATAATACCTAATATAGCTAATTTGTATTCTTAAACCTGCAGAATTAGAATGAACAACGATCTCAGAATTTTTATGAGCATGAAACCAATATATGATTCTATGAGTCCCAAGAACTGCGATGGGCTGTTCGTTTTTCTAATTATTGGATACTGCTCTTATTAAAAAAAACAAAATAAGACCACACCTACTAATGTGAGACGTTTTGTCCAACACAAAATTTAACAGTATTTGAAAGCAACGTGCTTAACCATCAACTCCACAATTTGAAAGGGGCACAGTAAAATACCCAAAGACTGCAATGGACTGGTCATGTTGAAAGGACATCGACAATATATACCAAGTGGGCGATTGATTGACTGTGGAAGAAAATTTGTGCAGGATAGAAAGGACTGGGGACTGGAAAAGATTGTACGGATATAGATATTGATTCAGTCTTCGAACACACAGATTGTTCATTTATTTTTTCTGCCAATTTTTTCACTTCAACCAATTCAAAATGATATTTTTTTAGTATTATGCTAATAGAATATCCGAAATTTATTATTTGTTAAAGGTTATATTCATCCCTAATGTTTTGAATAATATTGCAAAAAAATAATATAAATTGAATGTCGCCATCTTTTCCTCTCCCTTTGATTGCTTCGCCCACATTTCCACCCACGTGATTTCCCAAAGAACGATATGGAAAATTTTCATTTCCCTGCTTTGCGTTCTGCTCACTTACAGGGAATATTATCAACAATAGAGGGCGGTTATTATTAGATCACTAAACCTTTTACGATTTGTTCATCGGATAATCAAAACGAGAAGAACAGGCATTTGAATTGGCACATTGAAAATCCTCAATTTGGGTTCTGGGTGTGGGTACCATTCTTTGGATAACCAACTCCTCTGCCATAGGTCACCCCAAGTGGTCCGCTACGTTTGTTGACTAAGCAGGTTAAACCAGGACCATCAGGGGTGAGGTTTGTTCAGTTGCCTGGCGGGCCGGGTCTTTTAGGCATAGACTCTTCGGGTAGGACTCTTTGAGCTCTCTAAATGTGTTGGATAGCACTGACCCGCAGATTCCTACTCTTCTTATCATCCCACCTTTTTTGTTTAAAAAACCATCCACACAGCCTCCCCAAAACTAACACAGGCCCTGAAGAAAATTTCTTTGCCATTCCGTGGAACTAATGTAAAATCATTCGGGGAATAATTATGAATAATTTTCGTATTATGAAATAAATGCTCTTAATAGATTTTTTCCTTAATTACATATTACCTTAATCGAGCCTCAAAATGACAAAAATTCAAAATTAAATTTTTCGATTTTTTTCGAATTTTTTATGAATTATATTTACGAAAATTTAAAAATACTCTGTGATGTAAAAATATTCCGAAAAAAACACAATTATGTTTCTAGGTATCTTATAATTTTAAATGTTATAAGATACCTAGAAACTAATATTTAAAATGGTTCTTCAGTAAAAGCAGTGGACGATATTGGCTTTGCAAACAAATAAGTATTAGGCATTTGGTTGAGCAAATTATAACGATTCTCCGAATTTACTTCCTTTCAGTGGCGCAGCTTAGCGGGGGCGGCAGTTTTAAGGGGCAGCAAAATTTCTCAATAATAATTATTTCAATAATAATAATAATGTCTAAAAAATTTAACCATCTCATTTCATATTTTTGTTGCACCTACGATTCGGACCGATTGAAATGAGCACGGAATTTTTCATTACTATTCTGTGATGAAATCGGGGAATCCGCTATCTTTAAATTCATGTTTATTAATGACATCTTGCTCATTGTATCGATTGATCCGTACCGGCTGCACTAAATTGCTGGAATTCACCTTATTTTATTTTGTTTATCATGTATTGTTTCAGTAGTGCTTTCACACAAACGAAGTATTGAATTCCATAAGTCTATACTTAAACTTTATGACTAATATTCAGCGAGAATGACTTCAGGGAAGTCCGTGAGTGATCCAATCCGTCCGTCAGTGTTCCAATTTACATTAATTTAGTCGTACATATGCAGACGCTTTCCAAACTGTGATTAGAGTGCTCATAAGTATGTGTCGGAATTGTTGAATTATTGCGAGTTCGATTCCCGCTTCAGGACTAAAAAGTTTTTTCTAGTTTATAGTTTCATTTTTCTAACATTTAATATAAGTAATGTTAAAATCAAGGTATTAATGACAGAAGTTTTGTTTTTAATCCTAACAATTTTAGTATTTTTCCATAAAATATAAGTAATAACAGAACCATTCTTGTTCTAACTGGAAGTCGATTGGTTTAATATTCAATTCGCTAATGACCTAATCTTATCGATCTTCAAGGATAATCATAAGTTTTCTGTACCTGCAATGTAAGTGGTATACGTGTAAGAATTAGTGTAATAAATGCTATTATTATACTGTAAAACAAATAAATAAATTACTTTTTTTTTATTTTGTAACCTGTGCAATACACAATAATGATGATTGTTCTTGCCAAAAATTTAGAATTAGGTACTACATATTTTAGTCTTTTAAATTGAAGTACTTAAATAAGGGGACTGTGAAATTTTCCTTCGCCCGGGCAGCTGACACCCACGTACGCCACTGCCTTCCTCATTTATCTACCCAGGCTGACAATTGTCAAATCGCACCAGTAGCTCGGCTAAATATATCAGAAATAAACCAGTACAAAATTGCCCGTTGTCATGACAGAATTGCCGAGAGCAATATTAAAGCTTTGTCTCGTTTTACAATGTGGAAGATGAACTAAAAGAAAAATAAACCCAGTGAAAAGACAGTCATTTAGATTCGTCGTAAGGCAGGTTTTTATTTCTTAAGCTTTCCACATATTACATTCCCTACTCTGATTTTTTTTCTGTGATGACACCCACAAATGAACAACCCATTACCCATGTGAAAAAACCCACCTACGCAGATTTACGAATGAGTTAGCGAACGTTGCAGCTATTTTGAATCGCGGAAGCATTCATATTGGTTTCTCATACGCCAATAGCGATCCCTCAACATTTCCACTTACTCACCGTCTGCCGGGACAAATTAAGAGGAACCATTTGTTCCAGACTGCCGAAGACATAACAGTTTTGTAAATCGCTACTTGTTCGCTCCCACTTTTCAATTTCGAATATTTTATAAATATTAAATTATAGTTCGGATGTACATAAATTGTTATAATCAACTTGTAAATATACAATCATTTATGATAAAATAACTAATAAACCAGAACTATTTTCAGGTTGTGAAACGTCATTTGAATTCAAAATGAGGAACCACAGCAATAAAAATGATTTGGGAAAAGTAGAATGACTTAGCAGTTTATTTAAGACTTGTTGCCAATTGAAGTGGTTTGAGTGTGTCTCATGGCCAATAGTATTGTGTTGTAAAGCATATTGGACTTCTTCCTCTTTTTTGAGCCAACGTTTTGGACAGTACAGTGTTCATTGTCCATCAGCAGGGATGGTGTGTTGGATCCCCGAATCGGGGACCCCGATGATAGACGTTGATGGACGTGTTCGAATCGATGACTCAAGAGAAGGAAGAATTGCCCCACCCAAATCTACTCTACGATAGCCAATAAACGAAATTATTGATCTAGATAATGCTGTCATTGAAATTTTTAATCGAGACTGTGCAAGAATGCTGAATGAAAATACCTCCCAAAAAGTCTGTCAACAATCATGTCATGAGTTCGGGTAAAATCATAGGCAGTCGAAGCTCTCCAGGACCGCGAGGAGTAAAGGAGCTTTGTTCACCACGAAAACTGGAGGTCACGATCCTCAGCAACGAGGACACGGATAAAGAAGATCAGATAGTGTGGGTAGTTCGTTTTACCATATGGAGTGACTGTGGCAAAAGTCCAGCGCGGAGATGATCTGCCTGAAGAAGCGGCGCGCCTCTTTGGGCGTCAGCCTCCCCTTCTTCACCAGGTAGTCGAACAGCTCCCCGCCCGATACATGCTCGAGTACCAGGTACCTGCAAATAACCAAAAAATACACGTGTCACATGGAGTAAAAATAATGCCATTCCATTAGAAGCGACTCAAAGGCTGACCACGGAAGAGGTAGATGCAAGGAAGTGGATCGGAACAGGACAGGAGTGACGGAGGGAAGGATGTGAATGGTGAGGGACCGCAGTCATTTGTAGTGGAAGCCAAATCCCACGCAAGTACAAGTATTTAGCACCGTGATGTTGATGATGATGACATGGAGTGGAAGAAGAATACCTAGTAATTGAAATGCCGCTCATTTAGGAAGAAGAAACTTGTGCAGGAGGCTTATCATGGACATATCGACAACGAAACAGAATCTATACGACAATGTACGACATATTGAAATCAATATCACGAGCTCGCCTTGGGTATCCAGCACGGTCGATTGATGAAAGATTTATCGATAATGACGATAACTTATCATCGTATCCGAGCTCGAGTAAAAGCAGTTCACAGTAAATAAATTACGAACACTCGGTCGTTGCGCACTATTGTTTGATATTTAGCGATCAGCAGTCATTGCGGAAGGTGACTTATTACCGAAATCAACGATAAAATGTATATCGATCGTAATGTATGTCGATCGTCGATGTGTCGTAGTGAGTTGTTTGTCGTTTTGAAACGTCAAATGCAAACGAGTAGGTTTGGAAAAACTGATTTTATTAAACATTTAAGGCACGTTCCGATTGTTTTGGTTTAACACGTGATGTTAAGAAAAACTATCGAAATTTCGTTTTCCCAGTTACATCTGTCTCCATTTAAAAGCAGCCAATATTTTGATTTCGAGAAGCACCTAGTTAAAAAATGTTGATAAACACCGTTTTTTGTCAATCTTGTCAATTTTAGGGCGTTTGTATTAGACCAACTGCCTTCTTATTTATTTACTGATACATTGGTTCGGTTTGTATCGGATAGCTCTAATGGGAAAATAACTATTTATTTTGTCCCTTATTACACCGTTCTATCTATAAATTTAAACTCTATCTGAGTATTATTATCTTAATGACTACAGTTTAAGGTTGTTGTAAACGGCAGTGGCATTCTCTGTTATTTTCAAAAAGAACTGTTGAAGTTTTCAATTCGGTGAATAATTGGATTTAATATTCTCAATATTCTGAAGAAAGGTTTGACAGTACATACGATTCTCTTTGAGTCATCATTTATTTTCCAAGAGACCGGTACCTTCATCAATTTATACAATTTGTTCGAGAAACATGGATCCTCGCAAAAAAGGTGTTGAAAAGCGAAGAAAAATAAAAAAAAACAATTCTCATTGAACACGGTTCAACACTTTCCTTTGGAGTTTACCGAAAACATTATCGATTTAGTTTAGGGCAAGTTCACCAAGGCGGACCTAATCAGTCCGTTTGGTAGATGTATTCCAAGATACCGAAATAACCGCTCTTCCGAAAGAGGATGTGATTATTGATTAGTTTAACCCATTTTAGGGGGGCACGCGTTTAGGGTGGGAAATGAGGGTTATTATTTTAAAATAACCTGTTTTACAATTTTCTTTTGAGATTTCTTTTTTTTACCTTAAAAATATCTTTTGACCAGTACCTATTTAATTTACATACCATCCGGCAAAGATCGCATTTTAACATTATTGACTTAATTTTTTTATCAGTTTAATGGGTAAACGAAAGGCGGGCAGACCTAGGCTGAAATGGGAGGATGATGTCAGGAAGGATGCAAGAGGACTACTCCATGTCGCAGATTGGAAGATGACGGCCGAGGACAGAGGGCGGTGGAGGCTTATCTTGAAGGAGGCCAAGGCTCGAAATGGGCTGTAGCGCCATTGAAGAAGAAGAGAATGGTTATTTCAAACCTTCATAGTTCACGATGGTATTTATATCAATAATATGGGGTATTGACTATGGGTACAGCCGCCCCGTGAACCATTTATTGGATAACCAACACCTCTACAGGTCACCTCAAGTGGATCGCTGCGTTTGATGTCTTAGTAGGGTTGCCCGTGTTCATAGGTTGAGGTTTGTTCGGTTCTTGGCTGTGGATGCATTTGCCCACCAACTGCGTGGCAGGCCGGATCGGGAAACACTGGTTGAGGGAGACATTTTGACCTCCCCAACAGGACTCTTTCAGGACATATTCCATGCACTGCATTGGCAAGGATGGATTCATATATCCGTGACTTCTGGAGACTCCCCCCTCATACCTTTTTCCTTAAAAAAATCATCTCTTTCCTGTTCTCAAAATACCCTACACGCGGCATCCCCAAAGATGACATATGCCTTGAGGGGAGTTATTTTCTTCAGGGCCTCCTATGTGAAGCTAACTTTAAAAAAACGTCACATTGACCTCAAATTTCCTTTCTAGAGTTTTTCTGCTTAAAAACGATTTCTAATCGATTTTATATTTCTATAATCCTTTAAAGTTTATATATTTCGCGAGGACGTCGATCGGATACATAGTTCATTTTATTCTTCTTCTTCATCGTGTGCATCTTGCGCTGCCTGAAATAGCTCCTCCACACTTCTAATACCGGTCCACTCTCATACATTTCGCAGCCAAGACATTTGTCTCCTACCAAGCCCTCGGCGACCTTCTATGTTATTCAATTTATTAGTGACTCCATTTATCGCAACATCCTCTAAATCGGTGGGTGCTTTCTTTAAAAGAGTTTTAAACGTATAAATATTTTGGCATAATATCCTAATAAGAAGAATAAGGTGTTTCCGAACTATATTTCCATGAAGATATTTAGTTACTCCAGCTCTTTCTTACACTTTAAATAATGGTGAGACAAAAGATAAGACACACAAAACACATGGGACTATTTCCTCCAAAGAACTACTTTTTCCTTGCGTTTAATTTTCTTTATACGTGTGAGGGAGATGTATGATAATGATTTTAAGTTTCCTTTGAGGGGGTGCATAGATACGTTCACCGTTTGTCTCATTTTCGACTGTTGTTATTTAGTGTGTAAGAAAGAGCTGCAGCATTATAAATTTCAGAACAAAAGCAAAACCATCAGCGCTTTGTCATCTGACGCTTTTGAATTTTTGGAATTCACTCACACTTCAATATAATCCTTGTAACCATGTAACTACGAGTATATTCCATGATTTCAAAATTATTTATTTATATTTGTAATGGTCTACGGAGACGTCAAGGTGCGGTGTGTGAAAGAGATGTAGACGGCCTCCGTGGTCGAGGGGTAAGGCTTTCGACTCTTATTCCGAAGGTCGAGGGATCGATTCCCGGCGTAGGCAAACAAATATTATTTTATTAATTTGTGTTATTTCACAATTAATTAATTTAAATAATATTTAGTATATTTGCTGCACGTTCCAGAGTGGAAGATATTTTCAGTATACCCTGGTGTAAGACCACCATTCAGAATTGAAACGTTGCTTGAAATGGCTTCAGCCGTGTTTGGTGACTACATCTGAATAGCCAGGTACTTTCCAACCTTCCTCTTCCCGATCTCCTTCCCTTCCCGCTTACCTTCAGCCTCACAACATATCACAATTGGGGATACCATAGTCTCACTGGAAATGCAAGAAAACGATCACTTTTTTTCTTTGGAGGAAACAGACCTACGTACATTGTGTATCTCATATTTTGAAAGAGCTGCAGCATTATTGTGATAAGGAACGTATGTTTTTTTCCTTTTTTATAACGTCACGTAATTTTAAAAGCACTCAATAGATATAATAATACCAAATTCTTTTTCGCTTTAATGAATTTCATATTATTAACAACTCGTGCATTTATTTCAAAGATATAATAAATTGAACATAACATGTAAGAAATGTCCAGTTTTTCATCCATGGTTTTACTAGAGTCTGTTACTAATATTTTGAATGGCAGACGACAGTTACTTTCGTTAAAGTTACTGAATGATAAAATTTCGGGAATTTCTTATTATTTAAATATTAAATTTTTCAATTTCGATAACGGAAATTTGAAATGCTGAAAAGGTCAAAATGTTAATTGTTCAGGAGAGTGAAAAGAAAGTTTTATTTTATTTTATCGTATCTCTTGTTTTTGTAGACCTAAAATTAAGTATGAATTTTTATTATAAAATAACATTGAATAGATCATTCAGAATACTTATTTTTTTGTGAATTTCTTTAATAACAGAATTTAATTATTCAGAAAAAAAATCCTCTTAAAATGTACGTAAGAAAGGATGAATTTATTTTCCTAGAAATACTTTGATGACGCAGATCGATAGAGAGAAAATATAAGTGCGCAGTTTACACGCAGTAGAAGTGAAACCTTCAAAAAACTAAAGTAGGCAGGCTACGAAGCACCCCACAAAGAGGAGAATGCTTATTCTATATCATTCTCTCGCAGCCTAAACTTTTAATTTATCAAAGAAATCAAGATACTGAGATAGAACACTGCTTGCACTTTGAAAACTGTCGGCACTGGAGTTGTGACTTCACAGTTGTAGGCAAGACCAGGTGTGGGTAGGAGTCAGGAAAATTGCATGAATAATCACTAACGTATTGTACACCTGCTTTCTTTTACAAATTGACATAATGGGGTATTTCCACTTTTTTTTGGCTTAAAAAAATTAAGCAACGATTGACGGCCGACGTAGCGCAGCGGTAAGGCGCTTGACTCGTATACTGAAGGTCGCGGGATCGAATCCCGGCGTGGCAAACAAATTTTATTTGATTAATTTGTGTAGTTTCACAATTTATTCATTTGAAATAATATATGTACAGTATATTTGCGGCACGTTCCAGAGTGGAAGATACTCACTGTATCACCCTGGTGTAAGACCACCATTCAGAATTGAAACGTTGCTTGAAATAGCATTAGCCGTGTTTGGTGACCAGATCTGAATAGCCAGGTACTTCCCCACCTTCCTCTTCCCTATCTCCTTCCCCTCCCCACTACCCTCAGCCTCACAACATACCCCAATTGGGATGCCATACCCTCACCGGCTTCAGACGGGAGCAGTTGGGACTCTTGTGCGGTATTCAAATAAAAAAGCAAAAAATTACGATGGTTATAGCATTTTTATTTTATTTTTATGTTGACGAATAAATTTTCTACAGCCAGTCAAAGTTTCCCGTTTTTGAATTACCGCTAAAACGATATTTTGAGGCGGGGCTATCATGTGACGTCATGAGCGTGGACGCTCACTGACAGTGTTTACTTATACTGGCCAAGCTGAGCGACGCTTGTGACGTCACAATCCGATTTGCCAACCACGGGCCGTTTTTATTTTGTCAGTTTTAGATCGTTTTTAAAATCAATAATATTGAATGGAAACATAAAAAACAAACATTTTTAGTAGGATGATAAAATCAGAAAAATGATCTTTAAATATTCCGTACATTTTCAACAGAATTTTCCTCGTTTAATGGATTTTCAACAGAATCCTGTGTTACATTAAGCGATGATCAGTAACTAGAAAAAAAACCACTGAAATTTTTTTATAGGTAATATTCCATATCTATTGCATTTAATTAATGAATATGGTAACTTACAAGTACTTGTTGTTCTCGTATACATCAGAGAGGCCCAGCACGTGAGGGTGGTCGATTAGCTTCATGATGGCGATCTCCCGTTCCACCTGAAAACAGACAGAGGTCAACCAACAGGTAAAACAGGTCAACGGCTGGTTAAAAGTGGATCTCCACGCTACAACACTTTCTTCAGGGTCAGTCATCATTTGGACAAAAAGCTTCTTATTCTTAATGTTTACCTACATATCTGGAGGTCTAGAAAAGACGATCGATAAAACCCTATACCAATACGATATTGATATAAATCTGAAATCTACAGTCAGTAAGTTAAGCAATCTTCCGAACAGGCCCTCCATTGATATGCTTGGTGTAACTCTAAGTGAACAGCTCAGATATGGGGGCTCCATCAAGGCCATCAGAGTAAACTTAGTCTCTCAAAAACTGGGCGTACTATAGATACAGGGCACGCAGATACTTTATTAGTACACAATTGCTAACCCTGTACAAAAAACAAGTGCGCCCCAGGGTTGAATTTGGCAGCCACCTCTTGTCTGGAGCTCCAAAATACCCTCCACTCTGTGCAGAAACGGGCGGTCCGTTTGTTAGATCCTCCCATCTTAACTGACGGATTGCAATCTTTAGGTGGGAATGCTATCCTTGTTCTACCGGTATTTCAACGGAAGATGCTCTGAGGAACTAGCATCATTGATCCCTTCGGCACCGGTGCATAGTCGGGTCAACAGTTCGGCTGTGGAACGATTTGCCGGCCTCTGTGTTTCCTCCTTCCTTCAGCACGGGTCTCTTCGGGACCAATATTCATCCCTTCCTCTCCTCACAAAGACCCTCCACACAGAATCTCAGATGCCATAGGCCCTGAGGGAAATTATTTTACTCAGCCCTCCTGGGTGGAGTTAATGTAAAAAAAAAATAATAATAACCACTAGTGCGACTAAGGTCAAATATGGACCGCTTTTATTTTTCTTCTTGCTTCGGTCCAAAATTGGACCACATGAAATTCCCTCTATAGCAAAAAATCGCAAAGTATTTCCAAAAATTATTATAAACACGTTTTTTCAGTTATTTTACAAGTTATATACCTACTCTATCGTGATTTTTGCTCTATTTTAAACGTGTCGTGTTTTATTAAACATTTTCACAATTTTCGCTTAAATATCTTCGTTTTTAATATTAGCGCGCTCCCTCTGACATTCGCATTTATATATCTCTCCATCTTCTTCTTTTTTGAACGGGTACATCGGCTCAAGAGGCCGCGCTAAAAATTATCAACCGTTGCGTCGGTCGGTCTCTTATCAATTGTTGACCGTGCTAGCAAATATTGGCAACTGATCATAGATGATATATTTAGTCAATATCGTATTGATATTGGGTTTTATAAAACGTCCGCTCTAGACCTCCTGTGCAGGATGTAGACTTTACGAAAACAACACCCGCTTCCAATCATTTTATTGTAGATTTTTCCAAGAATTTAAAGATGGCGAGATTATTAATTATTATTCGTTTTCCTTTGATGAAATTAATTTGTTCGTGTGAAATCAGATGTTTGCTTTTGTTATGAAAACGTTTATTTTCTTTTAATTAAAAATTTGATTAATATGAAATAAAACCAACACTAAAAATCAAATCATATCATATTAATTTCCCACCACAAATCAATCAAATGAACAATCTGTCTATTTTTCAAATATTTTCAAATAACCACTTAATTATTATTTTTATTAAAAAAAACCTCATAAAGCCAAAAACAAGTATTTCAGGTACTTGAAATCATGGGAATCCGTGGTAACATTCTTTCATTTTTTTTAAACTATTTATCAAATAAAAAAATTAAAGTAGAGATTTTAAATGAAATTAGTAAATCCAGACACATCAAATCAGGAGTACCGAAATGGTCAATTTTAGGTCCGAAATTATACATTATTGCATATATGTCTAAACTTTTTTAAAAAGTTCGTAGATTCATTTTTGCTGACGACACCGCACTTGCAGTATCCAATGAAATATCTGAAAATGAATTATTTTAAAGAAAACTTGTACCAGTCTATCATAAGATGGCCGTGATAGGCTGAAAACAATAAAAAAAATCGTTTTAATCAACTTTTTTTTCACATTGAACAGGAGGCCACGACGAAAAAAAATACCTCAGGGCCTTTGTCATCTTTGGTGATGCTGTGTGAAGGGTCTTTTAGGGAAAAGGAAGGAAGTTGAGAAAGTTCTGGGAAGGAAAAAAGATATGAAGGATGGGAAGGAATCTTGGGACAATGTGTCCAGGAGTGCAATGCGATAGGTCGACAGAGTCCGGCTGGATAGTTCAAAAGGTATTCCTCAACCAGTATCTCCCAATCCGGCTCGCCACGCAATAGGTGGGCAAACGCATTCACCGCCAAAACGTAGAAAGACCTCACCCCATATACACGAGCACCCCTGCCATGTCACCAAACCTAGTGATCCACTCGGGTTACCTATGGCAGGGGTGTTGGTTTTCCAATATATGGATCCCGGGGCGGGGGTACTCATTCCCGCCTCCCAAATTGTTATAAATTTTCTTCATGAAAATAATTGTCTTCCTCTGTTATTCGAACTACGTCATTATTAAAGGGTGGGTACCAGTGGCGGTCCGTGAGTTTTCACTGAGCTAGAGTGCTAAGTTTTTAAAATATGACGTTAATTATGTCGTTGTAGCTGAGAATGCATTTTTTTATTGCATTTTTTTTAAAAATAGGCTTCGAAACACCGCACAAAGAGGTGGCCGATTATACTATCCCATTCTCTCGTAGGCTAAATTCTATAGATGTATGTGTATGTCTCTTTTTAGTGCCGCTATTTTTGTTTCATTGAGTTTCAAATCCCAACGGTGCTAAAGACGTTTTCACTTAAAAACTAATTTTCATCTACAACATTTTTCAATCTCAACTCTCTAGCTCACTGAATAGTCACGGACCGCCACTGTACTCGGTACCTATTTATTAGTATCGACATTAATTATTACGATCCGGTTACGAAATTAACGCTTTAATTATTCAATAAATAATTACTTTAGGGGTTATCTCTTCATAAAGGCCTCGTCAAACAGAGCGCGTGATTCACGCGGCGTTAGGCGTGAATAACGCCGCGTTAATAACGCTGCGTTGTGTTGTACTGAACATTACTAGACCAGTCAAACAGAGCGAGGGCGTTAGCATCACGCGATACTTTAACGCGGCGTTAGGACGTCGCGTTGTATTTTTTTACAAAATTTTGTTTAACGCCGGACGTTATTGCTTGACAGTGGTAAAAACGAATATTGAAAAGTTGATGGAATTTTTTTTCTATTCTTGAACAAACATATTATAGATCATAAGTTTAGTAATAAGAATAAATTGTGGGAGGACATTGGAATTGAAATAAATCAATCGGGTCTACGATCTGCCTAACGCCGAAGCCGTTCAAACAGAAAGTAAGCGACTTGACCATAGACATACAAATAACTAGATGAGAACTTACAGATGAGGGGTAAAAACCAACTATGGCGGGGCGAAGAGGGGAAAGAGACTTGTGATTCGCCAAGTCTTCTTCATTGTCTAAGTATGTGTTTCAAAGTATACAGCGTCCGCGCGTAAAATGTACGACGAGAGCACGACATTTGTCCGGACACGCCCAGCCGGTTCCGAAAATGGTTCAAATGGGAGGGGGAAATAACACGTTTTTTAACACGTAAGGGCATGTCCATATATTTTGTACGTCCGTGGACGTGACGTTAAAAACGCCGTCGCGTTAATCACGCGTTCTGTGTGACGACGCCTTAAGACCATGTTTCTAAAATAGTTATCATATCAACTAGCAATAGAACTGAAATTAGAACCTGACTACAATAAATTAAAAAATTATATGAAAATAATATCTTAAATAATTTAGCTACCTAGAATCACATTAACAATTATTCAACAATAATTTTATATAAATATATTTAAATATATTTTTAATACATTTGGTTTATGTGTGTATGTGTTATAATTTTTAATATAATTTTTTTCCTTTACACACGAGTAGTAATTATATAGGTACATGTATGTTTATACAGTTGAATTAATTTATCAAATAAAACGAGGCCACATTAATCAAAAGTATGCTTTTACTAGCATCACTACCCGGCTTCGTTCAACAATTTTATTTTAAAAGACGGCAACCAAACAATATGGCGTACGAATTATTATAATTTGACATTTAACACGTCTCCTATGAAAAGGCCACAATTCTAATATTTTTATGTTTAGAAGTGATCACAAATGTCAAGATATATCCACATCTTTTTAACTTAAATTATATGTAGGTATAAGCCTCAACTTCGACGGCCTCTGTGGTCTAGAAGCAAGGCTCTCGACTAACAATCCGGAGGAGGCCGGTTCGAATCTCAGCGTGCGCAAATAAATTTTATTTTATTAATTTGTTTTATTTCACAATTTTATTCATTTTAAATAATATGTAGCATATTTTCGGCACGTTCCAGAGTGGAAGATAATCTCAGTACCGGTGTAAGACCACCATTCAGAATTTAAACGTACTTGAAATGGCTTTAGCCGTGTTTGGTGACCAAATCTGAATAGTCAGATACTTCCTCACCTTCTTCTTCCCTATCTTCTTCCCCACTATTTTCAGCCTCACAACATACCCCGGGGATGCCTCATAACCTCACTGGCTCCAGACGGAGCTGCTGGGACTCTTGTAAGGTAATTACATAAAAAAAGCCAAATTTAAAAATAATCTTCATCTGTTCCCCAGACACGGGTTTCGAGTTATTTTTACACCTTTCACAGGTGAAATAGGTTCAATTGTACCTTCACACATTTTTTTCATAAGTAATGGTTTTATTTTTATTTTACTTTAGCTCCAAACAGGAGGCCTTGAGGAAAACAATTCCCTTCAGGGCCTATGTCAACTTTGAGGATGCTGTGTGGAGAGTATTTTTTAGGAAAGGAATGAGAGAAATTCTGGGAAGAAAACTTGTATGAGGGGTGGGTAGGAATCTGGGGGTCAACATGTCCTGGAGTGACGGTCGTATGAATCCATCCCTCCCATTGCGGTTCAGCGCGATTTTCCGAGAGAGTACGGCTGGAGAAGTCAAAGGGACTCCCTCAACTATTCTCTCTCGATCCGGCCTGCCATGCAGCTGGAAGGCAGACGCATCCGTCACCAAGACCCACACAAACCTCACCCCATGAACCCGGGCATTCCTGCTAAGTCACCAAACGTAGTGAAGCATTTGGGGTTTCCTGTGGCAGAGGTGTTGGTTATCCAATCAATAGTTCCCAGGGCGCGGTACCCACACCCGCCTCCCAAATTGAAAAATAGGTTGTTTGAAAACCTTACAGCTTTTCATAATCTTACGTTGTTTCCAATGCTTGTCTTGGCAGACATAACATCACTGAGATACATTGAAATTCTTCATATAAAATATATGAAGGCATACTCTTGTGGTTATGCCGCTGGAAGAGTGTTAAAAGAATATAGAATATATAGAAAAATGTTACAGAAGAAATTATTTTAAAAGAACAGTTAACGTTACAATGTCGGATCGATAGACGTAACTTCCAAAGATTTTATATCAATATACCGAGCACGGTTTTACTGTTGATAGCTAAACCGATATTGACAAGAAATAAATAATAAATCGTCGTACCCTGGTAACGCCGGAGGTGTTGTCTATGAATTCGCATTCCTAAAAGCCAAACGCCAAACAATTACGTAAAAATATTAACAAATTAGCTAAGTTTTAATTGAAAAACTGACCTATATATACAATGACATTCTGTATTTCCTTTTTGAATGAAAGACATTATTAAAAAATATGTGTATATTGACAGTTATCCGAAACTTATCAAATACAATTGAGGCCGGGCTAAAATTTATCAATCATCGATCGGAATATATGTAATAATTGGTGACCGTGCTCGCAAATATTGATAACTGACCATAGAAGACGGATTTAGTCAATATCGTATTGATATAAGGTTTAGCGATCGTCCGTGCTAGAACTCAAGAACTCGTGTAGAAAATGTCATTGCAAGATGAAAACTACGGTGATAACGTAACGGTAATCCAGACAGGAAAAAATCAACAATTTTTTTTAATTAATGATATTTTTCACACTGTTTTCATGACTATATTATGTAATTCATGAATATGCCTATATTCAGATATCTACGTCTTTTAGTATAGATAAGTTCATTAGAATAGACAGACGAAAGCAATTCACATTTTTCCCATTTATGGGCGCCGAAGAAAAATTCCAGATTGCTTCAGAAAATGGCCAAATTATCTAACCAACCCAAATTACAATCCACATGGTACGCCGTTTTATATCAGAATGCGAAAGTGGTTTATTTTATTGATCAGGAACCAGCTGACTTTAAAAAGAGGCTTTGAAAATGTTATGAAATTAAATGCCCTTTGAATTATTATAAAATTGAATAGTTGTATCTATTAAAAATATATTTGTCTTTATCTTGGGAAGAATTCACCAACCTTTACCATAAAAAGCTGTATTAACCAAGAATGTAACAATTTCTAGACATTTTATTTTGAAATAGGCAAATAAGGGGTTAAAAAAACTTTTGGAGCAGGGTAAGTCCGGCTCCAAAGGTTTTTTTAGTCGTACTATGGAAGCATTTTAGAGGACATTAAACAGCTGATACTAACCCCTAGCGTCCGTTTTTTTTTTTTTAATTTGACAATAAAATCCCAACTTCGGAGTACATGCTTGTAGCACAATCGGGAAAATGCTACATCACAAAGAAAACCCCAAAACAACTTATTTTTTTCGATCAGAGCATATAATATTTTTTTAATTTTTAGATTCGGGTTAAAAAAAACTTCTGGACTCTGGTAAATCCGGATCCAAAAGTTTTTTAGACGTTTCGAAGCATTTTAAAGGACATTAGAGAGCCGGTACTAACCCCGTAGCGACCTGTTTTTTTTAAAGTTTCACAAAAAAATTCCAACTTCCAAGAAAGTCAAATTTAAAAAAATATATACCACAAAATCGATTCCAAGAGTGACGTGGTCACCAGTTTCCCTCTTATACAGCGAGTTTCCGGACACCATTTATAACCGAATTGCTTTTCACCCTTTATAACGCGTAGAAAAGATAGACTAACTAACTGATATATGAATGTTGTTCGTTGAACATAAGTTTAAAAAAATATTGGAATAATTGATATGAAGTAAAAACTAACGAGAGATTTAAAGTCAAAGAAGTTTAATGGGAAGGCAAATTTAGATAAAGCTCGACAGAAATAGGGTACATAATTTAATAGAATTGGCTCACTTCAGAAGATGAAATCAAAAGTTTCCATTTCAAGGCCGCAATGAATAGGTAGGTACAATCCAAGAAGTTAAATACGAGAATTCTACAAGGGGCAGAAAGCACGGAACAATCTTTTGATTTTATAATGGCTACAATAATGTAAATGCATGCATAATAGAGTTGATTCGAGATAGAGAGTTTACCATAACTTAGTTTGATTGTTTAATTTGGACTGACCTTCATGAGAACAGACTCGCTGAGTTTCTCCCTGTTGATGATTTTGATGGCAACCTTCTTCCCAAGAACGCAGTGCACTCCCAGCTTTACTAGACCTGAAGAAGACAAAAGAGAAATGGTTAGAATTATAAAGTTTTTTTCAAAATACATTTGTATTACACCGGAATCGTAGACCATGTAAAATAAACCACAAAAGGAACTAAAAGCATTTGAAGTAAGTGTTTAGAAATCCTATGTTTCAAATATAAACAGCGTGGCATGAAAATTTTCCACACAATAAAAATTTACTGAATGTTATAGACATGTTTGTTGGATAACAAAGTACCCCTACTTATGATGTAAGGAAAGTGAATTTTTATGCAAAATTAATATAAAAGGACTAAGTACAATTTAAAGAACATTAGAGATTATAATGATAATATTATAATTTAAAAACAGATGAGGCAAAAAATGACACCATTGTGTGAGTTAGAAGCCTCGATGACATACATAACATAAAATACAAATAGAAGACAAACTACGATTCTTCTTCCCAAGTCGGTTCCTCATTGCTGAGGATCGTAACACCTACTCCAATTTCTATGGCAGACAAGGCTCCTCTACTCCTCCATGTACCAGACGCCAGTTATAGTTAGTCACTCCAGCGCATTGGTGACCTTAATCTGCTTCTTCTGTCTTCCACTTTGGAGTTGGAGTTCTCAGTTTGGCGAGCAACGTGTCCAAAGTATCTTGATACGTTGCAGGCAGAGAGTTGAAAGCCTGTTGTGGATGCAGAGATCTTTCAGGATAGACACATTTATGCGTCTAGCTGTCCATGGAATCCTGAGCACTTTTTTCCAGCCCCACTTTTCGAGAGTGTCTATCCATTTTCATTCGCTGGCTCTAAGTGACCATGTTTCCACACCGTACAGAAATATGGGGAAAGACAATTCCCGGAGGAGTTTCATCTTGGTGGTCTTTGTTGTGCCTCTCACTCCATATCTTTTGCATTTTACTCGAGGCGTCTTTTGTCATGCAAATTCTTCTTTTCACATATGTTTCACAATCTCATTCGTCACTTTTAGGCAAGCCTAGTCTTTGAGAGCGCTTGGTTCTTCCATTCCATAAAAATACCATCAATACAGCACCCCTTAAGAGAGATATAGACTGTTGCCAATTCGTTCTGTTACCTATATTTAGTTTTTGGACCCATGTTAACGGTTTAGATATTACCAAAGTATTTATTTTGATTTTAACGTTACTACTGTAGAGTCTAGAGGCGTAAACTTTGGAAGGTTCCGACAGTGAATAAAAACATTTAGTTCATTCATTCGTTTCTACTTTCTATTCGTTAAACTTTACTTGAGTTCAGAGAAACATGCATTGTAAGATAATTTTTTCGGTTTTCCGTCGCTGGAAATATTTTGATTATTTTCTAGAAAACTGAAATCTAACGCTTTCTCTACTGTAAAATTTTAATTGTTTCACTTTTTTTTAAAAACATTTTTTTAACAAAGAGGCCCTCAGGAATAAAAAATCCCCCAGGACCTATTTCATATTTGGATATGCTGTGTGGAAGGTCTTTTCAGGGAAAGGAAGGAGAAAACATTTTGGAAAGGAAAGGGGTACGAAGGGTGGGGAGTAATCCGGGGTCAATGTGTCAAGGAGTGACGGACGTATGACTCCACCCCTCCCACTGCGGTGCACAGTGAGAGAGTCCTGCTGGAGAGGTCAAAAGGTCTCCCTCAACCAGTCCCTCCAACAGACAATCTTTATATAAATAGCTGGAGTGAACCCGGCGTTGCTCGGCGTTAAGAATGATTTGAAGTGGTTTTTTGGTGTTGTGAATTCTAGTAGGTAGCAACGAGTTTGCTCGCTTCAAGCTTCGACCTTCGAGCTTCAAGCTTCAAGTTTCTACCTTCGATTTGTACGCTTCGAGCTTGTTCGCTTCGAGTTTGCTCGCATCGAGCTTCGAACTATACGTACAATACGCACAAATTAATTATTAAAATTAAATTAACACTAATATAGGTTCTTAGGCTGGTTTTTATTTATCCAAACCAAGAACCTACTTTACAAAGCATGTTCTTAGGTTCTTAAAAATAAAGGAAAAACTAACATTAAAAAACACTTGTTGCACACACATAATATGTGAAATAGTAAGAAGTGTGTGAATAACCATAGTGAAAATTACGTAGAATTTGTCAAATATCAATGAACGTTGAACATGTAATATTTGAAGATGTGTTTTTAAAATATTTTTTTGGGTATTTTGCTTCTATAATTACCGTGAAGTTTCGAGGTTACAGTACCGTGACGGCAAACCAGGCAATAAGCTTACGTTCCTTATTGATATAATGCTGCAGCACATTCTTATACATTTAATGATAAATTTGGCTTAGTTCGGGTACATTAGACAAGCTCAAAGGTCATTTCTATTTGTATCCTTCTTCAGTGGAATATGTACGTATAAAATATGACGTGTTTGCTCTGTAAAGCCTCTTGACCTAGAAAGTAGAAACTTGGCAAACGTTTGGTGCCCTCCACGAGCACTCCAGTAGAATTTATTTAGTTTTCCCCTCAGCGGGTTGCAGAGTTTTTAACGAGTAAACTGCTAATTGGTTGGGGGTAGATTCAACAAAACATCTTTGCAGATTTATCCCAGCCCCTTTCCAATCACTTTTTTTTTATCGAAAACAACCTAAAAAATTGATAGACCAAAAAACATATGTAAATTAAATATTTTATAACAGTGATCTATTCTCTGAGGTAGCAAACAGTCTTGAACGGTGAGTTCTGGTGTCGTGAAGTTTACACAGCTTTCTCTATCTGGAGTTTATGTAACAACTATCTATTTTGAGTACGCAACGTAAGTTCTACCACACATTTGTATTTAAGGATCCGTTACTGGCCCCAAAAAGAAGAAGATGGAGTATTATGAAATTACGAATGCTAAAGGAGCGTGCCAACTGCTAACATTTAGGTACAGCGATAAAATCGATGCGAAAATTGTGAAAATCTTTAATAAAACACGACTCATTTAAAAACAGTATTTAAACAGTGTGAATTTTTTCATACATATGCCTAACTTGGAAAATAGCGAAAACAGGCTTAAAAATAAAAAAAATTGGAGCATACTTGGAGGGAATTTCATGTAATTTGCGTTCCGGCATGGGGAATGAAAACTTCAAATGTTTAAGGGAGGTTTGCAAGAAATCGGTAGAAATTCGGATATCGGCCTCTTAAGGGAAGATGGCGCTAATTTGAATATTTTAGGGAAAAACTCTTTTACAAGTTATGCTTTAAAAAATTAGGATGAATTATTTCCTTGCGCCTGTACATAAACAATTCGAATATGAAGAAATAATTTGTGTCCGTATTCAAACCCAATTTTTTCGAGAAAGGTATACAAATTCAATATTGGATTGAATCACCGATGCAATTTTGTATTCGAATGCCTTTCTTGATAGAATTCAGCTTTTATACGGACAAAACTATTAAATCATATTTATATTGCGTATTTACAGGCGCAAACAAAAAAATCATCTTTATTTATTGAAACAGAACTTACAAAAAGCGTTTTTTCCTAAAAAAATTAAATAAGCGCCATCTATGAAAGATCAGATTATACAAATAAGAAGGCAAGTTGCCATATTGTTTATACAATTCCTACTTACCAAAGCTCGGCAGAAACGGTTTTCTTTTAAAGAAAAAAAACATTCTCGTACCTGTTGAAAATAAATAACTTTGTACACACCATTATTTAGTCAAAATAATCACAATTTTTCAAAACCAATGGTTTCTTCATCAGGATAAACGCAAAATGAAAATTAACAAATATAAGAAAAAACAAACAAGTATGAACAAATAAGTACCTTTAGACAATAACAACACAATGATAGGTAACTAATTAGGTATAAGGTATCATAAAAAAATAATTGTACAAAAAAATTATATAATATAAGTAAAATTTTAAGCAACCCCCGATAGAAAAAAAAGCTGATGACTTTGAAACGCCTGAACATATTTTCAGGAATTGTAGCTAAGGACCATCTCGATCATGTCAGCTTTCAAACAAAAATCACAATCGCATCATTATCGGTCCATTAGTTTAGGAGCAACAATGCCACAGACACAGATGGACACACAGAAAGTCAAACTTATAACACCGCTCCTTGCGTCGCGTCGGGGGTTAAAAAGAGGTAAATTCATTATATCATTAAATTTGAAAAAAATAAGCTTTTATTAATTAACACAAGATGGCGTATCACGGTATTTTATAAGCCCACATCCCCCAGCAGGAAAATGTTCCACCGTGGCCTTTCCAGTCATTGAGCCCCTAAAAAATACCGTGATACGCCATCTTGCAATAACATCAGCAACATTTCCAGTAAGTCCTACTCCTTAGCGTCTTAGAGTGGTCATTATGATCCCGCGAGTCCCGGGCAATATGACCACTGACCCTAACATCGTGGTCGTAGCAGATAAGGAGAGGGCGAATGGCGAGTTTCCGGCGCCATAAAACCGGATCAGCTCAGCTAAGGGAAGGTAACCCCTACAGAAAAATCCCTGGAGAAGGCAACGGGAAACCACTCCAGTATATTTTCCCAGCAAATCACTATGGAGAGAAACCAACCAATGGCCCCGAGTTCCGGGCGGCCCTTAAATGGGCCAGGGGTGCGAAGAATCTCCCGGCTCAAAATAGTGAATTCAAATATAAGATTAGGAATATTGAATGTTAGAAGTTTATACAGCGGTAAATTGGATAATACGATACAGGAAATGGAAAGATTAAAAGTGGATATTCTTGGAATTAGTGAACTGAGATGGACTGGCAGCGGCATACACCAACATGAGAAGGGAAATCTATACTACTCAGGAAGTGACCCGCAGGACAAAAATCGTCGAAACGGAGTTGCTATATTTGTCATGGAGAAGTATGTAAAATTTGTTAAGAATTTTGTACCCATCTCGGACAGAATAATATTATTACAATTACACTGTCAACCCATCAACATTAATATTATTCAAGTGTATGCACCAACAGCGGAAGTGAGATATGATGGTGATGTGGAATCTTTTTATGACTCACTAGCCAGTACATTGCAAAGTTTGAAAGGAGGAGAAGTCAATTTTGTCATTGGAGACTTAAATGCCAAAATTGGTGAAGGTCGCCGCTCTCATATAGTTGGTGAATATGGCTTAGGCACAAGCAATCAAAGAGGTGATAGACTATATGAATTCTGCCAGGATAAAAATATGGTTGTATTAAATACTTGGTTTAAACTCCCGAAAAGAAGGCTTTATACATGGAGATCACCTCAGGATGGAACAATCTATGATATTGTCAGGAACCAAATTGACTATGTGTTAGTAGACCATAGATTCAGGAACTCTGTAAAGAGAGTCACCACGTACCCTGGTGCAGACATTGATTCTGACCATGTTTTGTTAACTGCCGATATTGTTTTATGCTTAAAACAAATAAAAAAGCCCAAAAACAAAATTAAAATGGATATCTCGAAACTCCAAGAAGAAGTGGTCAGAAAT
This sequence comes from Limnephilus lunatus, assembly GCA_917563855.2. Classification (NCBI taxonomy): domain Eukaryota; kingdom Metazoa; phylum Arthropoda; class Insecta; order Trichoptera; family Limnephilidae; genus Limnephilus; species Limnephilus lunatus. The sequence goes on from OU830596.1 coordinate 10,066,729, forward strand.
AAGGTATCTCAGACTTTGAACGATAATATTAGACTATTCCCTCGTGATCCATCAATAGAAATACAAACACAGTGGGATAACCTGAAGTCAGTTATATGTGAAACCTGTGATACAAATTTGAAAGCTGATAAGCAAATTAGAAAAAAGAATTGGATGACTGACCACATTTTGAACTTAATGGATGAGAGACGTAAACACAAACATAATGAGACACAATATAAAAACTTACAAAGAACGATTAGATGTGAAATTTAAAAAGCCAAAGAAGAATGGATGAAGTCACAGTGTGAAGAACTAGAGTCGTACAGTCGTAGTCACAATGCATTTAAACTTCACAAAAAATTGAAGGAAATTACAGGCACTTCTAGAAGAATTACTCCATCATGTTTAGTTGACGATTCCAATAAATTGATATTGGATGAAAAAGATATTTTACAAACGTGGGAAAAGTATATTCATGATACATTCAAAGATATTAGACCTGACATTAATATTCCTAACGATCAATTGCATGGACCATCGATTTTAAAATCAGAAATTCTTCATGCGATAAAGACTTCAGAACATAGAAAAGCGTGGGGACCAGACGATATTCCAGTTGAGGTGTTGAAGCTCTTTGATAATGAAAATGTTGACTACCTGTTGAGGTTATTTAACTCTATATATGACACAGGGAATATACCCCAAGATTGGATAAAATCCACCTTCGTGACATTACCTAAAAAACAAAACCCTAAGAAGTGCAGTGACTATTGATTAATAAGCTTGATGAGTCATGTCCTTAAATTATTCCTTAAAATAATACATGCCAGGATACGCGATAAGTGCGAGCAGGACTTGGATGACACTCAGTTTGGCTTCAGAAATGCGTTCGGTACGCGTGAAGCATTATTTTCTGTCGACGTACTATTGCAAAAGTGTCGTGACCAAAGAAAGGAAGTCTTTGCCTGTTTTATTGACTACGAAAAGGCATTTGACAGGGTAAAACATGCTGACCTAATGAAAATGCTTGCGGATTGTAACGTTGACACCAAAGACCAAAATTTCATTAAAAACCTGTATTGGTTCCAAACAGCAGAAATAAGACATGGGAATGAGAGATCTAATGCAATCGCCATTCAGCGTGGAGTACGACAAGGATGTATCCTGTCGCCACTATTATTTAATCTTTATTCCAACTATGTCTTCAAAAGAGCCCTAAGTAATACCCAGAAGGGTCTCAAGATCAACGGAGTTGTCATTAATAACATAAGATATGCAGATGATACTGTATTACTAGCTGACAGTATCAGTGACCTCCAAGACCTATTAGATCTTGTTAATAATGCTGGTGAACAACTGGGCCTAACAATCAACGTCAATAAAACTAAATGGATGACTTTTGGACGACTATATCAATCTGGATCAATGATTCAGTTAAATGGTTGTAATGTCGAAAAGGTGGAGAGATTTAGATACCTCGGCAGTATCCTCACGGAGACTCTTGACCCAGATATAGAGATTAGGTGCAGAATTGAAGCAGCAAGAACTGCATTCATAAAAATGAAATCCCTCTTCTGCAATGACAATATAAGCTTAAAACTAAGGCAGAGAATGCTAAAATGTTATGTGTGGTCGGTCTTGCTGTATGGTTGTGAAACATGGACCTTGAAAATAAATACCATGAACAGGTTAGAGGCTTTCGAAATGTGGCTTCACCGAAGAATGCTTAAGGTCCCATGGACCGACATGATCACCAACATAGAAATTCTCAGGCGGGCTAGAGCAGATAAGGAACTGCTTACATTAATTAAAATCAAGAAAATTTCATATCTGGGTCATATACTTCGAGGGGAGAAGTATCACTTGCTCCATTTAATATTGAAAGGCAAGATAGAGGGTCGCCGAGGGCCTGGTAGGAGACAAATGTCTTGGCTGCGAAACATACGAGAGTGGACCGGCATTAGAAGTGTGGAGAAGCTATTCCGGGCAGCGCAAGACAGAGAGACATTTTCAAGAATGATCGCCAACGTCGGGGGGACCTGATAAGGCACATAAAGAAGAAGAAGAATTAACACAAAATAATCAAGGGTTAACTTCGATGTATAAATAAATATTAATAGATACAGGTATTGTCAAAATAAATTTAAGGTGTTGTATGTATAATAGTAATTATTTTGAATTAGTCAACGAAATTTTGGAAACAAATCATTCTTCTGATAAAAAAGGGTAATTTTTTGTACACAGAAATACGGTAGGCTTAAAATTAGATAACTTTGAAATTTTATAAAAAGTGTTAATAGTCAATTATGTATATTATTAATAACTTTTTTATTAGCCATATCTTAAATTTATTTTCACATTATAGCTATGTTGATAATAATGTTATTTTTATTTTATTTAGACATCTCAGTTACTTCTTGATTTATTTTGTGTTGATTTAAAAAGGTTTTTAATATACAGGGTGTTAAGGGACGTATTTGACTTACTTTAACCAAATATTTATATTAAAAAATGAAAGTAACGTAAATGAAATTTTGAACCCCGTTGTCATTTTTGATGTTTTTTTTTCTCTACTAAAAACCTAAAAATTAGTAGGACCAAAATTTCCTTCAAAAATTTCTATTAAATTGAATCACTAGTTAAAGTAATTCCAACACTTTTTTGTTGTTAGTTTTTGGGGTGTTATGCCGTGGTGCGCTACCTCCTGTGTGTCCATCATCAGGGCAGATCCGACGATGTGATCTGCCCTGATGATGGAACTGTAACGCTGTCCGAAACGTCGGCTATAGAAGGAGGTAGCGCAACACGGCATAACGCCCCAAAAACTATCAACAAAAATGCTTTTGGCCGTGAAAATCTAAAAATTTATCTAATTCCAACACGTTTTTTTTAATAGTCGTTACATAAATGCAATAATTACATATTTTATAATAATTAATTTATTTCACATTAAATTTACTCCACACAGTAGGGCCTCAGAGCTTAGGTCATCTTTGAGGATGCTGTGTGGAGGTTTTTTTAAAAAAAAGTAAGGAGAGGAAGATCTAGGAAGGAAAAGGTGTGAGAGGAGGGTAGGCATTTAATGGTCAGTGTTTTCCGAATTTTTTTTTGACAATTTTTTTCAATATTTTTGAGAAGTTGTTCTTTTATATGTTCTCAATACTACGAGACCCATGTAACCCCAAACCCACGGGATGATCTACGTCAGAGGTATTGGTTATCCAATGAATGGTTTAGGGGAGACGTTGCGCATACCCGCCTCATACCTTATAACTAATTAAGCACAGCACATTGTAATGTTTTTGTTTACAGGTACCTATTTGTCTATTATTATATTTGTTAATTTTCATTATTTTGTGTTTATCCTGACGAAGAAACCATTGGTTTTGAACCATGTCAATTATTTTGGTTAAAGATAGATGCAGGTATTCAAAATTATTTATTTTGGTTAAATTAAAATTAAATAAATTTTCTTCAAGGGGAGAAGTATCACCTGCTCCATTTAATATTGAAAGGCAAGATAGAAGGTCGCCGAGGGCCTAGTAGGAGACAAATGTCTTGGCTGCAAAATATACTAGAGTGGACCGGCATTAGAAGTGTGGAGGAGCTATTCCGGGCAGCGCAAGACAGAGAGAATTTTTCAAGAGTGATCGCCAACGTCGTCGGGGGGACTTGATAGGGCACACAAAGAAGAAGAAGATATTAAAATGACGCCACAAAGTGATTTTGCGATTAAAGAAGAATATATTGTACAATCTCTGTTTACTGATTATCTGTCAGTATTTGAATTTTTCTTATTACCGTCCTTATAAGCAGAAGATATTACTTGTGAAATAATAGAGGAATCAGCTAGAAGATAAATTGAACCCAGAACGCGTGACGCCTGGTGGGAACCAGCCGCATTTGTCAACTGAACCTAAAAAACTAAACCAGTCAGGGTAAATAAATTCTAGAAATGAATAAAAAGTGAATTCTATTTTATTACATGTTACTCGACGATAATAACCGACAGGTGGTCGAAGGGTAAGGCTCTTGACTCGCAATCCGAAGGTCGCAGGATCGAATCCCGGCGTGGGCAAACAAATTTTATTTGAATAATTTATGTTGTTTCACAATTAATTCATTAACGGCCGGCGTAGCGTAGCGGTAAGACGCTTGACTCGATTGATCGAATCCCGGCGTGGCAAATAAATTTTATCTGATTAATTTGTGTTATTTCACAATTTATTCATTTAAAATAATAAATAGTATATTTGCGGCACGTTCCAGAGTGGAAGATACTCTCTGTATCGCCCTGGTGTAAGACCACCATTCAGAATTGAAACGTTGCTTGAAATGGCATTAGCCGTGTTTGGTGACCAGATCTGAATAGCCAGGTACTTCCCCACCTTCCTCTTCCTTATCTCCTTCCCCTCCCTACTTCCCTCAGCCTCACAACATACCCCAATTGGGGATGCCATAGTCTCATTGGCTTCAGACGGGAGCAGTTGGGACTCTTGTGAGGTATTCATGTAAAAAAAAAAAAAAAAAAAAATTAAAAAAAATATGTAGTAGGTATATTTGCGGCACGTTTCAGAGTGGAAGATACTCTCAGTTTCACCGTGGTATAAGACCATCATTCAGAATTGAAACGTTGCTTGAAATAGCTTTAGCAGTGTTTGGTGACCAGATCTGAATAGCCAGGTATTTCCCCGCCTTTCTCTTCCCCATCTCCTTCACCTCCCCACTACCTTCAGCCTCACAACTCACAACATACCTCAATTGGGGATGCCATAGTCTCACAAGCTCCACGGGAACAGCTGGGACTCTTGACTTGTGAGGTATTCATGTAAAAAAAATATATATGTATATATTAAATAACCGAATTTTGACCAATCAATTAAATTCATTTAATTTTTCCTTGTGGGGTGATATTAATGATGTGCACCCAGAATTATTCCCGGGAATGTTCCCAGAATATAAATTAACAGATTAAATGTATAAATGAATTTATAAACGGCCCTTGAGGTGATTTTCTCACGAAAATGGCGCTATAAAAATCATCCAATAACTATTATTATTATCCCAAAATCGGGATTTTTTAATTTATTTATAAAGTTATTCAGAATGTGGTTGAATTTTTGTTTACATCCGTTTTGCGTTATCGGCTGTCAAATTTCTGTAATGTTCTATAGCTTTTCTATGCCTGTCGTGTTTTGAATTGGCTAATCACCTACTTGAAAACACGAATTCGCATTTTCTAGTTAAAACTATTTAAATATTCTAAATAAATATTAGGCGTACATATATGACTATCCGTTTGTCGTATTTTTTTCATGTTTGTACACGATGATGTTAGATTAGATTCGATTAGATTAGATTAGATTAGATTCGCAAATTTTCCTACGACTGACATATCTTATGCCTCTCGGTCGAGTGTTCGGCACGTATAAACATGTGTTTGATGCAGTTTGATCAAACTGCATCAAACACATATTTACACGTACCGAGCACTCGCCCGTGTGCACTGTCTCGCCCATCTACTCGGTACGTGTGATCCACGCATTATCGCGGAATTCGCGACTGAACGCGCCGTTATTTCTGGCGTTAGGTTAACTACTTTGAAGGGTTGCTTTTTTTTTAAACCAGCGCAGTATTTAGCTCGTTCACGACACGAAATAACGCATTTAAGAAAACTGTCAAAATGTGTCTTATACGGCCGATTTAACACGCGTTATACTGTCGCAAATGATTTAGCATCATTCTTAAGGTTCATCACCTATCCGTCACTTTTAACGAATTTGGACTAAAGTGTAATTATGTACTCGTACCTAATATCATACATAATTGAATTTTTCCCGATTTCTGTCGGGTAACAAATGCGTTTGTTTTCCGTACGAGTGTTGTGACATTGTTAAGTTTGCTAAATACCTACTGGATTTACCACGCGCCAAGAACTTTGCAAAACCAAAAATACCACGTTTCCACGACTTATCACAAAATATCCTCCGACAAAATATCTACTAAAACCTAACCTAACAAAAAAATGGGCCAAAAATAGAAATCCTGTAAAGACAATTAATTATTGGTTTATATTATTTTATCCCATTTTACTATTTTTGAACAATAATTTATTGACTTTACAGAATGTCGATCATTTTTGTCCCATTTTTTTGTTAGGTTAGGTTAGGTTAAGTTTTAGTAGATATATTGTTGGTGAATGTTTTGTTCATAAGATATTTAGTCGGAGGATATTTTGTCGCGGGATGAAAACGCGCATTAGCACTACCAGTACGTTTGCATTATTGCGTTCACACATTAATTCATAGTTTCTGCAAAAATTTTTAAAGCTTTTATTAAATTCCATTGTACAAATGTAATGTTATTGAAATTCCAATATAATTTATTAGGACAGTATTATTAGCGGGCTTCCCCTGTAGCATTCGGCCGGAACCGGACGTGCCATGCTGACCCACTTTTGTTGAAACTACAGTACTTCCCCTAACTTCCCCTATTTCCCCTACCGACTGAGGAGACTGGGGACCCCCGAGGCCACTGGGGCACTACGTTACGACTTTGGGATATGCTAATATTAGTCGATTTGCGGGCTTTCTCCGAGAATAATACATTCGTTTTACATGCGCCCATAAACGATTTACAAAGATACTGCTTCCAGTTTGCTCTTAGCATTTTTAAAATGTTCGCTTTATTCAGAACCATCCTACTCATCATACTCTATTCAGAACCTCAGGAGCTCGGATCATAGTTTGGAAAGGGTGAGCTATTTCTCTGGATAAAATGAGAGAAAACAGTATTGTGCAAATTAATGTAATAATTAATTTTTTTCATATTGCAACACTGTAATGTCACTTGACAGCTGTCAAAGCATTAAATACCTACATAAGCTGTAATTCTCTGTCTGTCAGAAAATGTTATCAATCCGAAAATTTTACACCAAGTTTTTGATGTTGTAACATTCAAAGATGTAGATCTAACAGTATTTATACGGTCACATCTGCGTGGTTTAATTTCAGAACCCAGCTTCGGGTGCATGTCTGACGCCACGCCATATGCGCCGCGCCACAAATAACATCTGTGTACGTGGAATTTCACACAAAGCTACTGTTATAATTCGGTTTCGAATTCAAGAATTCGTCACAAAAACAAAATGTCGTTACTTCCGCAAGCAGGTCTTCAAGGCCTAAAAGAATCTAGTAAATAAAAAAAAATCAATGGAGGGCCTGTTCGGAAGATTACTACCGTTGAAGGAGACTAGATTTTCGTTTTAATCCCTTTTAGATGTTATCAGACATTGGGTCTTTGAAACATAAAATCCGACGAGGTTATTCTTACCCCAAAAGAAAACACTCTCGAGGTAACCATCCATTCTTTGCTTCGAAGCCCTCCGAGCCGTTAGAGTTTGTGTGCCCTTTGGGGGCTTTGGAATGTACTGACATCCGTGTAAGAATGAATCGGTGCACACGACCAAAAGTCATTGATGCGCAACAAAAATAGAGTCGGAGACAGAACCAATCCCTGTGGGACGCCAGCATTTATCAAATGCGAGGAAGAGTGAAACCATCAGCAACCGTCTGGATCGACCTCTCCCTCAAAAAGTAGGCAATCCACTTACACAAGGATGTGGGAAGTCCGTAAGACAAGCCCTCGGCGCCAAATCCGGTCATAGGTCTTGCAAATGTCCAGTGCAAACGTTTGGGTCTCACCGAAACGTTCCAGGCACCGCCCCCATAACATACGTCACATCCGCGAAAAAATCACCGCACGAACGATTCTCCCGGAATCCATATTAAAGGTCGTGAATAAGTTGATTCCGCTCGAAGTATGTGAGCAGCTTGTCGTTGATCACACGTCCCATCACTTTGGACACAACAGATGTGATCGCTGTGGGGCGGCAATACTAAGAAGCATTTGCTCATTCGTAGAATGCTCTCGTGCTACTAATGATCATGTTTGTTCGCACCATAAGACCCAATGGATATGAACTGAGGGAAGCTAAATGGAGGAAATTGGTGAGAGCCGCCAATGATTGCTGGAGACGTTTAAGGGAGGTCTATGACGTGTGTAATTTACGTGATATTTATCCTGACGTGATACATAAACACTTAGCATGATAAATAATAATATAATATATTTATACTTATATTTTTATTTCCCGTTTCTACGTGCCATTACCTACGACCTTATAAAAAAGAAGGAAAAAACACAGATTGTTTTGGATTAATCCAATAACTACCATCAGTCTTGAGATGATTGACGCAGAAAAAAGGCCGTGACACGAAACACAGATTGCTTGTTGTCTAAAGTTTTCTTGAGTCCATCGTTTAGGGATTCTTTTATGCTTTTGAATATCTCTTTTTGGACCAATGCACAACTTGAAGTACGATGCTAGTCTTTCCTCGAATCTATAATGCTGGCCATCCGAGCTCCCTCCGTTACTTTGCTGCATATTGAAACTAGAAAATCCACAGAAAGACCCTACAGGACATTTAGAAAACTCCACCATTACCAAAATTCTTTACCGCTGTTGACCGTTACACTGATATCCACCTACATCTTTCCCATTGTCTTCTTGAGCCTTTATTTTGAAGTATATGTCTCTTGCCCAGGATATTCTCAAGCCTGTTGGATCCAACCCCCCGTCTCTCTTTTTTTCACAAGTTGCTAATGGCTAGAATCAACTCAAAACCTGTCTGACTGCAGACACCCAATCATAAAATGCTGTAGTTTGCTTTCCGCATTCTGCTTTAGAATCTCGAGCCATCAGCGAAGGACACCTCTCAAAAATAATAATAATATGAGAGATTTACTTATTTGAACCGCAGGTCGTTTTCCACGGGCTCATACCGCCAAATTTCCAACCATCTCCCATCCCAGAGGCAACCAATAAGGGCAACTGCCAGATAAAACCCTATCGGACTTATAGAATAGTTATCACTGTTGCTTTTACGAACCTGTCTGCCCCTTGCCCAGGGTCTTCTCGAGCCTGTAGGGCCCAACATACTGCTGGCCTTCCGTGCTCCCCCCGTTCTCTTTCTGCATCTTGCTACCAGCGAGGACCTCTGATAGACACTTCTACTTCTCCCACCTTCATCCTCTTTCACGACACTCCCAGAACAGGTAGAGTGTTGTACCTCCACTCACTTCCTTCCATTCTCAACACACAGAGGCTCATTTTGCCCTTAACACTTAATTTATAAATTGCACATATTCCACATCGAACCATGGTCTAAAAATATTCTTAAAAATGCACTTAAACTTTGATTTGCTAACAACCCGCTGGCAAAATTTTAAATAGTCCACTTTTCTAGCTTTTTGATTTCGGAAACATATTGTTTATTTTTATCGTCTGGATTTTATAAAAAAAAACACATTTATGTAAGATAATATGTGCAAAAGCTTTGATGTCGTTCTTCTACTCGTTACAAAACACGTGTATATTTGGATATGATAATGATTAGACCACTTTCTTTCAGTATTTATTTTTTCAGTCAGCCTTGAATTTGTAAGACTTCTCTTGTAATCATGCTTCCCTCGACATATATCGTATTTCGGGCTTGTTTTGCCGTATCTTATTAAAGTCAGATATTACGTAGCAAATTCTAAAGTAAAAAGGGTTAATTTAATAGTGTTTTAACAAATTTGATTGAGTCTTCAACTATTTTAGAATCTCTATGTTTTTTACTGTTTATTATAAAAATTAAAACCGATTCTTTAATTGACAAATGAAAATGAAACATTCACTTGAATGTTTTACTAAGTATGTATTACAATGGAAAGTTAAGTTTAAATCAATGTAAAACTTATCGATTTTGAAGTTAATAAAATCAAACCGTCTTGAGATTGTAGAAATATAGAATGCGCAAAAAATCAAGCCAGCTTCTGTATTCGTTAACTTCAATCAGACCAAAACAGCTATTTTAATGTTGTCATTGTGTTAATCCAATTTATTTAAAATAAAAAAGAACCGGTTATAATTTAATTTGTTATGCGTTTTAACAAAACTACGCAGAGTTGAAATATTGTAAAAATAATTATTAAATGGATTTCATTCAGTTACTGTTTATTACGTCGAAACTGCTATTTTCGACAAATTCAAACGATGATTCAATCCATTTCGTAGTTCATTGTTGATTGTGTGCATTATACACAAAACTCGACACACTTCTTCGCTGGCTTCCTTTATCTACAAAGTAGAGATAAACGCAAAATTACTTTGAATATACGTCGTATATTTGTTTCATTCTCTTTAGAATCTAGTTGGATTACTGTTGGATTAAGAAGCTGCTTTAGTTTTTAATGCACGAAGGTTATGCTAATGTCAAAAACGAATTTGAGTAGTGATTTAACGACGATCAATAGAACTGAATATGTCAGATATTATGTCAATTAATAAGTTCGCAGCGAAAACACAGAGATCGCTTCAATGCTGAATTTATACGACAATCTTGCATGTTTAATTTTTTTTTTTATTATTTTTATATCAGATTTGAGTAGTTATCTGAGTGTTTTAGATATGACTGTAGTTGAAATATTTGGTTCGCACTCTTGATTCACATAAACACATGTTTCAAGAAGAAAAATCAATACGGTTTACCTACAACGCGCAACCTTAACAACTTGCCGCAGAGCTTCGGAATACACTCGAAATCACTCATAAATCGTCACTTGAATTAGCGTACACGTTAGCCGACGTTTTAAACACCATTTTAATGATTTTTTAAAAAATTGTTTCACGGTTTTAAGACGGACATAACACGGGCGCCCGCTTCTCTTAAATATCTTCGCACTACCCCTAACGGTGGCAGCACTGTACTAATAAGAAAAGCACCGATTTCAAAATTACAGCTACCCCTGGAACACTTTAAGCATCTCAAAGACACAGAAAAAAACACAATTTTGTTTAAACAAAGAAAAAATTGCGATTTTTATACGTATTTATATGCTTAAACAATGAAAAAGCACAATTTTCTTCATTTTTCGTTGATATTGTTTATTTTTTGTCGCGTTTCGCGCGTTTGCGCAGAAGTTGTTTAGTAAATTTGAGGGGTTGGGTTACAGGGCGCCAACCTAGGGGAAGTTTTCCCCTCAATGGGTAATGGTATAATTTCCTCCCTCGGGGTGAGTCGCACCCCCCTCTCTTGGTCTGGGGAGGGGGTATTTCTCTCCCCCTCAGTTGGAGAGTGGAGGGAAGAGGGTTGACTCAAGTAGGGGGGTTGGTACCTACCCAAGCAGGAACTCAGAGAAAGCGACGTCAAAGTTGCCAGAATTAAAAATATTTATTTATGATTAAGAACCGTTTCTTTCATTAATTTAGTACACACGCATTATTGCCAATAGTTTATTGGTGTCATTTAAATAATTCAAATCTTTTAAACAAATCGTTTTCAAATCATTGACCAAGGACGATAAAAAATCTGTATTGTACATTTATTTCTATTATTGTAAATTTAGTATTTTCATAAAGTTTTCACTTTGACGGCTCCCGTGGTCGACAGGCAAGGCTTTCGACTAGCGATCCGGCGGCCACGGGTTCAAATCCCGGCGTGCAAAGGTATGATTTATTTGTGTGTTTTACAATTTAATCATTTACAAATTATATAAGGTATATTTGCGGCACGTTCCAGAGTGGAAGATACTCTCAACATCGATGTAAGACCACCATTCAGAATTGAAAAGTTGCTTGAAATGACTTTATCCGTGTTTTGTGGTTAGATCTGAATAGCCAGGTACTTCCCACCTGCCTCTCCCTCATCTCCTACCCCTCCCCATTTACCTTCAGCCTTACAACATACTTCGATTGAAGATTCCATAGTCTCACTGACTCCAGGCCGTTTTGAGTAGTCGCCGGGACTCTTGTAAGGTATATACATAAAAATATAAGTAAAATGTTCGAGGGTTTTTTCCACTTCAGAAAACTATATCTGGTCTGGTGCTTATAGGGCCAATATCAATGATCACTACTTTCAGTAATGAACATTAGAACAATGAACCAACATAGATAATTATTATTTACGTGTTATATTATTATAATGGCAATTTTTCTTACTGTTATTTGATTTACGTTTTTTAATTGATTTATGAATGAAATTTTAATTTGAAAAAATGGGTATTTTAGAAAAAATTAACTTCTTAAGCCCCTTTAGCACTGATGATAACTATTTTGTTAGTTCCTAATTATGTACAAAATTAAAAAGGCCAATGTTATCTTTCTGATAAATTTAATCCCTATGTGCCCTGTTAGCACCAGACCACAGAATTATTATTTGCTTTGTAGGTAATAATTAAGACTAGGTGTTATCTCTGTTTTTAAAATATGGGCTTCAGCAAATCTATCCAAATCAGCACTATCTCGTGACTTTTTTGTGTATATTATATAGTTTATAATGCATTCGATCCACCAAATCAATTGATCAAATTAATATTTCCTGCACTCGCAGACTCGCACCAACTCGCACAGAGATTTAATATTCTGTCAATTTTGTTCGGCAAAAAATATTAAATGGGGGGAATTTTCTACTCACACTCAACAGTAATACCATCTGTGTAATTTTTCTTAAAGCTTTACTAAAACTTTTATTGAAAACGGACTGACATGTAGTTACCATACAGTTCGGTAGATGTCTCAAATTCAAATATTTATCAGAAAATAATACGTTCTGTTTAAGTGAGATTACTGAAATATTATTTCAGAAATCTCACTGAAACAGTTTTGAATAAAATGAAAATAGCTTTGTATAAACACCACTATATAATCAATATTATCAACATGTTTCGTAGTCAGAATAAGATTAATATTAAAAATAATAAAAGACAAATTATTTGTCTATCTTGTTCGTTAAAAATAATAAAGAAGACAATCAAGATAAAGTATATACAAATAATATGTCTTTTGGGTAAATTTTTGAGATCGCTGGCAATGGTTAATACGCACTTTTTTTTTTTTTAAATCTTTTGATCCACCTTAATTACATTAAAAGACAACTATTTGCATTGGGGGAAATGGAAAATATTTCATTCTACATGGTTTGTGATACAAAACAATGTGCCCCTTTATAACGCCTACTCGCGTCAAGGCAAGAAAAACATCCCAGTTTTCAAGTAGTTTAGCGGCTACGCTAGGTTTGTGTAACATGGTTTGTGATTCAAAAGAAAGTGCCCCTTTATAACGCCTACTCGCGTCAAGGCAAGAAAAAATTTAGAATGATATATTTTCCACTTCCCCCAATGCAAATAGTTGCCTTTTAATGTAATTAAGGTGAATCAAAAGATTTTTTCAAAAAAAAGTGCATATTAACCGTTGCCAGCGATCTCCAAAAATTACCGTCTTTTGTTGTTTTTTTATTATTATTCTTCCACTTCAGCTATTTTGGTCGAAAAAGGGACACATTTTCCTGCCATTCGTATAACATTTATTGTAATTATTTAAAACATTTCCTTGGCTGTCATTTATTTTAAAAACGAACGATGCGATGTTAAAAATATTTTTTTTTTTGTATTTTGTTCCCGCCGAATTTTTTATCAGCTTTTTACGGATAAAATTAAGTCCTTTTTTCATAGATATGCACCCTTCATTATCATGAAGTATACCACAGACAACATATCGAAAATATTCTATGTTGACTCGAATAAGTATCCCTCACGGCGATTATAAACATTACGATTTTTTAATATTTTTTTATAAATCCTAAAAATATCAGATAAAGGGTAAAATACAGGTTAATTCATGGGCTATATAGCACTATAATATTTTTTTTATGGCTCTAGGTTAAAATTTGAAGGTATGATTTTTTTAATGTTGGCGAAAACTTAAAAAAATTACCTTCTGGGAAATCTCGAGCAATCGAGGCAAACTTATTTATTTTTCGTGATCTCCAGTGATTATCAAGTAAGTCAAGTAATTATTATTATTATTATTATAAGTATAGACAAATATTTTTTCTTTGGTTATGTTTATTATTAATCTTATCCTGACAAAGAAAACGTAGCTTTCGAAACATAATATTGATTATATAGTGGTGTTTATAAAAAGTACAAAGTCACTTGTTTTCATATTAAAAATGACGCCATATTGTGTATTTTGCAAAGTTTTAAGAAGAAAGAGTTTTTCTTCACAATATTATTAATTCGCATGTGGTTACGATGAGCAAAAAAAAATTACTAGCTTACTCATGAATTATGAATGGAAAAATTTTTTCTACCTGTCACTAACTAGCACTGCTGTATACAAGCATAATACGCGCAGTCGAAGATGAATCTATTGAAAAATAGTTAATATAATAATAATAATAAGCCTTTATATTCTGGACTTCTGTTAGGTATACTAAACATGTTCTTGTTTGTTATAATAAATTCCGAAGCTCAGTTTGCCTCTTGGCATAGGCCTCCTCTAACATTTTCCACTGGGACCTGTCACGCGCAACTCTTCTCCATTGATTTTCAGCCGTAAGTTTTAGGTCGGCTTCCCATCTTATTTGTTGAATAATGCTCGGCTGCTCTGGAAAATATTTTCCGCAAACTAGATTGGGAAAAATATGGTATCAACGTGGAAGGTGTAAAACTGAACCGCCTAAGATTTGCAGACGACATAGTACTATTCGAGGAAAACCCAACCCACCTAAAGAGAATGATAGAATCACTAACTGATGAAAGCGCGAAAGTCGGCCTATGCATAAACAAAAACAACAAAATTGCTTACAAACTCTGAACCAGTAACTATAATAAATGACAACCAACCACTCGAACATGTGTCAGATTACATCTATTTAGGACAGATAATATCTCACAAAGATCAAACCACTAAAGAAATCGAGCGAAGAGTAGCAAATGGATGGAAGAAATACTGGTCTTTGAAAGAAGTCTTGAAATCCAAGGAGCTAAGTATGCAAATAAAATGGAAAGTCTTCAACACATGTATACTTCCAGTCATCCCCTATGGATGTGAAACTTGGACACTCACCAAACGCCACAGAGAAAAGTTGGAACGCTACCTAAGAGCCATGGAGAGAAGTTTGACAGGAATAAGGAAACAGGACAGAGTGAGATGTAGCACAATAAAGGAGAAAACTAAATTTGCTGATATAATTACCAGAATAGACGAACAAAAGTGGAGATGGACAGGTCACATGACCCGCGATCCACAAGAGAAATGGTATAAAAATGTCACTGACTAGTATCCCAGAGATGGCAAGAGAAGTAGAGGACGTCAACAAATAAGATGGGAAAAATATATACCTACTAATTAATAATTAGGATAGGTAGGTACCCACAATGAGAATAAAAAGTTTGTTCGTTCATTAGTTCAACCTTTGACCTCCCACAAGATCGCGATTGATCAGTCAATCGCGAAGAAAAACTTGGTCCATCCCAAAAATTTCGATTGTCAATTTTTAAAGCACAAAATTATTATTTCCCTAGTATAAATATGCCAGTCGTAGGACAAATTGGTTTTGCTAGATTCGTGCTTATTAAGGTAGGATTTTATGGCAACAACAAAGAAAAATTGCAAAAAGTCTTGTAAGATTCTTGTTAGAAGTCGATCCTCACTCCCAACCTAAAAAGGTTGGGGACCCTTGTCCCACATCAATTATATCCCTTACTTGTAACCCGTTTTCCCGGGACGTCCCGGACTCCTCCCATTATCTTGCGTATAGAATGTATAGATATATTGTTCTCCTTTGTACGTCTAACAGAATCAACTGGTTTTCTCTTCTTGTCGGAAGTGTAATTTATTGGTTGGGGTCGGAAGTAGGGCTGCCAATAAAAAATATAAAAACATCGATTAAATTTAAATCAAAAAATATGTAAATTTTTTTTTCTTTCGGAATATCTAATTAAACAACTAAATAACTAACCATCTCGACGTTTTTCGACAGGGTTAGGCAGAAATGATAGACCGCCAAACAACTCTATCTAGGTACACACTCCTTGTTTCATTTACATTTATTATCGTCTCATTCATATCTACTCTTAATAATAATATTTTTTAATTAATTTCTTACACCTTACAAATATGAATTTATTACATATAAGAAATAACTGCATAAAAGAAATTGCAGCATAAAAGCATTTTTGAGAAATATAGCAATTTCAAAATAATCTCAGGCAGTGGTGAAAATTTCGTCAATGTGGAGAGACTCTTTCAAGAAACAAAAGAATTTCCCTTTTGAATCTCTCCTTACCGACGCCAAATAAATATCAATCTCGGAAGAGATTTGGTTCAGGAGCAATAAACTCCTTCCTACCGGGAGAACCATTGTCAGGTTAGTCCTACATACAGGAAGATAGAATAATCTATGATGACGCTGTCTAACGGAATCGGAACAGAGACTCCAAAATGGCTAAGTTTTCAATATAGCCTCGCAGCAGTCTAAATAAGTGGGTGGCGGCATACCACTCTCTTCTGAGCTGCAGGGAGTGAAGTCCCAGCATGCCCAGAAGAAAGTTCGTCGGGTAGAGCTATGGATAGTGGCCATACTCCCTCATGTAGAGAAATCTTCGAAACTTTTTATGAACCCTCACCAACATGAGGGAGCACCCCACCTTCTGTTATTCTAACTCAAGTGTTTGATTCACTTCGATTATTTGATTCACTTTAATTGAGACAGGCATCGAAAAGCCCAATATAAACATACTTTATATAGATAAACAACAACAAAAAAATTATAAATACAACGTATTATTATAGGTAACTTGTATTATAACTTATATTTTCTTCATACCTTTCTTCGTACAGTCGAATTTTATAATAATATTAATTTAATAATTATATGTTTGCTTCGAAACCTTTAACCTCTGATGCAAATTTTTTCGCTTTTCGGAACAACTCATATAGATCTCATAAAATTCAATATGTCTCCCTTACGATCATTGTTAGAATAATGATCCGATTGGTGTTGGAAAAGAAAACACCACGCTTTATATTCAAATGAAAAAAATTGAACTATGAAACCAAACCAAACGCAAATTAAAAAATAATTATAAAACTTTCGGATTTTTTATTAATTATTTTAGATGAAAGATAAAAAATGAGTTGACGTTTGTAATACATTTGCCTAGAAAATATGTGGGAATTTTCATTGTTTTCGTTATCAGTAATTTTAACGTAAGGTGTTCAAATTTTAAAACTTTTTCATGTTTGCATTAAAAAAATGTATATTTTCAAAAAGTATGTGTTTAATTTTTATTATTTTGAATTTCACCTTAAAAAAATAGCTTTTAGTTTTCAGATGCGTTCAGAAATATTCCATTAATTTGGATTTTACTGCGAATCGGAAATATTTTGACCATCCGACCAAGAGGACTGAGAGGTTAAAAGTCAGGATAATCAATTATTATTACAATGACGATGTTTTCGTAGTTTGTAGTTAGATACCACCACAACACGGGCATATGCCTAGCATGGTGGTCGAAAAACCCCCAATGTATGTAGGTACCTAATGAAAAATCTAATGAATAAAGAAAACTTAAAAATAAAAAAAAACTTATGGAAATTGCTGTAAACGTTCAACATGAATTGGTCATATTTAACAAAAAATGGAACTTTAATAATGCTTACTTAAAATATATAAAACTGAATGTGCTGGAACGCGGGAGGAGTGTTGGCGAACGGGGAACGGGAGAGGGGAGAGGGAAGGTGGGGAAGGTGGGGAACGCGTAAGGGGAAGGGGACATGGGAGTGGAAGGGTAAGGGGCAGCGGAAGGGTAATATTACGAATGGGAAAGGACACGCAGAGAGAAACAATTTCGTCATTAAGTGTCGTCATGCCGGGAAATCGCTAGTAAATAAATAAAATAAAATTTTCACTTTAAAAACTATAATTCTGTGGCACAAATTGCAGCCCTAACTGGTACTTACTTACCTGCGATGCAGCTCGGTTCTTCTCTTGTGTTTCGCGTTAACATTCTTCGCCAAGCCTCCCGATTGGCTCGCCGTGCCACGAACTGTCAATAACATACTTCGATGCTTGTTGTTGCTTGTTGTGCTCTTGATAAAGAATTCGCAATACGGTCGCACGCGCCGCGTTCATTGAAATCAATCATAACGTCAAAGTTGTCAACGAAACAAGTCGTTATTTTTAACAATCTGTAAATAACGGTGAACAAGTTTTGCTAACTGATTTACCGAATTGTTTTGCGTTTCTCGGTAAAGTGTGAGTTAAGTTTTGCAAAAAATTATCCATCTTTTGGGGGCACGCGCCGCGTTCTTTCGAATCGATCATAACTTCAAAGTTGTCATCATAACGAGTTCTTTTTGATAACTTTTACAAACTGTAAACAATCGTGAACTTGCACTTATTTACCTATTTGTTTCGTATTTCTTAGTAAAATGTGAGTTTAGTTTTGTTAATATTTGAAATAGGTAATAAGGTTTTGTCCGAGTTTCGCTTTTTGATAGATTTTAAGAAAATTATTATCGAGTTAAGCAGTTGTAAGCATGTATTTCATTTATCAAACTCAAGAATGTTAATATTATGGTAGTTTTCGTATTGTTTAAAAGCAGTGGTTATCAAAATAAAAGTTCCAGTTTGCTGATATCAAATAATTCATCTCTACTATTGGATTGATTGTGACATTTACTGTGAATACTTTGCTGTGAATTGGGGTATGTAGGTTTATCATTTTTTTTAACTTTTTTTGTTTTACGGCAGATTGTTGCATTTATTGTCCATAATATTCATATTTGTGTAATATGTAAGTCTAATGTTTTGTTATAGTTTTAAATTCGCTTAAGATGGTATAACTAGATACAACCCAAAATATATAATTTTATAAAATCTAGACGTATTAACTTTTTACACAAAAAAGTATAAATTGATTTCGAAAGATTGTTCTTTTATCTATTAAATGTATTTTTTAAATTTTGAGAAAAATGTTTATTTTTAGTATAATAAGATGACACCGTAGGTCGTAGGCAGATATGATAAATTTTCAAAAAAATTGTGTTATACATGACATTTAAAATCATATAAAAATCATAGCATTAAAATAAATCAGTAAATTGTCCAAGATAACTACTTTTCAGAATTTTAATTTTAGTTCAAATAAAATCTTATAAAAAAAGATCTGCCCCCGTCTTTTGTAATGAAAATACTCCAGTTTGTCTATTTATTTACTGTCTTAAAAATATATATCAGTTTTTTACATTCTTATTTTGCTTAGACCTTATTGAAAAATTATAAATATGTACTTATGATCATAAAATAATTACAATAAGTACATAATTTTTATTGCTTTATCATCACACGTTTGAGCATTTTTAAATATATCTAGGTATATATCAGAGCAAAGTTTAATTGAAATAAAATCGATATTGGATTAATAGTTAAAAATGATGGTACGGAATTAATCTTTCTCATCGGAACCGCCCTGTACAGTTGCAAGGGTACAATCAGAAGACCGTCTTTCGACGAAATTAGAATTCTCGGCCGCTGGTTAATTGTAATTGATGCAATTACCACAACGGTATTATTTAATATAAATTTATATTTTTTGTGCATTATTTTCCAATTCCAAACCTAAAGTCACCTTTAATAATAAGTTGGAATGGATACCAAACGAATTTATTTACAGTGTTGATTTTTTGTGCTTATATTCTGATTATACATAGACAAGAAGTTTTATCCTTGATGCATTTGAATGAAATATGTATACTTTTGTTTTTCGGCGGTACATCCTCTCTGCACACCCCTTCGGGGACAGTTAGTTATATTTTGTGTTGTAGGTATATTTTCCCTAAATCGACTATTCATTGTATATTGGTTTCCCGGGGGGTCAACTGCGGGGGGATCAACAGTGATGGCACCAAATTGTAGTATCCGGGTAACGAATACCAGTAAATATTCAGAATTGCTGAACGTGATTTACACGCACACATTATTTTAAAAGCCTTTCATTTTAAACAATGAAAAACAACTACTTCAGACACAATTGACATTTATTTCGTTAAAATTAAAATTGATTGTTAACTTCTCAGTCATTATTTTTTAATCAGCGGTTAAGTAAGAGTTTATTTTATTTAACCCAAATAAAGAACCTAAAACATTTTCTTAATAAGGTTTAATTAAAAAGAAGAGAATATACTACAAAAAAAAACTTATTATGTCAAAATATAGCGGAAACAAGTTCGTATGTTAAAGACATCTATTTTATTTAAATGTGAATATCACATAATACATAAGAGTTCCAACTACTCCCAACCACCTTGAACTAGAAAGGATTGGGGTATGTTGTGAGGCTGGAGGTATTGGGGAGAGGAAGGAGATGGAGAAAAGTAAAGTGGGGAAGTGCCTGGCTGTTCAGATCTAGTCACCAAACACGATTAAAGCCATTTCAAGCAACGTTCCAATTATGAATGGTGGTTTTACACCGGGGCGACCCTGAGAGTACATTCCTCTCTGGAATGTGCCGCAAATATACCTTATATTATTTTTAAATAATGAAATTGTGACACAGCTAACACAAATCTATCAAATAACTTTTTTTTTTAAAAACTTTATTAGTAAAAACTCAAATTACAATATTTAATTAAATAAAGACAATATTAGCGAAACTCAATCAAAATCTGAAGACAGAAAAATCAGAAAAAGATATTGGTTCCACTATCTTTTTCTACAGGTCTACTCTTTTTTTACAGGTCCCTTAGCTTACATGGCAAGTGCTCTACCGATTGAGCAATGGAATCCATTTCCAATTCAGTCACTTTTAACTGTTTGGGGACTTGGGTTCATGTCCCAGTGGAACCAATATCTTTTTCTGATTTTACTGTCTTCAGATTTTGATTGAGTTTCGCTAATATTGTCTTCATTTAATTAAATAACATTTTCTTTGAGGAATGCATAGTGGATTGGAACTCGCGACCACCTGATCACTAGTTGAGAGCCTTAATCCTCGACCACGGAGGCCGTCGAATTGGTATTTTGGTCGAAAATTTTCCTTTTCCGGTGATTGAAATAATTGTTTCTGATTGTAAACTGGATAATGGCGTTTTTTAAAATAATTTTTGTGTATTTTCTGTGTACAAAATTAAGGATATCTATCCGGACACCCAACTATTATCGCATTTCTGTATATAAAAGGACATCCAACGTAATCTAATCAGACAATTTAATTTAACCTAACCTTAGACTAACTTAGTAAAACTCTTAAGTTACACAAATAATTCATAACAATATTTCAAGAATGACGTGTTTTGCAATGTGCATTCACTTAGGGTTTTTACTCGTACATAAAACAAGTCTTAATAAATTACATTAGTGCAATCAAATTGTAACTCAATTATAATAAAAACAATAACAATGATACATTTAAACCCAGTATTAATACCTGTCTAGAGTAAATAGCACAAATCAATGTTAAAAGAAAAAGAAGCCTATAAATATGTATATTTTTTATTGTTTTATACGTGTATGTATACATATAGGGTCTAACAGCACCTACCCGAAGGATTTTAACCAGCGACTCCTGAGTATATTTGTAATAAAAATGTATCTCTGCAGTCATTTTGCTGCAAGATTATTTTTTAAAGTAAAACTTCTTTACGCACGCTCGACTTGGGGGGTAGGTTGGTGAATGCGTTACGAAAAATCGTGATGCGAACGTGATCGATACGAACGGTGATCGGGTGAGGCGAACGGTCGGGCCTTTAAGCACGCTTGACTTGGGGAGTGATAAGGATAAGGATTAGGATGAGGATGAAGATGAGGATGAAGATGAGAATGAGGATGAGAATGAGGATGAGGATGAGGATGGGGATGAGGATGAGGATGAGGATGAGGATGAGGATGAGGATGAGGATGAGGATGAGGATGAGGATGAGGATGAGGATGAGGATGAGGATGAGGATGAGGATGAGGATGAGGATGATGATGAGGATGAGGATGAGGATGAGGATGAGGATGAGGATGAGGATGAGGATGAGGATGAGGATGAGGATGAGGATGAGGATGAGGATGAGGATGAGGATGAGGATGAGGATGAGGATGAGGATGAGGATGAGGATGAGGATGAGGATGAGGATGAGGATGAGGATGAGGATGAGGATGAGGATGAGGATGAGGATGAGGATGAGGATGAGGATGAGGATGAGG
This sequence comes from Limnephilus lunatus, assembly GCA_917563855.2. Taxonomy (NCBI): domain Eukaryota; kingdom Metazoa; phylum Arthropoda; class Insecta; order Trichoptera; family Limnephilidae; genus Limnephilus; species Limnephilus lunatus. Next base: position 10,088,796 of record OU830596.1, read on the forward strand.
ATGAGGATGAGGATGACGGTGACGGTGAGCACGAGGACGAGGACGAGGATGAAGATGATGATGAAGATGAGGATAAGGATAAGGAGGGTAAGGATAAGTGGAAGATATAAAAATAAGTGAAGTTTTACTTCAGTCGTGTGGTCTATAAAACACTCGTTTTTTTTCAATCAGAAAGGATATAAATATTTTTCCTTTCACGTTTCGCATCTGTATAGTCGGGTATACCCTAGCGGCGGGTCACTTGATTTCATCTCGTTCCAGCAGCACTGAAACACACGAAATAGCGCGCGTATTACGTGATCCCGTCGCGACATGTTGGTATGGGATCTGTTCCATGTGGATTAAAAAAAAATGTATTTAACAAAAAAAAAACGTCAACAGACAACAAAATGACATGTACGCGTATCTACCTAATTTTTTAAATCCAAATATTTCGGAAATTGCTGGTTAAAATCCTACAATTGCACGCTGTCACCACCCTGTGCATGTAGGTATATACATTGTGCACAATTCTAGCAAGCTTTACTTTGTTTCATCTTAATTTGAATTTTATTTGATTTAATTATATAAATTTTTCAATGAATTCAAGGATTGCTATAGAAATAATGTTCAATTTCACTGCCCAGTCATAGAAAAAAACACAAAGCATAAAATATCTCGGAGTAATAATTGATGAAAATCTTAGATGGGACCTACACATCAAAGGTATTACTGAAAAACTCATAAGCCTTATATATTTCTTTAAAAATCTAAGAAATGTGGTAAATAAAAAGGATTTAAAAAAGATTTACTACGCGTTATGTCATTCTCTAATTGAATATGGAATTATAGGATGGGGATCTACTACACATAAATACATACAAAACCTGAATACAATTCAAAAAGGAATCATAAAGACCATACTGAAAGTACCTATTAGAACGCCTTCGATTGAAATATTCAAAAGCTTTGACGTACCAAATGTACAAAGAATATATGCCAAAAATATATTATTGAAGCTATTCAAAAATACTGAATCCTCTACTAGACAACGTATCCATCACACTAGATATAAAAAAAATGACATAAAAAACATTCCAAATTATAAAACCACATTCGGACGAAGAAACTACACTTCTTTTGCAACTAAACTCCATAACATTCTTCCCCAATACATAAAACTAATAAAAAAATTAATGAGTACAAATCAAGAATAAAAATATGGCTGAAAGAGGTCATCGAAAACACCCTAATGAAGACACTAAAAACGACATAGAAGACAAATAAACTATAATTCAACAATTTTAGTCCCCCTCGGCACAGAAACCCCTAGTGAGGAGGGCAAAGAAATACAATATCTTTACCTTACATAACCATTATATTTTGTATACATATGGAATTATTTTATATAGTCGCTTAGTAAAAAAAAATTATTTCATTTATTTTAAATTTTATTTGATTTAATTTAAAATTAATTTGAATTATTTCTTATCTATAATCTGCATTAGGTACTGCTGAAAACCAGTTGCATTCCGGGTCCGGAATGTACAGCTGAGCAGTGACCTTTTTGTCAATGTTGTAGAGCCAAGAATTATGTAGGAATGCGTAATGGTTAATAATAATAATGTTAACAATCTATTGATAAAGAAATGTTTTATTATTTTTATCGTATGAATATTATTAATGAGTTGTAATTTTGAAGTAAGGGTTTCTGGAATCCCTTGGAAACCGCTGAATGATGGACAGAGTTTTCCATTTCCATATATGTCTGAAAACCAACCAAAAATAAGCCTCATAAATATCTATTTTTTGTTGGAAAAGTGAACAATCATTCTATGACTTCTGAAGTAAATAGGTACAAACCAATAAATGAGTTTTTAAAGTGAATATCTCACAACAGTCCCAGTCTGGAGCCTGTGAGACTATGGCATCCCCAATTGGGGTATGTTATGAGGCTGCAAGTTCTGGCGTGGAAAAAGAAATAAGGTTAATATTGCATTTTATTCGGATATTCTGTTATTTAAAAAGACGTAACACATTATAATTTGCGCATCTAAAATTCACTTTTTCTAATATTAATTATTTTAATCTATTATTTAATTGATTAATAGCACACCATGCAAATTGTCCTAAATTATTCGCATTTCCTGTGAAATTATTCGTACAAAACTGTAATGTTACAGTGACCTTGTTCCTAATATAATATGATGTTGAATTACTGATATATCTATCGAAGAAAAATTATCTGATTGCTAGTAGTAGCTCAAGCAACATTTTGCTTAAACAACATTTTCCTTAAGCAATTTTTTGTTCAAGCAACATTTTGATCAAGCAACATTTTTTTCAAGTTACATTTTGCTCAAGCAACATTTTGCTCAAGCCACCTTTTGCTCAAGCAACATTTTGCTCAAGCAACATTTCGCTCAAGCAACATTTTCTCAAGCAACTATTTCCCCAAGCAACATTTTGTTCAATTAGCATTTTTCTCAAGTAACATTTTTCTCAGGCAACATTTTGCTCAAGCAACATTTTGCTCAAGCAACATTTTGCTCAAGCAACATTTTATTCAAGCAACGTTTTCTCGAGAAGCTGTTTGTTGTATTTACGGTAGTAGAAGGAATTTAAATATTTTTAGGTTTTTCAGGTTAAGGTAATCCGGAAACGTTAATTTTATATCAATTATGATTGGATCTATCGATATCGTGGGGTTTGGGAGTTGGGAGATTTTATTATCTACATTTTGAAGTCAAATCACAAGTTTGAAACATGCTGTATGCAAGAATTGCATCTCTATGAGTAATGTGTTCATGCCAACTCTGGATGCGATACCCATAACTTTCAATTTCTAAGTAATTCATTATAATGAATAATAACTATTTAATAATTAGTTCGTAATCTAGAATAGGTATGTAGATTATTTAAATTAATTCGATAATTCTGAAAGTAATAAACTATTACGAGATAATTTATCATTCACATTTGTGAGTTGAATTAATCGCATTCTGGAAAGGACAATATTATCATAAATGTACAATAAGAATAGAAAGAGCGTTTATGTACATATTAATTGCAGAGCATACACGGTGTCCGGAATCTCGTAGAATCAAGGAGGATACTGTGGTTTTACTTATGACGACAGAATAACATTTAACCTAAAGCATGCGAACACCTCAGCACAGGTTCTCCTAGTGAGGTGTTCACAAAACACCACTACTAACCTATTTACATACAGTTACTGATTATTAACTTTTGCATCACTGAAACTTATTATCCATTTTCAATTCAATCCAATAGTCCCAATAAAAACCATGACGTCCCTTGGGCAACGGCAATTTTCGTACTTAGGACCTAAAGTATTTAATATCATTCCTAATGCTTGGAAATCGAAAAGTACAAATGTTTTGCGAAAATTGATCAACGACTGGCTCCTTGATTTAGGGAGGGTCAAAAGCGAAGATATATTATGTTGACCAATAGATAGTCGAGCATTGAAAAATAAAAATAAAAAAATAAAACACGCACTCATACTTAATTTGTTACAGTCCATACAGTACAAAAACACATACTTATCACTTCAGAACATAATTGTCTATTCTTTATTAATCTATGCGATCGTTTATTTTCTAATCCCCCATCTAGATTATTAACTTATATCACTACGCTTCCCATTTTCCAAAACATTCACATTTAACATAAACATCCTTCATTTTTTCTCTTCACTTAGGTATTCTTTTTCTCATAAGTACAAAATTGTGTATTTATCTAAAGCTAATATGAGAAATTCAATTGTAACACTTTTTTCCTTCTTTAAATAATATGTTATATACTTAAACAATGTAAGATAAAATTATGATATGAACTAAATTTGTCAATTTGACTGGCCTAAAACAGGATCCATTCCTAGTTGGCTAGTCAAAGTTTCCGCATATGTTTAATTGTATAATTTTTATCTGAAATAAATTATTATTATTATGTAAACCACTGACATCATGTGTAAAAATTATGTCCGAGAATGAAATAAAAAAAGATATTCTATATAAAAAAAGAACAAAAAAAAAGTTTTTTGTAAGCTTCCGAGAAGAAATCTTACGCGTATGAGCATTACAAAATAATGAGGGAGTTCTAAGAGTGTACTAAAAGTTGTATGTAAAAATTGAGTAAGTAGGTACTACGTATTTTATGTGTAGGTACTGTTCATTAGGAACTGAGAAAGGAATATCATTAGCGTTTGATAAATTTATCATTGAAATGAACACACTTACCTAGGATTTATTTTCCTTTCTTAGATATAAAACGGTTGCTTGAGTAGGTACTTATAGCTACTGTATTCGCAAATAAGTTGTTTATATAACGGTCCGTTCATGTGATATCGTCACCCTAATTAGTAATTCTCCTCAAATCCATTTTTTACCAATTAAGGTTTGAATGCCACTTTTTAGCATTTTTTTAAAAATACGTAATATTACAACGAAAACCTCGTGTGGTAGTTTTTAATAAGTTGGAAAAAAATCGTAAGAAAGCAAACACATTTTAATGTATTTTTATGAACACCAACGGTATAGGTATAGAAACGTTCATAACGTTTTTCGAACTGATCTGCAGTCCCCTCTTGCCCCGCAAACGCCCAAAGATACTGTTTGCCTAGTGACGTTTATCAACACTATTATATTTAAATATAAATGATGATTAAATTAAAAATAACTAACTGAAATAAACAAATTACTTTGTACGTAACCACAATTTATTTAATTATATTTTAATAGCAAGATTTATATCCTGAAGATGAAGATTTACACCCTGAAGATGCTTGTGCTAAGAGAAACCGGGCGGTATTAAAAATTAAATTAATAAATCGTCGTTATAAACAGAGTTGTTGTTTTATTTCTGTTAATATGTCAAACACAAAGTGAATGCTGAAATTGACCATTTTCACCTAGCATTAGCAGATAGTTACCTACTACCTACTCAACAGTGAGCACAGCACTCTAGCAGACTTTTCAGTGAGCTAGAGTGCTAAGATTGAATAATACATACATACATTATTGATGTTGTTGCTTATTTATAACATAAAATCGAGGCAAGTGCGGTGAACTACTAGCATCAAATTAAATATTCTTCAATTAACACCGGTGGAATATTATCAGGTCCAGCATTTTTCTGACATCTAACAAATTTACATGCATTTTGATATCATTAATTTCTTTGCGTATTTCAGGTATATACAGACGGGTGGATTTATTGGTACACTAGTGGTTAACGAGCGACAGGTTTAAATTTCTGTTATAGGTGGGTGCCAAGTTGTAGGGAGGAGAGGGGGGAAGGGATTGTGCATTCGATTTATGTTTCAACTTAGCGATCCCTCAGTTTAATTGGCGAAAACAGTAATCAGCATTTTTAATTGTTTTTACTTCGTTTAACGAGCTATATAACTTTCACCAATTTGGGAGGCGGGAACCATTTATCGGATAACCAATATTGGAGGGGACCCCACCACTTTCCCAACGGCGTTATAAGGAATCATATATATATATTTTTTTTTTCTGGCAACCCGGGCGTTTATTGTAATAATAATATTTTATACAAAACAAGTAATTAACCCGCCTCACTAGACTAAGTCTGTTCCGAGACGGGTACATATTTATATATTTACACATAAAACTTACACATACATATATGTATATCCATACACATACATATATACATCTATACACATACATATATATACATATATCCATACACAACCATACATACAGGTATTCGCATACATGTATATAATCATAATTGCATAGATACGTATAAAACATAAGTACATATAATCAAACGAGAATTATTGGGAGTTGTCATAAAATTATCATGGAATTGACGTATTTTCATAAACCAAAAATTCATCAGATACATATAGAAATGCTAGAATCTAAATCTGGTTTCCTGCTTCACCGCACACGTCAAACCTCTATTTTATTGAGCAAAGCTACATTTATTTGAACGACTCTAGATCCTCCAATGCCCATGCATGTGGGGTTAGAAATCAGTATGCAAGTATTTACATAATAATAAAACAAAAGAGTAATAAATGTGGCAGCCCGTGGAAAAATTCTTCTGAAATCTAGAGAGAAAAATATATACAGATAAAAGTGTTAGCAAATAAAAAGAAAATAAGAGCTGCGCCCGATTGAGGAAGCCTGGAATAAGAGAAATAACGAAAAAATAAAAGTAATAATATGATGCAAGTATTTAAGAGAGAAAATAAAATGCATAAAAAGAAAATATTCAGAGAAGGTTATTCCACAAACCACCAGGCAGTCCCAATGATAATGTGCATGGCTATCGGCCCAACGGCAGACGAAACCCGGAGTCCGCGCCCTTTAGCCGGCTCCCCCATTTTGCCTGGAAGAAATATATGTAGGAAAGAAGATAAAGTTTTAGAAGACTCTGGAGAAAATATGAGCGTCAGGTTGTCGGAGGGGGGGCGAAAGGACCTCGAGACCACGATAACCAACACCTCTGCCATAGGTCACCACAAGTGCTAGCTGCATGGCAGGCCGGATAGGGAGAGAATGGTTGAGGGAGTCCCATTATCTTCTCCAGCCGTACTCTCTTGGAACACCGCCTTGTACCGCAGTAGGAGGGATGGATTCATACGTCTGTCACTCCTGGACACACTGACCCCAAGATTCCTACCTACCCCTAATATTCCTTTTATTCCCAGAACTTCCTCGCGTTCCTTTCCTAAAAATACAGCACACAGCATCCCCAAAGATGGCATAGGCCCTGAGCGGAATTATTTTGTGGACCTCCAGCGTGAAGCTAATGCAAAAAAAACATTAAATTTCCATAATATGAAAAATGCATGATAAATTATTATAATTTATTCATGTAAACAATATAATGTATATCACAATGTGGGTGTCCTGTAGTACCCGAGGCGTCTACCGCAAATATCACCATCAGCAGCTGTGTAAACTTTTTAATATTTTGAAGACCTCTTTTTGCAGTTCACGGTCCCTAATATTGACTTGGGCAAAACGAGATTTTCTTTTAGCGTCAAATACCTGGCGTTAACTACGCTGTGTTTTAATTTATTATATTTTTAATGTTCATTTCGATGTTTGTGAAACCGGTTTGAGAGATTAGTTAAAATCAACAATCGCTGAGGATGGATTGAACTCCCAATTCAATAAGACGGTTGTTGAAACAACCCATCCTAAGTCGACAATGACCTGCACAAATCTTTATTCTATAATTATTTTCTCTAGCGCAACCCCCCACTCTTTTAAATTAACTCTTCGAATAATAATAAAATAATATCCGTTAACTTTTGCCAGTCAAGGTTGGCGCGCAAAACTCCCGATTCTTCCCATGTATTGTAAATGTGCCTTTACGTTGGTTATTTTTTATCCCTTTGAAAAAACAAAAATGGTTCTAAAATCTAGATTAGAAATTAATTATTTTGTTTCTAAATATATAAATTTAGATATTGAAAATGTAAATTGGCTGAAAAAAATACATCCCTGCGGATTCCCCGAAAAAGTACGCAAAATAAAAGAAACTTTAATTTTTAAATACAGATAAAACTGTTGCTTCACTTTTCATCATATTTATAAAATTTTATTTTTAAATTAAATGTTAAAATTTATTTTTTTGGTTGGGAGTACAAAAAGATCTTTTTTTAAGATGATCGAATTTGTAAAATATCTGAACAACATAGCACGCATATTCCCAAGGCAATGAGAAGCATTATTTCGATATTAAAGGATTTATTTGTTTTAGCCACTTTTAATGTATACAAAACTGACATGTTCCGAGAGCAATGCTCTTTTCCTCAGGGTTTACTAAAAACTACATTAAAACATGGGAAACATTAAAACTATAGACATTAAAAGTAATTCAAATAAAAAAATAAAAAATATTAAAATAAAAAAATCCTTTAATTTTGAGTTAAAATGGTGCCACAAAATAAATTTGCTTTATTTGAAGAAACATTATTTCTTTCGCTTTCGAAGAGAGATATCAAACTTTTAATAATGCACGGTCGCTCTGGGACAATTTAGGTCTTCTGTTATTATAACGGCATATGATGTTTTGGGACAATTTGGGTCTCCTGTGATTAAACGGGTTAATTTTGACAAAACTGCAAAACACCCAAAAATAGAAATTAAAAAAACGTGGGCTCTGGCGTCATGAAATGTGAACAGTATTTTAGTATTTTCATTTTTTTAAACGCATAATTTTCCACATGAGAACGGGTCATTTCTACGACTCGTTCTTCTCTGAAACAACGACTGTTGAGCGGTTTCCGGCCTCTGTGTTTCCTCCCTCCTACCTTCCCTTGTGGCCGAGTTGTAGGGTCCTCGACTACAATAGCCAGAGGTTGCTGGTTCCAATCCGGGCGTGCGCCTGTTAATTTCCAGTGTTACTCGTGTACTCTCAATGTCCTAGTATTGCCCTAGTGAAAGCCCACCGTTCAGAATCAAAACGTTGCTTGAAATGGCTTTAACTTTTTTTGTGTCCAAATCTGAATAGCCAGGTACCTCCCCCACCTTCTTGTTCCCTTTCAAATTTCCTGTAGCTTCCCGACATACCCCATGGTTGGGGATTTTTTTTCATTAGCTCCACACAGGAGGCCTTGAGGAAAATAATTCCTCTCAGGGCACATGTCATCTTTGGGGATGCTGTGTGGAGGCTATTTTTAGGAAAGGAATGAGAAGAAGTTCTGGGAAGGAAAAGGATACTTGGGGTGGGTAGGAATCTGTGGGTCAGTGTGTCCAAGACCCGGACAAACCTCACCCCATGAACCCGGGCACCCCTGCTAAGTCACCAAACATAGCGAACCACTTGGGGTGACCTATGGCAGAGGTGTTGGTTAACCAATAAATGGTTCCCAGGGCGATGGTACCCTAACCCGCCTCCCAAATTAACCGGGGATGCCGTAATCTCACTGGCTCTGGTCGGCAGGGAGCGGTTCGTACCTGTGCGACATTCTTATAAAATATAGGTCTGGCACAGAAAAGATTAACGGCCGCTGTTCCCAATTCTACTAAGCCGAAACTAAGGTTCAAAACTGCTTAAACATCACTTAATCATCACTTAGTCTAGATGAAGTGATGTTTAAGCAGTTTTGAAGCTTAATGTTGGCTTAGAGGAATTGGGAACAGCGGCCGTTAGTCTAGATTAAGTGATGCTTATTCAGTTTTGAACCTTAGTTTTGGCTTAGTAGAATTGGGAACAGCGGCCGTAACTCCTTTCTTTGCTCAAACAACACCCAACACAGCATAACCGTAAAGGAAATAATTTTGATGTCGGTCGTCTGTGTTATAGTATTAAACCAGATTGAATTGAATCTTCGAATTCGCAAATCTTTTAAAATAATTTTCTGCTATTGTTGTGAGCGATATACAATTAATTACCACAGAAAAGACGTTAAGTTCCATGAGCTAATAAATCTAGAACCTCGTTCTAAGACAAACAGTGTTTATTAATTCTACGAAGGCAAACAATGCATCATGAATATAATTTGTTGTACTTCCTAACAACTCTACTGTAGAGCACGACGTAAAAAACTAACCTAACACTTATAATTGATCATTGTTCCCTTTTTTAATTGTTTTCTATCCATAAGTTTAATGTTCATCCCAAGGAAACCACACGATAATTGATTTGTTATCTTAATATATAAAACAAAGTCGGGTTAGTTACACGTATAACTCGAGAACGTCTGGACCGATTTTAATGATCTTTGATTGTTTGAGTGTTTTTAACTGCTAGTGTGTTATTAAATCCTTATCAAATATATATATATATTTTTTTATTATTTATTTATCTTAAAATTACTACATATTATAATATTACTGGTCTTCCATTAAAAGCATTAGCTTGTGGATGGAAGAAGAGTTTACCTTCTTTTCGTACATGTACAAATACAGTCACGTGTACAGTTAATACAATGCAGTTAATACAGTTAATACATTTCATATATATGTACAATTACTATTTACTATAGTCATGTATTTCAATATATAGGTGCACTTAATAACTTAATAGAGACACATGGCAATCAGACCCGTAAACTAAAAGATACAAACATAGATGTATTCAGTAAGAAGAAAAATAAGTGTGATTTTTAGTGTGACATTCTCTAAAATACTTTTTGATGGAGTTCAACAATTGAACTTTGTTTCTTATTATTATTTTTAATTGGTAAACTAATGTTTAAGACAAGATTTTCATGCATAGCACAAAGGGTAACAATTATTATAAGCAATAATTATTAGCCTGAAACACTCATCAACATTGAAAAAATCTCCCGAGAAAAGATAAGTGCCGCCGACGGGACTTGAACCCGCACTTATCTTTTCTCGGGAGATTTTTTCAATGTTGATGAGTGTTTCAGGCTAATAATTATTGCTTATAATAATTGTTACCCTTTGTTTCTTATGCTTCTGATTTCTATTGGTAGGTTATTAAAAAAGAATTTTCCTTGGTGAGTATAATGGTGTTGGGCAAATGAAGTGTTTAATTTGGGGCATACAAATACATGTTTAAGTCTAGTACGATTTTCGGTTATGAATGAGTATTTGTCTTTTTCTTTTATAATTTGTACGATTGAATTTTTTATAAATAAGTTTTTAAATGTTGGGACTTTGAATTCTTCGAATATGCGATCAGTTGGGAAGTCTAGAGGCTTTTTAAGTATAATTTTTATTATTAGTTTTTGAACAATTTCTATGGGGGTCAGACTAGTTTTGTAAGCTGCTCCCCAACTGATAATGGCATACTGAAGAATAGACTGTACTAATGCGTAGTATATTGAGTATAGATTTTTCGTTGATAAGAAGTTTCTAATCCGTAAGAATATGTGAATTAACTTCCTAACTCTTTTTATTGTATGGCCGATATGATCTTTCCGTTTTAGGTTTTTATCTATGATTATTCCAAGATATGTGATTTTATCCGCTATTTTCAGAAGTGAACATTTTTGTCTGCAGTGATTAGTATCGTGTTGTGCGAGAGAATGATTATGTAAGAATATTTGAAGTGGAGGTACAATGTTAGTGTTAATTTCGAAAGGAATGACATATGTTTTATCACTATTTAACGACAGGAGGTTATTTTCAAACCATATTTTTAGATTATTTATGTCTTCTGTGGCTTTTAGATTAATTTTTTCCCATGTTTTTTCTTTTATTAAAAGATCTGTATCATCGGCGTAAGAGATAATTTGGCCATGCAATGGTTGAATAAATATGTCGTTTACATAAAAAATGAACAATATTGGTCCCAGCACGGTGCCCTGTGGGATACCAAAATTTGATGTTTCTTGGTCGCTAGTTTGGTCATCTATTTTAACAAATTGTGCACGATTGTTCAAATAACTTTCTATCCATTGGACGGCTTTATCGTTAATGTTATATAATTTCAGTTTTTTGAAAAGCTTTGCGTGTGAGATACTATCGAATGCTTTTCTTAGGTCTATGAATATTCCTGCGCATTTATTTCCTTCATCAAGTGCCGAGAATATAAATGATGTTACATTTGCTATTGCATCTTGTGTGCTTTTTGTTTTTAAGAATCCGAATTGATTGGAATGTAATATTTTATTGTTCTCTAGAAAATCTACAACCCGTTTTTTCACAATCTTTTCAAATATTTTTGCTATATTCGATATTAGTATTAGGGATATCGGTCGATAATTTGAAACATTTTGCGGGTCGCCGGTTTTAAAGATAGGGGATATTATAGATTTTTTATAATTTGTTGGGAATATGCCTTTAGTCATACTGAGATTAATAAGGTGGTTTAGTGGTTTCAGTAGATACATTTTCATTGCTTTAAGAATTTTCACAGAAATGTGGTCAAAACCTGGAGAGGATCCGTCTTTCATGCTTTCTATTACAAGTTGTATTTCAGTTTCAGTAGTTTTTTTAAAAGTGGATAGCGTATTTTGTTTTTGTGTATTAGTTGTTATAGGTTTTGGTGTGTGTAAAGATTTAGAGATTTTTTCAGCGAGATTATTTCCTACTTTAGAGAAATAAGAATTAAAAATGTTTGCTGTTAGTTTTGGGTCTTTGGATACATCTATGATATTATTTTCATGTTTTAAATATTTTATAGAATTATTTTTTTTCTTATTTTCAATTGCATAATTTACCGTTTTCCAAATAACTTTCAGATTGTTTCCTGAAGTAGAGATCATTTTTTTTAAAGTAGTCGTCTTTACTTTTTTTAATTAAAGCTGTTAATTTATTTCTATATTTTTTGAGAACTATCTTAGCATTTTCATCGTGTGGATTTTTAATTGATTTTTATATAGCCTTTCTTTTTCTCTAATAGATTTTATTAGGCCACAAGTGATCCAAGGTTTTATACGTCTGAATTTTGAATTCGTGTTACCTCTGTTGTGGAGGTTTCAATATGATCCATAAGTTGTTTTTCAAACATATTTGAGCATTTTTCGACATCGTTAGATTGTAATATAGTACACCAAGTTTCTGCTTTAAATATACTATTAAATCCTTCAAATATATTATGATATTAATGTGTAAAAAATAAAAATTTCAGTTTAGGATTCGGCTGGGGTTACGGTTTGGGCCGCGGATTCGGTTCAGGCCGAGGTTTTGCATTTGCAAAAGAGTTTGTCATTGTATATTTTTATATTCCTCATAAAATTTCGTGAAATATCCTCCCTGGTACAATGCTGCCCTTATCACGATAACTAAGGAAAAATCTAAATATTTTATTAAATATAAAAAATACAAAAACCAGACTGACTATGACACATTTTCTCTCCTTCGTAAACGGCACAAAGATTTATCTCGGAAAATCAAATCTATTTATTTAAGCAATATGGAAAATAATATATCCTCAAACCCGAAAAACTTCTGGAGCCACATAAAATCCTCTAACAAATCCCAAGGGGTCCCAAAATGTATGTATCACGGAGAACTGAGAGCCGATAATGGAATAGGCGTTGCAAATTTATTTTCAGAATTTTTCAGTTCGGTTTTCAGTAAGCCCTCCAATCCACTTGCCAGTGTTCCAACTGACGCCGGAAACCATACATCCAATATAAGCAATATTGAGGTGACACGAGAAATTGTCTTAAAACACCTTAAGACAATTGATACTAGCAAAGGTGCCGGTTTTGACGAAATACCTTCTATCCTTATTAAACGATGTGCACACAATCTAGCCTTACCCCTTTCTTTGATTTTCAATCGCTCTCTAACCCAATGCACTGTCCCTGTTATATGGAAATCCGCGTTTGTGTCTCCCATCTTCAAGAATGGTAAAAAAAACTGATGTCACAAACTACAGACCAATCTCCAAACTTTGCATATTTAACAAAATTTTTGAAAAAATATTCTACGATCAACTATATGCTGCTCTTAAATCTAGTCTGAATATGAACCAACACGGTTTCATTAGTGGTAAATCAACAACCACAAATCTTTTAATTTTCTCAGAGTACCTCAAGGATAATTTGGATAACAGAATACATGTGGACACTGTCTATACCGACTTTAGTAAGGCGTTTGACAGGGTCGATCACGCGACTCTGTTAAAGAAGCTTTTGGAAATTGGTATTCACGGCAATCTTTATCGTTGGCTCTCTTCTTATATCTCCAACCGTAGTCAAATAGTAGTGGTTGCAGGATTTAAATCCGATTCTGTTGCTGTCATATCGGGAGTTCCTCAAGGCAGCTTGTTGGGACCATTATTATTCAACATATATATCAATGATGTCGGTAACTGTTTCTTAAACTCGCAAACCATCCTGTATGCCGATGACATGAAAATCTACTCACCTATAAAGTCAATAGAGGACTGTCTGAAGCTGCAAGATGATTTGCAATGTTTCAGCAGATATTGTAATGCCCATTGTCTGGAAATAAATATATCTAAGTGCTTCGTTGTGCGCTTTACTAAGAATAAAAACGTATTTATCCATGAATACTCAATTAATCTTGTTTATCTATCAAATTCGAAAGTAAGGACCTTGGGGTTATACTTGATATTAAACTGAATTTTAATAAACATATCGACCACATAGTCACTAATGCATCTTCTATGCTTGGTTTCATAATCCGCTCATGTAAACAATTCAAAGACCTTATTACTTTCAAAACACTATATTTCTCATATGTTCGTAGTATTCTTGAATACGCATCTCAAGTATGGAACCCAGGCTATGCAGTACACAAAAATAGAATTGAAAGTGTTCAAAATAGATTTTTAATGTATCTCAATTTCCGCTCTTTTCGATCTCATGTCAGTAATGAAGACTCTGCCAAATTCTTCAAAATACAGACGCTAACTTGTCGAAGAAATATAGCAGATTCGGTAATGTTATTTAAAATTATACATAACTTAATCGATAGTCCTGATCTTCTTCAACGCCTCTCATTCCACGTTCCTAATCGCAACAGTAGACAATCGCTTACTTTTAATCTTCCTCTTTGCAAGACTAGCTCCAAACATAACTCATTTATCTACAGATCCACACATTCATTCAACTTAAATTATTACCACATTGACATTTTTAACTCTACGTTACATGACATAAAACAAAATCTCACTAAGCAACATGACTCAAACTAGGAAGTTCAATCTACCCGTCCCCCTATATATTCGCGTCCTTAGCCTTTTAATCCTTATCCTATATTTCTCCTCCTCCCCTCACATAATGTAACTAAAATGTCAGACATTATAATTTACTATCATTATCTGTGGAAAGTTTATAATTGACATAATTAACCATTTTTATAATTGTATTATTGTGTAATTTATGATTTGCTGTCAACTTTCCCAAATATAAATAAAAAATACAAATAAAAATAAAATACCTAATATAATTTTTTTCGTCAAAGATTGGCGTTTTTAATAATTATTCTTTTGATTGCAGCTATAATGTTGTGGTTATTCATTATAAATAAATTAAACAGTGTAACTTAGTTTTTTTTTTTTTTTTTTTTAGATAATGCCTTTAGAGGGCGAAACAGCTGTAACACATAATAATAATTACGAAGCAGAACTCGTTTATAATAAACTGTTTTTATACATAAAATAATAATATCTATTATTGAATTTATAAAATAAATAAAAATTAAAATGGAGTTCTACAAAATAAACTTAATAACAATAAATAAAAGTGTAACTTTGTTTGAACCACTATTTTTTTTTATATATATGCCGATATTGACGTTACAATATCGGCGTATATATACATAGAATACACACAATATTACTAAGTGCTGAAGTGAGGATGGAGGAATAGGGATTAGTGAAGAGTGAGGGGAGGAGATAGAACGAATGGTGAAAGGGAACATATCTAAGATGGGACCATATGATAATATTTTTTGCTTATTGATAATGGACTCATTACCATTAAGGGATTTCTTCTAAGTTATCAAACCGTCATTGTTAGGGAATTGTAGTCATGCTGGGGAATGATGACAAGTAACCTATATTTTTTATATAATTCAAAACGTATCGATGGACCATGCTAGATAGTAGCTATGTAAAATTGTCGTTTCATAAACGAGTTTTTTACAGCTCTCAGAATTGGCAGATTGGCAATATTTGCATTCAGCTTATTTGCTTTATAGCTGACAAAATGCTTTCAAACATCACTTTTATTACGTTTCGAATACATTATTGACAGCAACACCTTCTAAATCCACTTAAAAAATGCTTAAATTTCGTTAAGAAGTTTGCTTATCTGACGCATCACGCAGAGTTTACTGCAAATAATACTGTTGCGCATGTACATAATAATGACCTCATTGAGTAACTAATTCTAGCATTAATTTCTTGAGGTTATTCCTTATTAACAATTTGATTCCCATGGCATGTGATTTTTTGTTAGTTATTTCTTAGCGAATTAACAATTAAATGAAAACAAATAACTTTATAAAAATACCACTGGAAACAAAGGTTTCTTCGTCAGGATAAGATTAATATTAAAAATAACAAGACAAACAAGTGTAGACAAATAAGATCGATAGACAAAATATTAAAGATGGAAGTGATTAATTACTTTTAAAAAAACAATAAAAAACATTTATGTAAAACGAAATATAAAAATTATTAATGGTCAATTAAATATTTTTAATAACCAAATATTTTATTTTCTCATAAATTTATTTTCATAATAATACTTATATTCATATCTAATAATTTATTTTGTTATCAAGACTTCCTATTATTTTGTTTGTTTTATAAGTTTTTATTATATAAATGCAATTTTTACACATTCTAAAATTTTTTTTATATTTCATTTTATATAATTGTTTTTTATAATATTTTAAAGTATTTAATCACCTCTCCCTTTAATATTTTGCATATACTTAGTTCTTATTTGTCTATACTCGTTTGTCTTTTGTTATTTTTAATAATAATCTTATCCTGACAAAGAAAACTTAGTTTTCGAAACATGTTGATAATATTGATTATGTAGTAGTGTTTGGACATTACCTATTTGTTTTCAGTTAATTAAAAATTACGCCACAAACTTAATTTGCATAGTTTAAGAAATAGGTAATTATCAATTAAACTAAAATCAGTCAAGCTAGGAATGTCTCAATATCTGTTACATTTAATTACTAACCCCTCATGCTAATTTGTTCACGCTCAGGTCTCAAAGAAATCATAGTTTCTCCCTTACTATCATGGTGAGAAATGTCATCTAAACGGGATTAGAAAGAGAAAACATCAAGCTTTATATTCAAATCTAAAAGTTAAGCACAGATAAATTAAAATATTCAATGTATAAAATCAAAGTTTCTGAATGCAATTTGAGAAAAAGTAATGAAACTTTGTGAATATTTTATTAATTATGCTTACACGCAACGACAAAAAAGTGAGATGAAAATGACATTTAAATTGCATTTGTCTAATAAAATATATGTGTGTTTTTATTTTTTTTTTGTTAGAAAAAACGTAAGTTACCTAACCCATTTTGAAAACTTTTTTCCTAGCATTCATAATTTGAATATTTCTAAAATTAAAGGTTTATTTCTAGTAATTAATAAAATTTTAAAGCTTATTTCATCACCTTTCAAAAACAGTTTTTAATTTTCGGATACGTTCAGAAATATTACATTTATGTGGATTTTATTGCAAAGCGGAAATACTGAAGGGTTAAAAAAATAGCCGAGTTTTGAATCCTGGGGTTAAGAAGCAAAGAACCCACCAAACCAGATGTTCTCAGTGTTTACGGAACTTAGCGCAGCTACTATTTTCCCATAGTAAGAATATTAATTTTTCCAACAATTTTTTTCTACGTAAAATGTTTACCTAGTTAATTCAACGTGTTAATTACATAAACGTAATTATTACTACCGGAGTTATCTTTATTGAATCGAGGTTTTAATGACAACGGAATATAGTAGAGGTAGGTACTATAATTTTTCGCAATACTAGGTAATAGCATATTCATAAACTAATTGACGGTTTACATTGCATAATTTTTTTCTCACAATTTTGCGGAAGAGTTGAAAAAAGGGTGTATTGTTTTATTTGCTGAAGTAATTAAGTTTTTTTTTTAAATTCATAACATTTCCGGTGACAATGAAATTATTTTGAAGGGCATTTATTTCTGATTGCGATTTGATTGTCAGGGTTCGATTCCCGTAATTTTTTTCTTCATATTTATGGAATATAGGTACTTACCCACGCATTTTAATAAATAATAAGTACCTAGGGATCCTTTTTTTTACATTAGACCCACAGAGGAGCCCTGAGGAAAACAAAATCCCTATGTCAGAACCTCAGAGCCTACGTCATCTCTGGGGATGCTATGTAGAGGGTCTTTTTAAGAAAAGAAAAGCGAGTAAGTTCTGGGAAGAAAAAGGTATGAGGAGTGGATAGGCATTGTGGGGGGGGGAGTGTGTGCAAGATTGACAGACTTATTATGAATTCATTTTTTCCACTGCAATGCAAAAGCTACGGGCCTAGAGAGGCTGGAGAGGTCAAAAGGTGTCCTTCAACAAGTCCCTCCCGATCCGGCCCGCCATGCAGTAGGTAGGCAAATGCATTTGCCATCAAGACCTAGATTAGCCCGTGAACCCGGGCATCCCTGCTAAATCATCAAACGTTGCAAACAATTTTGGATGACCTATGGCAGAGGTGTTGATTATCCAATAAATGGTACCCGTACCTGCCTACCAAGTTTAATATCGCACATTACAGAAATAGTATATATTCTGGAGCTGAAGGGAGTGGAAAGGAGATTAAAAAGGGAAATGTGGAGGAAAGTTTTCAATACCTACCTGGCTATTCATATCTGAACACTAAACACGGTTAAAGACATTTCAAGCAAATAGGAAACGAAAATATTTTTATTTGTTCATTGTTGACAGAAGAGAAGAGTATAGAAGTCATCAAAATAGTTCCATGCCAACGTCTCTCTGAAAAGTCATTAAAAGCTATGAAAAAAATAATTTTAAAATAGCCCATAACCCTAACCTAATGTAAACAACTCAACCATTTTTTTGTCATTATTAATGATTTTTCAAAGGAGGTTCTGAGTTAAAATCATTCTGAGTTGTCCTGTCACCCATCAAAATAGGGCGTTCATACGACGCATTGATAACAAAATTTTGATCACATTTCAATTACATTTCACACCAGTGTTTTGTTGCCACTTTTTTATTGAAATATTATATTTATTTGCAATAGAGTTAATAATTAAATTAGCACTAGAAAAGAAAGTTTTGTCACGACAAGCAACCAAGGAATGTTCAATTGGAAGAAATTTCATAATAATTATTATCTTCATCATTTTGTCTTGGTGACACAACGTAATGTTATATTATCATTTTGTCCATAACATTTTGATGCATTACAAAATGGAAGTGTTGAATAAATTGGTGTCAAAGTTTTTTGTGCAACAATTGGTTGTATTTTTGCAATAGCCTGTCAAAGTGCCTGTTAAAGGTCGTACAATAACTGACATTTTGACGGTGCCAGATGAAAAACTATTCATAACAAATTCACACTTGAAAAACATCAGTGTTTTGTATGATTGTAAAATAACACCTTCACTATTTTGTGTCTTAAATAATTATTGCGAATGTACCTGCATAATATTCCAAGAAGAAAACGAAAAAAATAATAATAAAATAAAAATTAAAAATGAATGGGACTACGATTATGATTACGATTACGTCAACGATTTCGAGTATCGTTGAGATTCCGAAACAATGTGGAGGTCTTCATAAAACATATGAAAAGGTACCTACATAAAACTTATTCAAAGATAAATGCAAGTATAAAACAATTACATCACATTATTAATTATTACATTACTTATTGAATGAAAACTCAAACGTTTTATAAAACGTGGGGGTGTTTTTTTTTTTAATTCTTCATTAAGTTTCTCTCAAATTCCGAAGGTTTTTGTCAGCAGGTTAATCAGAAAATTATGGCATATACGTATAACGACAAATTACAATATAATAATTGTTCATGAACAGAGGTAGAAATATTATCTGAAAGGTGTTAGAAAGAGAAAGTCTCGCGTTTTTTTAGGCAAATCTAAAAGTTAGCAACAAAATACTCGTAATTAAAATATACACCTTGATGAAAGCAAAGTTTCCGTCTGCAATTTGAAAAAAGTTTATGATATTATGGGAATTTAAAAAAATTATTTTTACATGAAACGTCAAAATATTCAGATGACGTGATGTTTACAATATATCTGTCTAATAAAATACGTGTGTTTTTATTTGTTTTTCCTGTTTAACCTGCGGCGAGCCATTTATAAAACTTTTTATGTTAGCATTAAAAAGAATTGTTTTAAAAAAATTATATGTTTATTTCGAATTATAAAAATTGGAAGCTTATTTTATCACATTTCAAAAACAGTTTTTAGTTTTCTTTTGGATTTTATTGCAAAGCGGAAATATTTTGGCCTTTTTACAATTTATACTTTAGGCCAAGTGTTAAGTAGTTGGTTAGTTCTTGGTGATACTTAATTTATGCTTTTTAAATATTGAAAACATTTGTATGCGAGTATTCTCGGCTTAATAGTAAACCTGAAATATTTGAAATGTCTCTCAAATTTTTAGCAAAAAATGCTGAAATTACTGCGTGGGTGGTTTTGACTGAACCTGCGACGCCTGAGTGCGAATGTAATCGATCCCTCGGTTGTAAACCAGTATGTATCCCATATAAGTATAAATCGTTAGTGCACTAATTGAAACTGTTATTACAATCGATACACATACCGCAACCCTTTTTGTAGTTGTCGATGTTTCCATCATCGTAAACATAACCATTTTAGTATCCATAATCGTTAATATAACATTACATTCATAGTCATTGTAGTTTTGCTATGCTTGTTCGTAAGTGTTCTCTAAATAATCTTTGTTAACATATTCGTAAGCGTAATTATAATCTTTCAGAATAATCACAATCTTAATCGTAATCATAATCACAATATGTATCATAATCGTAATCATAAACATAATCTAATTTGTAATTATTTAAAAAAAAATACTACATGATATATGTTTATTACTAATTCATATTAATTTCTTATAATTAAATTATAATATGAAAATGAAATCCTCCCTATTGATAACTTCGTAAGTGTTCTCAAAATAATCTTTGATATCATTATCGTAATCGTAAGCATGAACATAATCATAATCACAATCTTTATCATATTACCATTAATCGTAATCATGAACGTAATCATAATCTTAATCTTTATAATCACAAGCTTAATCGTAATCGTGAACTTAATCAAAATCACAATATTTATCTTTATCATAATCTTCTTTCGTATGGTGGGGGTCAGAGGGGGACATCTAGGTCTGCGAGCCAGTCTAGGGCCTCAGGCGTTGCCCTGTGGACCTCATCAATCCCGCCGGGGAATGAATGGAGCGGGCATTCGTTGACCACATGTTCAGTGGTCTGAACCGCACCGCATTCAAACATCGCCGATTCTTTAAGGCCCCATCTATGCATCATGTGAGCACAACGGCTATGGGAGCTCCTTATTCTATTGATGGCGGTCCAGAGTTTGCGAGGCAATGAGAACCCAGGCTGTCTCTCAGTGGGGTCTTGAATGAGATGGGCGTTTTTGACGTTGGCCGATTGCCACTCAAGCTTCCACCTATCTTCTTCCACCCATTTCTTTATCATAATAATCACAAGCTTAATCGTAATCGTGCACTTAATCAAAATCACAATATTTATCTTGATAATCGTAATCATAATCATGTCCGTAAATATTATTGTAATTGTGAAAAAATTGATAATCGTAATAGTAACCATTTTCACAAACGTAATATCATATTTAACCAAATTTAATCCCAATAAAGCGAAAATCATCGCAATCCCATCCCATACCGTGAGAATTAACCTTCATCCATTGAATACAACTAACTAGTGTCGGGTATTGATGGACTTGTTATTTGTTGTTACAGACTACCTATATAATTTGTACCTATTCATAATTTTATACATCCTGTGTACGTTTAGTGTGTACCGTGTCGTGTGACCATTGCAAATTGCCTTTTTGTGTATCTTCAATGAGGACGGGTATTGTATTTTTATTAGTAACTCATTTCGAAGCGCAACGAATTCATTATTTAGGATTTACGGCCAGCTTTATAAATAATGCAATTCGCAAAATTTACCGTGAAAAATTACGGATATGCTTTTAATGAAAGAGCACCATTCACAATCACATTGCTTGAAATAGTGCTTGAATATGGAATTATTGGATGGGGATCTGTCTCAAAGTAGAAACACAGCAGTCAAAACACAAAAAATAAACAAACCCGTAAGAATTCCGCCGAAAGATATTTTTTAAAACTTTAATATTTTCAGTATTATAAAACCTTTCTCTAAAAATGCTCTACCCAAATTTAATGGAAAAAAAATTAATTGACCTACACTAAAAAAACAAAAACCTTAAATCTACTTAAACATCCCAAATTTAAATACATGTTTCGGTCATAAAAACTGTTAATTCCATGTTACAGAATTATGTAATGTCATCCCAAATGAAATTTTCCAAAAAAATTAAAAATACCATGGAAGTAAACAAAAAAATCAACACCAACAACACAATTACTTATAGGTAACAAACACGTAGATGAGGAAATCAATAAACTCAGTCAATAGAATAGAAGATGAGTAATTCATTAAACACTGTCAACAAAAACGAAAATGGGGAAATCAATGAACTCAGTCAACACAAATTAAGTTGAGGAAATCAATAAACACAATCATCAAGGTAAATATTTAAAAAAACAGAAACAAATGAAAATTAACACCAGCCCAATTACCTGCTGTTAACAAACACGAAGATATGGTCGACATACATGAATATAAGAAAATCAATAAACACACTCAACAAAAAGAAGATGAGGAAATCAATAAACAAAATCAACAAAAATGAAGACGAGGAAATCAATAAACACAATCAACAAAAATGAAGATGAGGAAGTCAACAAACATGGAGTAGAGGCGCTCAAATCCGAAGACGAAAAAATTATAATAATTATTTAATAATTTTAAATAAAAATATTTTAAATATTTTTTTTTTAAATTATGAAGTCACGCTAAAACAACAACCTACAGTCCACCTCGGAGCAGGAATCCCTAGTGAAGAGGCATGGGAATATAATATACTATAACGTTTTTATTTTTTATTATTATTTAATACACATTTTTCTAATAGATTTAAAAATACGGATATTCTTAAAGCTAATCACAAAAGGTGTATACGTTTTTTTTAACAAATTTGCCTAACTCTATGTTTCAGTCATTAAAAATGCCCCAAAGCAGAAAGCAGTTGGGACTCTTTGCGGTACCTATTCACATTTTAAAAAAAGTAGGTTTGATTTGAGATTTTCTTGGTTCTGTTTCAATAATTACTACTTAACATGGCGTGATAAGGTAATTAGCATATTTTCATTGTTCAATTTTCCAATGACAGTAAAGTTTGAACAGATGTTATGTTCAGACAATCTGCGCCGCGAGCGTCAAACCCGTGAACTAATTTTATCCTGGATTGCAGGGTTGGCTTAAGTTGTCCTGCTTGATATGGGAAAGATGTAAATTTAGGGTTAGACCCTAAATAAGTTTTAATCTAGATTTAAGCTGGTATCGAAAACCGGACCTTCATGTCATTTACTATTCCGAAAGTTGTAATTTACTGGCAATAATATAAAATACATATTAATTACTAGCAGACCCGGACACACGTTGCTGTGGCTAATGAAACACGGCGCTACGCCATTACCCAACCTTTATACATTTATAACCACCGCCATCTCTTTAATCAAATCCACAACGCCCGTTTGCCCACAAAGCCCGCTGCCCGCTGCCGCTTGGCCTGATATATTATATATTTCCACCAATTTATACAAAACCTTGACAAATTATGTACCTAAAAACCTTCCTCATGAATCACTCTATCTATTGGTGAAAACCGCATGAAAATCCGTTGCATAGTTTAAAAGATCCAAGCGCACAGACAGCGGGAGCGACTTCATTTTATACTATGTAAAGATTGTTGCGAAATATTATGAACCGCCACTTAAATGTTTTTTCATGCGTTGTTGAATTGAAAACTATCTTAAAGTATTTTTAAACTCGATTTAATTAATATCTTACCTACTTCCAGATATTAATACGGAAACATATAAACTGTTTACTGCAGCCAATGAATCCACCTAGCCCTCCAGGCTTCGGGCATATTTTGTCAGAAGATAAAAATATTTCCGCTTTGCAATAAAATCCAAATAAATGGGAATGTTTCTGAACGTATCCGAAAATTTAAAACTGTGATGAAATACGCTTTCGAATTTTATAATTCGAAATAAACATGATTTTTCAAACGTAACAAAGTTTAAAAAATCGCACACCTTTCATTTTTTCTAACTAAAATTATTGATATCGACAAAAATTAAAACACACATATTTTATTAGAAAAATGTATGAACGCTATCGCACTTTTTTGTCGTTTTATGTAAATATAATTAATTAAAAATTTGATTAACTTTTCGATTTGAATATTAAGCGTGGTGTTTTCTCTTTCTAACGCCTTTAGATCATATTTCTCACCATTACAGTAAGTAAGGCACAACGATTTTTATGAGACCTATACGAGTTGTTACCAAAAGCGAATAAATTAGATTGGGAGGATTGACTTCACCGTTTATCCCATATATTTTGGTTTTATAATATACTTACTGTAGTCCCCGGCGATGCCTGGGCTTTACACAGGGTTTTCAAAATCAAATGTAGACAGTGACCTTCCTCTTGTTTTGAAGGTCACAATTTCATCATCCTCGGCTTAAAACTTTAGATTTGCATACAAATCAAATTCACACCGCCCATTTGCCATCCCGCTCGTCCGCCACATATAAACATTCTCCTTTATATATTATACTAGCAGACCCGGCCACTCGTTGCTGTGGCTAACGAAACACAACGCCACTCCATTACCTAACCTTTATAACCAACGCCATCTGTTAAATCAAATTCCCACCGCCCGTTTGCCAGCCAGCTGACCGCTGCCCGCTTGCCAGCCCACTTCCTTAATTAATATATTTCACCCAATTAACACCAGACCTTGACAAATTGTATACCTAAAAACCTTTCTCATAAATTACTCTATCTATTGGTGAAAACCGCATAAAAATCCGTTGCGTAGTTTAAAAGATCTAAGCTCACAAACAGCGGGAGCGACTTCATTTTATACTATGTAAAGATATAATTTAACCAATTTACACAAAACCTTGACAAATTATATACCTAAACCTTTCTCATGAAACATCTTTTAGTGAAAACCGCATGAAAATCCGTTCATAGTTTTTGAGTTTATCGCGAATAAACAGACAGACAATTTACAATTTGGGAGGCGGGAATGGGTACCGCCGCCCCGGGAACCTTTATTGGATAACCAACACCTCTGCCAAAGGTCATCCCAAGCGGTTCGCTACGTTTGGTGATTTAGCAGGGGTGCCCGGGTTCATGGGGTGAGGTTTGTCTAGGTCTTGGAGGCGGATGACAAGACACACTGAACCCCAGATTCCCACCCACCCCTTAAACCCTTTTCCTTCCCAGAACGCTCCTCTCCTTCATTTCCTTAAAAAAAAAACCCTCCACACAGTTTCCCCAAAGATGACATAGGCCCTGAGGGAAATTATTCTCCTCAGGGCCTCCTGTGTGGAGCTCATGCAAAAAAAAGGCAGACGCGGCGGAGGACTTTAATTTACAATATGTAGAGATATGTATTTTTGATATCGTTAATTTCCTAATTCATTTATTTAAATTAATACAAATCACCTACCTACCCAAGTTTAAGTAGCTATCGCTCGAGTGCTTAATATCTTATCCAGTCTTGTGTCTTTGCAAGCATTAACCCCAATTATTTATAGTAATTTTCTTACCCTAGAACGCAATTACACAGAGATTAGAATAGATAGCATTTTTCTATGGACCAGATAGGCTATCAATTGATCTACTGAATACGTAATATGCTGATGTCAGTTGCATAATTGTAATTGAGCCGACTTCCTGTCTGTTCGCAATTCGCATGCCAATAATTGGCAAGAATCATATTACGCTTATCGGGAAATCTTCCTGTGGGCATTCGTATTGGCTGATCTCGATAGCATTAAACAGGGCAATACAAAGGAGATAAATAATTCAGATGAATTAATTACTTATAGCGGTTGTTCACTAAGTTTCAATAAATACTCTCATTATTCTAATACTAGCTGAAGTCCCGGGTGTTTTCCGGGTTTTACACGCAGTTTTTTCTAATACAATAAGGTGGGTCATTTTAAAAAACGTTATTTTTTAATTCTAAGAGCGATAGAGGTTGCCAAATGGGTTTAAAACGATGTGTTTAAAATTTATCGTATTTCTGGTACGATATTTTTTCTTTTAATTTTCGTTTAAGGGGTTATTTCTAATGTATAATATGATGAAGCCATACTAAATAATGTAAAATCATACGTTTTTGTTTTGAAAATTTGATCGCTTAGAAGTATTATAGATGCTTCAATTAAATACTGCGTGTATAACATATCTTGGCCCTTAAAAATATCGGTAATTTTTTTTATAAGTATTTTATGAGTCTAGAAAAAAAAATATAAGGTCTATAAAAAACACTTTGAATTCCAAACTCTCCTATTTATAAACCTCTTTTCGGGTATGGTTTTATTGTTTAATGTGGCAAATTTAGTTTCTTTGTGATAATCGCTAAAAAAATGAAATTTACGCCCTAACCTGACAAAATAAAATATAATATGCTTTTTCGCGTTGTTATTTTTGACATCACGGCGACAATTCGGCAGTCGACGAATTTGTAATATCAAAGTGAACCTTATACCGTCCACCGAAGAACGACTGGCAGCCGCCCTTATTTTCGGTCACCTCCGGCCGGAGCGGAGAAATGACGTGTTAGGCTCCGCGCCGCTTTCTTCTTGAAATCAATTTAAAAATTCCGTTTTATTACAATAAGCAATGCACAAAAAAGGAATTGATGTTTTTTACAGGCCTTTGCGAAATCAACATGTAAAAAAAACTCAAATATCTTTTCCATCCTTTCCAAAAGCTGTTTCTCAAGTATTTTTAAGCTCCTCCCATAAAGGGGCGTGAATTCCGACGTCGATTTTTTCCTGTACTAGTGGATCGCCTTAAACCATATGTTTTGTAATCTTCTATAGCAAATGTAGTATAACAAATTAGGAATAGGTACTATGGATACTAATTTCTTCATTGTTTACGGTTTTTTTCTGAACAACCATATATCGAGGCAACAAGTAGATGTGAGATTTCCATATCGGCGACTTCACTTTTCCGCCGAAGCCGAGTTGGGCTCAGACTTCGTTGGAACGTCACTGAGCCAAGTTTAATTTTTAAAAATAGTCGAGCGTGTCGATTGATATTTTACAAGACGTAATTTCAAAACCTGGATATTAATAGGTTCGCATTCGAATCCTCTTAAAAATAATGGATTCTGCGATAAAATTTTGTGATGAAATGAAATGATAAAATGTCAAAAATGTTACAGAACGTAGGTAGGTACTGTGATTCCTGACACTATTTCGAGTAAAATATGTAAATGAAATTTTGGTCTTCAAAGAATTTTTCTAGTTTTTTTTTTCTACAAAACCAAACAAAAAAAACTTTCATTTCATTACTGATCACTCAGCCGAGTCTAAAAAAATTAATATTACCTACCTATTACTATTAATTACTGACAATGAGTTTTTAAAAATGTTTGTTTTGAACAATAACTTTTAAATCATCATTTGATAATGTGGCCCCTGGATGCCTCACCCGTTCTGAGTCCCCATTTTATAATACAAAATTTAATAAGTTATAAATTGGCAGATAAATTGTGGTTACTCTGGTATAGTACACGCCAAACTTTAATACCAACCTCAACTTGATACGATCCATTCTCGCACAGGTAAGGTCACATTACGAACTTAACAATAACCGTAAGCGAAAGAGAAAGATACGTAAAAACATACATACGACAGAGAAAAGCGCGGATGTGGCGGCAAGCCACTTTTTTAAACCTTAAACTCGCTTATTGTGATGATATCTGTATAGGATTTGGCGTGTTCTCTACCACTTTTATATTTATAGATAATAAGGGTTCTTATGACGTCATCACTCTGTCACCAAAAATAACTAATTTTCTCGAGATTAATCATAAAACCAAAAGAAAGGCGGCTTAACTTTAATACCCCGACCGCCCTCCACTGATTACTAGTATAAACCTTTATCTGATCGGTTCGGTCATAGCGTTCCCTGCCAATGGTAAAAGTTTACTAGGGGGAACACCCATTCAAAAGGAAGTACTTTTCAAAATAACTTATTCATACAAATTCTTTTTAAATCTCTCGAATTGTAATTTTCTTTCTGTTTTCCTGTATTTCATTTACATTGAGGGTGCGAAACTCCTGGCGTATTTTTGTAGCCAATGGAAAATGCCGTGATATCAATAGCAAAAATGCCGTCATAAGTCATATCAATAGCAAAACTTCCGTGATATCAATAACAAAAATTCCGTTATATCAAAAGCAAAAATGCCGTGATATCAATAGCAAAAATGCCGTGATTTCAATAGCAAAAGTGCCGTAATATCTATAGCAAAAATGCCGTGATATTGATTGACAATAAAGTCGTGAGCTTTGTGTGAAAACTTCTTTAACACCGTTGTGATTCGAAACTCGATGAAAGCGACACTAAGGGGGCATACATTAATTACGCGAGCACAAACAGGGGGGGTGGGGGTCCAGCAAAATCTCATGTTACTTGAAAAAAATATACGAATTGGCCTAAATTTATCTCAACGAGGGGGAGGGGGGGTCTAGATTGGAAGAAAAACTGCTCACCTAATTAATGGATGCCCCCTAAAAAGAGACAAACACATACATCTATAGGATTTAGCCTGCGAGCGAATGAGATGGAATAATCGGTCTCCTCTTTGTGCAGTGCTTTGTAGCCTCCGCACTCTTGTCTAGGTACTTTAGTTTTCTGAAAGTTTCACTTCTACCTTGAACTGCACACATATATATTTTTTACTCCTAATGTGAGTGATTAATTATTTAAGAAGAAAAAAATGCTCAATTCATAACAGAAATATTTTAATGATGCAAAAAATTATTGGCATCTTGAATCTGCGTGAATTCTGACAGAAAAATTTTAACGGAAATGAATAGCATAGTTTTGCCTTCTTGTCTATTCTTGACACTGTCATTATTTGAAACATTTTAGTGAAGCCTACGTCTAAGGCTTGGCGTAAGTTATTGTCTTTTTTAAGAAAAAGAAAATAAGAAAAAAGACGTACAATAACACTTTGTCACTCGCTAGAATCAGAAGTCTGGAGCTTTATATCTTCCAAAAAGACAAAGGCGAGATTTTTAGATAGAGGCACCCACCCCTAATAAAACAATAATTGCACCAATTAAAAGTACTGTCCCATAATGTTTAACCCCATTGTTAAGTTTTCACGTCTTCAATAAATAAAATACTCCATTTAAAGCACCAAGTTTTATAGGAACAATCATGTTCTGATTCTAATTTCTAAAAAAATGTGCGCAGTTCACAAGCTGTAGAAAGAAAACCTTCAGAAAAAAAGTGAACACGACCGAAAGGCGATAAGTTACGAAGCACCGCACAAAGATTAGGTACTGACGGTTATTACAGATGACCGATTGTTGTATCTCCTGCTCTCGCAGACTAAATCCTATAGGTAGATGTAAATGTTTGTCTCTTTTTAGTTACACTTTTTCGTTTCATCGAGTTTCAAATCACAACGGTGCTAAAGAAGTTTTCATTTCAACAAGAGGACCGTTGCTCCCTTTTTAGTAACCTGCTAGCTAGACGATTATAATGGAAGAAGTTAGATTTACGCAAGAATGATAGTTTTATATGCATAACCTGATATTTAAATTAAAAAAATCAGCGTGTGCAGTTCACACGCTATAACTAAAGTAGACAATAGTGGAGAGGCTACGAAGCACCGCACAAAGAGGAGACCGATTATTCTATCTCATTCTCTCGCAGGCTTTATCCTATAGATGTATGTGTTCGTCTCTTTTCAGTGTCGCTTTTTTTCGTCTCATCGAGTTTCAAATAATCACTTCAATGAATTTTTCAATTCAAGGTAAAACAGGAAATGTTTTAACCCAGTAAGCAGAATTTCTCGGACTAGTGACATCTTCCGATTTTAAGACTAACTACATGTTCTGAGTAGTCTAGTTTTTTGTAAGTAATAAATTACAATCCCTTCAACAGAGGGCGGCCTTAACAAGTCCAATCAAACAGTGTTTTTAGCCCCGTGTAAATTTGCAGAAATAATTGCCTTGCGCTTAAAAGAACCCCTCTGAGAATGGGGCTGTTAATTTTTGTCTCATCATACATTAATATAATATAATAATACATTAATATAATATAATATAATAATATCATATAATCAGCCATTATTACTGTTTCTGCCTTGTAATTTTATTACTTCAGGGTTCGTTTACGATGATATAATAAAGGTCTGACAACCACTACGTCATGCCACGAAATATAATCATTTATAGCTCTATAGTATGTGTATCTACGTTATTATTTCGGTGCAAAAAAATAATGTTAAAATTTTGATAGCTTTTTTAAAAGAATATCTATTTATTTGAAGGACTATCTTCCGTCAAATAAATATTTTCGAGATTTTTAACGTTTGATTAATTTCAACAGAATTAAGGAAAAATAGGAAAATAAAAAAGTCGGGCACACCGACATGTCCACGAAATACAGTATTATAGAAATCCCAGGGTGAGGTCGTACGTGACGTCATCGACGACCGTCCTAATATATGCTTACATATCAATCGTCCAGTTTCCTCCAGTTGATAAGTCAGACTCAAGTAAGTCTGACTGATCAACTAGAACAGGTGTGACGAACCTTTTTGGGTCCACGTGGCAAAAATCCTCAAATATTATTTCTTTTCTGAAGTTTTTTACAAGCTTATAAATTTCAACAGAGTTTCATAAAAGTAAAGTCGTGATCAATAAATATACACATTAGTTATTTATGAATGAGATTTTTGCTGTTGTACATTCGATGACAAATTCTTAATGTTTGGTTCATATTTCGTCACTTTTAGTAATACACACGACCAAATAGATTCATCAGTCATTCTTGTTCTTGAATTACATTTTATAAAATTCATTTCTGAAAATAATGACTCATAAGCACATGTAGAACAAAAATTGATAATATTGCTCTCGCTAGTTTTTTTAAATCGCTATTATGTAAGATTACTGGAATGACTTTCCAAGTTCTCGTTATTTCTTCTTCTGCATTTTTCGTAACTTTTCAATTATTTCCAAATCATTTCACAAATCAACTTTTTTTTTCCATATTGAACTCGATTATAATTCGATAAATCGCAATATTTTAAAGTCTTCTAGATTTATCCACTCGAAAATCTCCAAATTAGGTTATCTGCTGATAGTGTGTCTGAATATTAAATAAATTTTAATATCTTTTATAATCTCCTGAATTGTTTGAATCTTGAAGAAAACTCGTTGATTATCGATTGAATGATTACAGAAAATTCTTGTATTAATTTGATTTGATCTGGCTTTTCTTCTACAAAAAGTTTTTTGTATTAGGGAAATATTTGAAGGTGTTAGATACAACGTCACGATCAAAAAATTGTAATTTAGCTTGAAATACTTTGATTAAATCAAACATACAATAATTGTTTTGTTTACACCTTGCACTTTAATATTTAATTCATTTAAATGTAAGCACAAATCAGTAAAAAATATTAATTTTGTAAGCCTTTCGATGTCTAGTAACTCCTTACATTTTTTAATGAGATTCTCATTTAAAAAAAAAAACGAGTGTGCTTTAGACCACACGACTGAAGTAAAACTTCAAAAATAACAGCAATTAAAATATCCCCATCCCCTCAACATCCCCATCAACTCAACTAAACTCTCAACTCTCAACTCTCAACTCTCAACTCTCAACTCTCAACTCTCAACTCTCAACTCTCAACTCTCAACTCTCAACTCTCAACTCTCAACTCTCAACTCTCAACTCTCAACTCTCAACTCTCAACTCTAAACTCTCAGCTCTCAGCTCTCAGCACTCAACTCTCAGCTCTCAGCGCTCAACTCAACTCAACTCAACTTAAATCAAATCAACTCATATCATTGATTTGCGTTTCACATTGATTACGTTTCATATTGATTAGCGTGTCACATTTTTTCGTAACGTTTCATATTTTTTCGTAATATTTCGTAACTTTTCACATTTTTTCGTAACGTTTCATAACGTATTCATCATTTTACCCCCAAGTGTCGAGCGTGCGTAAAGAAGTTTTACTTCAAAAAGCCTAACTTCTAACACTCAAGGTATATTTGAAGAACTTTTCCACGATTAAACCATCGCACATTGTTGGACATAAGTAAACTTATAAATATACTGAGTTCACCTCATTTAACAATTCTAAAAATTTTCGTTTGCGTAATCCGCGTACAAGAATCATAGTTAAATCTAATGACTTAATGAGCTAATCATAAGGTTCCATGATAAAATAATAAACGATTGTCGTTTATCTTTGGAATCATTTAATAATGAATAAAACTAAATAAATTAATAATTCACGGATTATTTAATCAAAATTTTATTTTTTAAACTTAAAAATTAAAAAAAAAATTGGAACTTGGAAATCGTTCGTGTGCCATCCAAATTATCAAACGTGCCACCTAGGTTCGCCACACCTGAACTAGAACGTAGGTAATAGAAATTGTTAGTTGTACAGTACTCGCAATGTACCTATATCGTTTCTGAAAAAATAAAAAAATATTTGCACATTTAGGAAATGAAATTAAAGGAATTTGGCATTCTCAGACTATAAAAATATTACCATTTACTCCTTCAATCTTTGCAAAATAACTTTGTGGCATTATTTATTATTTAATTAATAACAGATAACTTTGTTTAAACCACTTTATAAACCACTTTATAATCTTACTATAATGTATTTGAAATTGGTAAATAATGCACAAAACATTATGATTTTATGGTAAATATCATTTCGGGTTGCCTGAAGGAAGTTGAGTCCATTTTTTTATTTATTTAATGTTCACATTCAAACTTAAATACCCGTATTTTATTTTTAAGTTCGTTTTCGGCAGGTAAGAGGCGGTATGTGTGTGTGACGTCATTTGGACTCTAAAACACGTCGCTTGAACATTTTGTATGGAGATTTTTTTATTCTTCAATAAGAAATTCCAGTAATTTTTTTATCAATGTTAACCGTATATCAGAATAATACGTATTTAAAAAAAATTGATCAAGAATTCAGAGTTAAATTAATTTTTAAAATTAGAATTTTTGAATAACGACTCCCGCTCGAACCAATTCTGTCGACATTTTGTAGAATACTTGAATTCTCAGCTAGCGCCACACGCTAGCCAGTAGCGAGAATTACGACACCCGTGTGAACTAATTCTGACAGTAACGAAATCAGCTGTTCGTGGGCCGCCATTTTCAGGCAAACGCCAGCGGGTAGCGAGCAAAGTTGACCACCTTTCAACTGTTTTCGTAGATTCTCCACAACTTGCTAGTAAGCTTGTAATACGATTACACTGAGCGAGTTTACTAACAGATCGCTCAATGTCATCGAGGCTTAACTTAAACTAAAAATACTAATAACAAGATAGCAAGGGGGCATCCATTAATTACATGAGCACAAACGGGGGGGGGGGGGGGTTCAACAAAATCTCACGTTACTTGAAAAAAATATACGAATAGGCCCAAATTTATCTCACCGAGGGGGGGGGGGGGGGGTTTAGATTAGAAGAAAAACTGCTCACGTAATTAATGGATGCCCCCAAGCAAAATTATTTGTTCTATAGCTCTCTTATCATAAACAAACCATCTCTCATGTAATAGAAAGAGATACACGATCATGATTCGAATGATCGTACAAACTGGCGTACAGATAACGTCAGAATTCTTTCGACCAATCATGAAGCGTTTTTAGTTTATAGCTTTCTAATATTTTTTAAAGAACGTTTAATTAATTCTAAGAATAAAAATATAGAAAAATATTTATATATTTAGAATCGATATTCTTTGATCTACATAGGTACATGAAGATATTTTTATAAGTCAAAATATTTTTCACTCAATTTCCTTATGCGGATCAGCTGTCGGGTCACCGAAATTGTAATATTTATAGGCAGGCATTTTTATTTTTTATTTAAAGAAATATTAACATAGTACATAATTCGTATTGTTTACAACTTTTTAATGTAATTTTTTTTATATTTATATTGGTAAGTATATAACATGTTTCTTGATTTAATTTAATACCTCCCTAATTGAGAATAACTCGTGTTTAGGGAGGGAATTTTTACAAGATTTGTTTAATTTCTAGAATTATACCTATAATTAACACTATATACACTCAATTTATTAGCGTACATATATGCACTGAAGAACAGATAACATATATTAAAAAAAAAAACAGACAGTTCTTTAAAATATATAATATATAATGCATAACCTTTAAGAGAGTGTATTGTTCGTTTGAAAGGGCAGAAAAAAAAGTGATAGTATCTGTAAAAAATCAATGAGATATTTACTGATTCTAATTATCTAATTTATTTATGATATTATTATTTAATTTATTTTTAAATTTATTGTAATCATACATCTTAGCTCTGTCCCAAGTTGATTAAACCACACCACTCCATTGTACGTGTAGTAGTGTTGTCCAAAACTGGTACGCATCAATGGCGTGCATAAGCGACCCGCTGTGTTTTGTCTATTGCTCTCAACGCGTACTAAGGCGTGCAACTTCTTCGAGTGATCTTTGTGTATTTGAAGCAGCGTATTTTTTATGTATGTGTTTTTTAGAGGTGGGACTTGAAAGTCTTGAAAAAGTTGTGAGGTTGAATAATCTGATGGTTTTTTAGTAATAATTTTGATTAATAGTCTCTGAGTAATTTCGAGTGGCAAAATTGAGGTTTTGTATGCTCCCCCCCAAGCAACTATACCATATTGTATTATTGAATGGGCTAGAGCGTAGTATATATTTTTAAGAATTTTTAAGTTTAGTATATTTCTTAAGTTAATAAATATGTATATAAGTTTACTTAATCTATTTATAATGTTGGTAATTTGAGTCTTCAATTTGAGGTTATTATCTATTATAATACCTAGATATTTAATTTCTTTTTTATTTGTTATGCACAAACAGTCAATATTTTGACATGTTAATATTTTAGTACTACATTTTTTTGCATGAATTTTAATATTTAACGTGGTAGTAGCTATTTTTTTGTTATTTATATTAAAAAGTATATAATGTGTTTTTTCAATATTCAATGTTAATAAATTTTTGTCAAACCACTCTTTTAGCATATTAATGTCATGGTTAGCAGTTATTTCAATTTCATTCCGTGTGTTTGCTTGGAATATAATGGCAGTATCATCTGCATATGAAATGAGTTTTCCGGTTATTGGCAATTCAAAGATATTATTAACATATAATATGAATAGAAGAGGGCCCAAAATGGTGCCTTGTGGTATCCCAAAGTCGCTTGTATTTGGTTCACTAAGAGTGTTGTTTATTTTTACATATTGATTTCTAGAATTCAGGAAACTTTCAATCCATATTTTGGCGTTATTTGTAATTCCGATTTCGTTAAGTTTGTATATTAATTTTTTGTGACTTATGCTATCAAAAGCTTTCTTTAGATCTATAAATATTGCAAGAGATTTTTTCCCTTTGTCTAGTGCTTGGTATATTTTTGTTGTTAAATCTATGATTGCGTCTTGTGTGCTTATTTTTTCGCGAAATCCAAATTGTTGGTCACTCAAAATATTATTCATTCTAATAAAATTTTGAAGTTGTTTTTTAGCTACTTTTTCAAAAATTTTTGAGATATTTGACATAACTGATATAGGTCGGTAGTTATTAATTTCTTTAGAG
Organism: Limnephilus lunatus; assembly: GCA_917563855.2. Lineage (NCBI taxonomy): Eukaryota > Metazoa > Arthropoda > Insecta > Trichoptera > Limnephilidae > Limnephilus > Limnephilus lunatus. The sequence goes on from OU830596.1 coordinate 10,124,272, forward strand.
TCACCTGATTTATAAATCGGTGTAATAATAGTTTTTTTGTATATAGATGGAAAGATTCCTTTTTTAAGACTATTGTTTATGATGTAAGTTATAGGCTTTTTCAAAAAGTTAAGATGTTTTTTTTAGGTTTTCAACAGTGATCCCATCGAAACCTGGTGCTGAATCAGTTTTTAGATCTTTTATTATATCAACAATATCTTTTTCAGTTACTGTTTCGAATTTTCCTACCGTTTTTTTGGATGATGTTATTTTATTTTCTAAGGTAGAAGTAGTATTATCTATGTTATTAGTAATTTTATTGGCGAGATTTTTTCCCACGTTAGAAAAAAAAGTATTGAAAGCATTCGCACAGTGTTTTGGGTTTTCAGAAACTTTTACCATATTATTATTAATATGTAGCTTTAAGATGTCACTTGTTTTCCTTTTTTTGTCAATTATTTCATTGATTGTTTTCCAAATTATTTTACTGCTGGTACCTGAATTCAATACCTTTTGTTTATAGAATCCCTCTTTGGTAGTTTTAATTAGTGCCGTTAGTTTGTTTCTGTATTTTTTGAAGTCTGCGATGATTGAATCATTTAGTGGATATTTTTTTGTTAGTTTAAATAAATTTTCTTTTTCTCTTATAGACACCACTAAGCCATGAGTGATCCATGGTTTAAGTTTACGAAATTTATTTTTATATGTTTTGCTTGGTATTTCACAGCTTGAATCTTTTATATGTTTTTGGAAGGTGTCATGGAATTTTAATGCACTTATATTTACATCTTCTGTGGTAAGTACACATTCCCATGTTTCGTGAGACAGTTTTTCATATAGTATTTGTTGGTTTATTCTTATTTTAGGAAAGGCAGAATCATTACTATTATTTTCTATTTTTTGCTTTTCTATGTTGAAGTTAAGTATACATGTATGATGGTCCGTTATGTTATTTCTCCATATTATTGTTTGTAGATTATCAGTGTAGTTGGAATTACACCATATATGATCAATACACGATGGGATTTGATTATTAAATTCTCTAGTATACCTATTTATGCAGGGTTTAAAGTTTAAAGTCGTCATCATGTTGATATAATTGTCCTTTTCGATAGTGTGGTTATTTTCAGCAATGTTTATATTAATATCCCCAATAAGAAAATTATTTGTACACTTATTGTTTAAAAAGCGACATAATTTGAAAAGAGACATAAACAACCCAACCTCAGGATGATGAATTTTGTCCTTGTTCAGTAGAGTGTAGTTAGAGTGTTAAAACATTATTTGTTCTCTTTATCCATAAAGCAAGACATTACAATACTCTTAATGAGTCTACGAAGGTAAGCAAACCAAATTAGCAATGAAAATAACTAGAATTATTAGCATATTTTAGTAGTGAACTCGATATTTCCGCAATATTTACAGACAAGCTGATACTTCCAGTGATTGTTCTTGCCAACTAAAAACACATATTTTAAAATATTAATGTGGTTACATTATATGGATCATTCCTTTGGCTTTGTTCGTACGGTTCGTACTTTACATGTTTTCTGAAAGAAAATTCGATTTGAAGACTGAATGAATTTTGGTTAATAAAAAATTGTCGCTGTTGCGGAATTTTTAAAAATCTATTTATTACCAGCTGACCGTAAAACTTCGTACCGCCTCAGAATCAATAACTGTTGTGTTAAATTATTAGCAAATTTTTTTTTTATTAAGTTAAAAATTACACAATGAAGCAATTTGATTTAGATGTTCTTTGTTTTAAAAATAATGTATGTAAAAGCCCAGCCGGGCGTGAAATTCCAAATAAATAAAATAAATAAATAAATTATCGATGCGCAAACGTCATTAAAGCGGGCTGGACGGGACGGAGGGCGGCGGGGGGCGGTTCAGGACTGTACAAGAGGCGGCAGGTAGAGCGGGGGGCGGTGGAGGCGGCTGGAGGGGCGGTAGCGACAGGACGGCTCCAGCTCTACCAATGAGGCCGATATTTCTAATTGTGATACTGAAGAGTACGTTTGATTACTTACGGGATATACGTGTGAGGGAGAGTTATTATAATTATTGTATTTTTCATTTTTCCTTTGGAGGGGTGCAGACATACGTTCACCGTTTGTCTCATTTTCAATTCTTGACATTTAGTAAGAAAGAGTTGCAGCATTATATGTTTAAGAACAAAAAACCGTTAGCGCATTGATATATGACGTTTTTGAATTTTTGAAATTCACTCACTATTCAATATTATATTTATCACAATATTGCTGCAGCTCTTTATAGCTATTCTGCTATTCGGGGCGGAGACAAATCCAACAAATCAAAGATTATAAAAATCGGTTCCGCCGTTCTTGATTTATAAATGGTGTAACTAACCCGACTTTGTTTTATACATTAAGATTACGGTTAGATACTACAAATCTAAGAATTGAATTGAATCGAATCACAAGATGTACGTTAAAGTTCAAAATCTACTTGAGAACTCCTTTTCGGTTATGGTTTTATTTTATAGTGTGGAAAATTCTTTAGAGAATGATCGTAAAGCATTTAAATATTTGTGCCTGAGCTTCGCAAAATAAAATTAAACAAGCTTTTTGGCGAAGGTTTTTTTGTGAACAAATCAAAACTGGCGGCTGGTGTTAAACGCGAATTTAAACCTAATCACCATCTACATAGGGGGTGTTATTGTTAGCGGCCTGATCCCGAATTTTATACGAATTCATCACCTTAACCCTAGAAAGATAATCTACGTCTTAGAGACGTAAGCGATACACAAGAATTGCTGTCTTTTTTTATTTCGCAACGTATCGCGCTGTCTATCTCAGTTAGCTCAGTTGCCGAGAAGGGTTTGCGCGGGGCAGCTCTATCACCGCGGTAAGTACAATAATTACGGAGAAATACATACACCATACGTCCGAAAGACGTATGATTTATTACCTTGTGTGTAACTGTCAGAATTGTTCGTATAAATGTGATTTAGTGAAATAATAATATTTTTTTATGTACTAATTCATTTAAACTTTCATGTAAAAATAACATATAAAATTAATACGATTTAGACATAAAATGTAACATTATTGTAGTTGATTTGTAAGAGGTTTACAGAATTTTATTACTTTTTTTTATTACATTATATTTTTTATATTTTTTTTGGTTTTATTTAAAGTACAAAACCCTGAACTAATTATTCAACTACATTTAAACTAAGTATCATAATATGTCAAATAAATTTCAGTACGTCTCTTGGACCTTTTGTGTAACTTTCAGACTTGTTAGTATAAATGCTATTTAGCGAAACAAAAAACACATTTTTAAGTATAACGATTGATTAGCATTCAAACTTTCACAGCATACAAAAAATACATTCCAATGAGAAAGATGAAATAACTCTCCGTACCAGCTTTTTGAAATTATAAATCAATATCGATTTTATTTCATTCTAAATTTGCTTTAATTTATACCTACATCCAAAAATGCTGAAAGGCGTGTTGATAAAACTATTAAAATTATGTACTTTTCGTAATTATATTTTGATCATAAGTATTTATCATTTTTCAATAATGTCTCAGCAAAATAAGAATGTAAAAAAAATTGAAATATATTATTCGGCAAGTGCGCAAATAAATACACAAACTGACCAATTTTCGTCAAGAAACACATGTACTTATATCTTTTTATGATTTTATTTAAACTAAAATTTAAATGCTGTTACATACGTTTACCAGATAATGTATTGATTTATTTTACTGCATGATTATATGATTTGAAATGGGTGTTGTATAATTAATGTACTTTTTTGAAAATTTAACAAATCCGCCAACGACCTATGGTATAACTTTATTATACTAAAAATTATCATTTTTTCTGAAGATTTAGAACATACTTTTACTAGATAAAAAAAAAACAATCTTTCGAAACCAATTTATCATTTTTTGTGGAAAAGAGACAATACGTCTAAACACTGATTTAAAAATGACATATTTCTGGTGTTCTCTGGTTATACGCTCTTAAGGTAGAGGCTGTAGGAAAGATCTTCAAGAGACCCCGATTGTATGTCAGATATGAGCCACATACATAGGGTGTAAGTAAATACTAGATAATATTAACCTAATATTTTGTTCCAGCACCATGAACGAGGAGTACCGCAGCCTGGGCGGGGTGGGCGGGCTGGACGGGACAGAGGGCGGCGGGGGGCGGTTCAGGACTGTACACGAGGCGGCAGGTAGAGCGGGGGGCGGTGGAGGCGGCTGGAGGGGCGGTAGCGACAGGACTGGCTCCAGCTCTACCAATGAGGCCGATATTTCTAATTGTGATATTGAAGAGTAAGTTTTATTTATTTTTAAAATTTTTGAATGAATAAAATTCTCTCTCACTATGTATGGTCTACCTATACAAAACAACAGATAATTACAACTCAAGAAAATTGTTGTAGTTGGTCCTGCTCTTAATCTACTCAAATCATATCTTAGCAATAGAAAGCAATTAAAATCAAAACATTAACAATCAAAATCGCAACTACGTTCCAACAAACTATGAAGTTCCGCAGGGGTCTATACTAGGTCCACTACTGTTCCAAATTTACATCAATGATATTTCGCAATTAATTTTAAATGGTGAAATCTTTTTATATGCAGATGATACAGCATTTTTTTACTCGGGTAAAGATTTAGATATCTTACTAGAAAATGCACAAACAGATCTACAAAAAATCAATAGTGGGCTCCAATCAAATATTTTAACAATGATAACATTTATTGTTAAAATATTTGATTGGAAAAACAGGATACATGATCTTAAGTTCAACCCGTAAAATTATTCCTCCTCATGTACCCTTAAAAATTGAAAACAACGACCTGCAAATCCTGATCCAGGAAAAATATCGTGGGCTGTGCATTGATCAGCATTTGACATATTCAAGACAAAATCATCCCCTTAATTAGCGTATCTAGCCGAATATCATATCTGTTGCCAAATAAATTTAAAAAAAGGTTTATATTATAGTCTCGTACACTCACATTTAAATTATTTGATTGAAATCTGGGGAAACGCATGTGAAATATACATAAATGAATTACAGGTAATACAAAACAAGGTAATCAAAAAATCATTTAACTACAAGTCCAGAACACCCAGAAAAAAATTATATATGGAAGCAAAACTATTATCATTATGAAAACTATATGAATACAATACATGTCTCCTTATATACAAAATAAACAATAAACTTGTACACACAAATACAGAATTCATTAAAACGTCCCAAGTACACAAACACTTTACACGACAACACGATAACATACATTTAAACACCACTCACACTAACTATGGTAAACAATCCATTGGTTACGAGGGGGGGCAACTTATATAATTGCCTCCCAAACGAAATTAATAAACGAAAAGAAGCAGGGTAAATTTAAAAAGAAGTAATTAATGTTTATTCTTGATGAATAAAATTATGATATAGTATAGCGCTGTTTTGAAATACTTAGTTTATTTTAATGTGTATAATTATTTCTAGTTAAATGAGTGAAAATGTAATTTTCTTTAAACTGGAATAAAAAAAAAATTAAACAACCACTTGATAAAAGAATTGAAATCATTAACTTTTTTTATATGAATGGGTTTATAGACAGCCCTGTGTTATACATTTAATAATTTTGTTTAAGACTACAGGAAACCGCGAGTTAGGTTTTTACGTTTACGAGTACCTGCAGTTCGTACTTCAGATGTTTTTGGCGGTTTTTGTCTAGGTGGCTGCTATAAACTAAATGACTGAATTAAAATAATTTAAATTTAAACTTTGTGTTAAAACCACTTTTTTAATTTTTATGCATATTGCCAACCATATTTTGCTACTAGATATATTATTATAGCTTCAATTATTGGTAATGAAAAATTGTTACAAAGTAATTTTTTTTAATATAATATAATATAAAAATAATAGTAATAAAAACGTTTACTTTTTACAATATTACACATTTTGTTCTATTATCATTGATTGTATTGATGAAAAAGTCACTGCTCAGCTACAATTCAGGATTTCTCCTGGGATACATCTGGTTTTCAGCAGTGCCTCCAATATAAAACAGAAAATAAAATAAAAAATATAATTAAATTAAATTATTATAAAATAAATAAAAAAATTAAATTACATTAAAAACTATTAAATCAAATCCTTAACTCAACACACAATATAATGCAATATAAATAATAGAAACTAAAATAGTAATGTAAATCGGAATTCAGATTATGGCCAATAATATTAATACTAAATCTCCAATACAAAATAAAGTCAATTCAAATAAAATATAATAAATTCAATTAAAATTCAAAATAAAATCAATTCAAATAAAATATAATATAATCAATTAAAATTCAAAATAAAATCAATGCAAGTGTAAAATATAAAAAATAATCAAAATAAATAATGTAATCAAATCAAAGCAAATTAAAAACAAAAATACAATTAAGTATTCCTTCAATTGTATTCACATCTCAAAACGTCCGATTCACATAAAAAATATATTAAGTAAATCAGCCGCAGATCTAGTATGCCTGCATTAACTTCTATGACTATTACTCAACTTTGATCAATGATTATTAGATTTTAAAAATCTAATTGATGGTCTTGGCAACCAACGTATTGTCTGTTGAAAAGTTCGTAGTGTATCCATAAATAATATTCGAAGTGTACTTTCCACTGATGTGCTCATACGTTCGAAAATAACAGTAAAAAAAACATCATAAGCCCGTCCGTATCCTCGCTATGTACGACATTCCTTGCTCAAATTTAAGGGGGCTTTAGTGGAAACCGGACGGCCGCGTTTTGTTCACATTTATTTATTTATTAACGCCCTTTTTCGGGGCTTTTACATATGAATAGTAAGAAATATACACTATTTATTGTACACAATTGAACTGCTTTAGTCACAATATTTTATATTTGTTTAAAGACAAATTGAATATTTCCACTGACTTGTATAATTATCTCCCTCCATTAGTATTCTGGGCAAAGATGAATACATATGGTAGTTAGTCCCAGAATTTCTGCACTGAAATAAATCCTGACTTCTAGTATAACGTAGTGGAATCCGGAAGCTTATCAATTCAATTATATTCAACTATCCGGACTATCAACTAAATCATTTAGAATTTTGTATACAATACCAAGTTAGTGAAAATTCTTTTGTCTGACAATTTGAGCATATTCAAATCAATTAACATAGTGTTGTAGTTCAACATAATTGTTCTTGAACTACAATAGCAATTATGTTGAAAATATAAACGTATTCCCCAATTTCCTCCCTGGATTTTGACACTACTGCAAATGTTCTTTTAATATCATATAGATTCGACCACCAGCGTGTCGGTTCATTTTGCTTTTTTGAGAAGTTTCTTCTTGTAGGAGTTAAGACCCTCTAAAAATCGATAAAATTTCCTGGTTTAAACGCCATCAACAATTCAATATACAAACTAATGGATGTATTAAAAAAGCAAAACGCACAGACATAGAGTGCACGCACAGAATGAGAAATACAAAATCCCGATTTTGATGATTTTATTTAATTGAAAACTGCTTTAGCACCGTTGTGATTTGAAACTCAATAAAATGACAATGATTTGACAATAAAATGAGACAAACACATACATCTATAGGATTTAGACTGCGATAGAATGAGATAGAATAATCGGTCTCCTCTTTGTGTGGTGCTTCGAAGCCTCCCCACTCTTGTCTACTTTAGTTTTCTGAAGGTTTCATTTCTACCAAGTGTGAACTGCACACTTGTATTTTTTTAGGTATTATCAGCCTGAAGTGCTGTTATCCCTTTCGCTCAGTATTAGGGGAGTAAGAGCGTCAGTGATATCTAGCAATAGTTTGGTAAAATACTTATTGTTCAAATTTCTCGGCCACCGGGTTTCCTCTTAACATTTTCAAAGATCGCGATCTCCCGACGACAGTAGAAAACATTGGTAAAGCACTCACGTAGACAATAGTTTGGTTTTTCAAAGAAAAAATAAACATATTCCACTATTAAAATCATAGACAATCGGTTTAATACTTGCGACCTATGTATATGTTACTGTAAAAGCCCGAACTACGGTAAATCCTAAGATTTTCCGGTAAATCCTAAGATTTACCAATTCTTAATGGTAAAGGTCCGAACCGTTCTATATTAATCGTTCATTTTCCTAACTTAACCTAACCTAACCTAACCTAACATGTACTAAATTCTAATGTTTCTACTAGTTTCTTATTTAAATATTCATAACCTAACCTAACCTAACCTAACCTAACCCAACCTAACCTTACCTAACCTAACATGTACTAAATTGTAATGGTAAATGCCGAAAAAATCGTTTCTTATATAAATATTCGTAGAACGGTTCGGACTTTTACCATTAAGAGTTGGTAAATCTTAGGATTTACCGAAAAATCTTAGGATTTACCGTGGTTCGGGCTTTTACAGTGACATATACATGGATTATGTGGCAAGCCGTGCTAAGCTCGACATTCCAACCAAGCCGAGCTTAAAATCAACTGATGTAATGAACCATAGTCATTTCTAATTTTTATTTATGTACTTACCTAAGTACTTACTTATGACTTATGATGTTATAATATTCAATACAAACAAATGCACAGTTAGTTTAAACAAGTGGGTCAAGTAAATTTACTTATACTCAGAGTACCTATCAGTTTTTTTAACCAAATTCTTAAAATTATGAATAAACTTAATTCTCTATATGCTTATTGGGCGTTTCAAGTTCTCCTCACATAATATTTACAATATATAATTATTTTTTTCAAATTTATCCTCATATTTTAATCGAATATCAACGCCATTTTATTTTTTTATAAAAACAATATCCCGACATAATATCCCCAACAAAACATCTACTAAAATTAACGTAACCTAACCCAACCTAACAAAAAATAGAACAAAAATAATAGAGGCATCCTGTAAAGACAATAAATTATTATTTTCTGTGTTATTTTTGTCCCATTTTACTATTTTTGTACAATAATTTATGGTCTTTACAGGATGTCTGTATTATTTTTGTCCCATTTTGTTGTTAGGTTAGGTTAGTTTAGGGTTCCCAGAACTCTCCTCTCCTTCCTTTCCTTAAAAAAAAACCCTCCACAGAGCATCCCCAAAGATGACACATGCCCTGAAGGAAATTATTTTCCTGTGTGGTGGAGCCCATGTAAAAAAAGTAAGGAATATAAACGCTAGAAATATTTCGATTCTCACACTTTTAAAAATATAAAATCGAGCCTCTTATTTGTACGAGACAAGTAAGCGCCAAATTGTTTTTTTTATTTATTTATTTTGTGCATAATATTATATGAATGAAAAAAAAAATCCACGGAGATTGTCAAACATAGTCTCAGCCATAAAGGGGTATTTTTTAAAAATTGATTCTTAAATTACTTCATAGTTAAGTCACGAAAAAACATTTTTTTAGTAGTTAACGTTTATATTTTTTGTAACGTAAATAATAATTTTATTATAATTCCAATCAATACAAAAGTTAGTAAAAGCTTTCATGTATCCGTAGCATATTTTCTGATGTTCATAAAGTAAACCGGTTCGTAGTGAAGATTAATAATAGTGATTTCACGTATAGCTTCAGCTTAAAAATAGTGTTATTTCCAAAATATGTGCCTAGTAAAAGTGCGGCGGTTGGTGGAATATTTACCAAATACTATCATCGTCTACACAATTCCTAAAATTATAATTTCCTATGACTTTTCACGGGTCTACGCTAGCACAACATAAAACAAATAATATTATTGACAATTTTAGTATGGTTCCATGCCAACTCAGAATGAAACCAGCTCAGAAACACCTCAGAAAGGTAATTAAAAGCTATGAAAAAATAATTTTAAAATATTGGGTAACCCTAACCTAATTTAACCCAACTCAACGGAAGCATTCTTCCGAACAGAACCTCCATTGATATGCTTGGTGTAACTCTAAGTGACCAGCTCAGGTATGGGGGCTCCATCGAAACCAGAGTTAAGTTAGCCTCTCAGAAACTGGGCGTACTGTTCAGGGCCCGCAGATACTTTAATAGTACAACTGTCAACCCTGTACAAATCGCAAGTGCGCCCCACGGTTGAATTTGGCAGCCACCTCTGGCCTGGAGCTCCAAAATACCTTAAAAAAAAACCCTTGCAGAAACGGGCGGTCCGTTTGATAGATTCTCCCATCTTAACAGACGGATTGCAATCTTTAGAGCACAGGCGTCAGGTGGGAATGCTGTCCTTGGTCTACCGGTATTTAAATGGAAGATGCTCCGAGGAACTAGCGTCATTGATCCCCTCGGCACCGGTGCATATTCGGGAAACACGCCAAACACCCGCCGAACATTTGTACACGGTTGACATTAGTCACATGAGAACGGGTTGTTTTTACGACTCGTTCTTGAGTTACCGGCCTCTGTGTTTCCTCCCTCCTACAACATGGATCTCTTCAATACCCATGTTCACTCCTTCCTTTCCTCAAAAAGACACTCCACACAGCATCCTCAAAGATTACATAGGTCCTGAGGGAAATTATTTTCCTCAGGGCCTCCTGTGTGGAGTTAATGTAAAAAAAATATATATTGTTTTTATATTTTTTTATCATCACTCTTAATGACCTTTCTGAGGTGGTTCTGAGTTGGTTTCATTCTGAGGTGGCCGGTCACCATTCATGATATTGTGTCAATTCTTAATAATAGATAATAATACAAACATAATAAAAAATTTCATATCATCGAATTTAATGTATCTAGATCAGAATGTAATGTAATATTTTAGTTCAATTTTCACCCACTTCCCTAACTACCGAAATATGTGAATTTTCGCACAAGTGATAAAAATGATTACAATATATACAATTAAAAAAATCAACCAATATTAAAGTTTATTTTGCTTTATTAGAACGTGATTAACGTGTTTTTTTGTCTTTTTAGACCATATTTTTCTAAACTACCCACGCCATCACTGTGCCATCTCAAAGCCCTCTAATTTTCTTTGGGTTTTCTATTGCCCCCCTGAAAGTCTCAAACGCCTACAAGGGGGCGTTATCGCCCACGTTGAGAACCTATGTTCTAGCTAAATCAATCAAATCATTTTCACATATCGAATTTCTTTCTTGAACAGGCCGTCAATTTTATCTACATGTCTGGTTTCTAGAAAGGGTCAAATTTATTTTGGGGAGAGCCGCTTTCTTTCTAATCGCGGTATAGATTCCATGGAATTTAAGTGCTTTGTATGTAACGCACCTATCTGTCTGAATTACTTTAAATTTTCAAAACATTACGCAAGAAGAAATGGGAAATTGTATAACAATTTTTTCACAGTTTCGTGAAGATTTATTTGAACATATATGAATTTAAATACCCGGCGACACCGCTAGATGGCATCTCTTTATTGTATTGGATTTTTGTAGCGCGTTATTCAACCGTTTGCGTCATTGCGATTTGAATGTACTTTTTGTAGATGTAGAATGTGCATTGGAATTGAAAGTTCCGGCATTGCAAGGGGAAATAGTTTTGTTTATTTTTTTATTTAATGGTTTTAGGGCTTTACATTTTTTTTTACATTAACTCCACACAGGAGGCCCTGAGGAAAATAATTTCCCTCAGGGCCTATGTCGTCTGAGATGCTGTGTGGAGAGTATTTTTGAGGAGAGGAAGGAATGAACATTGGTCATGAAGAGACCCATGTTTTGGGAAGGAGGAAATACAAAGGCCGGCAAATCGTTCCACAGCCGAGCTGTTGAACTCAAGAAGGAGTCGCAGAAGCGACCCGTTCTTATGTGACCAATGTCAACCGTGTACAGGGGCGTGCACTTCATATAGGCACATAAGCACTGCCTACCCTGCCGTATTTGTAAAACGTAAGCATGTAAATAATATTATAATTTATTAAGTTATTGCTAAAAATAAATACACACTTTCAAAAATAAGCAAAAAAAACTGAGCAACCGAAACTACGCGAGCACCACATCAAACGGCATAAATTGTAACTAGAAACTACACGCGCGCCATCCGACTGCCTCACTAAAATGCGGCCTAAGCAGGAATTATTTCTGACTAGAGATAACTTCATACAAGGTGTAATTCAATGTTTACGAAATGCACAAAGCATAGAGTAGAACTGTCGTTTTGAATTTGCCTCTATGAGGCTTTTTTGTTAGTATTAATCAGTGCTTTCTATAACAAATCAGCAAATGGCGATCAGTGAAGACAGTGACATCTGTTGTTATGTATTTCTATCAAATAGTTGTCTTTCATAAATACTAATTGTCGGTTTAAAATCGTTTGTTGTACTTTAATTCTGAAATAATCTGATAAAATATGGAAATATTAACCTGTGAAACATGTTGTATTTTCCTACTGCCTACCTGATCAAAAACTCTGTGCACGCCCCTGACCGTGTACATTTGTTGGGCACGCGTTTGGCGTGTTTCCCGACTATGCACCGGTGCCGAAGGGATCAATGACGCTAGTTCCTCGGAGCATCTTCCATTGGAATACCGGCAGAACAAAGATAGAATTCCCACCCGACGCCTGTGCTCTAGAGATTGCAATCCATCTGTTAAATTAGGAGAATCTCTCAGACGGACCGCCCGTTTCTGCACAGAGTCGAGGGTATTTTTCAGGTATTTTGGAGGTGGCTGCCAAATTCCACCGTGGTTTGTACAGGGTTAGCAGTTGTGTACTATTAAAGTATCTGCGGGCCCTGTACAGTACGCCCAGTTTCTGAGAGGCCAACTTAACTCTGGCTTCGACGGAGCCCCCATATCTGAGCTGGTCACTTAGAATTACACCAAGCACATCAATGGAGGGCCTGTTTGAAAGATTGCTTTCGTTGAAAGAGACTATATTTTCATTTCGATCCCTTTTAGACGTAATCTCAGACACGATTGTGTCTTTCAAACATTAAATCCGACGAGAAAAAAGGAATTTAATCGAAATTATCGACATCTAATGTCACTGACTGTCAAGGCCGTGTTGACTTGGTCTGCCAGCTTTCCGGGTCGTAATAATAGCAAGTGCGATGGAACAATCCGCTTACTCGGTGGGTTAATGGCACGCAGAATTGTGTCTACGCGAGTATTTTTGATATGAAATTGAATGAGAAATTCGGGATTTTTGGATAAATGCCAACACGACTTGAAGATGCGCATTATTCCGCTATATTCAACTCACGCGAAAGTGACGTAAAAAAAATATTTTTTAAATGAAAGCTAGAAAATAAATGATACATCTGAACATTTTTTTTTAAACACAAACAGCTTGGGTAACATCTCTTTTCTTGTTTTATTATTTGACAAATAAACAACCTAGGTCCTAGTGCGAATGAAGAAAGAAAGGATTGTGTGGAGAATACTTGACGCTAATGTAACTGGTAGAAGAAATCGAAGCCGATCGGAGAGAGAAAATAATTATTTTCCTCAGGGCCTCCTGTGTGGAGCTAATGTAAAAAAAACATTTCGATATATAATGGTTGGTACCTAAGGTGGACTGTCGATAAAACCCTATATCAATCCGATATTGATAAAACCCGGTCAGTTTTGTCAATATTTGCAATCACGGTCAACAATTATTGGTAAGAGATATTTTGGCCGACAATTGATATCTTTTATCCCGGCCTCCATAGTATCAGATAAATTTCAGATAACTGTCAATATACGCATTTATTTGTATAATGTCGTTCGTTATGCAAAATTACTGGCATATTTATTGAACGGATTGAATTAACGAAGCTTTTGGAATAGAAAGTAGTCGTAAACGCGATTCATATACTTAAATAATTGAAGTAATTTTATTTATTTATTTACACAACACGTGCCATTAACATAATTGACATACTTATAAATAGTACAACAACATGAAGAATAACAGTAAGTTAAATTTAAGAAAAAAAGTTAAAAAGTAAGGTTGCAGTGAATAAACGGTAAACTGTATAAAAGTCAATTATAAAGTATAAAATATAAAGTATAAAGTGCTAACTATAAATTATTAGGTGAAAAGTAAAAATAAAAAAATTAATGAGAAATAAAACAATAAAAAGTATATGTAGAAATGTAAGATATCTCTAAAATGTACCTACAAAGATTTAAAAATAAAATATAAAAAGTAAGAAATCCTGGATTATGTTATCCGACATGATAAATTTTACAAGTATCTATGATTTCTAGTACATTATTAGTTTTAGAGTGAAGAACTGGTAGAAAGCAGTCACTTTGTGGTTTGACATTCAGATTAATTAAAATAAAAGCAATATCTTTGTTTGTAACCACGATTACAAGTATTTAATTTTTTCAATACCGACAGGTTTCGCTTAACATAAGCATCTTCAAAGTATACAATTAAACCAGTTCAAATAATTGCTTTTATTTCAATTATAATTAGAGATTTTATTAAAAAACAAAAAAAAAACAAAAAAGTGTGCAGTTCACACGCGGTAGAAGTAAAAGCTTCAGAAAACTAAAGTAGACAAGAGTGAGGAGGCTACGGAGCACCGCAGAAAGAGGAGACCGATTATTCTGTCTCATTCTCTCGCAGGCTAAATCCTATAGATGTATGTGTTTGTCTCTTCTAAGTGTCGCTTTTTCGATTCATCGTTTCTAAATAACGTATTTCGCTTTGTAACGAGGTGCAAACATGTTATATTAATTTATTTGAATTCGATATGTGAAAAACCTCACCTTACTGTAAATTTTTATTTACCTTTGCTGGATTTGAACCCATGAACTTCGGGCCCAGAGCCAAGGATTTTACATCTCTGCCATAGAGGTCACCTATAAATAAAAGAAATGATTGTTATTATTTGTCAATGTTGTGTTTGTAAAGGTTTTTTTTAGGTTTCCTTGGCGGTTGTTTCAAAATGTGCGAAGTTTTGGTGACAAGGTTCTGACTTTGGTTTTACCTTGAACATTAGCATTTTGTTTACATTGGAGGAAGGTTGGTTGGGATGTATTTGACTGATAAGATCTGGTCACCGAGCACGATAAAAGTCATGACAAGCTGCGTTTCGATTTTAAATGGTGGTCTATAAAACAGGGCAATACTGGAGTACCTGGCACTCTGAAATATGTCTTCAATGTACTAAATACTATTTTATTATAATTAAATTGAAATTCTCTTTTAGCACCGTGAATGTCAGAAATTAAATGGAGACAATATTTGCGAAACTCAATAAAAATCTAAAAACCGAAAAATCTGAAAAGGATACGTTAACACGTTATTTATAACGTTATTGTTAAGGTATATTACATTATCTTACAGTTCAGCTAACCCAGAAAGAAAATACTCGTTAAAACCCTTTTGCTAAAACGAACTAAAGTTTCCTTTGGGAGGACCAACAGGTGTAATCTGTTTCTCAGTGAACCTATTACGTTATTGTTAAAAATTATTACATTCTATTGTCATTGTTGAATTGCTATAAATACGTGTCATATTTTCAATTCATTGTACCCAAAATAAGACTAATTGTGTTAAAATTGTGCATTTATTTAATTATCCTCTTACAACATTTAAGAAAAAAGAAAATTTGAGTTCACTAAACCAGAGTTACGCAGGACAGACACACGTCCGAACATAGTAGATATAATATTTGATTGATATGCTATCGGCATCTGCATCTGTCTGTAGACTGGCGAGCGGCGCCCGTCTTATATAAATATGTACTCGTATATAAAAAAAAACTATAGATAAAAGATACAGCATTTTGGTTCTACAACACAATCAATTTCATTCGTCGAGTTACATCATATGAATTTACTTTTATTGTTTGTTTTATTTTGGTTACTTCAAAAGGAATTTACGATGGCACAATGATGTAAGAGAAAAAAATCCCAGTATATTTTAGTATCCGGGGGCGGGTTACAAGAGAAATTTGACTAGAAATCTAGTTATAGTCACGACGAAAATAATTCCCTTCGGGGCCGATGTCATCTTTGAGGATGTTCTGTGGAGGGTCTCTTTAGGAAAGAAAGGAGAGGAAGTTCTGAGAAGGAAAAGGGTATTAGGGTGGGTAAGAATCTGGGGGTCAGTGTGTCCAAGAGTGACGGACGTATGAATCCATTCCTGCCACAGCGGTCCAAGGCGATTTTCCGAGAAAGTATGGCTGGAGAAGTCATAGGGCCTCCCTCAATCATTCAATCCCGATCCGGCTTGCCATGCAGCTGGTGGGCAGACGCATCCGCCGTCAATAACCGGGCAAACCTCACCCAGTGCACCCGGGCGCCCCTGCTAAGTCATCAAACGTAGCGAACCACTTGGGTTGACCTATGGCAGAGGTGTTGGTTATTCAATAAATGGTTCCTGTGGCGGCGGTACCCATACCCGTCTCCCAAATCTAATCCTTACAAATTACTCATAAACACCACAAAATTAATTATACGTATTTAATACGTAAAACATAGACGTGAAAATAATATTTCATTTATGGTGAGCACTCCAATATTGCTTTCCTCATTAACTGAAAAAAAATATTTGGAGATATCTGACTAATCAACTGGACGATTGATATTGCCAAAAACACGGGCGCTGGAGCTTACAACCTACAACACAACATAAACCCTGTTGAGAAAATAAGTTTAGTAAATCTTAAAAACCTGGTCTGCCGTTTTAAAGGCTTCGAAACGTCCTTCCTCGTCACAAGTCACAAGGTGGTATTATTTCTATGACCGGTTAGAAGCCGACCATACAAATGTGTTAGGTTCCTACCCAGTCATCGCTGGGTCAATCCTCCATCAGTGCACAAGCAATATTTTCTGCTTATAATTTTTTTAATGTGAATTCTGCTTAAGAATCCCCAACAGTTTCCTGCTAACTGCCAGTAAGGCTATGACATCCCCATCACAATTAGGGTATATTATGAGGTTATAGGGGAAAGAGAAAGTGGGGAAATACCTGACCATTCAGATCTAGTCACCATATCTAAAACTCTGGAACGTGGCGCAAGTATGACATATAATATTATTTTATGTAATTAAATGAAGACAATATTAGCGAAACTCAATCGATAATAATAATAATAACGTAATATTTGTATAGCGCAGTTTTGTGTCATTTCACTTCAAGTGCGCATTTCACTTCAAGTGCGATAATCTGGAAACAGAAAAATCAGAAAAATATTTGGCACTCGGGTAGTTCTTAATCAAAATATAAAACATTTAAAAATGACCGATACGGATAGGGACATATTAGCTCAGTTAGTGGAGTTGCGGCCCGGAAACAGGAATGTCCTTGTTTCGAGTCCCAGATGTGCTCATCTTTTTCTGATTTTTCTGTTTCCAGATTTTCATTGAGTTTCGCTAATATTGTCTTCATTTAATTAAATATTACCATTTCAGGTTTTACTCATAAAGTAAAAAATAAATATTATTTTATATTTAAAATTTGAAACACGCTATTTACAAATTAAATAAATTTACTTGCGCACGCGGGGACCTCCGGATTCTTTGTCTAGGACCTCACCCATCGACCACGGAGGCGGCACATTGCCAGAATAATTCAAATATTGCCAAGATGTTCATAACACGGAAATATTTTGACTTTACTTTTTAAAAATGTATGTCTGATGACGTAGTGTTATATGTTTTGAGCTCTCAGTCAACAGGTCAAACACGCGCATTCGATTTATTGTTCATTTGCGAATTGCTGTGATGTGATTCTCGATCCAAAACATGGATGGTATGATAAAACTAAATATTATAGTATTATACGGGCGGTTATTCCTGCCCACGCTTACAAAGGTTCGTTTATTCAATGAATATTCAGGAACAATCCAAGATCCTTTTTATACAGTGCCGTTCGTTTTCTATTTTAATTCATCTGGCCTTGTGTTGATATTAAAAGGCGCGGGTTTTTACGATCATTAACCATGGTCTTGATTTATATACGATATATTCGTCACAACAGTAGTGAAGCCAATATGGCAATAAGTTCATTGAACCTTTTTATCGATGTCAGCAATACTGGCTTTGTTGTGGGATTGTTACTATAATTAATATCTACATATATTAAATGCTTAAGGGATAAATTAAAATCTTTCCTGGAATTACGTTTTGACGGCCTCCATGGTCGAGGTGTGTGGGAAAGACTCCTAAGCCGGTGGACATGGGTTCAAATCACAGCCTGCACAAATAAATTTTATTCAATTAATTTGTGTTGTTTCACAATTAATTCACTTTATTTAATCGTCATTACACGTATATTAAAATTGCCATCATTTTTGACTAGTCGATATTAATTCCAAATCCAGACCCAAGTAAATTTTATTTTGATTGATTTGCGTTATTTCACAATTTAATAATTTAAAATAATATAAGGTATATTTGCGACACGTTCCAGAGAGAAATAAATCTTCAGTGATGTCCTGGTGTAAGACCACCATTCAGAATAGAAATGTTGTTTTGAAATGGCTTTAGCCGTATTTGTTGACCAGATTTGAACAGACAGGAACTTTCCAAACTTTCTCTTCCAATTTTCTTTCCCTCCCAATTACCTTCAGCCTGACAACATACCCCAATTGGGATGCCATAGTCTCACTTGCTCCAGATGGTTGGGAGTTGTAGGGACTTGTGCGGTATTCACATTATAAAACATATATTTTAAGCCACAAAGGATGAACAATATTTATTTTTTTCCACACAGGAGGCCCCGAAGAAAATAATTCCTCTCAGGGCCTATGTCATCTTTAGGATGCTGTATGAAGGGTGTTTTTAGGAAAGGAAGGAGAGAAAATTCTGGGAAGGAATAGGTATTATGGTTGGGTAAGAATCTGGGGGTCAGTATGTCCAGGAGTGACGGAATGAGTGAATCCAGCCAAGACCCGGACAAACCTCATCCCATGAACCCGGGCACTCCTGCTAAGTAACCAAATGTAGCCAACCACTTGGGTTGACCTATGGCAGAGGTGTTGGTTATCCAATAAATAGTTCCCGGGGCGGCGGTACCCATACCTGCCTGCCAAATTGAATAAGTATGTCATACGGCCGCACATAATACAAATACGTAAATCAAACCGTAAGTCAAAACACTCAATTGCTTTGTTCCTGTGATGCACTAGATTACTTGAATGTAGATATTATTTAATTAAATATACATGTAGGCGTATTAATGGACAATAACACCACTTTGTATATCTTGCAAACAAGATTAGAGAACAAATGTTCATAATTTATTCTGAAATGTTTTAAATTAAGTAAATTCAAGAAAAATATTTTTTTGGCTGTGAATGTTTTAATCCATCCCAACCTACAGAATTATTGGCTGGGGTATCGGGAGCTACAATAGTTATTGACCCACTGCTAAAGGCACAGAAAGCAGTAATCAGCGTCATCACTAGAAAATGTTTCCGGTATTCTTGGAATTGCAATATAATTTTTATACTGCATTTCACTAGGTTATTAATAATATTCTAGACGTTCAACAAAGTTGCATTAAAAAAATA
Source organism: Limnephilus lunatus (assembly GCA_917563855.2). Taxonomy (NCBI): domain Eukaryota; kingdom Metazoa; phylum Arthropoda; class Insecta; order Trichoptera; family Limnephilidae; genus Limnephilus; species Limnephilus lunatus. The sequence continues at coordinate 10,143,710 of OU830596.1, forward strand.
AGTACAGATATACATACAATTAAAAAGCGTAGTAGTAAAATTGTATACACATATCAAAAACCAGAAGCGGTAGCAGAAATAATTAGTCAATTCCAGTGAGTGATCCCACAATGTACCAAAAAACACCTATGTAACTCTAACCAAAAATATGTATTCAACAAACTCTCGAACTAGGTAAGAAACTGCAATCATCCTTTGGAATAAATTAAGTGGAATTGCCAAAGTATCACTGGCTCTAGACGGTTGGGAGCAGTTGGGTCTAGCGCGATATTCACATAAAAAGGAATTGTAAATAAAATAAAAGAAAAGCGTGAGGGTGTGAAAGAAAAGAAAAGAAATGAAAAGCCAAATTATTAATAATATTCTAGACGTTCGACAAAGTTGCATTAAAAAAATAAGTACAGATGTACATACAATTAAAAAGCGTAGTAGTAAAATTGTATACACACATCAAAAACCAGAAGCGGTAGCAGAAATAATTAGTCAATTCCAGTGAGTGATCCCACAATGTACCAAAAAACACTTACCTATGTAACTCTAACCAAAAATATGTATTCAACAAACTCTCGAACTAGGTAAGAAACTGCAATCATCCTTTGGAATAAATTAAGTGGAATTGCCAAAGTATCACTGGCTCTAGACGGTTGGGAGCAGTTGGGTCTAGCGCGATATTCACATAAAAAGGAATTGTAAATAAAATAAAAGAAAAGCGTGAGGGTGTGAAAGAAAAGAAAAGAAATGAAAAGCAAAATTATTAATAATATTCTAGACGTTCGACAAAGTTGCATTAAAAAAATAAGTACAGATGTACATACAATTAAAAAGCGTAGTAGTAAAATTGTATACACACATCAAAAACCAGAAGCGGTAGCAGAAATAATTAGTCAATTCCAGTGAGTGATCCCACAATGTACCAAAAAACACCTATGTAACTCTAACCAAAAATATGTATTCAACAAACTCTCGAACTAGTTAAGAAACTGCGATCATCCTTTGGAATAAATTAAGTGGTATTGCCAAAGTATCACTGGCTGCAGACGGTTGGGAGCAGTTGGGACTCGCGCAATATTTACATAAAAAAGTTGAGTTGCGTAGATACCTACTTAAAATATTATATATTCCCTTTTGATTCTCTGGACAAATATTGGGTTCTCTATGTTATGCAGACCACCAGTTTCTCGCTTCTACCGACTTTATTGATCGATGCTTCTACCTCTAGATTTCGAACACCGTATATAAAAAGATAAGTTAGGCAAATTATTTTTTCAACTTCGGGTGGGGAAGTAATTATATCTACCAAAATATTTTTACATGTTAATTTTACAAGTTTTATTTTTAATTTTTTTGTCCAAAATACCTTTGCAAGTTAATTCTTGGTAGGTACCAAAATATTTTGACATGATTATCATCAAATTTTCTAGCAAAAACAATTACAATCAGCAAATAATGCTTACATATTGTTGGGAAGCCTCCAAGTCCTGAACTGAAGGGTGTTTATGTATATTTGTCTTATCTTCGATAGAAAGGCAAAATCCGTCGGATATCGGAAGGCGTCCGTCATACATTATCGTTCAGAAAGGTGATTCTGTATATCTTTTATATTGTCTTTCAATTCAATTCAAATTATTCATTTTAAAAGCATTACAAAATTACAATTTCAAAGCGTTTTTAAAAGAGAAAAATATTTTAGATGAGATAAAACAGATTTAGACTAACAGCAACAATACTTGGTATTTGAATTGTGCTTCATTGATGTTAAACAAATCGATATTTTAGTTGGCAAAGAATATAAGAAATCGGAAAAAAACCTATAGTTGATAATGTATTTAATAAGATGTTGTGGTTTAAGTTATAGAAATCTATTGCGGTAAGACAACGTTACGAGACAATTAAGACAGAAGGGTAAAATCCGTCGAATATCGAAAGGCGTCCGTCGTACGTTATCGTTCAGAAAGGTGATTCTTTATCTTTTGCGTTAAGGCAGCGTTACAAGGCAATTAAAACCAAAAGGTAAAATCCGTCGAATATCGAAAGGCGTCCGTCGTGCGTTATCGTTAGAAGGGCGATTATGCATCATTTGCGATAGCCTAACGCGTGTTAGATCGGCCGTATACGACAAATTTTGACAGTTTTTTTTAATTTGGTATTCAGTAAAGCACTAACGAACTAAATACTGTGCTTGTGTTAAAACACCAACTGTTAAAACCTGTGCCATACGCAGCTATAAAATATGTGGCTTGGGATACATCGGCATATCGCTCGCCGTACATTCCCAATGGGGATATATGGCGAGCGGCACATCTTTATAGCTGTGTGTGACACCCGTCTTAACGTATTTACGCTTCCGTCAGAGATGACAGCGCGTTTTGCCGTATAGATAGTCCTCGTTTAGAGAAGTTAGTCACGGGAAAATTTGCGAATCGAATATCATCGCGCACAAACATCAAAATAATACGACAGTCGAAGGCACCCACCGAACCGTTTTAAGGACCAGAGGGGTCCATTTATCGGTTCTCAAATCAAGACTTTTGTTTTCAAAACGAAGCTACTATGAAATGATTCTAAGAGCCCCCGACTAAGAAAATTAAGCTTAGATGTAAATGGTTTTAATAAGAAATAAGTAATAAATAGTAAATCGCTTTTTTTAAAGTTGCCAATTAATCAAATTAACACACGGCAGGCCTATGGTTTGTCTATCAAGCCATAAAAAATCACAACCTTTGACAAGATTTCACAAAACTTTGACAAGATTTTCCCTTTTTGTCTCGTTAATTAACGCAAAAGCCACTTAAATGGCACGAGACCATATTTATCCCAGCTCACATATGTCTCATATAAATCGCTGTAACTCCCTTACTATCAGTGTGGGAAATATGTTCTAAACGGTATTAGAAAGGCAAAACACCACGTTTTATAGTAAAAACTAAAAAATAACCACCAAAAATGTAAAATGTACACCTTTATGAATCCAAACTTTTTAATCTCAAATTGAACTTTTGATAATTTTTTTTATTAATTATTTTCAAACTAGTGAGGTGACAATGTTTACAATAAATTTGTCTAATGAAATATGTTTGTGTCTTTATTTTTTTCAGTAATTTTAGTTAGAAAAAACGTGAGATTAAAATGTTGAAAAACTTGAAGTTAATTTTTTTAATGTTTGCATGCAACCATTTTATATTTCAAAAATTATATTTTTATTTTGAATTATAAAATTTAAAAGTGTATTTCACCACCTTTCAAAAACAGTTTTTATTTTTGGGAAATGTTCATTACAGAAATATTACATTTATTTGCATTTTATTGTAATGGGATAAATTTCTTAAGGGTTAATACGAAAGATACAGAATCATCCTTCAGGTAGTTGGGATTTGTTTGCTCAGTTAGTCCAAGAACAAGACGTATGACGATAAGACGATGGTAGTTGGCTGGTAGATGGTCGCTGGCTGGGGAAGTGGCCCATTAACGGCAATTGGAAGTGCTCACAGCGATCACGTCGCGCGTCGCTTCTTTGCGCGGGCAAACATAAATACTCGTACTATGGACTGATAGCCTGGGAGGAATCCAAAAGTGCAAGCGAAACAAATAAGAAATTTGTTATGATGATATTATCTTCGTTCTACGCAAACATTGACAATACTTTGCAAAAAACTTTTATCTGGTCACCTTAAAATTCCAGTATTTTATGTGAATCGCTTACAGTATTTTTTTAGCTCAGGTACGGAGGCTCCATCGAAGCCAGAGTTAAGTTAGCCTCTCAGAAGCTGGACGTACTGTACATTAAAGGGCCTGCTGATACTGCATATAGTACCTACTGCAACTGCTGATCCTGTGCAAATCGCAAGGGCACCCCACTGTTGAATTTTGGAGCAACTTCTGGTTTGGAGCCTTAAAATACTTGAAATTGACTCTGTACAGAAACGGGCGGTCCGTTTAATAGATTTCCCTATCTTAACAAGCGGATTGCAATCTTTAGAGCATCGGCGTCAGGTAGACATGCTGTCCTTGTTCTACAGGTATTACAATGGAAGATGTTCCAAGGAACCAGCGTCATTGATCCCTTCGGCGCCTGTGCATAGTGGGGAGACACGCCAAACTTGCACCATGTGACATTTGTGACATGAGAACAGGTCGCTTCTACGACTCGTTCTTAAGTACAACAACTCGGCTGTGGAACGATTTGCCGGCTTCTTTGTTTTCCTTCTACAATATTCAATAATTCCTTCTTCAAGACCAATGTTAACTCTTTTTTTTACATTAACTCCACACAGGAGTCCCTCAGGAAAATAATTTTCCTTATGGTCTATGTCATCTTTGAAGATGCTGTGTAGAGGGTCTTTTTAAAGAAGGAGTGAACATGGGTCTTGAAGAGAACCATCTTGTAGGAGGGAGGAAACACCGAGTTTCACAGCCGAGCTGTTGAACTCAAGACCGAGTCGTAGAAACAACCCGTTTCTCATGTGACAAATATCGACCGTTTACATTGGTTGGGCGCATGTTTGGCATATTTCCCGACTATGCACCGGTGCCGAGGGGATCAATGACGCTAGTTCCTCGGAGCATCTTCCATTATAATACTGGTAGAACAAGGACAGCATTCCCACCTGACGCCTATGCTCTGAAGATTGCAATCCCTTTATTAAGTTTCCTCCTTCCGCTCCTCAAAAAGATCCTCCACACAGCAGATTTAGAGATGTAGGCCCCTTTGGGATGTTTTAAATGGAGTTAATGTTAAAAGGTAATAATAAAAAACAAAAAGTTTTTATTTTTATTTATTTTTTATTTGTTTTCAGGAAAAATACTTTTAACAAGTTATGCTTTAATATAAATTAATTATTACATTACTGGCCTTAGGTACATACGCAATATGAATTTGAATAAATAGTTGTGTCCATAAACAAACTCAAATCTTTCGAGAACTTGAAAATTGACTTCAATATTTGATGAATTATTCAAATTATTTGTAACAACCCGTCTTGATAGTTGTACACTTGAAGTAGAAAGGTCCAGCCAAACAAAAAGGTAAAAAACCTATCGTAATGCGGTTGATTAAGTTTTTAAAGAGTCACTAATCTTGGTTCCATCTCTCTGACATCCTTTCTCCTGTGCCAGAAATTGGCTTGTCCACTCCACTGAACGGATAAACTTGTAGAAACGTGTTGTGGGCGTGTGCGTGTGCCCGAAGAAAGCTCAATCTCAATCCATTAATTCTTTAAAGATTAATTTTAAAAGTTTAGTATTTCTTCTAATGTCTCCGTTAATACTCGTATACGTGATTAAAGCATTTACCGTGCTTGGTGACTAGATCTGAATAGCCCATCTACATTTATCTTCCCCATCTCCTTCCCTTCCCCACTTCCTTCTGCCCCACAACTCACAACACACCCCAATTGTCGATGCCTGTGTGCAACTGGCTTCGTGCAGTCGGGAATATTTAGAATTTTAAACTATTATCTCATGCCGTATTATTTATTTATTTATTATGGTAGTCATACGTGATTTAATAGTATATTAAAATATAAGTGGATAAACAGGTCTTTAAAACACGCGCGATTTTATCGAGCACGACGGCGTAGCCGAGTGCTCGAAATAAAGCAAGTGTTTTAAAGACCAGTTATCCACGAATACTTTACGCTATTTTTTTTTATTGGTACACTTTTAAAACATAAATATTGATATTATTATTAAAAATTTGGAAATAAGAACTATTAATGAATTCGTGATGTGACATCACAATATCTTGTTGTCATGGAAATGAAAAACACAAACATTAATTTGCAATCTGTCACATAAGATTAATAGTTGACATCACAGTTTTTACTAGTTATTGTGTGTTGTAAAATGAGTTCTAACATTGATAATTTAAATACCAAAGCAGAATCGCGGTTAATACCTGAAAAATCCAAAGACGTTTATAAAAAAGAATATGAAAGGTTCATAACATGGATGGAGGAGCAAAACGTAGTAGATGTAGATGAACGAGTTGTGCTTGCTTACCTTCAGAAAAGTCGGAACAGTACAAAGCATAAAATATTCGTCAGATTTATAGTTAAAAGTTGACATTTAGACTTCACATTTTGTTTATTTGTTGATGTTGCCATGGTAACTTTAAAAAACGCGCCTTCCATAAAGTGCGATTTAAACACTCTAGAGCGTACTTTAAATGAGTAAAAAAGGGCACCAATAAAAATTAAAAATATATTTTAAAATTAGAACTTTAGATTTGTCGAGAATTCTTCGATGAGATAGAGGAACGCAACAACGCCTCTTGATTATTACATAAAAAATATAAATACCTGTATAGGTAATTGGCGGTTCTTGTGGGATTTTGAATTTAAAATGTGCAAAATCTTTTTTCTTTTCGCCTGTTTTTTTAATGTGACTAACTAACTAACTAACCATCACGCCGTTTCCCCGCAGGGGTAGGCAGAGAGGACGGACCGCCAAACAACTCGGTCTTGGCACACACTCTTTGCCTCACTCATATTCATACATCGTCTCATACATTCTCTTATATTATTCTGACTTTTGACATGGCCCGACTCAAGTATCTGATTCACTTGATCGTGCCATGTCTTCCTCGGACGTCCACGACTTCTTCTACCATTCACATTTGCGTCGTATATTCTTCTTACACTGCTTTCTTCGTTCATTCGCTCTACATGCCCAAACCATCTGAGGGTCCCTTTCTTAATCTTACTCATTATGCATACATCAGCCTTACATTCTTTGCGGATATCCACATTTCTCACACGATCATACATTGTTTAACCACACATACGCATTCAGTTTACTTTCATCCTTCCTATGCCAGTTCCATGCCTCACTGCCATACATCAGGGTAGGTACCAGGACTCCATTGTGGACTGCTAGCTTCGCTTCTTTTGACAGTTTTTTATTAGCGCCAACGGCATTCAGTCCTCCATTAATGGAGTTACCAGCATTCACCCTTCTTTCAATATCCCTATCAGCCTTCCCATCTCTCGTAAACATACTACCCAGATACATAAAAACTCATCCACCTGCTCCAAGTATTCATCATTCACAACTGTAATCACAATTTTAATGTGAATTATGCAAAATTAATGCGTGAGTTCAGTACTTTTCCAAATCTAGCAATTACCTGTTCAGTAGTTGTGCCCATCAATGTGTTTCGTTAGTAGGTCACAAAAAACCTCAAAGAATGAAGATGCTTGGAGATGCTTTCAATCGTATCATTTATTATGATTACAGGTCTTACTAATAAAAGTGTTTTTAATTTTATACATCTGATAACCATTAATGTGTTGTAAATGGTTGTTTTTCAGTTGCGTAAAATTTAAAACACGTGTATTGTAGGTAAGGGAATTTATGTTTATACAAATCAGAAAAAAAAGTATAACTGTGCAGTTCACACGCGGTAGAAGTAAAAACTCAATTAGACAAAAGTGGGGAGACTACGAAGCACTATTTTTTATCAATGTGAATGATGATTTTTTTCAATATTTTTGTCGTAAAATTCTAGTTCACCTTTAGTTGGGTTGGGTAACGTGGATTTATCGTATTATATTGGAACCGAGTACCCGTGAGATAAATGAATATTTTATTTATGGTTTTTTTTTTAACTTAATGAGTAAAATCTATTTAATTATAATGTTTAATTAAATGAAGACAATATTAGCGATCAATCGAAAATCTGGAGACAGAAAAATCAGAAAAGGATATTGGCTCCACAGGGACTCGAACCCAGGACCCTTTGCTTACATGGCCAGTGCTCTACCACCTGAGCTACGGAACCCACATCAAATTCGGCCGCTTTTAACGGGATACTTCGACTAAGAAGAAAATGTCGGTAGTTCTTAGTCGAAGTTAAAAGTGACCGAATTTGACATGGGTTCCGTAGCTCAGTTGGTAGAGCATTTGCCATGTACGCAAAGGGTCCTGGGTTCGAGTCCCAGTGGAGCCAATATCTTTTTCTGATTGTTTTGTCTCCAGATTTTCGACTGAGTTTCGCTAATATTGTCTTCACTTAATTAAGTAATTGAATATGTTATTGCTATCTCAGATTCCTACCCATCCTTGCTGGTTGAGAGCCTTACTCTCGACGTGGGAGGTCGTAAAATATGTGTTTTATATCCTAAACTTATATCAAAATTGTCACAGTAACGTTAAAAAATTACGATTTTCTCCATGTTTTGGTGAATAAATGATGACATGTTGTTTCACAAAAAATCAAATGTACCATTGTCATCATATTATGGCCATTTTGTTTGTTTTTTGATGGATTCATACGTCCGTCACTCCTTTACACACTGACCCCTAGATTCCTACTCACCGCTAATATCCTTTTCCTTTCCAGAACTTGAGCTCGTTTCTTTCCAAAAAAGACCCTCCACACAGCATCCCCAAAGATAGCATGGGCTCTGAAGGGAATTATTTTCCTCAGGGCATCTTGTGTGGAGCCAACGTAAAAAAAATAATAATTTAAAGTTTTTATTTCTGATTGCACCTCTCGCGAATATGACGTTTGACCACTCATACGCACTTTGTATAGAGACGGAGCGGAGCACCTACGCGCTAAACTGGTAGCATATCTCACTTAGATTCGTCCTTTATAATCCAATCTGTCCAACCAACCAACTCCTTCAGAATTAGAGTAGGCTGCTAAGCATTGACCTACCGAGGTCACTCTCCTCTTCATCGTTCCTTAGAGCTACCCACTTCTCTGGCTCCATCTTCTGGACTGGAAACAGTTTTCAACCGCAATGAAAAACTCCCTTTTTAAATACTTTCAAAAAAAAATATTATTTTAATAACTATTGTTATAATAACTTTTGAAGGTTATACCTAACGTGACAGTTTTTTTTCCTAAACCAAGGAACCGAAAAAAAAGTAGGAACTTAATAATAATAATAAATTTGGACAAGATTTGATCCACCTCACGGATAATACGGAAAGTTCGTGTTGTCGAAGTTTGTTGCACGGATAATACGGAATATTCCTAAGATTAAACTACGAAAGCTGCATCTCATCATAATTTAAAAAAACATCCCAGGTTTTGAATAGTTTGATTGGCAAAGCAGGGGATGTCTAGCGGGTTTGTGTAATTATGATATATTGGCTATGAAATAAAAATGGTGAAAATAAAATGGCGTTACTGCGTAAGTGAATTATTTTAAACGAAATTAAAATGTTAAATGCATATTTTTTGCATGTTTTTTATCTCCCGCGACATAAATACTCTATTTTCGTGATAATAAAGCTAAATCTAACTGTTTGAATAAAAAATATTCCGTATTAACCGTGAAGCGTAGTAAGACATAAATAACATCAATTTTTGTAAGGACTCATAAGGAACACTATAGGAATACTTTTAAGTTTATTATAATTAAGCGCACTTGAACTGAAATATCAAAACTGCGCTGTATAAATACTACGTTATTATTATTAATATAATTGATAATAAAGCCATTTTAAATGTTTTTTTTTAAACTTAAATTAGCATGGATTCTGTCCGAAACGTTAGCTAAAGAAGGAGGTAGCGCAACAAGGCATAACACCCCAAAATATAAAAACGTATCTGAAAACTGTTTAATTTAATTTACATTATACATTACAAAAACTCTTGCAAAAATGTCACAATTTGAGAATGATATTTTGCAAAACAATGATTGTTAAATAAAAATTCTATTTTCGAAATTCTTTAAATTAATGAATTTATTTGAAGTACTCGCCTAATACTTTAAATCGAATCAAGAATTATAGATATTTTAAATAGGTACCTATGTTAAGTACCAAATTTGATTGATCGATTTTCGAAAAAACTCTTTAAGTAAATTAATTTTAACCAACAGTTTGTTTTCGTTGTGTGTAGTGTGTACGCATGACATAAATGATTTAATTTATTTATTTATAAATCTAATAATTTTCGGGAACGCGTGACGGGAAGGGGCGGCGGAAGGGAACGAATGGGAAAAGACACGCAGGTAGAAACAATTTATTTATTAGTGGCATTGCAACGCATTACGGGAACTCGCTATTTGTTAATAAAGTTGGATGAAAATCACGAAATCAATTTAATTCATTGTTAACGGTTCGCTGATCATTGTCCTCGAATAAAAAGAGCATGCATTGGGTACTTTCGGAATGCAACGATCAGGAATTTAAATTACACAACTTCTCTACATAATATCAATTATGTCTACGAATTATGAATCTACTGGGCAATCATTATTGACATTATATTTCAAAGATGTCTACATGTTAACACGCGTTAACATTAATTTTTAAATATTATTTTTTATCTTTAAGAAGACGATAAAGATAAACGAACAAGACAGAAAAATAAAAAGGTAACGGTCGCAACCGAGACTCGAACCCAGGATCTCGTAAAAATTGTCAAATATAGTAGGTATTGTTAATTCTGAATTTGAAATATAAGATTGACAAAAATTGCCTAAAACTAAGAGGTTTGTAAGACGAGCAATCCTAGGTTCGAGTTCCAGTTGCTACCGTTATCTTCTCCTTCATTGAAGCGTTTCATAGGAATAAACCTTCAAAAGTTGTTATAAATGTCAATTATTCGAATAAAAATTTAACAATTTTTTTACTTCATTAGTTTACATCGATAAAATGGTTCATGTATAAAAAAATTTTTAGCCTTGCCATTAACTTATAAAAAAAATCTATGTTCTTCGACGTGTTAACACCTTCTAATAAATAGAAAACCTGTAACTACTAATCCATAAATCAGCAATAGAATGAGAATCTCTACCAAATTGAAACATATAATCCCATAACTAGCATACAATTATTTATTTTTTATTCATGCTCAATTAAATTGAATCATTTAAGTGCATAAATAATAAAATATTGCAAATAATAATAAAAGATCAGTAAGACAAATCTATCAATAACAGTTTTCAAGATTTAAAAGAAATAATAATAATACATACGAACTCTTAGCAGCTTAGGGTAATTTTTCAATTTGTTAAAGTTCGTGATTATTTTCGAATTATTCGAGATTTAACGGCAGTTGTTGAAATAAAGATATTTTGTTTTGAAGAGTTTTAATTTTTAATGTACATTTGTTATTTAGTTTTAATTTTTTTGTGACCGGTTTCGACACGTCCGTGTCATTCATAAAAATTAATTAGGTGGTATTATTAAACTTAAAACTCAAAAAAAATAATCTATAACTTGTTACATAGCTAATGCCCAAGAAATAAGTTATACCTAGACGGAAGTAGATATTTTGAATGTGTTTGGTATTCAATTTTAGGATTCTGATGAGAAAAAAAAAGATGGTTTAAGAAAATTTAGATGGTTTTTTTAGGATAACCTTAATTATCAATCTTTCAACTATTTTGAAAGGATTTAAAATAACATCATATTATGTTCCTCCCCAGCCTATAATACCGTATTGTAAATTGTAATATAGATTGAACAACTGCACGTCACACTCTTTTCAGGTTTTTTAGTCTAAGAATATTTTTAAGACTTATACGAGTAAATACATTTGCTAATTCTTTTGACAAGTTCGCAAATTATAGTCATATGTTTTAAAATTCATTGAATTGGGTCATTTTTTCACACTTTTAATATTTACCATATGCATGCTGTAATGCCTAAATGGGTCACATTGCTTTGCGCAACCCCTGCATGTGGCAAATATTTTAAGTGGAGCCTTCGCGTGACAGTTAATCGTACATAATTGTAAAACAACCAGACATTTCGACTCCCGTTGAGTTGATGCGGGGTGTAGGAAGTTCTGGGAAGGAGAAAGGTATGAGGGGTGGTTAGGAATCTTGGGGTCAATGTGTCCAGGAGTGACGGACGTAGGAATTCATCCCTCCCACTGCGGTGCAAGGCGATTGGTCGAGAGACTCCGGCTGGAGAGGTCTAGGTTAGGTCCCCCTCAACCAGACTCTCCTAATTTGTTCTGCAACGTAGTAGGTGTTCTAATATTTAGTTTCACGGAATGATATTTTTTTGCAAAAAATCAGTAATAACGAGTGACGCACTAAACACACATAGCACGACCTACATATATAACGACCCACATTTACGGTACCGTTACGGTACGTTTTGTGCGTCTCATATTTTGTCTCACCATTATTCAATGTGTAAGAAAGAGCTGCAGCATTATATCAATAAGGAACGTATGTTTATTACCCTTTTTATGCCTTCATGGTAATGTAGCGCTCATTTAATGAAATATCAAATCACAATTGAGTAATTGTCAACTATTGTAATAATTGTTAGAGAGAACGGAAGGAAGCAAGATGTGTGTGCAAAGACAATTTGGCAGTCTATCCTCTACTAATAAAGATACCACTACTAATAATAATTTATTTTATTTTATTTATTAGCGTTATAAACAGTCTGTGCAATTTCATAAATTAAAATGTATGTTATTGACCAATAAAATAACGACAAATTGAAATTTAGAACCATAATACAAAAATACACAACAATACCTATACCTGATAATATATCATATAAACAATTCTGATAAAGTGCATCTTTTTACTTAAATCCACAAAAATTTCAAGGGTTTATATTTAAATTTTGATGGATATCAATAATACCTTTCAGGAAGTGATTTTATTTGAATTTGAACTGCTAAAGGTAGGAGAGAAATGTGGTGAACTAAAAATAAAAAAGAGAAATACAGAAATCAATGAAATATTAAGTTGGAAGTTAAACTTGTGGCATTCAATAGTGTTATTTTTTTATGCATACTTTGAATTTATCAAGGTTCGTGTTAAACACATCGATATTTGGGCATAATCTGTTAAATGTGCTACAGCTTCTTACTTGGATAATTAATTTGATTCATTTTGTATAGCCTTGTATTTTAAATAGTTGTATTTGGGAAACGGCGTGATGCTTAATTAGATTAGTTAGCTATAGTTACATAGTTTGTGGACAACTGACCGTTGAAATATACAGGGCGTCCGGGGGTAAAGTGCATTAAATTTGGGAGGTGATTCTTCATGATATTATAAATAGAAAAGATAAAAAACTTTTTTCGAAATTCCAACTTTTAAGGGCAGTTTTGTGGTAAAAAGATAAAATTAGACCGGCGTGTGCCCCTAGCTTTATTATTTTCTGCTGTTACGATACGGGCCAAGCACAATCGTGCCCGACAGGCGCTTAAGTAAGATCGTACCTCACACTAAGGTTTTTTAGTAGGTGCGTCTTTTTGTATGGAAAAAAAGGTTGGAATTTCGGAAAAAGTTGTTAATCTTTTTTATAAAAATAAAACACAAACACTTTGTATTTAACCACGAATTTATTATTGCATATATCGACCGGTTTCACTTCGACCAAGCTTCTTCAGGATATAAATAATAACTAAATGCTAAGACAGAGTTATGGCTAATATATAAGAGTGACAGAGGGAGAAAGAACAAAATTAGAGGGAGACAAAGTATTTGACATAGGTAAAGTGGATAATCAAGCAGTGGGAGGGAGACAACAATACAATAATCAATTACTGGGAGGGAAACATCAATACACATCATAATCACAAGTAAATGAACAAACAACAGTTAACTGTAATCTATGAGATATTAAAAAGTTTGTTGTATTTTACATTAACTAAAGGACAATATTTCGATATATGATAATATTAATAATGAATCACGCTACAACACATAAATAATATCATGGGTTAGGATGGATTGCGGGAAATAAGTTAAAAATAGGACTATAGGGTGTATTTTTTTGATTTGATAAGTTAATTTGATTATTGAGTAAGTATTCTGACATATTTGTATTTAAAGATTTCCTAATTTCTAAAGCTTCTAAGTTATCAAGTTTTATACCTATACTATTTTTATGTAAGATGCGAGTTCCTGAAATTTTATTAAATGTGTGATCTGTTGAGATCAAGTGGTTTGCGAGCTCAGAGAAACCTTTTCCATTTAAGCAGCGTAAATGTTCTTTTACTCTAATGTTGACATTACGTGCTGTTTTGCCAATATAGAACGCAGGACAATCACTGCAGCTAAGTTTATAAATACCGGAGAAGCTTAACTTATCTTCTTTGTCCTTAGTATTAATTAACAATTTGGCGAGGTTATTATTTGTGTAGAAAGCCGGTTTTATATCGAAAGGAAGGTTCTTAACACTTAGGTTAGAAAAGTTATTTATAAATAAAATCCTACGCCAATGGTAATTTAGTGTATCGTTATTGTTATCCGGGGTGCTTTTATACAGGAATTTATTTGTAGCTATTTGTTTTAGTTTTTTATTAAGTATTTTATTAACTAAATCCGGATCATAGCCATTGTTTATCGCTATTTGCTGAATAAGGGATAATTCTTTTGAAAAATTACTGTCAGTCAATGGCACAGAAACTAATCTGTGAACCATTGAATGAAAAGCCGAGTGTTTGTGGGAGATTGGATGATTGGATGTGTTGTGGATGGTTATGTCTGTGTATGTTGGTTTGCGGTATATGTTGAAATCAAGTCTATTATTTAACAAAGTGATTGTAAGGTCCAGAAAATTTAAAGAAGCATTAATACCTATTTCTAAGGTGAATTGTATTTGAGTGTGAAATGAATTTAAAAGCTGGAGGAAGGAATTTAATTGTCGATCCGTACCTGACCAAATGCAAAGCACATCGTCTACGTATCTTTTCCATACTAGCACGTTTTTGAGGAGAGGGGATTTGCAAGAAAAAATGTTATTTTCTAGGTTATCCATAAATATATCAGCTACCAACGGTGACGTTGGAGACCCCATCGGCAATCCCATAGTTTGTTCATAGATGATGTTGTTGAATTTAAAATAATTTTGGTTTAAGCAGACATTAAACAGACGAGAGAGATCATTAGAAAAGTCTTTTGGCAATTTAGAATTATTTAGTAAATTACTAATAAGAGATTTGCTTTCATTTACTGGGATGTTCGGGAACATCCTGCGTTCTATATTGGCAAAACAGCACGTAATGTCAACATTAGAGTAAAAGAACATTTACGCTGCTTAAATGGAAAAGGTTTCTCTGAGCTCGCAAACCACTTGATCTCAACAGATCACACATTTAATAAAATTTCAGGAACTCGCATCTTACATAAAAATAGTATAGGTATAAAACTTGATAACTTAGAAGCTTTAGAAATTAGGAAATCTTTAAATACAAATATGTCAGAATACTTACTCAATAATCAAATTAACTTATCAAATCAAAAAAATACACCCTATAGTCCTATTTTTAACTTATTTCCCGCAATCCATCCTAACCCATGATATTATTTATGTGTTGTAGCGTGATTCATTATTAATATTATCATATATCGAAATATTGTCCTTTAGTTAATGTAAAATACAACAAACTTTTTAATATCTCATAGATTACAGTTAACTGTTGTTTGTTCATTTACTTGTGATTATGATGTGTATTGATGTTTCCCTCCCAGTAATTGATTATTGTATTGTTGTCTCCCTCCCACTGCTTGATTATCCACTTTACCTATGTCAAATACTTTGTCTCCCTCTAATTTTGTTCTTTCTCCCTCTGTCACTCTTATATATTAGCCATAACTCTGTCTTAGCATTTAGTTATTATTTATATCCTGAAGAAGCTTGGTCGAAGTGAAACCGGTCGATATATGCAATAATAAATTCGTGGTTAAATACAAAGTGTTTGTGTTTTATTTTTATAATATAATGTCTAACCACAAAGTAATTGCTTCCTATGAAAAAAAAAAAAAAAAAAAAAAAAAAAAAATAATCTTTTTTACTTCTACCATCATGTAGAATCACCTCCCGAAGTTCATGCACTTTACCCCCGGACACCATGTATAAAGATATCATATTTTTTCTACTTAAACCATAATTGTTTCAAAATACATAACAATATCTTCTATATTATCAATGTTTGCATTTACAAACCTTGATAATATGTTTCCTTGATTTATTGAATGACTGTAATCTGTGAAAACAAATTGGGCGATCCTGATAAATTCTCTCATGATTCCCTAAATTTCTACATCGGTACGGTATATCGGTATCTTACGTACATTTTCCTATCTTTTAATTGTTGTTCTTTTATATCTACCTACTATCGCTAATTCTATGCTATGTCGATCGTCCAGTTGATATATCTCCGAAAAATCGAAATTTGATTTGAGTGGGCATTTACATGTCATTGTGTACCTGGAACAATACTCAGATTACCCATAAACACCACAAAATTGATTATAATGCACAAAAACGTGTAGAAAATTTAAATGTTGATGTTTTCTGGGTCACTAGTAAGATACTTCAGAATTTCATACTATGTACCAGACCGGGAAAATAGCATCGGGAGGCATATCCCGATGCTATTTTATAGCATATTTAATTTGTAAAATGCAGACACGAGTAGCTAATATTTAATGTATCGCGAGAATTCGAGTATTGCTTTCCTCGTTATCTAAAAACAAGTATTTGGAGATGTCTGACTAATCAAGTGGATGATCGATATACATATACTATTCAAAATCAACAATAAATCATCAAAGATATCTTAACAAGCGGATTGCAATCTTTATAGCACAGGTTTCAGATAGGTAAACTGTCCTTTTTCTACCGGTATTATAATATTAAGATGTTCCGGTGAACGAGGGCCATTGATCCTTTCGGCAACCGTATAGTCGGGGAAACACTCCAAACGCGCGCCTAACATATGTATACGTTGACATTTGTCATTCTGCGACTCGTTCCTGAGTTCACCAACTTGGATGTGGAATGATTTGACGGTCTCTGTGTTTCCTCCTTCCTACAACATGGGTCTCTTGAAGATCCATGTTCACTCCTTCCTCTCCTCCAAAAGACCCTCCACACAGCATCTCAAAAAGTGACTTGGCCCTGCGGGAAATTATTTTCCTCGGGGCCTCTTGCGTGGAGTACATGAAAATTTCATCAACCTCGGCATAAAACTGTAGATTTTCATACGAATTAAATCCACACCGGCCGCTTGCCAGCCCGCTCGACCACCATATATATACATTCTCCTTTATATATTATATTTCAACCAATTTACATAAAACCTTTGACAAATTATATACCCAAACCTTCCTCATGAAGCACTCTATCTATTGGTGAAAACCGCATTACAATCCGTTCAATGGTTTTCGAGTTTATCGCGAACAGACAGACAGATAGACGCGGCGGAGCACTTTAATTTATAATATTTAGAGTTTTAGAGATGCTTCAACCAATTTACACAAAACATTGACGAATTATATACCTAAACCTTCCTCATGGATCACTACTCTATATATTGGTGAAAACCGCGTGGAAATCCGTTCAGTAGTTTTCAAGTTAATCGCGGACAGACAGACAGACAGACGGACCTGGCGGAGGACTTTAATTTATAATATTTAGAGATATTTCAACCAATTTATACAAAACCTAGACAAATTATATACCTAAAGCTTCCTTATGGATCACTAACATACCTATCACAATCAATAATAAAAATGTATAGTTATTTTATTAATAATAACTAATTAAAAAATAATTATATCCCTGTCACGGAAATCGATCGATAACATATATAGTACCTAATTAAAAAAATAATGATTTATTTTCCCGTGAATCATGCATCATGCAATATATCTCTTTTATTTTATTATCAGTTGTGGTGTTTATGTCAAGTTTTGATGTTCATTGTCACATAATTAACAGTGATGAATAGGAAAATTTCAATTGTTGAAGTAACATTACATATATCAATTGTTAAACTAGTAGTGAACAGTAGAATTTTCTCTTATTCAATAAATCGAAATCATAATATAATATACAACTAGCTGACCTGGCGAACTTCGTACCGCCTCAAAATCAATAATTATTGTTGTGTTAACTTATTAACTGAATTACACAATGAAGCTATTATCGATGCGCAACTGACCGTGTTTTGTTTGTGTCAGTATCAGAGATGTCGTTGTGTACGGATTTATATTTTTAATGATTTTCTTACTTTTCCACTTACTTACGGGAATTGCGTTTCATTTTCTTTATACGTGTGAGAGAGATTTATTATAATTATTTTATTTTTCCTTTGGAGAAGTGCATAAATACGTTCACCGTTTGTCACATTTTCAACTGTTGACATTAAGTGTGTAAGAAAGAGAGGCAGCATTAGGTATATGTTTAAGAACAAAAGCAAAACAACATTGACAATTGACGTTTTTGAATGTTTGTAATTAACTCACTATTCAATATTATACTTATTACAATATTGCTGTAGCTCTTTCAAAAGATGAGTATTTGTTCCATACAAAATATATGAGGAAAATAATTGTCTACATATTTTTTTTTTCGTGAAATTTTCCGATGTTTTAATAGCTATTCTGCTATTCGGGGCGGAAACAAATCCAACAAATCAAAGATCATAAAAATCGGTCCAGCCCACGGACGTACAAAATATATGGACATGCCCTTACGTGTTAAAAAACGTGTTATTTCCCCCTCCCATTGGAACCATTTTTCGGAACCGGCTGGGCGTGTCCGGACCAATGTCGTGCTCTCGTCGTACATTTTACGCGCGGACGCCGTATGTCTATGAAACACATACTTAGACAATGAAGAAGACTTGGCGAATCACAAGTCTCTTTCCTCTCTTCGCCCCGCCATAGTTGGTTTTTACCCCTCATCTGTAAGTTCTCGTCTAGTTATTTGTATGTCTATGGTCCAGCCGTTCTTGTGTTATAAATGGTGTTTCTAACCCGACTTTGTTGTATTTATTAATGATGTAATGCTGGTACACTGGTATCTACCTTGATGTAAGACAGTGAGGCATGGAACTAGCAGAGGTAGGATGAAATTAGATTGAATGCTGTTGAAATGAGATCCCTGGGGCGTATGTGTGGTTAAACCAAGTATGATCGGTGAGAAATGCAGATATCCGCAAATAATAAGGGTAATGAGTAAGATTCAGAAAGGGACCCTCAGATGGTTTGGGCATGTAGAGCGAATGAACGGAGAAAGTAGTAAAAGTGAAAGAAAGTAGAAGAAGTGTGAGACGCCCGAGGAAGGCATGGCACGATCAAGTGAATCAGATACCATGTCGGTCCATGTCACAAGTCAGAAGTCAGCACGTATGAGACGATGTATGAATGCGAGTGAGGAAAAGAGTGTCAAGACTGAGTTGTTTGGCGGTCCGTCCTCTCTGCGTACCCCTGCGGGAAACGCCTTGATGATTAGTTAGTTAGTTAGAAATCATAATTAACTCGGAAATCATAAGATTTGTAAATAGGTAGAGTAAGTTCGGGTAATATGGCCTAGTCGGCCAATATGGCCAGTATTATTTTTTCCGAAACCAACCAATATTAGTGGTTTACGTATTCGCCATATTGTCAGGCCCCTTCCCTTGACCCCCTCACTCGATCCCTGCGTTGCGACGAATACGCGTTTGTCCGGTGGGTGCGACGATCTAAAATTATCTGATTTGATGTTATTTTTTGATTTAGTTTCACTCATTCCTGTTCCTCAAATAATCATTGTTTTTAAATTGCTTGTACACAGTTTTGTAAGTAAACTTTTAATTAATAGTGTGGAGACTTTTATTAAGCACATTGTTTATTAGTTTTTAAATTATAATTTTATTTGTCATAAACGTCCTTGCGGCCATTATGGCCACAAGGTAGGCGGCCAATATGGTCTACCGGGCCATATTGGCCTCACATAAAGTAAATCTTTCTAATAAGTTAAAAAATATTTCCTAAAGGCAAAGGCTCCACGAAATCCAATTTCACAAAGAAAACGGCAAACTTTGTGCAAGGTGTCAATGGAAAAGGCAATCGAAGATGTACGAAATAATAAAATGGGTCATAGAAATAAATATAAGTCATACTAGAAATCTGGAATTGATAGACCTCGCGAGACAAAATATTGTCCACTTATTATCAATTCTTTCACATTCCAGCCACAAAATACAACCACTAGATAATTCATACATGTTTGAACCACTGAAAAAATTTGTTTCTGATAAGATAAGATCATGGGTCAGGAACAATTCATGCCCACTAACCCTATATGGTTACCGGTCAGTGGTTGAGTGGGCATAGCGCTTGGGTCCCACCCGGGCGTCGCATGTTCGATTCCTCGGCTGGCTAAGTCCTCCATCACAACACAAGCAACATTTTCGGCTTTCTGTGGTGGTAGTAGGAGATTTTCAAACATTATTGGGTTATTCGTAACCCGGGAATGTTTGTCTTTCTTTTAAAAGTTAAAAAAAAAAAAAAATGAAATGAGAAAAGTTTTTGAACACGCATATCTACGTACTTAAAGCGGTGAGATAGCTGTCAGTGGTTTTCGTGCAACAGGGTTATATCCTATTAACAGAAATGTTTTTAAAAATCACGATTTTATTTATATGGACAATGAGCCAGAATGTAGTAGAATCAAATCAAGAAAATATTACACCAGAACCAATTACTTCAGGTTCTACTCCTACAATAGAAAATGAATTTGTTGACATGACATCCACCATAAATGAACCTGATATGAGTGATGCGTTGGCTACAAGTGTAGCCTCTGCTTCAAGAGACGAGAACAGGACACTACCTGTCCATTTTGAACAAGTTGTAGTTCCCATTACGAGGTCGCCACAGCCTTCGACTTCAAGAGATATAACGCCATCCAAATTGTCTCCAATACCAGAAATAACATTTAGAAAACTACTAACCGAGGCAGAAAGGCTGCTACGCCGACATTGCTTACTTCATCACCGTACAAAATGAATTGCAAGACTATTTAAAAAAGAAACAAGATAAAATTGAAAAGACTATTGATGAAGGTAAAAAACGAAAGGGCAATGGTAAAAAGCCAAAGTCAAAATCTAAAGAGGTACAAATGTCGAGCTCGGAGGAAGAAAATGAACCATTGTTTGATGACAGTTCTGACGAAAGTCCAGATAGGAGCAATGCTTCTGATGCTAAGTATTTGTATTGTGACGATCTCAATTCTATGAATAAAATAGGTGAAATATGGGTTCAGTGCCTATGTTGTAAATTATGGGCTCACGAAGAATGCTGAGGAGTGGAAACGGAAGTTTTTTTCTGCGAATTTTGTTCTGCAAAGTAGCACAAAGTTTATATTTTTTTATTTTTTTATTTTATTTGATATGGTGGGCAATATGGCACACTTCATTTGTGGCCAATATGGCCCTAGGCCATATTGGCCTACTACATTTATGATTTTAAGATTTCTCAAGATTAAGAAAAAAGGTTATTTTAGTTATGTTTCGAAGTCAATAACCTTAAATTTATAAATGTTTTATACTATTAAGTTCAAAGGACTGATTTAACCAATAAAAGCTGTTTGATCTCAAAAATTTCGTGTTTTATTTCCAAAAAGGCTTATGGTGTGCCATATTACCCGAACTTACTCTACTTAAATACCTACGTACTTAATTATAAACCATTAACATTTTTTAAATTACATATAAAGATTATTTTTAATGCCTGGAGCCAGTGTGTCTATGCCACCCTCAATTGGGGTATTTTGTGAGGCTCAAGATATTGGGCAGGGGTATGAAATGGGGTAGAGGAAGGTGGAGAAGTATCAGGATATTCAGTTCTAGTCTCCAAAAACAGCTAAAGCCATTTCAAGCAATGTTTCAATTCTGAATAGTGGTCTCACACCAGGGCGAAACTGAGAGTATGTTGCACTCTGTAATGAGTCGCAAAAGCACCTTATATTATGTTTAAATGATTAAATTGTGAAATAACACAAATATATCAAATGAAATTATCTTGCGTACGTCGGGATTCGAACTCGCGACCTCCGGATCGCTGGTCGAGAGCCGTTACACTTGGATAACTAACACCTCTGCCACAATTCACCCAAGTGGTTAGCTACGTTTGGTGACTTAGTAGGGGTGCCCGGGTTTATCGTGTAAGGTGTGATCAGGTCTCAGGTGGGCTGAAACGGAAGAGGCCAGTTTGCGGGGACCTTATGAGCTCTGCAACTTGTCTTGCTCCGCAGCGGGAGGAATGGATTCGTACGTCCTTCATTCATGAACACACTGACCTCTAGATTACTAACCACCCCTCATACCTTTTTCCTTCCCAGTACTTCATTTCCCTGCTTTCCTTATAAAGACCCTCCACACAGCATCCCCAAAGATGACATAGGCCCTGGTGAAATTATTTTCTCCGGGCCTCCATGAGGGGAAAAAATAAAAGACCATTAATTGGTGTTGTTAAAATGATGTATATGTAATCAATGATTATATACAGAGATCACCATATACATCATTGTCATTTTTCCCAGTCATTTTCTAAAGATCTTTATTTTACAGCTTTCAATAAATTATTGATTTTTACAATTCACACCATTACATTTGTTTCACACAATTACATTGCGGTCGGAAACTTTGGTTTTATAGAGGTTTTTTTTTTATTTTTTTATTTATTTAATATAGATATATAAGTGTACAAAGGTGTTACATAAATTACATATCGGTACAGAAATTATTTAAAATTGCAATCTCATCAAAGAAGAAGCTAGTTCTTGTGCTTGATGAGCGAGTTACACTAATTATAACAGAAATAGAATAACATTATGCAAAAGGTAAGTATATAATACGAACAATTGAGCCTTCTGGATCATCAATATGTGTAGGTGTACATACATAGGATACGGTACGAAATTCGAAAAATCTAAATAAAATAGAGATGAATATAATTTATAATAAATGGAAAGAAAGAAAAAAACAGGTAATTATTTAGTTTTAATTATTCCTGATGAAGTGTAGCTTCAGTTTGAGTTTCAGTTTATCGATGTCTTTGGTTTTTTTTATTTCAATTGGAAGGTTGTTGAAATACTTTATTCCTAAGTAGATATAATTGTTTTGCATTAGTTTGGTATTAAATTTTGGTATTTTGATGTTGTCTTGATATCTTATTGATTGGTAGGTTTCAAATTTTTTGATGATATTATCTTTGTAAATTTGGATAATTGCATTTTTTTTGAAGATATTCTCTACTCGAGGCACCGTAAAATCTGCGAAAAGCGTTTCTGTTGGATATGTGGAGGGTTTCTTTAGGATTACTTTAATGATTAGCTTCTGGATCACTTTGATCGGGTTTAGAATATTGTTGTAAGACCCCCCCCATCCAATAATTCCATATTGAATTAATGACTGGATTAGTGCATAGTATACTCTTTTTAGATTGTTGAGTTTTAAAATATTTCTTAATCTTATGAATATATATATACACTTTCTGATACGCTTAACCAATTCACAGATATGGCTCTTCCACTTCATATGTTGTTCTATTATCACTCCGAGATATTTAGTTTCTGATACTGATTTCAACGTTGAACAGTCTTGAATACATGTGATTTTATTACATTTGTTATTGTGGATAATTATTTTAGTGTTGGGGAGTGTTTTTAGTTTGTTAATTGAGAAGTGTATGTAGTATGTTTTGTTAGTGTTCAATGAGAGAAGATTTGTATCAAACCAATGTTTTAAGGTATTCATGCTATTATTTGCTTGCTCGTTTACTATATCCCAGTCGATCCCATTCACTATGATAGCTGTGTCGTCGGCATATGATATTATGTCTGCGTTAATTGGTAGTTTGAAAATGTCGTTGACATAAATTATAAATAGTAGGGGGCCTAGGACTGTGCCTTGAGGTATCCCGAAATTACTTGTTAGTGGTAGACTTAGAAAGTTGTTTATCTTGACTACTTGATGTCGTTCAAATAAATAGCTTTTTATCCATTTTAGAGCTTTATCGTTTATCCCAATACAGTTTAATTTTTTAATAAGTTTATCATGAGAAATACTGTCGAAAGCTTTTTTAAGATCTATGAAGATTCCGAGGCATTTCAAAGATTTGTCTAATGTGTTCTGGATAATGTTCGATAGTTTGGCAATCGCATCTTGGGTACTTCTATTTTTCATAAATCCATATTGGTTGTCGTGTATTATGTTATTTTTGTTAATAAATTCAGTCAATCTTTTTTTGATAATTTTTTCAAAGATTTTAGCAATGTTTGAAATCAGCGATATTGGACGATAATTTGTCACTTCTTCTGGGTTGCCAGTTTTATGAATTGGAGTGATGATGGTTTGTTTATATATCGTTGGGAATATTCCGCTTTGAAGACTAGTGTTGATTAAATGTGTTAATGGTTTTGAAATATGTTTTTTGATATTTTTCAGTGTTTCGACAGTAACCCCATCGAAACCTGGTGCTGATCTTCCCTTCATGCTTGAAATGATTTGTTCGATTTCCTGTGCTGAAGTGAGAGGAAACATGTTAATTTTGTTTAACATATTGGCGTTAATGTTCTGTTCGTCATTAGACGGTATTTTTTTTATTTGATTTGCAAGGTTTTTGCCTACATTTGCAAAAAAGTTGTTAAATATGTTAGCGGCAGCCGATGGATTTTCTTTGCATCGTATTTTGATATTGTTATGTGTAATACTATGTATTTCATTTTTTTTGTGTTTTTTCTTGTCTATGATTTCATTTATAATATTCCAGACTTTTTTTGCATCGTTCTCCGTTGCTTCTAGTTTTTGCCGAAAATAATTATCTTTTGTGGTTTTTATTAAATACGTAAGTTTGTTTTTGTATGCTTTTAGGTATTTTTTTAAGGTATAGGTACATTTTAATTTCTTTTAAATTTAAATACAAAACGTGGTACTTTCTCATTCTAATACCGTTTAGATCGTAGGTATTTCTCACCGTGATAGTAAGGGAGACACAACGATTTCCATAAGACCTTTATGAGTTGTACCCAAAAGCGAACGAATTAGCCTGCGAGGACAACTCGGAATAAAATGAACTCAGAACCTCATTTTAAAAATTCATTAAAAGTGATGTAAAAAATATATTTAAAAAATGGTTAAATAGGTTACGTTAGGTTAGGTTATTCGCTATTTAAATTATTTTTTTTTCATAAATTTAATGACTTTTCAAAGAGGTGTTGAGTTGAGTTGTTTCTGAGTCGGCATAGAACTAGTAGTTATTTATTTATTTATTTACGCCCTTTTTCGGGGCTTTTACATATACAATTTAAAAATTACACTTGATTAAAAGTATTAGTTATGACCTAATCGTTAGCTCAGGCCAGTATAAACAGAACAATATTTATTTATCACTTAGGTACATAAAAAATGCAATTTATCGGTTTTCCAATAATAATAATCAATTTAAGCACTCTACATGAATAGCTTTTAGTGCTTATGGTTTGGCAGTTAATAAAGAAATAAGTTATTACTATATATTACTAATTACAATAAGTAATTACAAATAGTAATTACGGTAGCAAGTAATTACTTACGGAGAAGACACTTCAATTTTCTTGGTCTTTAGTTTGCAGTAAATCTCGAATATAAATATTTAGTAAGAATCTATTGAATGTTGGTATTTCTCGAAAAATCATTAAATAAGTTATATTTTTCCTGTTGTGACTGACTCATGGTGGGGTAATTTTGTTTTGTGAACACTACAAACTTCAGAGTTATTTTCTGATACGTCTTCAGATTAATTATGCGCAAAAATTCGTACTTTATTCGTACGTTTGTATTTGCAAAAAATATGTTGCGATAATATATTTATTATAATATGATATTACTAAATGCTTTATTTTAGAGTCTAGAAGTCTAGACTAACTGCTTTTCGCTAAAAGAAAGTTACATAAATATCCCTTAGATAAACAAACATTTCTATCGCTAAAATAGCCGTGTGAAAGACTTATATTCGAGGAATGTGTTTTTGAATTATTGCAGAAAATAAGCTACTATCTACTAAGTTTAAAGCGGGTGAATCGGCGAGTGAGATTGTCATGATGACACACAAAACTGTCCACTCGCTCAATAGCTCGCGACATTTCTGTAGAAAACTGGACTCTCACGTAGCTGCTAGCGCCAGTAGCGGGAATAACGTGAACTAATTCTTCAGACAGTTGACAGTCGAAATCAGTGTGTAGCGAGTAAAGTTGACGACCTTTCAACTTTTTTCGTAGATTGTCAACAATCTGCTAGTTAGCAAGTAACACGATGACACCGAGCGAGTTTACTAACAGATGAATTTCTCAGATAGTAGCTTGTAAAATCGCCGTGTGTCATCGAGGCTTTAAGTAGTGCACCGATTGGTTTTTTTTTGGAATGCAGCTTTTTTAGGGTTCTGACTGGAAGGAACACCTTTTTACTTTCAAATTCAAAATTTTACACCTTTCGAAAATAAAATAAAAATTACGCCAACATAAGACATCGTTGTTCTGCAGAAATTCAAACGTAATATTGTCATCAAATGGTCATTCAGCGCCATTTTGTTTTTGGACGGTTCCCCTCAAATGCCGACAAATTTTGATCATTAGAAAAGGACAATTATTATGTTGCAGCTTATAACATGTAGCCATATGATTTAATGTTACATTTGAATTTTTACGAATCAACTTAATTTTCAATAGCCCATTATTTAAAAAAAAATATTTTTTAAACGACGCGACGTATAAAGGGTGTAGGTACACAAAGAAAAGGTCTGCCTAGAAAATCATAAATCAAATAATATGTCTCTTGTGACAGTTTTCATTTTAGGTACAGACTTTTAAATTAGGTTTTTTCATGATCAGCTTGTCGTAATTTGAAAGGAGGGAAAGGTTAGAAGGAAGAAGGGGGAAAAATTAAAAATTGCGTGACGTAAAACCAACTACCCTTTATTGATTAAAATACCAATTAACTTTTAATAAATATGTAAAGCCCTTAACCCTTGTGACCTAGATTTAGGTCAGTTGTATAGGGTGGGCCGTAAACATATCCACTTTTGTAATCGTTCTAGGGGCGATTCCGAACGGGGGAGGATAGCGGAGTCACTTATGTGCGGTTCCTCGCTTCTTGGAAATTTAGTCACAATGGATCGCTTTACGGGAGAGCAACGCGCTTTCTGGGTAAAACATTTTTGCAAAAACAATAATTTTGTTCTTTTCTGTTCAACAGTGATTCTGTTCTGTTTTACAAAACAATGATGCACACCGCCTATTTCGTACGCATCACCAATTACAGAGTATTAATTAATTTAATTATTTCATGGTTTAAACATTTCTAAGAAACCGGCAGGAAAACAAACAAAACTCGTTTTCCAAACAACATTTTTTCAAATGTCATTTGGAAAACGAGTCATAAATAGGTACAAACTCTGTTCTGATAGCCCTGATTATCTTCAAATACTAAACTTATAATATGATGGGCGCGGGCCCTTTCTTAAATCTCGTCATGTATTTGAATGTAAACATCTTGCATTAGGTCTGTATATTTTTGAGCCAGTACCTTATATTGTATTTTCCTGATTTTGTTTTATTTTTGCATTTCTTAGTCCATCTCATTAGTCCATCATGGAGGAAACTTTATTTTAACTTTTTGAAACCCAAAGTACATAAATCAAATGAGTCGGTTATACAAATTCATAAAATCTTATAAGACATGTTTCTGTGAAATATTTGTTAAGTGATTCTTCGCATGTTTGTGTCTGTATGTTGCTTCTGTGAAATGTTTTGTAAATTTTTTATTCATACATTGTGTCTACATATTGGGTTGAGTTGGGTTTAACTTCTCAAAAGTACCAATTGGCGATCCCTTAATGAGTTTTGATAACTCATGAGAGTGCAATTTCGTTGTATGTTTTTAATAATAATAATAATAATAATAATAAGGCGGCCATGGAGTAAAATAAATTGATTAAAGAAAATTTCCCTAAAAAACTGATCTCGCGCAGAGGAGATGTTCCATAACCACCCCGCAGCCCAGATTTAACCCCAGCCGACTTTTTTTATTGAATATATTTGTGTATACATATACATTTTTTTATCTTTTAGTCAATTCTACGTAAATAAAATAGCGACTATACTCCAATTAAACATCCATCAATAAATAAGATTTGTGTCGAAAAGTTTTCTAAAATCTAAGGGCCTGCTTTGAGGAATCCCAGCGGCGAGATAGCGGCCATTTTGACAAAATTATTTTTACAACATGATTTTCTAGGATATTTTTGTTCTTATAATAATCATCATTTAAATACAATTTATGAATATTTTTACATAATTATTTCAAAAGTGCAGATGTTTATGGCCCACCCTATATCTGTTTACAGATCGACGTGCTTATCTAAGCAGTTCATGGTGTCGCCATTGCTGATTTTATGGACACAAAAAATTACAATTAAACAAATAGTGCTTACCTAGAGTATTCCTTTTTTCATCGCCTGCAGATATAAGTAGGCCAATCGTGGGCTAATATTGATTACAATTAGCCGATTCCAATTTTTTTACACCATTTCGCAACACAGACCTTTGTTCATTTATGAATAAACTAGCAGTTGAAACCCCGTGGGTTTTAAGCTGCTAGACCCTGCCGGCGGCTTTTGGATCGGCTTTGCCCAGTGTTGGTGACCATATACAGGGCTTCGCCTCGAAAGAGTCTTTCATCTGCTTTCAAAAACTGCTTTCAACCGTACAGACGCTAGCATATTAATGTTATCATATATATCTCTCTTTAAAAATCCTTGAAATTGAAGACATTGTTTTCTTAAACACATACATATATGTATAAAAATCAAAATATGTTTGCTTGGGTGTATATGAGTAGTTATATGAGTTGTCTATGCGTTGCTAAGCCGTTCATCCGATTGCGATGAAACTTTGGGGATTTGATGAACGCATGCTCTCGATGGTTTCTATATACAATAGTGAGCTCTGGCATTATGAAATTTGCATAAAAAATTGCAATACCGGGAATGAATGCGGGATGGGGGAGTGGGAGAGGGAAATCGGAAAAAAGCGGAGAGGGAACGCGTGACGAAAGGGGAAGCGGGAGTGGAAGGGGAGGCAGAAGTGGAACGGGACAAATGGGAAAGAACACGCAGAATTTCTGTTTTAAGTGGCGTAGCAATGCATGCCGGGATCTCGCTAGTTTATTAAAATTTCGTTTCTTTGGCTGTTTTTTATGTTTGTTTCGTGAATTTCTATGGTCATTGCCGAGTTGGTGGTCGTTCACGGTGGCTCGGCAAGCTTTTATTAGTAAAACCATAAAATGTGTAGGTACCACAAGTAAATTGTGCGCGCGTTAAATGTTTTACTACATTTTCCACGGCGACACTTGGGATGTAGGTGTACTGTAAAATAATAAGTTTAGATTAAAAGATGTTGGGAGCACATCTTCTGGTAAAGTGAAGTAAGTAACGCAAAACGTTGTAACACTCATGTTTTTTTAAGTGAAAACTTCTATAGCACCCTTATTTGAAACTCGATGAAACGGAAACGAGTGACATTAAAAAGAGACTAACACATACACCAATAGGTTTTAGCCTGCGAGAGAATGAGATAGACTAATCGATATTCTCTTTATGCGGTGTTTCGTATCCTATCGGCCTCATCTTTATGTGGTGCTTCGTAGAAAAAATGTAAAATAATTTTTAATCTAATTATAATAAATAAACCCTAAAATTATCCCACTCCTGATACTCTGCATTCGTCACATTCTCTCGAAGATTAGTTTTCTGAATGTTTCCCTTCTACCGCGTGTGAACTGCACACTCTCTTTTTTTTAAATGAAAAAAAAAATTGAACCGGTATTTTTTTCATTTCTCAGTTTAACGATCGCTTTCACCAATCAAACTGAGCGACGGCTATCAAAAAAATCTACACGAAATCACGCTGAATAAAAACAGACATGCCAGATTACATGACAGCTTAGGTACAGCTGTTGTTTATGAATTGCTTAATACAGTAACAGTTTTTGCGCTATACAAACAGCACAACATGAATAACTGTGATATGGTAAATCAGCGGTCGGCAACTAGTTTTGGCGGCGGGCCGTATGAATATGTCCATTTTTTTGGCAGGCCAGGCGACCGTCGATTTCACTCGTGTACGTGCGAGCCTGTCCATACAGTGCGCTTGTGCAACCTTATCTGACTCAACGTCCACTTTCTATGTATATTTTTCTTCATCTCTCCCTTCCCACCCACTCTGCATAAAAAAAGTAAGACCAAACAAAATTAAGTAACATTCCCATGTTTTGAAATACCACGACCAGTTCAAACATTCCAGAATAAAGCCATACGCATAGCCCTGGGTGCTCCCAAATGGATAAGGGTATCCCAACTCCACAAAAATTTTGAAATCCCCTTATTTAATAAAAAAAAGTCCCGCGGAAACCCATGAAACCGCGTCCATAAACGCCTCGACAAAAACATACGTACCGCATATCAAAAACCTAAACTAATCCTCCGTAAAGAATAACCTCCACATATTGCAGCCATGTCCTGCGGCAAATAATTTTTAACATATAACCAAATAAACAATTTTTTCAACAACCATTATTATAAATTCACGATGAAAGAGAAAGGGGCCTTTTTGGCCCGGAGCTCTGTATGCCATTTTTTCAAAAAGTCAAACAGGTTTGGTTCCCACTCGGGGATTGCGGTTTTGATACTCTTCTAGTCCTCCACCATTGAACATTTTCCACTTATAATGATGGAAGTGGATGGATTTTCAACATTCTGAGATAATAAGTATATAATACGGACTTCCGAACTTTGACAGTTGATAGTGGTCATATTGTTGAAACGACATCTGTCAAATTGACTGTCATTTGTTCAGTCTGTTTTGCCAAATCACCATGGACGGATATAGCGCTCAGCAACACGTTAAAATTATAAAAATTTTGAAAATTTAATTAATTGTTTAATTATTTAAATTGCTTACTGATAAAATCTCACGTTCAGGTGATGTGAACTGGCCACTGAGATCGTGCGATTTGACACCGTTAGACTTTTTTTTGTGGAGTTTTTTTAAGTCGCAGGTATATGCGAGTAAATAAGCCACAAACCACAGCGGCCCTCAAAGCCTACATAACCCATGCCATCGGTCAAATTCAGCCTGATTTATGCGCCAGTCATGGAAAATTGGACATTTCGGTTGCGCGCCACCCAGAGAATATACCATATTCTTTTCCATATATATTATATTCCATACATCATGGCATCGATAGGCCTTTCAAACGAATAAAAAAATTCTATGATATCTCGCACACATTTTGTTTTATTTTAAATTTAAAGATAGGAAATATAGGCCCCACATTTATAAGTAAGATTCATTTGCATCCATAGAATAGATAGGAAGCACTTCGCGAGCGATCCGGCCCGCGAGCCGCCAATTGCCGATCGCTATGTGGATTATGCAACAAATGTAAAAATAAATTTAACACAACACAATGTTGTAAAAAGGCAAGGAAAGCGCCCTTGAGTAGATTATTCATAAAAACGTGCTGAAAATATATTATAAATAGGTATGTGTGTGTATATTGTGTATGTATGTACTATTTATTATTAAACAAGTCTTTCGTACTTTAAGCATGGATAAGATGGTTTGAATTGAATAATGTAATATAATTTAATTGCTATGCACTGTACGCAGTGGCGTATCAACCTCTTGGGAAACAGTTTATCCGCCCGGAGATCTGAACCTCGAAAGGGCTAATTATAAAATAATCTAAAAAAAGGATTTAGAAACATAATATATTTGCAAACGATAACAATTTTGCATTTATTTATTTTTTGTTTGGGGTAAATCATTGAATATTATAAGCATTACGCTTTTAAATTAGCACCCTTGAGGTGATTTTTCACAAAAATGGCGCTCTATAGGAGGCGTCTACTAATATCTACAGGAATTCCAAAAACTGAACAAATCGGACTAATATCTGTGAGAACCAAAGTGAGGACGAATATCTACAGCTCAAACTGCTGACTAATATCTATGGAACAGGTGATATCGACGAATATCTACAGCACTGGCAGAGGTTGGATTTGCAATTATGTATAGCATATTGGCATAACGTAATATAGCGTATGCAGTTTAAAAAAACTAAATTTATGTTGAGTTAGGTTAGGTTAGTATTACGTAATTGAAATAATTTATGCTTTTCCGTACAACCTCTTGCTCAGCTGCCCTCCGTAAACATTAGTCCCACCTACACTCCATAGATATTCATCACCACCGGGACCGTCATAAATATTTTCCGACCTTAGCTCTTTAGATATTAGTCTTCACTCTGAAGTTCATAGATATTTGTCCAATATATGAGCTGTCGATATTCGTCCGACACACAGGCTGTAGATATTGTATCTGGAGTCTAGTAGAATATTAGCGAATATCAAACGATAATTTAAAACAGAAAGTTCAGAAAAAGACATGGTCGCATCTAGCATATGAACCAAGGACCTTAGCCTTGATAGGGCGCTGATCTACCACTGAGCTAATGGAACCCTTACCCCTTCGGTAACTGTATCATACTTCGATAAAGAACAACTAACATTATCTTCATTTTCTTTATGCATAATTTTGGTAGCCCTCTTTATGTATGATTGCAAGATTCTTCTCGAACTAAATGCTGTCTAGTTAGTGTCTTGAATAAATTAATCCATTTTTATTTAATGTAATTAAGAAGATATTTCATCATCCCCCAGATGGCTTATCCGTAGGATAACATATATTTAAAAAAAATCAGAGTGCGCAATTCACACGCGGTAGAAATAAAATCTTCAGAAAACTAAAGTAGACAATAGTGGGGAGGCTACGAACACCGCACAAAGAGGAGACCGATAGGCTACGAAACACCGCACAAAGAGGAGACCAATAATACTATCTCATTCTCTCGTAGGCTAAAACCTATAGATGTATGTGTATATCTCTTTTTAGTGTGGTTATTTTTCGTTTCATCAAGTTTCAAATCACAACGGTGTTAAAGACGTTTTCACATCAATAAATACTTGAAATAGGTAGAAAATTCGGCTAACCTATCCGATATATAGCCACTTTTCATAGGTTCGAGTATCGAATAGTAAACATGGAGTTTACAAATAAATCAATTGTTTATAGGAAACTAGCAGACCCGGCCACACGTTTTTGTGGCTAACGAAACACAACATCATTACCCAACCTTAATAAAATCCACACCACCCGCTTGCCAGCTGCCCGCTGCCCACTGCCTGAATTGAATGCCTTTCTCTACTATAATAAGCATGTACATATAAACCTTCCTCTTGAATCATTCTATCTCTAGTGGTGATAACCGCATGAAAATCCGTTCCGTAGTTTGAAAGATCTAAGCGCACAAACATTTTGAGCGACTTCATTTTATATTATGTAATGATGATTGAAAATATTCGTTATCCTGTAGATAGGCTATTGAAAGGATGGTGAAATACACCCAAAATATTACAATTTGAGGTTTTACTCATTAAGGTTAAATAAAATTAAATACTTATACCCACATACAATTAATATATTTTTTTTAATTTAATTTTACACAGCTCCTGTGATTTTTTCTCGGGTCTGCCCACGTATAACATAATGTTCATACGTCAATTACTCGGTTCAAGGATACAGTTAGCACAGAGGTCATTTTACATGGTCTCCAGCGGAAGGCACTATACTAAGAATCCGGAATCTTTTTTTCTTCATTTTAACCTCTTAGTTATTTTTGGTAAACCCCCGCACTGAAGATCTTAACCGATAGAAGTGAGTAATGGGCGTGTCCGTGTGCCCGTAGAAACTCATATTTGCAAAATGTAATTGATCAAAAAAAATTTCATATTTCGAAATAATTTAATTTTTTATATTAAATCCGCACAATAGTCGCAACTGTTCTCAACTGTCCGTTGCCTGTCGAACTATGGTATCCCCAATAGGGATTTGTTGGGAGGCTGAGTGAGAGGGGAAGGAAATGAGGGAGATGAAGTTTTTGTTTTGTTTGTTAATTTCCAATGATTAACACTATTTTAGATGTGTCTGATAACTTCCAAATAAGTTTGAGGTTCGTGTGATTAATAGTTGATTTATTGAGTTATCGTAAAATTTTCAATGATTTTTAAACTGGACTCGGCGTCCTTACTAGATTAGGCTCTAAGTAGTTCCACCGCTCCCCGTTGGCGGACTGAAGGTGCTCGCCCAACACTTCAATTCCTTCGGCAATAATCGTAACCGTTTTTACCTAAGACAAGAACGACGATAGACGGTACCCTTCTAATAATTTCGTATTACTAACTATGCTATCGACTTTTTTTATTGATTTATTTTTATTGATTTATTTTTATTTTTTTTATTTATGGTTATTAAGTTTATTTTGTAGAACTCCATTTTAATTTTTATTTATTTTATAAATTCAATAATATTATTATTTAATGTATAAAAACAGTTTTTTATAAACGAGTTCTGCTTCGTAATTATTATTATGTGTTACAGCTGTTTCGCCCTCTAAAGGCATTATCAAACTGTAATTGTTACCCCTACAGACGATGTATTTAAAACATTTCTAGACAGGTACTTATGACGAAAAAATGAAATGCTTTTATTTTTATTACCTGTATCCCTTTTAAATTCCCAGTAAAATGATTGAAAATATTAATGGTTAAGTTTCCCAATTACAATAAACTGTTTTTATACATTAAATAATAATATTATTGAATTTATAAAATAAATAAATAAAATAAAATAAAAATAAAAATGCTATCGACATCTATTAAAGGAAATTGAAACTACATGATTAACCTATGCACTACAGTTTTTAGGCTGTTTTTTGTCACAAACACATGGCTAAAACCATTTCAAGCAAAACGCCGATTATGAATGATTTTCTTAGATCAAAACCTTAGGTATAAATGTGTCAACTACCTTCTTGTGCATACAAGGGCGTAGCTACAGCATTCACATAGGGGGGAGGTCGATCCCAGGGGAACTGATTTGATCCTTGGAGGAGGGGCAAATGAGAAAGGGAGGAGGGGGGGTGTTGGAAAATGTTTTAGACATTTTTTTTGGACCTCCAATTACCACAACTTATTTTTTACATCACATTTATAAAAGAGATGGGGTGAGGAGAAACGGTCGAACCCACTTATCCCCCAACCCCTTACATGTTTTTTTTTATCTCATTTCGATATGAATCACACTTCTAGAAAATACGAGTTCAGTGCCCGCAAACCTTCATAATGCTGTTTGAAGAAAAATGAAGAAAAAACCACACGTAGTTTTGTTAGACGTTGTGTTCTATTGTCAAAAATGTTAATTTTAGTTGTTTGTTTAATGTGTCTTGAATTTTCAGAAGCATCTATTGTTTTATCAGGATGAAAAGCGGAATAAATCAACAAAAGATTACTTCTGTTTTTCATGCTAATGAAGTCAGCCATAATTACCTATTATATTATTATTACTAATTACACTGTTTTTTTGTACGTGAAAACCAGACAAGAATTCCCCTAACCAGCGTTTCTCAAAGTACGCGATATTGCTCCCTCAATTCAATTTTCAATTCAATTCAATTTATTCATTTTTAAAACATTACAATATTAAAATTTAAAAGCGTTTTAGAAGAGATAAAAAATTAAGATTCAAACAGATTTAAGCAATTTATACATCAATGAAGCTCAATCATAATAGCAATAAAGCTTGTCGCCTGAATTGTGCTTCATTGATGTTAAATACAGCTCTCCCGACTGGCTTTACCATTGGCAAGTTAGTTCTGCACACCGGGAGATAAAACAGTCCCTTCTCTTATTTTGTTATTTTTTGAAGTGAAAACTTCTTTAGCACCTTTGTGATTTGAAACTCGATGAAACTAAAAATAGCGACACTAAAAAGATACATACACATACATGTATAGGATTTAACGTTCGAGAGAATGATAAAGTATAATCGGTCTCCTCTTTGTGCGGTGCTTCGTAGTCTTCACTCTTGTCTAATTTACTTTTCTGAAGGTTTTACTTCTACCGCGTGTTAATTGCACACTCTGATTTTGTTTATATATGAATACCGCACAAGAGTTTCAATTGCTCTCTACCGCCTGGAGCCAGAGAGACTATGGCTTCCCCAATTGGGGTATGTTGTGAGGCTGAAAGTAGTAGGGAGGGGAAGGAGATGCGAAAGAGGAAGGTGGGGGTTATTCAGATAGGTCATCTAACTCGGCTAAAGCCTTTTCAAGAAACGTTTTAATTCTGAATCTTGGTCTTACACCAAGGCAATACTGAGAGTATCTTCCACTCTGGAACGTGCCGCAAATAGCATTACATTATTTAAAAATCTTACATTATTTTAAATTGATACATGAAAACACAAATCAATACAAAAAACGAGCGTTCTTTATACCACACGACTGAAGTAAAACTACACTAACTTATAAAAGAAGAGAGAAAGAAAATGTGCGCGCGCACTGCTCTCTCTTGCTCCTACAGTGTGATACAGGCAATATGCCTGCACTGTGTCTTAGATATACGAAACGTAACTGGCTTTGAGAGAAAGAGATCAAGAAAATGTGTGCTCGCACCTCTCTCTCTTGCCCCTACAGGAAATACGAAACGTAACTCTCTCTCTTTCTTCACTAACTTAAATCTCCCTCTCAACTTCCGTTCGCCTGGCCCGATCACACTTTTCGTAACGCTCTCGTTCACCAGCTTACTCCCCAAGTCAAGCGTGCGTAAAGAAGTTTTACTTCAATAAAAGTTATCTGAGAATGCCGGGATTTTAACCCGCGACCTTGGAATCGTTAGTCGAGAGCCTTACGCATTTTTATTGCTCGATGCTTGCATTTTGTTGTTAAACGTTTTTGTGAAGATAAAAATTCCATGACTTTACGAGAGGTTCTAATTGATTTGTAAAATCCTTGAATCCAGCGTCTACCTTACATAAAATGTTTTTTTTCCATTTCCTTTCCATCAAAGGTAATAAATAGCGTTATCAAGCAGAACTTGTAAAACGTATATTTTCCAAAAATAATTAAATTAGCACCATCTATTAAAGAGGAGATGATATCTTAAACGACGCTAGACGGCTGAAATATACTTAAAATCATTCATAGATGGCAGAAATTTAACGATTTCAGGAAAATATAAAGGTGATTTTTTTTGCATTCGTAAATAAGCAATATGGATAATGAATATGAATAAATAAATAGTTTTGTTCCTATAAAAACTTATTTTCTTGAAGATGTACAGAATTGGGGTTTTAAGCGAACAAAATATTGACGACCGGCGTGGTCTAAGGGTAAGGCTCTTGACTCGTAATCCAAAGGTCGCGGGATGGAATCCCAACGTGGGCAAATAAATTTTAGTTTATTCATTTGTATTATTTCACAATAAATTAATTAAAAATAACATATAGTGTATTTGCGGCACGTTCCAGGGTGGAAGATACTCTCAGTATTGCCCTGGTGTAAAACAACCATTCATAATTGAAACTTTGCTTGAAATGGCTTTAGCGGGGTTTGGTGACCAGGTACTTCCCTACCTTCCTCCTCATCTCCATCTTCTCCCCACTACCTTCAGCCTCACAGAACACCCCAATTGGGGATGCCATAGTCTCGCTGGCTACAGACGGGAGCAGCTGGGACTCTTGTGAGGTATTCTTATAAAACATAAAAAAAAATAATCATATTCCGTATGTTGTACAGGCGCAAACAAAAAATACATCTCAATATTTTCATCGTAACATGCAAAAAGGGTTTTTCCTAAAATAATAAAATGAACGAGTCACCTCGTACCTTGTACAAGATGATTGGAAACTAGTCCTCCAGTCACCTATTTTAAAACAAATATAATGGTTTTGTTCTATGTCAACAATTATTATAAGTTGATAATAATTATATAATTATTAGCCTGAAACACTTATCTACATTGAAAAAATCTCCCGAGAAAAGATACATGCCGCCGACTGGACTCGAACCCGCGTCCTTCCGATTTCCGGTCAACTACTCTTAACACTGAACTACGTCGGCTTATCTCCAGTCCGACAAAAAATCAATATATACTAGTGTTTAATTAAAAAATTACTGTTTATTACATTTTTCCACCTGCAAACAACAAACTTTATTTTTATTTGAGAAAGGCATTGTAAGTGCTAAATCTCCCACTAAGTGGCGTCGAGACAAATTATGTCTACATATTTTGGTGAAATACTTTTTCTTTTGTTCTATGTCGGCCGCTGTTTTGGTGTTACACACTAAAAATGCCTTTCATGTAGATTTCATCGGCTTAATATAATTACACTTTTTGGTTATATTATTTATTGGTTCCATAACGATTGATCCCCAGAGATACTTACTTCCAATATGCAGTCGGTTTAGGGAGAGTATCTCCGAAGGGGTGTGCAGAGAAGATGCACCGCCGAATAAGAAAAGTAAAAAAAATATTTTCATAATTAAATTAGCACCATGAATCAAGGAAAAACTCCTTGTCTATACAGAGTGTCGACACTGTAAATAAATTCGTTTGATATCCATACTAAATTATTATTAAGGGTTTTTATGTCGATTTTGGTAAATAATGCACAAAAAATTGTTAATATTATAACATCGAGGGGCCAACTGTCGAGGTATCAATTGTTGGATCGGCTAACGAAACACAACGCCATCTACTGGATGGTTACCCAACTTTTATAACCACCGCCATCTTTTAATTTGCATACAAATCAAATCCACACAGCGCGCTCGTTCACCACATACAGACATTCTTCTTTAATTATATATTTCAACCAATTTACACAAACCCTTGACAAATTATATACTTAAACCTTCCTCATTAAATAGATTAAGATATATGCTGAAACAATGGTTACTAAATAGAGATTGTTTAAATTAATTAATCTTTGTTAATTGTGACAATTTGTTTAGTTATTTATATAGTAATAATAATATGTATGTATGTTTTAAATTGTAATTGAACATTAACATCCTGTTGACAAACTGCTTTATTGCGGTTTAATTGGATTGTATCTTGAAAACAATAAATAAATAAAAAATTTAAAAAAATCCTCATTAATCACTCCATCTATTGGTGAAAACCGCATGAAAATCCGTTCAGTAGTTTTTGATTTTATCGCGAACAGACAGACAGACATACGCGGCGCAGGACTTAAATTTATAGTATGTGGAGATTGCCTTATCATTGTAATCAATGTATATGTTTGTTTCTGTATAAATAAATAATTAAACCGTTTGTAATTGTAAATTTGACACCCGATTTGCCAGACTTTTCGGTTACAAAACACCCCGCATCACATTTCTCGTGTTCTTCTATTCTATGATTTCGGTCTTACAACGCTGTGTAGCGCCAACCGAGCTATTTCAGATTTTCAGCAATTGTATTACTTTCAGTCTGTCATTATTCCGGTCGTTCATACTTCAGTCCTTCAGCCGCAGTCCGCAGTCTCGCCCTAGCCTCTGCGCAGGGAGGTCGCGTACTACCTTCAGGTTCGCGTAGAACCTTTTCTGTCTGGCTGTCAAATAAACTGCCCAAACGTGAATTATTATAAACCAGAGTTGTTGATTTAAAAAAGAATTAAGTGCTTTTACGTTTTGACAAGACTTTGTTTTACGACTTAGATTTCAAAAATCAAATAAAAAAGGGTAATTTGTTTGGGTATTGTGAGTGTTAACGATCTAAACTTAAATTTTGGTAATTTTGATAAAAATCGGTGCTTTTATTTTTATAAATTACACAAAAGACAATCAAATTTATTTATTTTAAATATCATCTGTAAATACTACAGATTTTAAACTAGTTTTCTTTTTCTTTGTTAATATAAACACGTGTGTCCTTAAATTTTGACGCGATAAATTTTATCAATAATAATCTGAGAAATAATTTTTTTTAAATAAATAACTATTTAAGCATTTCGGATAAGGTGTTGTGAGTGTTATTTATTAAATTTTGACGGCTGCATAACTGTCAGTACGAACAATAATAATTCATAATTAATTAATTAAATCAATTTTTGAAGTGTTAAAAACTAACGTATAATTATCGTTTAAATAATAGACGATGGATATGCTGGGGTGAAATATTTTTTTTATTTTTTTTTTTTTTTTTATGTCGTATTAATCTTTTTTATTAAATTAACTTTTTATTATCACAATAATATTATATTTTATTGCTATACCAATAATCTAAAACTGTTGAAATTTTATTGTATATTATTATTTTCATTGAGTGGTTCAAATCTATCTATAAATCTATTTATTTAAAAAAGAGTCTCTGTGGCGAGCGACCGGCGTATTTTTGATTTTTATACAAATCTACAGCTTTGTTCCTAGATTGAAAATTTGCAAACTTGACCTTCAAAATAATAGGATATTAGGAAGGTCGTTGTCTACAGAACTTCCGAGAAACCACCCCTTCCCCTTTTCCCAGTCCTTAAAGCATAATATTGATACTTCTTCATGACATTTTTGTTTATTTTATTTTATTTTTCTAATTTAAAACATGACTTACATATGTACATATATATTTTACAAAATATTATGATAATATTATAATAAAGGTCGTTATTGGTCATGTATACCTTATCAGAAAAGAGGAGCTCTTGTGCCTGATGCCTCATATTGTACACTTGACGTTCAAAATAAGAAGAAAATTACTATCTACATCTAATTTAAAGAAAAAACTCACTGTTAATCCCGGGAAACGCCAACAAAAATTAAATCTCTATCATTACACTTTGATATAAGTTTAAAAAAATCACTACATATTATAAATTAAAGTCCTCCACCGCGTCTGTCTGTCTGTTCGCGATTAATCGTTTAAAATCATAGTAACCTTACAATGTACTTAAATGAAAACTATTATTTCTTATTTTCTTTTTAATGACTTTTTACTTAACACTATGTGCTATTATTTTAAACAACTACTTGAAACTGTTATTTCTGTATTGATTATTATCACTATATTGATATTTTTTTACAACGTGCTTACACCATATCCTACTATAATTGTTAACTTGATTCATAATCACATAATCATAAACCACAACTAAATATTATAAATGGAACTTAACTGGTTTAAATTATGTTCACTAAACTGTGTGCTTCCTAAATAAACGTAAATAAAAAAAATAAAAATAAATAAACTCAAAAACTACTGAACGCATTTTCATGAGGTTTTCACCTATAGATAGAGTGTTTTATTAGGAAGGTTTAGTATATAATTTGTCAAGGTTTTGTGTCAATTGGTAAAGGAGAATGTCTGTATGTGGTGGACGAGCGGCTGGCAAGCGGGTGGTGTGGATTTTATTTATATGCAAATCTACAGTTTTAAGCCGAGGATGATGAAATTTTACGCATATTTGATTTCGAAAACTCTGTGTAAAGCCCGGGCATCGACGGGGACTTCAGTTAGTAATGTATAATTTTGTGAAAATATAATTTTATTAATAGATACAAAATTAAACATGTCCAAATAAAATCCTTATAAGTACACATATACACCTATGTATTAAAAAAAATATATTAATTAATCATATATGTTCGTAATTTTAATTAAAATTTGTATTTTACAAATATTTGTATCGGTAAAATTTAATGGTGGTTTTTTTTCTATTACTTATTTGAAACCCGAAGTCTATTGATTATTTTCCCCTTAGTTTTTTCTTATATAAAAATTAATCCGAAAAAATATTCTAATTAATTATTTATTATATATCGGACGGGTCATGTCGCATTATTTTGAAATATTGTGGTAAAGATAAGTAATTAAAAGCGATTAATATCTTATAGAATACTTTTTTTTATCAAAGAACGGAAAAAATTCGGTTTACTGGCCAAATTCCTAAAAATACAAACTAGTTATTTTTATACTAACTATGGGCCGGGGAATACGAATCTGAAAGAATTAGGCGGCGGTAAGCAATATTAACTGAATTATACGACTTTAAAATTTTTTTTGACACACATAGGAAAATTGCCATTTTGGAAGCATTCTGATTCCTAGAAAATCAAACTAGTTATTTTTATACTAACTTTGGGCCGGGGAATCCGAATCTGAAAGAATTAGGCGGCGGCAAGCAATATTAACAGAATTACACGACTTTTAAATTTTCAATAAACACAAACGAAAACAGCCATCTTCAAAGCATTTTAACACATGAAAACCATAGAAAAACAACAATTTGAGTGTGGCCATCCCTAAAACAAAATCAAAAACTAATTATATCAATAACGTAAAACTTTCCGACGCGATAATTCTTCACATGATAATTCATCACATAACACATTAACCTGATGAATTATGACTATCTCAACGGCCGTATTCTTAAACCAAAAGTATGAAAATTCGTAGTCTTAAAAAGTTGTTACCTAGACCGGTCACCAATATCAATGTTATTATATAAAACCTAACCTAACCTAACCTAACCTAACCTAACCTAACCTAACCTAATCTAACCTAACCTAACCCAACATGGTTTGTGCCCCTTTATACCGCCTGCTCGCGTCAATTTAAAAAAACATCCCAGTTTTCAAGTAGTTTAGCGGCTACGCTAGGTTTGTATAACATGGTTTGTGCCCCTTTATACCGCCTGCTCGCGTCAATTTAAAAAAACATCCCAGTTTTCAAGTAGTTTAGCTGCTACGCTAGGTTTGTGTAACATGGTTTGTGCCCCTTTATACCGCCTGCTCGCGTCAATTTAAAAAAACATCCCAGTTTTCAAGTAGTTTAGCGGCTACGCTAGGTTTGTATAACATGGTTTGTGCCCCTTTATACCGCCTGCTCGCGTCAATTTAAAAAAACATCCCAGTTTTCAAGTAGTTTAGCTGCTACGCTAGGTTTGTGTAACATGGTTTGTGCCCCTTTATACCGCCTGCTCGCGTCAATTTAAAAAAACATCCCAGTTTTCAAGTAGTTTAGCGGCTACGCTAGGTTTAGGTAGCATGGTTTGTGATACAAAAGTGAGTAAAATTTATAAAAAGTAAGTACTTAAATTATAAACATGTCATTTTACGTTATTGATATTACTGCTTAATGGCAACACTTAATTTTATGTGATGTAACATCTTTATTCTTTTTCTATGGTTTTCATGTGTTAAAATGCTTTAAAGATGGCTTGTGTTTATTGAAAATTTAAAAGTCGTGTAATTCTGTTAATATTGCTTGCCGCCGCCTAATTCTTTCAGATTCGGATTCCCCGGCCCAAAGTTAGTATAAAAATAACTAGTTTGATTTTCTAGGAATCAGAATGTTTCCAAAATGGCCATTTTCCTAGAGGTGTCAAAAAAATTTTTAAAGTCGTATAATTCAGTTAATATTGCTTGCCGCCGCCTAATTCTTTCAGATTCGTATTCCCCGGCCCATAGTTAGTATAAAAATAACTAGTTTGTATTTTTAGGAATTTGGCCAGTAAACCGAACTTTAGCCCAAAGAACAATAATTTTAATTTTAAATATAATGTGGGCATATCACCATTCTCTTGATAGCTTATCCACAGGATAAGTGAATTTTCAATTTATTTATTTAACACACTGGAGTGTTATTTATTTAAGACACTGCAATATGATCAATTTCAGCTGAACACAGGAAAATTTTTGGCGTTCGGTTTGGAAATTTTCCCGCCTTCATAAAAAAATCATATCTCCGAATTTTAATATGGAGACATATGAACTGATTGTTGTGCTGGATAGTTAATGAATTCACTTATATTTAACCGTTTATTGCATATTTATATGATTCAAATTTTTTTTTTAATTCGTAATCTCGTGAAATCTGCGTATTATTTACTTTTAAATTGTCGTATGTGATACCCATTTGGTGCAATAATAAATATTATGACTTTTATATATGTCTGTGGTCTATTTGATTATCACAGATATAAATTTATATTTGACCATTATTTTTAAATATTTGTAAAAATACGATTAACAATTTGGGAAGCGGGAATGGGTACCGCCGCCCTGGGAACCTTTATTGGATAACCAACACCTCTGCCATAGGTCACCCCAAGTGGTTCGCTACGTTTGGTGATTTAGCAGGGGTGCCCGGGTTCATGGGGTCAGGTTTGTCTAGGTCTTGGAGGCGGATGACCAGGACACACTGAACCCCAGATTCCTACCCATCCCTTAACCCCTCTTTCTTCTCAGAACTCCCCTCTCCTTCATTTCCTTAAAATACCCTCTACACAGCATCCCTAAAGATGACGTAGGCCCTGAGGGAAATTATTTTCCTCAGGGCCTCCTGTGTGGAGAGCTCTTGTAAAAAAAATGCGGAATGTTTAAAAATAAATAATTTACGTGTGCAGTTCAGTGAAAACTTCAGAAAACTAAAGTAGACAAGAGTGGGGATGAGCCCGATTATTCCATCACATTCTGTCGCAGGCTCAATCATATAAATATATTTGTTTGTCTCTTTTTGGTGTTGTTTTTCGTTTCATCGATTTTCAAATCAGAACGGTGCTAAAGAAGTTTTTACTTCAAAATGTTTTAAAATATCTCTTCAATTTGGCCACATTTTAGCGGGTATTTGAAAATTAGTCAAAATAAAAAAAAAAAATTATTTGCTTCAAAAACGCTTAAGTCCGTGGGTAAAGTCCGAGTTTACTTGTCAGTACCCGAACGCGTATTCCCAAACCCTAACGCGTTTCAGTCGCTCTACCGACTGAAATGCGTTAGGGTTTGGAATGCATAAATCACCTTCCAAACACTACCGCGTTTCAGTCGCCTTCGCGCTCTGTTGCTCTGTGTTTCTGTGAGGGTGACGAACGTAATTATAGAAGGGTAAGCAGAGAGGATGGACCGCGTTTTTTTTAAATTACAAAATCTATTTTCTACATTGAAAATATTTATTTTTCAAGTCAATAAAACCCGCGTTTTTTTTAACTTAAACTATATATATAGTCACATTTACTTACAAGCCTATACCTACTGGTTCAGTTACCCAACCCAACATACCAAAATACCATCAGATAGCTTCACCGCAGGGGTAGGCAGAGAGGATGGACCGCCAAACAACTCGGTCACATTGCTTGGTTCAATCACATTCATACATACAAGATTAGGTACCTATTCCTAATATTTTAGTTTTGACAACGGACTAATGTCTATTCTATTAGAGTAAAAGAAGTGACCGAAAACGC
The DNA here is from genome assembly GCA_917563855.2 of Limnephilus lunatus. Classification (NCBI taxonomy): domain Eukaryota; kingdom Metazoa; phylum Arthropoda; class Insecta; order Trichoptera; family Limnephilidae; genus Limnephilus; species Limnephilus lunatus. The sequence goes on from OU830596.1 coordinate 10,188,599, forward strand.
ATTGATTTTTGTTGTATCTTTCAATCTCCTTAATAAAATCTATTTTATTGATATTGGAAGATATATTATTACTCCAATATGGCTTCTTATGTTTAGCAATATTTCCCATTATGTAGGTACGTGAGATTTATGAAATACATAATTCAAAATAATTATAGACTGGGTTTAATAAAGATTACTAAATTAGACATAATAAGGATTCCTATATAACTGAAACGCGGTAGGGATTGTTATGAATAAATCACCTTACAAATCCTATACTGATTCAGTCGCCTACGCGCTACGTTGCTCTATCGGTTTCTGTGAGGGTAACGACCGTAATTATAAGAGAAGTTTTTGATAATAATAATTAAATGTGTACAATATTTGCATTATATTCCCAAATATAATTCCCATCTGTTCTAATCTTTATCATTATGTGTTTATAATATGTACCTACATATTATCATTATGTATATATATGTACCTACCTATTACTTTTAAATTAGAATGCTAAACAAGCAGCAGTTAATCTTATGTTTAAATGGATATTTTATTTTATTCTATTTCTTCTCTTTGTTATTCATACTTTACAAAATATGTAAGTAAGCTTATGCAATGCAAACACCAGTTAAAAATACATTTACCTATTATTATAATATTATTTTAATACTAGACTAATCAAACAACAGTAATAATTATGTATAAATTGTTTGATTTATTTTATTGTTTCTGTTCTCTTTCTAGTTCTCATTTATACAAAATGTCTATGTAGGACTATAATTTGAAATGCAAACACCAGATACCTTTATGTTTTAATCATTTACTTTTCAGTATACTTATATATTACTTTTATGGTAATTTAAATAACTATTCTAAACAAACCACGGTTATCTTTTTTGTATTAATCGGTTATTTAATTTATTAGTAATATAATTTATTTTTTTTAAATTCTTTCTCTTCTCTTTTTTTCTTATTTTATATAACCCATGTGTGTAGGACTATGATTTGCAATGCTTACACAAATAACCTATATGATTTAATCATCTGTTATTAAGTACCTACCTAAGTAATTAATATTATAAAAAAAAAACTATGCTTAACAAAGAACAGTTACTATGTTTTAATCTTTTATTTTATTTTTTTATATTTTTATATTATTTACAGACCATGTTCCAAATATGTTAATACTCATCCTAATTTGACTGTCCTAAAACAAGAATCCTCCTAGTTGGGCAGTCAAAACATTTCTTAAATAATGTATATCTCTAAATGTATAATTTTTTACTACTATATATATAAAAAAATAAAGCTTGCATTTTATTCCCGAAAGGTTATATACCCATTGTGGGATCTTTAATAGTACAGTGACAGTGCGTGTAGACGATGTAGACATGTAATTAAAACTAGCTATAACTATTTCGTCATTTACTGCCTGCTCCTTGCTTCAGTGACATTCATTCACTGTCACATTTACTTACAAGCCTATTTCAGTTTCCCCAACATACCATAATACCATCAGATAGTTTCACCGCAGGGGTAGGCAGAGAGGATGGACCGCCAAACAATTCGGTCACATTGCTTGGTTCAATCACATTCATACATACAAGATTAGTCACCTATACCTATTATTTTAGTTATATGACTGAAATTTATGTATGTTTTTAAATGCTTACATTGCAAAAGCAAATGCAACTATTACAAAAGCTTTTTTTATGTTTTGATACAATGTATCGTATTATTTGTAGGATAAATACATTATCACATGATTCAAGAGTCTTATTAGATTATTAAATCAAAAATAATTAAATTTATTTCAAATGTTCTGGATTTCAATGAGGCTAATTACTGTATTATTTATCATTAACGAATACTAGCCACAGTTTTTATTTGTGATTTGTTAGTTTGAACTTACCTCTGTTTAATCACACGTTCAAATGTTATAATGCGATGAGTCAATATTAAAGTGAAATCGTTAAAATGGTTTGTTTTATTTACAAGCAGAGTACCTGACAGAGTTGTTTAACGGTCCGCCCTCTCTGCCTACCCCTGCGGTGAAATTATCTAATGATAATATAGTACGTTGGGGTAACTGAACTAGTAAGCATAGGCTTGTAAGTAAGTGTGACAATGAATGAATGTCACTGAAGCAAGGAGCAGGAAGTAAATGACGACATATTATTTGCTAGTCTTAATTACATGTCTACATCGTCTACAAGTACTGTCACTGTACTATTAAATATCCCACAATGGGTATCTTACCTTTTGGGAATAAAATTCAAGCTATATGGGAATTATTTTTGGCAATATAATGGAAATATTGTAAACATTTAATTATTATTATCAAAAACTTCTCTATAATTACGGTCGTCACCCTCACAGAAACAGATAAAGCAACGTAGCGCGTAGGCGACTGAATCGGTATAGGATTTATAAGGTGATTTATGCATAACAAACCCTTCCGCGTTTCAGTCATATGTCAATCCTTATTAAACCCAGTCTATAATTATTTTGAATTAGGTATTTCATAAATCTCACGTACCTAGTCATGCGAATCAAAAATGGTGATAATGGGAAATATTGCTAGACATAAGAAGCCACATTGTAGTAATAGTGTATCTTCCAATATCAATAAAATAGATTTTATTAAGGAGATTGAAAGATTCAAAAAAAATCGTGCGTTTTCGGTCACTTCTTTTACTCTAATAGAATAGACATTAGTCCGTTGTCAAAACTAAAATATTAGGTATAGGTACCTAATCTTGTATGTATGAATGTGATTGAACCAAGCAATGTGACCGAATTGTTTGGCGGTCCATCCTCTCTGCCTACCCCTGCGGTGAAACTATCTGATGGTATTATGGTATGTTGGGGAAACTGAAATAGGCTTGTAAGTAAATGTGACAGTGAATGAATGTCACTGAAGCAAGGAGCAGGCAGTAAATGACGAAATAGTTATAGCTAGTTTTAATTACATGTCTACATCGTCTACACGCACTGTCACTGTACTATTAAAGATCCCACAATGGGTATATAACCTTTCGGGAATAAAATGCAAGCTTTATTTTTTTATATAAATAGTAGTAAAAAATTATACATTTAGAGATATACATTATTTAAGAAATGTTTTGACTGCCCAACTAGGAGGATTCTTGTTTTAGGACAGTCAAATTAGGATGAGTATTAACATATTTGGAACATGGTCTGTAAATAATATAAAAATATAAAAAAATAAAATAAAAGATTAAAACATAGTAACTGTTCTTTGTTAAGCATAGTTTTTTTTTTATAATATTAATTACTTAGGTAGGTAGGTACTTAATAACAGATGATTAAATCATATAGGTTATTTGTGTAAGCATTGCAAATCATAGTCCTACACACATGGGTTACATAAAATAAGAAAAAAAGAGACGAGAAAGAATTAAAAAAAAAAAAAATTATAATACTAATAAATTAAATAACCAATTAATACAAAAAAGATAACCGTGGTTTGTTTAGAATAGTGATTTAAATTATCATAAATGTAATATATAAGTATACTGAAAAGTAAATGATTAAAACATAAAGGTATCTGGTGTTTGCATTTCAAATTATAGTCCTACATAGACATTTTGTATAAATGAGAACTAGAAAGAGAACAGAAACAATAAAATAAATCAAACAATTTATACATAATTATTACTGTTGTTTGATTAGTCTAGTATTAAAATAATATTATAATAATAGGTAAATGTATTTTTAACTGGTGTTTGCATTGCATAAGCTTACTTACATATTTTGTAAAGTATGAATAACAAAGAGAAGAAATAGAATAAAATAAAATATCCATTTAAACATAAGATTAACTGCTGCTTGTTTAGAATTCTAATTTAAAAGTAATAGGTAGGTACATATATACATATAATGATAATATGTAGGTACATATTATATACACATAATGATAAAGATTAGAACAGATGGGAATTATATTTGGGAATATAATGCAAATATTGTACACATTTAATTATTATTATCAAAAACTTCTCTTATAATTACGGTCGTTACCCTCACAGAAACCGATAGAGCAACGTAGCGCGTAGGCGACTGAATCAGTATAGGATTTGTAAGGTGATTTATTCATAACAATCCCTACCGCGTTTCAGTTATATAGGAATCCTTATTATGTCTAATTTAGTAATCTTTATTAAACCCAGTCTATAATTATTTTGAATTATGTATTTCATAAATCTCACGTACCTACATAATGGGAAATATTGCTAAACATAAGAAGCCATATTGGAGTAATAATATATCTTCCAATATCAATAAAATAGATTTTATTAAGGAGATTGAAAGATACAACAAAAATCAATGCGTTTTCGGTCACTTCTTTTACTCTAATAGAATAGACATTAGTCCGTTGTCAAAACTAAAATATTAGGTATAGGTACCTAATCTTGTATGTATGAATGTGATTGAACCAAGCAATGTGACCGAGTTGTTTGGCGGTCCATCCTCTCTGCCTACCCCTGCGGTGAAACTATCTGATGGTATTTTGGTATGTTGGGTTGGGTAACTGAACCAGTAGGTATAGGCTTGTAAGTAAATGTGACTATATATATAGTTTAAGTTAAAAAAAACGCGGGTTTTATTGACTTGAAAAATAAATATTTTCAATGTAGAAAATAGATTTTGTAAGTAAAAAAAACGCGGTCCATCCTCTCTGCTTACCTTTCTATAATTACGTTCGTCACCCTCACAGAAACACAGAGCAACAGAGCGCGAAGGCGACTGAAACGCGGTAGTGTTTGGAAGGTGATTTATGCATTCCAATCCCTAACGCGTTTCAGTCGGTAGAGCGACTGAAACGCGGTAGTGTTTGGAAGGTGATTTATGCATTCCAAACCCTAACGCATTTCAGTCGGTAGAGCGACTGAAACGCGTTAGGGTTTGGGAATACGCTACCCGAACTTATGAATAGATAAATTATCCTTGTTTTCTTCATATTGCGTGTATTTATTTGTTAATAAACGATATCGTACTGATAACCTATCAAGGGGACGGTGAAATATCCTCTATTGTCGTACACATAAGAAGAAAATCTACAATCTACATACATTACTCAGTTAAAATCTGAAACACTCCGATGGTGAGCTCTGGCGTCCTGAAATTTAAACTTCTTTTTGGTTTGGGATTCCTACGGTTACATCTTTTGGTACTATAAATCAAAATATATTATTTTAGCTGGGGTATCCGGATTCGCTAAGGGAGTTGATATAAGATTGGACTGACGGTCGAACCCATGATAGATTTTGCTTTATATAGGTACCCCTACCAATGGGTAGCCCCATCCATGCAAAAAAAGGTCTACAATGTTCCAGAACATTTCACAACATACGAGAGTATTCTGGAATATTTCAAAATGATCTGGGATCTTCCGGAATGTTCGAAAAAGTCTCAGACTATTTTACAACATTTCACACCATTCCAGAATGTTCCGGGATTTTCTGGAATGTTGTAGAATGCTCTCGAATACTCTCGAATGTTCTGGACTGTTCTAAAAATTTCTAAAGGGCGAAACCCTTCTGCCCTTGTATCTTCAAAAGCTAGCCCTTCAGGTAAAAACGGGAACCTTCTTCATGGATGGCAATAGATGGCCATACACCATATAACTCCCATGATTATACCGTGACTCGTTTCTGAGTTTTAGCAGCATTACAATTATTATTAATACATTGATTTATAATATATTTTTTTTAAATATATACCTATTGATTTATCGAAGCACTATGATTCATGATAGATAAATTGTTGCAATTTACCTAAAATTTAAGAAAGTCTGCGTTATTATCACTAGTCCAATCTCACCGTTTGATAGTTTTACTCAGACCAATGAAAAAATTTAAAGTTTACAAGCGCGCAATATGTTATTTGTATTATTATAGGTTTCTTAGAAAATTACTGAGACGTAGAAAATAACAATCACGTTCAAGTTATTTTTATTCTTTTCCAAAGCTCAATCCACTGAAAAGACAATACCAAGAAGTGTAATTTTTGTGATATTTTACCGATTTGCAAGAAAATAGCCATCGTACAAGACCTTTCAACTCCTAGTTTCTAGACAGGGCAAATAAATTGAATATCCGTTCAAGAAATATTTTTGACATTTAAAAGTGTTAGATTACTTTTTGTAAAATAAGGAAAAATTGAGCTTACTTCGGGCTCACGGATATGCCCACACTTCTAAGTGATTTTATTACAAACTAGCGAGTTCCCGGCATGCGTTGCAATGCCATTCAAAGATGTAAATTGTTTCTCCCTGCATGTCCTTTCCCATGAGTTCTCGTTCCCCTCCCGCGTTCCCTTCCCACCTTCACCGCCTTTCCCTCCCTCGTCACCCCTCCAGCGAACCCCACCTCCTTCGTTACCCTCCCCCTCCTGCATTCATACCTGCCACTAAAATATATAAAATACACACATTTTCATACCACTCGCGCACCACCCGTAGTAATTTTTCTATTCAAATGTCATAACGCCAGAGCTTACCATTATATATAGCCTATAATCTTCGCGGCCGTGCGCACAACCAATCACAAAAGTTTCATCGCAATCGGATAACCGGTATGGCAGCGCATAAAATACGAACAAACTAATATTGATTTTTATATATGAGCTTGTAAAATACTCCTAAATCTATAGAAAAAAAAAAAAAAAATTTATTTGGTTTCTTAAAAAAATACGCATTTTTTTCTCCGGACTAAAATATTAATTCTTTTAAATTTTCATTAGAAAAACTCTCTTCTTATAACTTTTGAAGGTTATTCCCATAATTGTAATATATCATGGAAGAAGAAGATAAAACTAATAATCTAAACGCAAATATGAATTATTTTAATTACTATGTAAAAATGTTTTCTAAAATATATTATGTTAAAATATTAAATATATAAGGTAAAAACTGTAATATATAGAAATAAATAAATAAATAAAAAAACTGGGACTCCAACCCAGTACCTTTCGTCTTACCGGGACAAACCTCTTACCAATTCAACCACTGCTACCTCTTATTTGAACGTCATTTTTGTCAATCTCATATTTTAAATTTTGGAATAACAGTATTAATTTTTCGAATTGGTAATGCGTTTGTACCGATAACACGTGAGGCTATGGGTCCGAGTCCCAGTTGCGACCGTTATCTTTTTTTATTTTCCTGTGCCTAGTTCTCTTTCAAATTTTCGTTTAGATTATTATTAGTGTGATCTTCTCCTTCAATGATTAAATCTTTTAGTGATTAAAGACTTATTATCTAAATATTTGTTTGTGTTACTGTTAGGTTAGGTTAGTACACATAATACTCGTTATTAGGCACGAAACGACACAAATAATTATCGGGACATAATATTATTATGACCCCAGTTTTATCCGGATACAAAAACTGAGTTCTAAGTTTTTTGTGTCGCGTGTTCTGTTCTCGGAACAAGTTTGGTCCTTTGTCTCGACACGACATGAAATCGGTGGCTTGCTTCCAAAATGGCCCAAGTCAGTTTTTGAAATATCACTCAGTCTATGTGGATTTTGTAGAATTCCGCTAATTTCTTAATACGCACATATTATTTAAATAACACTTTGATTCAACACAATTAATTAATACAAAAAACAACTATTTATGTGGGGGAGATAAATATGAGATGGTAAGAGTTACATGCATTAGATTTCTTTTTTAATACATCCACAATTATGATTTCGATTTTTTTTCGCAAATGAATGAATGCAAATCTTAGAAGTGGAAATTAACCCACTTCCCGACATCTGATCAAGCTGAAACTCGAAAATAGAGTCGTTGTCGATGACAATACATTCTATCAATTATTGGCAATCTAGCGCACACTTCGTGGACATATGAGCATTTCTCTGAAATTGGCTACTAGTCGACTCAAGAAATGACGCAACTACGTCGTTTCGTGGCGGAAAGTTGAAAATTTGTAAAAATAACCTTAAAATTTAACGTGCTTTGACGGTTTTGACAACTATATGTTTTCTTGAAGATTCATTTTGAAGGATAGATAGTACGCATACATTTTGTAAGTAACCGAAACCAATAACCTATTTTGTACATGTCTTTCCTTCTTCCCCAATGTAAATAGTTGTTTCTTGTAGTAATTATTTATTTATTTTACACACAAAGGGCTTTTACATAATATATAAAGACAGTACAATTTTAACAGATAAAATATAAATAAAGTTACAATAAAAAACCAAAATACACGCATGAAATAAAAATAAAAGCAAACAAAAATTAAAAGTACCGTGAGAAATAAAAACAATAAAGTTGTGATAAAAAATTAAAAAATACATACATGATATAAATAAATAAGGAACAAAAACTTAAAAGTACTCTGATCAGATGTGTGATTAAGTTGTAACTATGTGTTGTTTCAATAATTTTTACGTATAGAGGTGAAAATCAAATTATACAATTTTAACGAAGCGATTTCGAAAATCGGAAAGTCCTTTCTCGAAATCGAAAGGCTCTTTTAGAATAATTCGGAAATTTCCAAGTTTTGAGGCGAAATCGCAAAAAAAAACGTATTCTGAAAAACTAACCTCGGCCCTTTTAGAAGCGAGTCTCCGAAATAATATGAAGCATTTTTACCAGCGGGTAATAAAAACATTTACGGGCTACACGCACGAGTTACTTACTCTCGAGAAATGATATTAAAGATATATTTGTCGTATTTCGTCTTTATATACCTCATAAAAGGGAACATTTAATTTGTTCGATTAGTTGTCCCACATTTCAGTAATATATTTTTATTCACCTACAGTAGTTTCAAAAAATATAGTCGGCTAAATATTTCTTAATTTTTGCCGACGAAAATTATTTAACAAACTGGCCAATCATCTCTCCAATTCTCTGTTGTGGTAGACAAAGAGGATGGGCAGTCACACAGCTCTGTCTTGATACACACTCCTTATATATTTTTTAAAATTAATAGATGTTTGGATAAATGTTGGATTTTTTAATGATTTTAGAAGAGTAATTATATACTTCGCCATTTAAATGCTGGTTTCAATTTGGGAGGCGGGTAAGGGTACCGCCGCCCCAGGAAACAGTTTTGGATAACCAACCCCTCCAAGTGGTGCGCTGCGTTTGGTGACTTAGCCGGTTGCCCGGGTTAATGGGGTGAGGTTTATCGTCGTTATGCGTCTGCCCACCAGCTGCATAGCAGGCCGGATCGGGAAAGAATGGTTGAGGGAGTCCCTTTGACTTCTCCAGCATTACTCTCTCGGAACATTGCTCTGCACCGCAATGGGAGGGACGGATTCATACGTCCGTCAGATGACACAGGTCCTGAGGGGAATTATTTTCCTCAGGGCTTCCTGCGTGGAGCTAATGTAAAAAAAATCTGGTTAAATATGCGGTTAGGTTATGTTAGGTTAGGTAAAGGGTTGATATTATACAGGTTGTAAGAAAAATATTTGACTTACAAATGCCGTAAAGGAAGCCTCAAGTCTTAGCACTTTTCGTAGGATATGTGCATTATACCTATGTAAGAAATATTTTTTGATTTGTAACATACTTAACAATATTATTTTAACCAGTTCTGTATCATATATTTTTGTCTAGTTATCTTTATTTTCTTCTTAAAATGTATTTGTAAATGTTTCTGTACTTCGTAAATTGTGGTTTTTTAATATTTTCCTACTAGATGACAAACAAAACAAAAAAGTGATTCCTGACATGAAGTAAAAAATCTAATTGAAGTCTTGGTCTCCGGTGATGTTTTTTTTTTTATTTGAAATTTTCGTCAAAAAAAATCAGTATGTATTGGACAGTTAGGGGGTAAGGGTTTGAGCGATTACTCGGCTGAGTGACCCGCGGAAGAATTTTTTGTTTTTTGTTTCAAAGAAAAAAAATTATGATCAATTTTGTTCTTCTTGCTGACCAATAGTGGCTGTTCAACTGACTTTATTTGCCGGCATAAAACATTTTACAGCTGACTTAAATCTCAAAATTATGCTATATTTTAAAAGAATTTAGTTTTACCGTAGTACCTACCACTGAGTTCAAGTTTTTACAATTCATTAAGAGTATTTTCAACTCTGAAACGAAGTGTGTATGCAAACATTTATATTTTGAATTCTATATTTGAAAAAAAAAAATTCAAAATACGTATATTTTTTCGAACCTCGTCGGGATTTGAACACATGACCTCTGGCCCAGAGCCAAGGATTTTAACAATCCGTTATGCCGTTAAGGTTAAACGTCACGTACGTTATAATCTACGCGTTCACAGATGGCGCCAATCAAATTATTTTAGGTTTTCAATGCTTTTTTCCCGTTACGCTTTAAAATATTAAGCTAAATTAATTGTTCGCGATCGTACATATTTAATTAGAATATAAATAAATAGTTTTGTCCATAAATAGTACAATAGTGAGCTCTGGCGTCCAGAAATTATGCTTTTCTAAACCGTTCATCCGATTGCGATGAAACTTTGGTGAGTTATGGTGAGCATGCCCGCGAAGGCTTCTATATAAACTGGTGAGCTCTGGCATTATGAAAATTCTATAAAAAAATTGCAGTGAGTAGCACGCGAGCTGTTTGAAAACTGGGAGGGGAACGCGGGAGTGGGGTTCGCGGGACGAGGGAAGCGGGAGAGGGGAATGGGGATGCGGGAGAGTAAGGGACGGTGGAAGGGGAACGGACACGCAGGTAGAAACAATTTATTTTTTAAGTGGCGTTGCAACGCATGCCGGGTACTCGTTAGTTATCAATGTCAGTGGTAACTGTCAATCAACTGTCAGTGGGAACGAATTAATCAATAAAATATAATAAACTCTTTTCAAGGTTAATTTTCTGCTGAAAGTACAAATGGTGGTGGCTCTAACACATGCTCTTTTTATGGGTTACTTATATTCACGAATACCAAGTCCTTGAAAACAACCTTTCGTGCATCACCACTTGTCATGGGTTTTTTTCCATTTGCATAGCTAATACATCATTACAAAAATAAAACATTAAAAAAAAAACGCTTCGATTGTGTTTAAAGAGCTGAACAAAAAAATCGTGTCGTTTTTAGATCCAATTTAACTTTTAATTAACTTCTTTATAAATTTAGTTTATTTTTATATATTAACACACTTCAAAGCAGGCGAAATCAAGGAACATTTTTGAGAAAATGGAATCTTTTTAACCGATATATCTTTTAAAAAATAATATTTACATTTTTTTTTATATAGTAGGTACTCACAACACCCCAACTAATATATATTTTTATCAGGGAAACAAACAGTTATAGGTATTTTACTAAATTAATTGAATATTACATGGTTGCATGAACCAGCGAAGTTTCCGCAAAAATTCATGAAAACATAAAATGGTAGAAAAAGAAGAAAGAAAAATAAATTTAAAAAAAACACAGATTAAATTATATAAGATAGGTAATATGAAATTAAACCATTACTTATATAAAAATAATACGTTTTCACATCATAAGATAATGTTCAAGGATAAACATGATTAAAAAAAGAAAAACAACATAATGATAACGAGAAAACAAAACACATCAGGGGTAGAGGGTTCGTAATTAAAGATTTGTTTTAATTTTTTTCTATTATGAATTTAGTTAATTGACCTTAGGACAAATAACTATGAAAGTATTGTCTTTAATTGTAGTCTACTTTGTAATAGGACTTAACAAACAGAAGTTAAAGTAATTTTTGGACCATTTAGTGACATTTTGTAAAAAATGTATGTATTAGGTAGATTACAAAAAAATGGTGTTCGCTTCGGTACAAATCATTAAAACCGAAATACAATTTGCGCATCTCCGGCAATGACGTTATATAAAAATAGACTCGCCATAGTCTCACATACTCACAATATAATGTGGAAAGCAAGCAACACTCTTTTGTTTTCAGCGGTTTTCAGTATAATTTCTAAATTCAAAACTTTATTCCTGTGTGATAAAGATAGACAATCAAAGAATGTACGTGTGTGAATGTCATAAATATATGGTAGGGCGGCTTATTAATTTCTTCGCCGAATACTGCTTTCACATCACGGGTGTGACCCATGGGTGTTAACAAGATACTCTCTCTCGATTACACAATGGACGGGTAAAGAATACAATGACGTATTATTATAAAATTAATTGTTATAATTGATAATAATAAGTAATTTGCGTGTACTTACAAATAATGATGTGTTATTCCTTCGCCTTTACGACTATTTGCCGTGAAATTGAAGCATTTTCTCATCACACAGGAGGGCATTTTGGCGCTTTGCAATGCAATTTACTTACTGGTAAGACACGACCTCACTCGACGCGTAGCAGTTTAGTACTAAAGTACTAGAAATAGAGACAGCTACAATCGTCTTGTTTTTGGCTTCCCACTTTGAGATTTCTACCCGCGTCCAGTATTAACGTCATTGATCTCCGGTGCCAAAGTGTAAGTTTCCTTTTGATAAAATATTATTCCACAGAAAAGATACGGAAGATGAATAAGACTATTATCACTTATACAAAAATATTTATATGTTTTATATATACGCAATAATAGTCGGGACCCTTACAAAGAGATTGGTGTACAATATTCATATAAAAATATTGGACTGCAATGCCTTTCCACGCATTTAAGTAGGGTCTGCGTAAAAATAGAACTACCCTTCCGGCTCAAAGAGGGTAAATTATACTCCAGCTTAGCAGTTAATTATACTCCTTTGTTATATTGTTGATAGTTGCTAGGTTATACCAAATACCAAGGGCAAGGGCTAGCTGAAAGCGACGTCAGCCAAAAGGTTGACCTTGGTTAAGTACGGCTTCTCAACCTCCCGACAAGCTTAGCTTCTTGCACAGACAGCCCTACTAACTTAAATTATCAATAGTTTTTTTTCATTAAACATGAATTATTTGATTGCATTCTGGTATTTTAATTTTACTTTCGGCCTGCGTCCCAGACAAATCCTAAATTTAAAGTTCAAAAATTCTATTTTCGGTTGTCTCTAGAACCTAGAACTCGGATTTAGTGTAATTTTAAAAATGGTAACTGTCTGTCCCTCAGGCCTCGGGCCTATTTTGTCAAGAAGGTCAAAATATTTCCGCTTTCCAATAAAATCCGAATAAATGGGATATTTCTAAACGCATCCGAAAACTAAAAACTCTTTTTGAAAGGTGATGAAATACGCCTTTAGATTTTATAATTCGAAATAAACATCAATTTTTTTTTATGCAAACATAAGAAAGTTTTAAAAATGGCTCACCTAACGTTTTTTCTAACTAAAATTACTAAAAACAAAAAAACAGACATTTTATTAGGCAAATGCATTTTAAACGTCATCTCACTTTTTTGTAAAAATAATAATAAAAATTTCCCAAACTTTCATAATTTTTATTCTAATTCGGTCGGAAAATTTGGTTTTATAAAGGTGTAAATACTTACTAATTATTTTGCGGTTAACTTTTAGATTGAATATAAAGCATGGCGTTTTCTCTTTCTAACACAATTTAGATCATATTTTTAACCATGATAGGTTGGGAGACACAGCGATTTCTATGGGACCTATATGAGTTGTTCCGAAAACCGAAAAAATTAGGGGTTAAAGAATTTAAACAATCGATAAATTATCTTTTTGTTTTGAAAAGTTTTATTATCTATGTACCTACATTTGTTTCTTAATTTATTTTTATTTTTAAGTTTGCTAGTGAATGACACGGATGTGTCGAAACCGGTAGTTTAATAACAAATGTACATAGAAAATAAAACTTTTCCAAACAAAATGTTTAGAAATTTTTACCTAGTTAATGTCCAAGAATACAAAAAAATGATAAATTATCTACCTATAATTGGAACTGATTAGCGAAAAATTCAAATTATCCAGTAATTTTTCATGGGTCTGTATTAGTAAACACTGTGTTTATTAAATTGGTATTAGTTCTTCGAGACTATTTTATAATGACCATAAATAAATTATCCTTTTTCACAACTGTCTCATACACCGAATAGATAACAGATACTAGAAATACCTTATTTTATTTTATTTTATTTATTATAGAGAAAGTTGACAGCAAATCAGAGATTACAAAATAATACAAGATTAGCAAATAATACAATAATAATATGTTAATTATGCCAATTGTGAACTTTCCATTTATGATAGTGAATGATAAAGTGTGACATTGTAAGGGTAATTAATTAATTTATTTTTTAGTTTCAATATATGAAAAAAGTGAGTTTTCGTTTTATACCACGTAAAGTCGAGTTAAAAATGTCAATGTGGTAATAATTTAAGTTAATTGAGTGTGTGGATATGTAGATAAATGAGTTCTGTTTGGAGTTGGTCTTGCAAAGAGGGAGATTAAAGGTAAGCGACCGTCTGCTGTTGCGATTTGGAACATGGAATGATAGGCGTTGAATAAGATCAGGACAATCGATTCAGTTATGTGTAATTTTAAATAATATTACCGAATCTGCTATATTTCTTCGACAAGTTGACGTTTGTATTTTAAAAAAACTTTGCACAGTCTTCATTACTAACATGAGATCGAAAAGAGCGGAAATTGAGGTATTTTGAACGCTTTCAATTCTATTTTTGTGTACTGCATAGCCTGGGTTCCACACTTGAGATGCATTCTCAAGGATACTACGAACATAATATGAGAAATACAGTGTTTTGAAAGCAATAAGGTCATTAAATTATTTACAGGAGCGTATTATGAAACCAAGCATAGAAGATGCGTTAGTTAGTTATTCTTACATGTGGACATCGTATATCGCCATCCCATTTAAATTTAGAAAACACAGTTTTGTATTGAAAATGTAAGGTCTGATTGGCCAGACTTTTAGTACGTGAAACACGCCCACATCACATTCCTTATTCTTTCTCTTCGATACAATATACTCGTAATTAATGACTTTCTTGTTTATCCTACGATGGTAGATTATTAATTTTTGACAGGTCCTTTATTTTAAATAAATATTGAAACAATATTAATAACGACCTCCGTAGTGTAGTGGCTAAGACTCTTGACTCACAATCCGGAGGTCGCGGGTTCGAACCCGGCGTGCGCAAATAAATTTTATTTGATTAATTTGTGTTATTTCACAATTAATTATTTAAAAAATAATATATAGTGTATTTGCGGCACGTTCCAGAGTGGAAGATACTATCAGTATCGCCCTGGTGTAAGACCACCATTCAGAATTGAAACGTTGCTTGAAAATGGCTTTAGCCGTGTTTGGTGACCAGATCTGAATAGCCAGGTACTTCCCAACCTTCCTCTTCCCCACCTCCTTCCCCTCCCCACTACCTTCAGCCTCACAACATACCCCAATTGGGGATGCCATAGTCTCACTGGCTCCAGACGGGAGCAGTTGAGATTCTTGTGCGGTATTCAATGTAAAAAAATAAATAAATAAAATAAACGATCAAAACACATGTATTAGAAACATGTACAGAAAACTGTGAAGGTTATCTCAGTCATTTTTTTTTTAAATTGACAATATGTTAAGTGCTCCCATTACCTTCATTAACCAGTCAGATCTATTTGTTCGGTTTTCGGAACAAATCATATAGATAAGTCTCATAGAAATCTCCCCAATACGATCTAAGTGTTAGAAAGAACAAATACCACGCTTTATATTTAAATCTAAAAATTAATCACAAAGTAATTAAAATTAGCACCTTCATGAATCTCAACGTTCCAGCCGTAATTTAAAAAATATATGAAACATTGGAAATTTTTGATTAATTACTTTTACATGAAACGACAAAAAAGTGAGTTGACGATAACGTTTATGAACATGTGCCTATGAAAATATGTACTTGTTTTATTTTTTTTCGTTATCAGTAATTTTAATTAGAAAAAACGTAAGGTGAACCATTTTAAAAACTTTTATTCGATTTCATTGCAAAACCTAAATATTTAGACCATCTTACAAATATAGTCGAGGCCTGAAGTTGAATGGTTCCACACAGTAGGCTTTGAGGAAAATAATTTATTTGCCTTTTTGTGGATGCTATGTGAATGGGCTTTAAAGGAAAGGAAGGAGACGGTAGGAATCTGGACGTATCGGGACGTATCCTATCCACTGCGGTTCAAGGTGATGAGTCGAGAAAATCCGCTGGAGAGATCAAAATGTCTACCTCAACCAGTCTCTCCCGATCCGTCCCGCCACTCAATAGATGGGCAAACACATCCGACGCAAAGACCTAGACAAACCTCACCCTATGAACACTGGCATCCCAAGTCACCAAACGTAGCGAATCACGGATGACCTGTGGCAGAGGTGTTGGTTATCCAATAAATGATTCCAGATATACATATCCAATAAATGATTCCAGATATATATTTCCATACCGGCCCCCCAAATTGAATCATCTATTTTTTGTTAATTCTGAGTTTTCTAGTTTGAGTGCAGAATCAATTACATATTTTAGCTCAAAGCCAAAAATGAAGTTTGTTCGCAGTTTACCGTTACAGAGTAACAATGCGATAAACAAATTTTGTTTTTGAAACAGGTTCTTATCCGGGTAAAATTATTGATAAAGGAGGTTTTCTTCAATTAATATTACACGAGTACCTAATGTTATATAGTTGATTGTAAAACTTAAAGTTAAAATATTTGGTGTGACTGATTGAACCCAAAACGAGTATGCTTCGAGTTTACCTGCTGTTTTTTGCAACATATAGGTATGCCTCTGGATGCCAGTAAATGATAAATCGTTGTTCATGAACTTTTTGAACTGCTGTCATCGACAATCGTTGTTTGATCAAATGAGCGCTCTTATTAATGCTGCATCTCTTTCTTACACATTAAATAATGGTGAGGCAAAAGATGAGACACACAATATACGTGTGTATGTTTCCTCCAAATAACTACTTTTTTCCTTTGGAAGAAACAGATAATATCTTATTACGGTTCAGCTACGTCAACCGGAATTGCATTTCATTTTTTTTAAACGTGTGAGGGAGATGTATGATCATGATTGTATGTGCCTTTTGGGAGTTTCACCGTTTGTCTCATTTTCGATTGTTGTTATTTAGTGTGTAAGATATATCTTATTACCTACAGCTCACCTACGGCAACGGGAATTGCATTTCATTTTCTTTATACATGTGAGGGAGATGTATGATAATGATTGTATGTTTCCTTTGGGGATGCAGGCAAACGTTCACCGTTTACCTCATTTTTGACTGTTGTTATTTAGTGTGTCATCAGCGCATTGACATTTGACGTTTTTAAATATTTGGAATTTACTTACACTTCAATATTATCATTGTAACTATATTCCATACTTTCAAAATTGTTAGTAGTATTGTTGGGGTCTACGAAGACGTCACGGTGCGGTGTGTGAGAGAGATGCAACTCAATGATTTATTTTTCTTTTGGAGGAAACAGACCTACGTACATTGTATCTCATCTTTTGAAAGAGTTGCAGCACTATTGTGATAAGGAAAATATGTTTATTGCCTTTTTTGTGGCGAAACGGTCCCGTAATCGTTGATTGTCACTGTAATAATAAAACTACTCAATATTTAAAAGTAGGAACATACGTTCTGTATATTATGCTGTTTTTGTATTATTTATTTCATTTGTAATTCTATGATTAAGAAAGGGACGCTCAGATGGTTTGGGCATGTAGAGCGAATGAAAGAGGAAAGGAGTGTAAGGAGAATATATTACGCAAATGTGAATGGTAGAAAAAGTCGGGGATGCCCGAGGAAGACATGGCATGACTGAGTGAATCAGATACTTGAGTCGGGCCATGTCAAGAGTCGGAATAATAGAAGAGCATGTACGAGACGAAGTATGAATGTGAACGAGGCAAGGAGTTTGTGCCAAGATCGAGTTATCGTAAACCTTTTTGGATTCAACATTAGGATTTTTTTCAACGGGAACGTATTGTTAACGTTTTTTTTAGGTATTTTGAGTACAATGTATTTACTAAATAAATTTTAAACTATTAAATTAAAGTTTTTTTTCTTCAGTTAACAATATTGATCGCTAGAATGATCATCACATAGACATCAATTCAAGACTGAAAAATAACTTTGAGGGTTTACAATTATTGCAATCTTTGAACATTTGAAACAGAAAAATCAGAAAAAAATATTTAAGGGTTTACAATTATTGCAATCTTTGAACATTTGAAACAGAAAAATCAGAAAAAAATATTTAAGGGTTTACAATTATTGCAATCTTTGAACATTTGAAACAGAAAAATCAGAAAAAAATACGATCGCATCTAGGAATTGAATCTTTCAACTTTGCCTTCAATGATTAAATATTACAATTTGATGTTTTACTCATTAAGTTATTCCAAAAAAATATTTTTTTTAAATCATCGTAGGCTTGCAGAAACGTTAATAAATATCGCACATTAAAATTTAAAAAAATTGATATATTTATCCAAGACACTTTCTCGGTTGCATTTAATTCATATAAATCTTGCAGTCTCATATGTAAAGTTAGCAGAAAATAAAATATGTGTTAAGAAAATGAAGATAACGTTGGTAGTTCTTAGTCCAAGAATGATACAGTTAAATATGACCGAAGGGGATAGGGCTGAATTAGCTCAGTGGTTAGAGCAGAGCCCCGCCAATGCTGAGACTTTAATTCCGAAATATCACCCCATGCACCCGGACACCCCTGCTAAGTCTCCAAGCATTATGAACCACTTGGGGAGACCTAGGGCAGAGATGTTGGTTTTCTAATAAATGGCTTCGGTAGCGACGGTAACTACCGCCTCCCAAATTGAAAATTATCTTCCAGGTAGAAATCAATTTTAATTTGCATTTTATCTCATATAGATTGCGTGCAAAATTCCGCTTTTTGCGGGCCGGATTGGTGACATTGGCGGGCAGGATGTGGCCCGTGGGCCGTAGTTTGGAACGCTGATTCTGAATATATAAGTTTTATTAAATAATATTAAATGTAGAGTTTAAAAAAAAACATTAAAAAAAGTGCATTTTTAATAGTCTCGTTGAAACACACCGTCAAGTTGGTATTACTAAAATGTTTAGTGGTGACGTCACTGATCACCGTCAAGTCATTGTACGGGCATGTAGGCGTAAATATACCAAACCACCCATAATGTAGGTATGAAAAGCCATCGTATTAACAATATTTCATCTTATTCGTTTATTTGCATACTCTTTATAGAGATTTAGTTGTTGTGTTTATTGAAACATTATTTCGGCCTAAATAATTTTTTTTTTATTTTTATTTTTTTTTATTTAGTAACTATATTACATTTTTTTAAACATTTTTATAAGAATATATATATTTATATGTATAATAGATAGATATATTTATAGGAAATCCTGTGCTGGGGGGGACTAGGTTTTGGGTAAGTTTTCAGCGACTTCTATGGTTCGACTTCATGTTTTGTGTAAGGTTTTCCAGAAACTTATGCGACGATATTTTAAATATGCTAGTAATTTCTTTTTCCGGTAGTTCCTTAAGCCAAGATTTAATGTCCTTAATGTCCTCAGTTTCAAAAATAAAGTATCTCTTATAAGTTTATCTCTATTATTGAAAATATTAAAAAAACTACTGTCCAAAAAAATAGTAATGCTACTTCTAGGGAGATTCCTTCGAACTCAGAATTTGAAAATGGCGGCGAGTCGAACAGCTGATTGCGTGATCTTATATTAGACGACGTGATTGATGACGTCACACGACCCACCATAGATACGGTGGTTTTCGCGGGATCTTGAAAAATTAAAACTTTGACAATTATTTTAACTATTAAAACTATCTCTAAAAAAATGCTCTTATTTAAGTTAGAAAGTCCATTATTCATTAAAAAAAAATGAAAATTGGACTGGAGTTCTTTATTACGTAATTGCATGATAACTCGAAATTTGCTTACGGAAACCGTACAAAAACAGTTCGCATATTCCCCAAAAATAACTTTAAAATTAAATCACAAACATTTGAAGCGACGTGTGGGCGAATAGTAAGCCAGTCATAATACTAATAAAAGTCACAATACATTAATTGATATGCTAGCAGTTCTGAGGTGACCTACTCTCTGTAGCCACTTGGTGACCGCTTAGAGATAATCACCCGCGACCAGGAGTACAGCAAGGATGTGGATTAGGTCCATTGTTATTCATTTATTCCATTGTTTATGTCCGTTTCAGTGTTATTTATTCTGTCTCTTGATGAATGAAGAACAGATTAATAATGCGCAATAGGATAAACTTTGAATTATTCATAAACTTTAAAATAAAACAATAACTAAACACCACTTTTGTACTTTCTAATGGTGTTTACAAATTGTTTTATTTTAAATTATAATGTCACATCACAAAGTATCTGCTTCATATTAAGAGCAATACAGCCAACAAAAGACATATATGTACGTATCTGGGACCGAAATTGTATAATAAAATCCTCCCAGAATTAATTATTAAAACATGCAAAATGACATGCATCGGTTCAATGATAACTAAATGATTGATTGTCTTAGGTAGGGATGAGTCTAAAAAATATTAAATAATATCACTTAAAACTTTAAATTTTACATTGTTAACTATTAATGGTACAATCAGTAAAAACTAAGTGTGTATTAGCAACTAATATAGACATATAAGACGTAATAAAACTTTTTTTAAATTAACAATTATTTTGAAATACTATTATTATGTTATTTTTGCTGTATAAATGTATCTAATGTAATAAATAATATGAACCAATATTTATAAACTGTTCATTTTTAGATGGCGCTAAATTAATTGTTTAAGAATAAACAAATATTTTAACACAACAAAAAACGACTTCAAAAAATGCACTAAAAAGTAAAAAAAATATTTCGTATGATTGTTATTTTTGGAGTCGGTGTCAGCCAAGGTAACTACATACATAGGTAGTTATAGGTGAGATGTGAAGATCTTGAATGACACCGACTCCAAAAATAACAATCGTACGAAATTATTTTTTTACTTTTTAGTCCATTTTTTGAAGTCGTTTTTTGTTTTGTTAAAATTTTTGTTTATTTTTTGATTTTTAGTGACGAGCATGCGTAAAGAAGTTTTACTTCAATAAAAGAATCATCGAAATCTGTTGGCGTAATATTGAGTTATTCGTCCATTTGTCGCGCACATACTTATTGCAAATTTAAGACATATATGGATCCCATTGTCAGAACTGGACCAAACTAAAATGGGACCACACGGGAAGCACCAGCTTTCTAATAAAAAAGAATCATCAATATCGGTTCACCAAATCGAAAGTTCTGATGTAACAAACAAAAAAAAATAAATAAATAAAAAAAATACCGTCAAATTGATAACCTCCTCCTTTTCGAAATCGTTTAAAAACACTTCATACACTTATCTTAGTATCAAGGTGATGTACTAGCATGAAAATTAGAACGCTTATAAATATTTGAAATACTTCATTTAAATACTGCGAATAGAACACTTATTTATTTGCTTTTGAAATAACCGAGTATTTTTTATTCGTTTTTTTTATAAGCCCAGTAAACAATAAAGAATTAGGCATATGAAAACTGTTTTAAAATTAAAAATTAATAATGCCCTTTTCGTTTATGGTTTTATTGTATAATTTGGAAAATTAAATTCTTTATAAAATGATCTTAAAATATTTAAATATATGTGCCTGAGCATCATAAAATAAAATAAAACACTTTTTTCTGGAACGAATCAAAACAGGCAGCCGGTGTTTAACGGGAATTAAAACGTTACAAAACATCATCTGAATGATTATCTTTTTTAATAAATATAATTTGTTAATTACCCGCCTCGGAACAGACTGTCTAATAAGGTGGGTAAAAGAAAACTATGTACATAAATGAAAATAAAATAAACGCCCGGGTTGCCGGCACTGAAATTGAATTGATACCTACAGTAACAACGCCCCCGGTTGCATAGGTGAGATTGTAGACCAGTATTATTTGCATTTGATCGACAGCCAACCTAACAGGAAATGCAAAATCTTGAGCCAAAATACTTACAATAACTACAAATAATTTCGGGCGTGGGTACTAAAATGCTTTCCATTAAACTATTTTATTTTTACACCTCTGACGGAGATATTGGATAAAGATATTTTCTGGCATCCGTTTTTCGTGAAAAGCTGGCAAAGTTAATAACAGTAAGATCCTTGAAATACGTGACGAAAATGATTTTGTAACAGTAAGAACTCGTCCACCTAGTACCTATCTACATATTATGATGGACACGTTTAAAAAGACTTGTGAATTTATTGTAAACTAGCAAAACCTCCCGGCGTTGCCCAAGCTTCATTCTGCAAAAAGAAGATGGAGAGATATGTAATTACGAATGTCAGAGGAGCGCGCTAATATTTAAAGTGATAAAATCGATGCGAAAATTGTGAAAATGTTTAATAAAACACGACTCTTTAAAATAGACCAAAAATCTCGTGGAAGGCGTCTTAAGTAGGTAACATTGTGATTTTTTTCACAACTATAAAGTTATAGCGTAAATAAAATAACTGAAACAAACGTGTTTATAATAATTTTCGGAGCATACTTTGCGATTTTTTTCTTCCGAGGGAATTTCATATAATTTGCGTTTCGGCGTGGAACGCGCCTAGATATTATCTTCAAGAATAACATATATTTTTTAAGAGCTTAAAAACAACTTCAAATGTTTAAGGGAGTTATGTAAGAAATCGGTAGAAATTCAACTTAAGGGGTAGGAAAAGTGGGTGGGGTTGTTTTTTGGAAATCTTACATATACTGCGACTTTCTTCTTAATTTGAAGGTCAAGTATGCAAAATTTCATCCATTTAGAAATAAAACTTCATTTTTTGTATTAAAAAAAGCCACACCGGGATATATGTATAGATGTATCGATAATATATAGCTGATATCCCCTGCGTTGCCCGGGCTTAATACAGAGTTCTTCAGTGATTTTCTTCTTATTTTGAACGTCAAGTTTGCAAAATTTCATCAAAAAGTAACAAAAATACTGCTTAACCCGTTTAAAATGAACTAATTAATTAAACACCTTTATCATGTCACACATTATAATTTACTATTATTGTCTGTGGAAAGTTCATAATTGGCATAATTAACCATTTTATAATTGTATTATTGTTTAATTTATGACTGTCAACTTTCCCAAATATAAATAAAATAAAATAAAATTAATCACAGGATACCATATTTTTTGTCCCAGGTTGAATAATAATATAAATCGCTGTAACACCTTTACTATCATAGTGAGGAATATGTTCTAAACGGTGTAAGAAAGGCAAAACACAACGCTTAATATTAAAATCTACAAAATAACCACCAAAAAAGTAAAACATATACCTTTATGAAATCAAAATTATGAATGTTAATTAAAAAAAAAATAATTCGGGATTTGAAAAAAAAATATTTTCATATGGAACGACAAAAAACAGACGTGAAAATAACGTTTGTAATACATTTGTCTAATAAAATATGTATGTGTTTATATTTTTTTCATTATCAGTAAATTTAGTTAGAATAAACGTAAAGTGAGCCATTTTAAAAACTTTTTTATGTTTGCATGCTAAAATTTTATATTTAAAAAATTATATAATTATTTCAAATTATAAAATTTGAAAGCTTATTTCATCACCTTTCAAAACCACATTTTATTTTCCGGATTTGTTCAGAAATGTTTAATTTATTTGTATTTTATTGTGAAGCGGAAATATTTTGAAAAATACGACAAATTTCGTGGGGTGAGGTTTTTCGAAATGGTGATCTTCACATTGTTTTGAAGTCAAGTGTGCAAAGTTTCATCAACCTGGGAATAACACTGTAGATTTATATACCTACAAATCAAATCCACGCCCGCCACAGACAATGAACTTTATATATTAGAAGATGTTGTACTTACTTAAATACAGAAAATGCGAAGGTTGAAAGAAAATTCGTCGGAACGGTGAAATAGCTTGGATGAGATATTACAGCTGTCGTTAAAAATAAATTCAAACGAAACACACTGATTTTCAAGTTCAATAATTCATTTCTTCTAATGTTCGCCGATAATTTACTAGAATTTTAAAACGTATTGCGAAATTTAAAATATCGCTTTTTTAATTGTTGAATTGAAAACATCGTTGTTATTTGAATCTTGATGAAACGAAAAATAGCGACACTAAAAAGAGACAAACACATATATCTATAAGATTTAGCCTGCGAGAGAATGAGATAGTATAATCGGTCTCCTCTTTGCGCGGTGCTTCGTACATTTGTTTTTCATACCTGATCGCGCTTGGGAGCAGTTGGAACATTTGCGCGGTTTAAAAGAAAACAAAAAAATATACATGTAAATTAAAATTTCGACCCAAAAAAAGCATTTTTGTACGATGTTTTATTTTTAACCCCCGACACAAGGAGCGGTGATATAAGTTTGACTTTCTGTGTGTGTGTCTGTCTGTCTGTGGCGTCGTAGCTCCTAAACGAATGGACCGATTGTGATGCGTTTTTTTTGTTTGAACGCTGACGTTATCGAGATTGTTCTTAGCTACAAATTCATGAAAATCTGTTCAGGCGTTTCAAGGTCATCAGCTCTTTTTTGTGTCGGGGGTTGCTTAAAATTTTGAAAATGTAACTTATATATTAATCGCATAGTATGGTGACTTAATGTATCTAATCTACGTCAATGTCTAGTATATGTAACATGTATTTTATAAATAAAATAAATAAATCATTTGTGAGTTCATCTAGGAAGGCAAATTTAAAAAAAAATGTTATAAATCACAAATAATTGCCAAAGCTGTCTCTAAAATCACGAATGTACGAATTCTTTGCCTATTTTTATAATTTTTAACACTTTTAGCCTCAAATTCAAAAAAGTTTTTTTATTCCAGCTGTGTTCCAAATATTTCAACTACCTAAAAATTTGGAAAAACACTGTAAATTAATCATGGTTTTTGTCAGTGTTGCAAATATCATCTATACATATAAAAATCAAAAAAATAATCTTATTAGACCTCTATGTATTGCTGTATTAAGCATTGGAAATGTTTGAAACTTTCAAAATACCTTATTTAAACCCCCGCGAAGGTTTCTGGATTATCACAACCAAATGACAATACATCTGAATTTTTTTTCTAATCATTACAAAAACTCTTGCAAAACTGTCAAAAATGTCAAATTTGATAATATATTTTGTAAAAAAATGATTGTTAAATCAAAAATTTTTTTACGAATTTTTTTTTAATTAATGGATTTGATTGAAGTACTATGAATCTTTATAATGAATATTCTTTGGATCGAATCAAGCATTATAGATATTTAAAATAGGTTACATATATGTTAGGTACCAAATTTGATTGATCGATTTTCGAATAAACTTTTTAAGTTCCTAGGTACCTAAATGAATTTGTTGAACAGTTTGTTTTCGGTGGATGTGTTACTGTAAATGCCCGTAACGCGGTAAATCTTAAGATTTTCCAGTATATCCTAAGATTTACCAATTTACGGGCTTTTACAGTAACATATGTACGCATGACAGAATTGAATTGAATTTAATTTTTATTTATAAATCTAATAATATTCGAGAACGCGTGAGGGGAAGGGGAGACGGAAGGGGAACGGCACGAATGGGAAAAGACACGCAGGGAGAAATATTTATATATATATTTTTTATAGTAATACCTCACAAGAGTCTCAGCTGCTCCCGTCTGGAGCCAGTGATACTATGGCATCTCCAGTCGGGGAATGTGGTGAGGCTAAAGGTAGTTGGGAGGCGATGGAGATTGGGAAGAGGAAGGTGGGGAAATACCTGGCTATTAAAAACTGGTCACCAAACACGGCTGACGCCATTTCGAGCAACGTTTCAATTCTGAATGGTGGTCTTACACCAGGGCGATACTGATAGTGTATTCCACTCTGGAACGTGCCGCAAATATACTATACATTATTTTTAATTTATTAATTGTGAAATAACACAAATTATTCAAATAATTCCTATGCCGGGATTCGATCCCGCAACCTTCATATTGAAGCAAAAGCCTTACCGCTAGACCACGCCGGCCGTCAAATTATTTGTGGCGTTGCAACGCATGCCGGGAACTCGCTAGTGTATTATAAAAGTTTTTTTTTTAAAACTGTTCCGTTGTTACAGAAATCGGATGACACAGTTTCACAAAACTTGATTTTTTAGAGCAATTGGTGAGATTATTTTGAGAGTTGTTAAAACCAATGTCGCATTCTTCAGTTTAAGTTTAGTCCGCGTGGTGTGAATCTTGGCTAAGAAGTTAGTCATAAACACCTAGATAACACGCTACGCATAATGTATTCTGGAAAATAATGGTAGTAATCTATTACCTACTAGCTGGTACCCGGCATAATTTATTTATTTATTTATTTAAGGAACATAAACAGTCATAGTAATAAAATATACATAAGAGGATGGCAAAAAAACAGACCAATTATTAATGTTCACAGATAGGTATTTAGAAACATAAAAGTAACTGAATGTAAACTAGAAAATTTAAGAAAAACAGAAAAAATAAAAACAGAACTAAGCAGCAATTTAAAAAAAAATAATAATACAGATGTTAAGTCAACAAGTGATAAACATGTTATAAACAATAATAAAATAATTAAAACAATACTTAAATAGACTGCGAAATAGGTATTTGGGTTGGGACGGGTAAGGGGAGGAGAGGGATAAGGGAAAGTTGCCACGCAAGTAATATAATAATATTAGGTACAATGAATTAAGTCATGAATATGTGTTATTCGCACCTACATAGAATGTAATAAAGAAATTCTGTAACGACAGTAACTAGCAGTGAATATGTCAGCAAGTGTGTCTATATGTGCAAGTTTATTATTATAGTATTTACATGCCCTTTGTATAAATTCATTTTGGTTGGAATTAGTGTTGCATCTATCAATGTAGAAAAGGGTATTTTGTCTGCTGTATCTAGTCGGCGTGTGGAAATTTATTTTATTTAGCAGCTCCGGGCAGTCAACTTTTGAGTTAATAATTTTGTACAGGAGCATCTGATCAGCGACAAGCCTCCTATTGAGCAGTTTCGAGATTCGAAAATGTTTCTCGATTTCGTCGTAAGAATTGTATATGTTGAATGATTTAAAATTGAGAAATTTGAGAAATCGCTCCTGAACTCTTTCTAACCTGTTAACATAAACAATATAGCGCGGGTTCCAAACCTGTGAACAGTATTCCAGGTGAGGACTAACATGTGAATTGTACAGAATCAGATAAGTCTTAGTATTTTTGAAAAATTTGCATGTTCTCAGTACAAAGCCTAGACTCTTTGTTGCTTTGGTGACAATATTATCAATGTGTTTATCAAAAGTAAGTTTAGAGTCCAAAATAACCCCGAGGTCACGTATATAATCTTTATTTGTTAACAGAGATCCAGAAATGGTGTATTCATGCAGTATTTTTTTATGGTTACGTGTGAATGTGACTTTGCAACATTTGGAAATATTGATAAAAAGCTTATTTCTGAGACAGTAATCCGTCAGTCGGTCAAGATCTTCTTGTAAACGCACAGAACAGTCATGGGAGCTTATAGGAAGGTATATTTTCATATCGTCGGCAAATAGTAAAATTTGAGCATTGTGAAAACATGTAGTAATATCATTTATATAGATAGAGAAAAGCAAAGGACTCAAAATGGACCCCTGAGGCACACCAGAAGTAATGATTTTCCAGATGGAAGAAAATCCACCTACTGTCACAGCCTGGGACCTGTTTGTTATGTATGAAGATAACCAACGAAGGAGATCTCCATGAATACCATGATTAGCAAGTTTTCTAAGCAGGATCCTGTGGTTGATCTTGTCAAAGGCTTTGCTATAATCAGTATAAATTGTATCAACTTGCACACGTTTA
This sequence comes from Limnephilus lunatus, assembly GCA_917563855.2. Lineage (NCBI taxonomy): Eukaryota > Metazoa > Arthropoda > Insecta > Trichoptera > Limnephilidae > Limnephilus > Limnephilus lunatus. Next base: position 10,216,414 of record OU830596.1, read on the forward strand.
TCCATAGAGGCAGACAAGAAATTTAAAAATGTTATAAGATTTGTAGCAACAGAGCGACCTGCAAAGAATCCATGCTGAAATTCGTTGATCGAATTCTTTACCACAGGGAATAACTGGTCATAGACTATGTTTTCGAACACCTTTGAAAAAATGCAGAGCTTGGAAATGGGTCTATAATCATCTGCTTCGCACTTAGTTCCCGATTTATGAATTGGTGTGATGTAGGCTCTTTTCCATATATCTGGAAATGTACCAGTCTTAAGCGATATATTATACAGTATTGATAGCGGAATTGACAAATGATTTGCACACTCCGTAATGAACAGTGGTGGGATACCATCTGGCCCAGCACCCTTGCTGGAATCGAGCCGTTTTAAATATTTAGATACAAGATCAGCATCGATAAAAACTGATCCTATCTCACAAACCTGATTAACAACGGAGTCGTGGCAGGAAGTCCCCAGAGGGTCAGCCGGTTCATAGACGGAATGAAAATATTCATAATCTTTCATACTGCTTTCTAAACCCGTATGCATGGACATTGGAGGGTCTAGAGTCGTTCAAATAAATGTAGCTTCGCTCTATAACGTGTGCGGTGAACGAGGAAACCAAATATTTCTTTGTAACGCCGTTGGAAAAGTGGTGTGGTCCCCTCCAATGGTACCCGGCATGCGTTGCAAAGCCATTAAAATAATTATTTTTTCTTCCTTCCCTTTCCTTTTCTTCTTTCCCATGCGTCCGCGTTCCCCTCCTGCGACCCCTTCCCCTCCTGCCTTCCCCTTCCACTTTCCCCGCCTCCCCCCTCACTCATCTCCCCTCCCGTGAACCCTACCTTCTTCGATTCCCTTCGCCGCCCTCCTTCCCTCCCTGCCGCTAAAATATAATATGAAATACACACATTTTCATTTCTAGAAATTTCATAACTCCGCTCACCATTATGTATAGCCTATAACCTTCGCGGGCGTGCACACAATAAATCACCAAAGTTTCATCGCAATTGGATGAACGGTAAGGCAGCGCATGAAATACGAAGAAACAAATATTGATTTTTATATATAAGAGGATTAATTTATTCGTAACTAGCTGGGATACCCGGCTTCGCTCGGGGAGTTGTTATGAGATTGAACTGACGTTCGAACCCTCGATGGATCTTGCTTTATATACCCCTACCAGTGGGTATCGTCACTTATATAAAAAAAGCTTCGAATGGTCCACAATCTTCCTGAACATTCAAGAGTGTTCTGGAATGTTTCACAATGATCTGAGATGTTCACGAACGTTCCAGACTATTCCCGAACATTTTCGTTTCTGAGTATTAGACAAACTTTCTTTTATAATATACTAGCTTTTACCCCCGGCTTTGCTCGCATATTTCCCCCCCCCCCCCCCCACTACCCCCCCCCCCCCCCCCCCCCTCTCTCCCGCACTACCACTCCCCCTCCCCCAATCAATCAACAATCAAATACGCTCCGTTTCGCATTCATAATATTAGAATAGCTGTTGGCTTAGGCCAAAATGTAGATAAGTACCTATTTTATATTTGTATCTACCTACCTACACTAAATATTCATATTAGAATACTAATATTTGAATTTTCGCTATCAAAGAAATAATATTGACAGCCCACGTCAAACATTTAGTAACACGCTTTGCCAATAAACGTATAATAGATAATTTCATAACGCCACAGCTTATTCATAACGCCAGAGCTTACCATTGTATATAGCCCCTTTTATTTGCAAATAAAGTAGCTTTCGATTAGTGAAAGAATTTATAAATTCCATTCGATATTTATTGCGTGAAAGAGTAAGGACCACCCAACCAACCATCCATACAAACTTTCGCATTTATAATATTTTATTAAGATACTGTTTACGAAATTAGCCAACCAAATATCGTGTAAACAAGCTTATGGGTCCGAGCGGTTAACGGCTGTGGATACCAGGCAGCCATATCCAAGGGCGTATTTAAGGGGGTTAAACCCCCCTAACCCCCCCCCCCTCCCCCCCATCGGCTTCAGTATTGCATAGTAATGAAAGACAATATTACAGCTAATAAGTTAACACAACAGTTTTAGATTCTGTGGCGGTATGAAGTTCTACGGTCAGCTAGTTATGGATATATTATTTGATTAATCAGTAACGACCGTTGTTTCAAAACTTTGACTGCTTTCTAAGATAAGTAAAATCGTGGTCAATGTTAGAACAACAAAAGGGAATTCGAATTGGGTTAGGCAAGGCTTATTGTAACTCCGGGTTGTCTTGTAAACTCTTCAAATAAAACCTTCGGAGTCAACAAAACACTTAGGACCTTTATAGTGACAGATTACAATGAGCTCGGATGACTTCATTAGTAGGCGGAAGAAATGATTCCGCCCCCTGACCTTGAGCTGCAATCGTATTTATCTAAGTCTCAATCCCTGCATTATCGTGCCATCTATGAGTAATCTCTTAAACTACTATCTAGGATTCTACGATACCACACCTCGGGTGTATCGATTGGATTTAAGTCAGGCTTAGACCAAATTGTGACTGCTAGGACATAGAATTCTGTATTATATTAAATATATTTTTAAATTATACATATACACTTCATTAGTTTTTTTAAATTAAAATCATTTTAATTAAAGATAGTTCACCATTCCACCGAACAATTTTATTTTGATAAAATGATCTGTTATAATACTTATGGGTATTTCACCACCCTCCTCATAGATTATCCATACGATAACATAACGTAGTACACTTTCCATTAATTAAACACGATTTATTAATATTTTTTAAAAGTCATTGTAATAGTCACCGGATACCAAAATTTCGTTTTTTTACTCCAATAATGTCAAGAATCACTGGTTAAATTAAGTCAAGTGCGTCGCTTTTAACACCCTGTACGTAGGATAAGTTTGCCAAGTTTTTCACCTGTTGCGTATATTTATCTGTCTATTTATTAATATTAATTATCGTATAGATAAGCCATCAGGAGGATGGTGAAATACACCCTTAATATTTTAAAGCATAACATGAGCAGGTTATGAATTAAAAATAAAATAATGTTTCTTAATACTACTTAATACAATAATTTCTAATGAAGGTTAAAATTAAAGATCACTAAGGATAAGTTGTTTAAAAAAATTTAAATCAATTCATCAAATACTAAATATTTCATAATATCAAATTTTGAAGTTATTTTTCGCGTTCTGTGAGTTCAAGTTCTTTGATTATTTCATTTTTATGAAGCAACTGGCCTATAACGATATAAAAACCGAACTTACACAGAACATTTTTATTTTATTTTTTTAATTGTAATATAAAAAAAATATGAGCTACATATATGCATATATATTTCAGAAAATATTATAATAAAGGTCGTTTTTGGTCATGTATACCTTATCCGAAAAGAGCTTGTGCCTTATAAGGGAGCCAAGATTCTTACTTAGGTTTTAAGTTATAATATGTTTTGTATAAAATATTTACAATTTACCGTAAGTTTTTTTTTTGAAAAATTGTTTAATTTTATTTATATGTTCTGATTGGTTGATGATACAGCGTAATTCAGAGGGGAGGTTATTATAGTTTTTTATGGCTTGGAAATTGGAACATGAAAATTAACTTCAAATATTTGATGAATTGTTCAATTTTTTTTAAACAACCCGTCCTTAATAAGTAAATAATAATAAAAGAACACGTTTAAAGAAAAAAATTAAAAAAACTACAGTGTTGTGTAAATTTTTTTTACAATAAATTAAAATTTCAGTGCTAAAACAATATAAATCAAATGTGCCAAAAGCCCACAAAAATGACAATCAATTACTTATGATCAAAAACTATAATTAAGCAAATTCGAAAAAATACTTTTAAAAAATGACACCACCCACCGCGAGCGCTGCGGTCTTAAAGGCCACCCAACGTCTGAACTGCTTCTACCGCAGGAAGTCCATAGGGGACGGCAGAAGGAACTCTTCTGGAGGTGGTAGAAGAAAAAGCCATGGGGACATTGGGAGGCGAAGGTCCAGTGTGGAAAGTGGAACTAAAGTTTGCTACCTTATTTCTGACAGTGAGGTGACCCCTGGTTCCATAGAGGTGTGGTCAGATCTGCCGGAGGAAATCAAGAATGACCCTTCGCTGGCGCCTTTCAGAAACCAGTATGAAAAACAGCATGGTGAGTTTAACATATTTATCATATTTGTTTATTTATTATTCTTTTTTGTGTTTACCTTTACTCCACACAGGAGGCCCTGATGAAAATAAATCCCCTCGTGAAACCATTAATAAATCAGGCCAATAGAATGCTCAGTTTCGTCACTAAATTCACCAAATCATTCAAGAACCTCAGTAACTTCAGAATCTTGTACTACTAAATATGTTAGAAGTATCTTAGAGTACGACTCCGTAATTTAGTCCCGATAATACGCAATTCATAGCAGTAAAGTGCTCAGTGTCATCTTTGGTGATTCTGTGCGGAGGATCTTTTGGGGAAGGGAAGGAAATTAAGTTGTGGAAGGAAAAGGGCATGAGGGGTGGGTAGGAATCTGGGATTCAATGTGTCTAGATCATCCGCCGCCAAGACTTAGAGAATCCTCACCTTAGATACCGGGCACCCCTGATAAGTCAGGGTGGGTTAATCTACGGGTCAGTGATTCCAGGAATTACTGACGTATTAATCCATCCCTCCCACTGCAGTGCAAGGCGATGGGTTGAGAGAGTCCGGCTGGAAAGTTTAAAAGGTCTCCCTAAACCGGTCTCTCTCAATCCGGCCCGGCTCGCAGAAGGTAGGCAAACACGTTCGCCGCATACACCTCAACCCATGAACCAGAGCACTCCTGTCAAGTCACCAAACATAGCGAACTACTAGAGGTGACCTGTGGAAGGAGTATTGGTTATCTTATAAATGGTTCCCGGGGCGGCGGTATCCATACCCGCCTTCCAAATAACGTTGTTTACTGGCCAGATCAGAATATCCTCCTTCGTATCTATTTCCCTTCCTCACTCCCTACAGCTATACAACATACCCCAATAGTTTTGGGTGCCATAGTCCTACTTGCTCCGAACAATTTGTGACTTTTGCGGGGTATTCCGATAAAAAATCTTTTTTAACATCTGGGTCACTGGGGAAAAACCTTGGGTCTAAATATACCATGATTTTAAAAACATAATAAAACATGTTACCTGGTTAAGTGCTTAGCGTGTTTTACATAAAAATAGAAACGCGACGAACGTGGCGACCTGTCAAGTTTTATATTATGTCATCACCATCGTGAATGAAGTCATTACAATACGAATTTTCACTATGTATAAATATTTTTTTCTATCCTGGTTTCTATCGCGCATACTACTTAATTTTTAACTTAACGAGTAAAGCCTATTAAAATATTTTATGCAAGCTTACAGAAAAGTCAATAGATGTCGCACATTACAATGAAAATTTGTAAATTTATCCGAGACACTATGTAATGTAGATTGCATTTAGTTCGGGAAGAATCTTGAAATCAATTCAACGAAAATTAAGATAATGTTGGTAGTTCTTAATCGAAGTATATGATACAATTAAATATGACCGATTCGGATAGAGTCACATTAGCTCAGTGGAAGAGCTCCACCCCGTCAAGGCAGAGGTCCTAGGTTCGATTCTTAAATGTGCCCATATCTTTTTCTGATTTTTCTGTTTCAGATTTTCGATTAATATTGTCTTCATTAATTTGTTATCAATGACTTAACATATTTAAAAATATATATTTGATAATTTGGGCCTCACTGGATACTTTATGCGTGCTTTGGCCCCCATTTTACACTTCAATAAAATTCAATAAAAAGATAATAGTAATAATAAATAAAAATAAAATAAATTACGACACTAAAGGCGGTAATGAAAAAAAACAAATATTGTGAGGTACGGTTGTATACAAATGAAGTGTAAATTTTAATACTATTGTATTGAGTATCTATTATGATTTTTTTTTCGTTATGATTTTTTCATAATCTGCGTTTTTTGTTCTATAATCCATCTTTTATTTATTTTCAATAAGTCTTTTTTATTTATTTGAATACATCATAAGAGTCCCCAACTGCTCCTATCGGATCCAGTGAGACCATGACATCCCCAGTTTGGGTATGTTGTGAGGCTGAAGGTAGTGGGAAGGGGAAGGAGATGGGGAAGAGGAAGGTGGGGAAGTACCTGGCTATTCAGATCCGGTCACCAAGCCCGGCTTAGGCCATTTCAAGCAACGTTTCAATTTTGAATGGTGAAAATAACACAAATTAGTAAAATAAAATTTATTTTCCACCTCGGGATTCGATCCCGCGACCTTCGGAATGCGAGTCAAGAGCCTTTCCGCTAGACTACGCCGGCCGCCTGATTGGCCTGTAGAATATCGCGCCAATTAGGTCCCCTACTCCTTCAGAATGATGTTTTTTTTTGTATTATGTAAATAACGCACAAGAGTCCCAACTGCTCCCAAAAACTTTCCGTGGCCTATATCATCCCCAACTGGAACATGTTGCAGAGGAAGCATGGAAATTGGAAGAGAAAGGTTTGAAAGTACCTAGCTATTCAGACATGCGGCTAAAACTATTGCAAGCAAAATTATATTTTGATTCTGAGCGGTGATCTTTCACCAGGGCGATACTGAGAGTATCAACCAAATGTGACATCGTTCTTTGAATGTCATTTCAAAAATTTGTCTGAAGGGGGACATCAAGGGTGAGTCCCAAGTGCCTGGAGCCTGTGTCTATGACATCCTTGATTAGTTTAAAGGCAAAATGGAGTGCATGAGAATAAAAAGGAGATAGGTAAGTAGATGGTTAGGAAGGTGGGATTGCTTCCATGAAATATTTTCTTTAATATTATAAAAAATTAATTCTACCTAGGAGGCCCTGAGGAAAATTACTTGCCTCAGGGCCTTCGTCATCTGAGATGATGTGTGGAGGGTTTTTTTAAGAGAGGAAGGAATGAACATTGGTATTGAAGAGACCCATGTTGTAGGAAGGAGGAAATACAGAAGCCGGCAAATCATTCCACAGCCGAGCTGTTGAACACAAGAACGACTCGAAGAAGCGATCCGTTCCCATGTGACAAATGTCAACCGTGTACGTATATTGGGCACGCGTTTGATTTTTGAAAATTCGTATTTAAAATTTTCATAAATTTGAAATAACTTAAATAATCTCAGAATATCAAGTCTATAGGTTCACAGCTTAACGTTTTATTAAAAGATTCAAGAATTTTATTACTTGTGAATACTTTATTTGCTAATAAAAAATCTCATAAATGCAATCTTAAAGTAATGGCGTTAATAATAAACGTTTTTTTCGTTTAATTTTGTTTTTTTATTAGTTTATTTAGGAAATACATTTAGAATTTACATTATGCATTATTTGAATCTTGGTTGGAATGTATCGGATTCGATTTAAATCAAAGTGAAACGAATTAATTAATTTCTATTACTTTATTTTTTACAATAGGAAACTAATTGAAACTTTTAAATCACTTCGTAATGGCGATTAACCAGCCGCCGAGAATTCAAATTTCGTCGAAAGACGGTCTTGCGATTGTACCCTTGCACTGTACAGGGCGGTTCCGATGAGGAAGATCAATTATTCTCCGTACCAGCATTTTTAAATAATAACTCAATATCGATTTTATTTCAATTCAAATTTTGCTTTGATATATACCTATATTAAAAAAAATGTTCAAAGGTGTGATGATAAAGCCATTAAAATTATGTACTTTTTGTATTTATTTTTTTATCATAATTATTTATAATTTTTCATTGTAAAAAAACGGACGTATGTTAGTTTGTAAGACCGTAAATAAATAGACAAACTGAAGTATTTTCGTCACAAAACTCGTGCGCGGATCTTTTTATTTGAACTAAAATTAAAATTCTGAAAAGTAGCTTTCCTAGATAATTTATTGATTTGAAATGTATGTTGTATAATACAAAATTTTGTTTGAAATTTTTAAAAATCTGCCAACGACCTACGGTGTATATAACCTTATTATACTAAAAATAAACATTTTTTCTCAAAATTTATAACATACCTTTACTAAATAAAAGAACAATCTTTTGAAATTTATTAATACTTTTTTGTGGAAAAAAGTCAATGCATCTAGGATTTTATTTAAAAATGACATCCTATTTACGGTTGTGTCTGGTTATTCCATCTAAAATAAAATGTTTAGATTGAAAGTTAACGTTCTTGTTGTTTTCCGTAGAAAGGGGGTAGAAACTCTCAGTTCATTCCTAGAAATGGCTTTAGCCGTGTTTGGGTTTACTGACCAGATCTAAATAGCCAGGTTTTTCCCAATTTTCCTCTTCCCAATATTCTTCTCTTACTCACTTCCTTCTGCTCCACAAAATGGCCCAATAGCAGATACCATAGTTTCATTGGTTCCGGTCAGTGCCATTTTTTTTATTTTTTTTTTATATTTTTCGAATTTCACTTTTTTCTTGATTAAATGATTGTATAAATGAGGTGGAATCTTGGAATCCGAAATAAACCCCTTCTCGGCATGATTCGTCGTCGATGACAATGCATTCTAACAACTTTTCGTGGCAATCACGCAAACACGAGGATATATACGCATTTCTCTGAAATTCGATGACATTGTAGCAGTCACCGCACAAAACAAATGTCGGTCTCATCCAACCGGGATTCGATTCATTTGGTAGCGTGGTTGGCTCCGGTTCCTGGGTACGAAGGTTCAATCCGCAGTAAAACCAAAAAAGGTTTATATTCTATAAGTTCTAAAAGACATTCGAAAATAGTAAGAAAGTAACATTGATTTTTTACGGGTTGATATTTTAATTAATTGCTATGTAATTTTTTCATTTTAATTAGATAGTAGATACGCAATAAACAAATAAATAAAATTACGTAGAAATTTACTCCCAGTTGCGACCGTTACCTTTTTATTTTTCTGTGTCTTGTTCTTTTTCATATTTTCGTTTAAGTTCATTAGTATTATTATCTTATTCTTCAGTGATATATTAAATTTATTTATTTATTTATAAAATTCATTATACATAATTGAGTAATTAACATAGTGTGGATATATTGGATCACCATACTAGGCGGCTGCCTGTTTCATGGTGACCAATGGAGTATTGTTACTTATCTGAAATATGCAGTATATTGTAAACATAGGGATTTATTATTGGTGTATGTAAGTGATGTTAAAAATTAGATAAATTATAATAAAACAAAAAGTGGAAAATAGAAAATAGAAAGGGGAAAAGAAGTGAATTAGTATTAGGTTATAAAAATGTACATAACTTTTTTTCAATATGTGTGCATGCAAGCACAACGTGTATATATAGGTGCTTGATGGGAATAACCTTAAAAAAGTTAATAAAAGAGAGTTACACTAATAAAAATTGAATATTAATTATTTATTTAGACTTTTGGAAAATGGTCAATAGGTGTCCCACATAAATATAATCGCAAATGTTTATCCGAGACACTATCTCGGTTACAAACCAGTTATTGAAACATTGTGATCATTTAAAAAGGTGGCTGCAAAAATACGGTTAGTCCAAGATAATATTGTTAATTCTGAATTTGAAATATGATATTGACGAAAATGACTTAAAAATAAGAGGTATCATTTTAGATTTTCACGGCCAAAAATATTTTCGTTATTAATTTTTGGGGTGTTATGCCGTGTTGCGCTCTTTCTTTAGTTAACGTTTCGGACAGCGTTACAGTGTCCATCATCAGGATTACAGTGACACATCTGGCCTGATGATGGACACTGTAACGCTCTCCGAAACTAAGGCTAAAGAAGGAGATAACTCAACATGGCATAACATCCCAAAAATAAATAACGGAAATAAAAATAAGAGATCTCAATGGCCGAGTTGGTTCAGGCGCTTTATTATTTTTTTTTATGTGAATATCTCACAAGGGTCCCAGCTGCTTCCGTCTAGAGCCTGTGAGATCATGGCATCCTCAATTGGGGTATGTTGTGAGACTGAAGGTAGTGGGGAGGGGAAGGAGATGAGGAAGAGGAAGGTGGGGAAGTACCTGGCTATCCAGATCTGGTCGCTAAACACGGCTAAAGCCATTTCAAGCAATGTTTCATTTCTGAATGGTGATCTTACACCAGGACAATACTGAGAGTATCTTCTACTCTGGGTAAGAGATCCTGGGTTCGAGTCCCAGTTGCGACCGTTACCTTTTTATTTTTCTCTGTCTTGTACTTTTTCATATTTTCGTTTAGATTTTTTAGAATCTTCTTCTTCGGTAGAACAGAGAAGTCAATAAATACCTTGCGAGTCGATGTCTCACATGTCATACTGAAGTTTAGTAACGTGAACGTTCAATCAATGAGGCTTTACTTATTAAAGCCTTAAAGAAAATCAATGAATGGTAGGTATGGCGTATTAATAACACTACTCAGTGGGGAATTACACTTTAAAAGGTGGTACATAATTAAATGTTATTAGTGGTTATTAGGTGTTATTAAAGAAGAGTTAGCGTGATTGGTAAAGATTGAAATAATAGATTCGTGAATTATTTCGTAGGTAGCGTTTTTATTTTTGATACAATGTTGCTTTGGAATTATCGGAGGTTATGTATGTGGTGGATGGATTGTGTATAAATCAAATAAACATTTACAAGTCGATTGACACAATTTACATACGATTACATCCGAAACTTGATTTAATATTTATAAATAACTAGCGAGTTCCCGGGATGCGTTGCTATGCCACTTAATAAAGATATTGTTTCTCTCTGCGTGTCCTTCCCATTCATCCCGTTGGCCTTCTGCCTCCATTTCCTCTCCCGCATCCTCTTCCCTACACTCGTTCCCACTCCGCCTTCCCTCTTCCCATTCCCCTCTCCCCGCCTCCCTTCCCCCGCCTCGTGAACCCCCTCTTGAGTTCCCTTCCCCCCCTCCCGAATTCCCCTCCTCCCTCCCGCATTCCATACATTCAGCCCCGGTACATTCAGTTTTCAAACAGCTCGCGTGCTACCTATTGCAATTTTTTAAACACATTAAAAATGCCAGAGCTGACCAGTAGTTTTATACAAAGTAACTGTTACAGTATACAAAGTACTGTATCTGATGTTGATTCACGAGTTTCTCGCTTATACCACTAAATTCCGTGTACTGTGTAAAACTCGTACAAACCTTAATATTTTTTTATTAATTTAATTTAGGAATATCAACGGCCAACACGACAGCTTCCACGGACACCCAGCTGGACCTCACCGCCACGGACTACCAGGAAGATACCGGTGGCACCGCACAATCTCTGCCTGCTCCGGGCGGGGCGAACGGCGACGTGGAGTGGAACCGGCAGGACGCCAATAAGTGAGCTAAATCATTTTTAAATTTATTCAGATGACAAAATAATGTTTCTCATTCAAATTTTCTTCCAACGAATCCCTGAATCATTTCTGAGCTATTTGTATAACAAATTTACAAATCACTCTTCTTTCCGCTTTCTTATTCAAAGAAATTTTCGTTGTCAGATTTTCATTACGAGAAGTTTTTTGACACTAGTGACAGACTCAGCTAAATACTCGTATATATTTTATAGCTGCGCTGAGTCTTTTTTATACAAATTTCACAATGCCAGAGCTCACCATTATATATATAGAAACCTTCCCGAGCGTGCCCATAACAATTCGTAAGATTACACTAATGCTAGTGACAGACTCAGCTATAAAATATATATCTACGCATTAGTGTAATCTTAATAATATGTATAAAAATTAATGTTTCATTGTTTGTCCCGTATGCGTTCGTACCATTATACCATTCATCCGTTTGCGATGAAACTTTTACGATTTATTTTTACCTCGGGAAGGTTTATATATATATAATGGTAAGCTCTGGCATTGTGAAATTTGTATAAAAAATTTACAGTAGGAAGCGAGAAATTTGTTTGAAATATGCGTGAGGGAGGGGAAGAGGAATCCGAGGGGAAGAAAACGAAGGAAAGTTGGGGGTTCGCGGGATGGGGGAGGAGAGAAGCCGGATGGGAATTGGATGCGGAAAGGGAACAGGGGTGTATGGGAAAGGGCACGCAGGGAGAAATAATTTATTTATTTGAGTGGCATTGCAACGCATGCCGGGTACTCGCTAGTATATGTATAAAATGAATATTGCTTTGTTCGTCCCGTATGCGTTCCTATAGCATTCATCCGATTACGACGAAACTTTGGTGAGTTATTGTTACACGCCCGCGAAAGTTTCTATATTTAATGGTGAGCTCTGGTGTTATGAAATTAATTCTCGTACAATTCATCCGATTGCGATGAATTTTTGGCCATTTAAAAGTTTACAATAGGTAGATAGCGCGAGTTATTTGAAAAAAATGTGTGTATATCATATAGTTTAGTATCAGAAATGAGAGGGGGGAGGCCGGGTGGGGAATCCCGAGAAGGTGTGAGGGGTACGAAGGAGAGGGGGAGGGGTTACCGGGAAGGGGGAAGGCGGTGAAGGTGAAAGAAGAACGAGGTAGGGGGGTTCACGGAAGGGGGGCTGAACGGGGACGCTTGGAAAAAGACACGCAGGGTAGGAGTGGGGGACGAGGGAGCCGCAGAAAGAGGGATTACAAAACAGACATAGTAGCGGTATTAGATAGCAGGGGGTAAATGATGAAAATTCATCCTTCTCACTAGGACAGCTGTATGTGGCCTGAAATCGTCGGAAAACCTTTTGATTTATTCGTGTTCGTACCAGACGAAAAAACAAAAAAATAGTGTATCGAAAAGCACTTCAATAAACAGAATTAAAATAAACACTATCTTTCTTTGAGTGATAATGCAACGCATGCCGGGTAAGACCTGTATTTATCGTGTAGAAAAAGATTAGGAGGAGAAAAATGGAGGAAAATAATTTTTATAAACAATCAAATTTCCAATTCTAAAACAAAGAATACAATTAAAAACTGTTGGGGGCCTATACGACAGTAGTAGATTTGTAAGAAACTCCTTGTATGAAAATGGTTTTGCGTAAGGCGCGGCGTCGAAGATGTACTCGAAGGCGGCTTCTTAAATTTCATTGTGAGGTGTTTTCAGTAAAAAATTCTCGGACTTTGTTAATCATATAATAGATAACCTTACTTTTGATTACAATAATGGAATAGAGTTGCTACACTATAATGTAGACAAACTTGATATCTTGGAAGTTAGAAAGATTGTAAAAATTAGTTTAAATATTATAAATAGCCATAAAATAATTTTAAATGACTCGTTATTAAGTTTGTTCCATTTTTTGAAGTAATATTATTATTTATTCTCGTAAATAATAGAAACAAAGGAATGTATGGCATGGGAGCGTGTCGACTGTCGCCACACCACGACCAAACTGCATGGAATATCGCAGCTCGCAGCTGCTATGCAATGATGCGTTTATTGTGTAGGTAGAGACAAAGGTGCCGCTGTGCGTAATGCGGATGGAATGGGCGATCGATGCTGATGACGCACGTTCTGCGCGCGGTTTCATGAATGACCTAGCGACCTTGGGGTTTGGGGTTTGGTGTAATACTGGATGCTTTGTCAAACAAAATAATGAAGTAATTAACAAAACTAATAAAATTTTGGGATTTATAATTTGCATCGTCCCTTCGGTTGGACAGGGTTCTATCTTCACTTTATCTTGTTCTGAGAAATGAAGTGTCAAATATTGCAGACGATTTCTCATAATCTATTCACCAATTTTTGGTTTTGAGCTTGAATCTTGTGTAAAGTAGGTATGATTTTAGATTTTCACAGCCAATAGTATTTTCGTTATTTATTTTTAGGGTGTTAGGGGGCATACGTTAATTCCGTGTGATCAAAAGGGGGGGGGGGGGTTCCAGCAAAATCTCACGTTACTTGAAAAGAATATACGAAGTGGCCCAAATTTATCTCACCAAGGGGGGGAGGGGTCAGGTATGGAAGAAAAACCGCTCATGCAATTGATGGATGCCCCCTTATGTCGTGTTGCGCTACCTCCTTCTTTAGCCAACGTTTCGAACAGCGTTACAGTGCCCATCATTACGGCAGATTTGTAAAGTATTTTCTAAAAAGTATTTTAGTTTAAAATATAGACTTTGGTTTTGGTAAAACCCTTCAGGACAAAAAAAAACTTTTCAAGAAACAATAAAAACGAATATTTACAAATTCGTAAAACTAACCAAAAATCTTAAAAGTTGTATGAAAGTGGTTGTTTGTTTATCAAAATTTTCTAGAACTCCTTTTTAATTTTTAGAAATTTAATTAAAATTAAATATGATAATGTTATTATCGAGTTCTGCAAGTACGAGTATTTTAGGATGTTTTTTAGTTACAGCTATTTCGACTTGTAAGGTCATTTTCAAACTAATGACCTTACAAGTCGAAACAGCTGTAACTAAAAAACATCCTTAAATACTTGCAGAACTCGATAATAACATTATCATATTTAATTTTAATTAAATTTCTAAAAATTAAAATAATGTAATTAAGTACCTACGTTTATAATTTTGAAAAATTTGAGGATTGAATTATTTCATCTGCAGTTTTATTGAAATAAAATTTCAAAAAATTTCAGATTAATTCAGTTTTTAGTGTTAAAAATGCCTTTCAGCAAAAATTATTATTTTGCCACGTTGTACTTTGAAAAGTATTCTATATGAAACCACTGAAAAGTAAAGTTCCCAGAAAATGTGACTTGTAGGGTTTTATGAAAACACAGTCGATATTTTAAATAAAGGAAAATATTTAAATTTGATGTACCTATACTTACCATTTTAGAACATACCTAAACGTGCAGATAAAACCGTAGGCAGTCAGCTAGGGCCTAATGATTAATTGCATAAGATTCTAACTACTTTTCCCTAATGGTAAATACAATTAAAATACTTTACACATGATTCAAGCCCAAAATAATAAATTTGTGACTCGTCGTCAAACTTTCCTCCGAACGTGGTAAGGCGAAGTTAGAATCCTATCCAACCAAAGTGAAGAACTAAACTGCCCATCGTAACAACGTCCAACTGTCAGATACAAACAAAATGTAAAACATTCAAAGTGATGTAAAATAAATTGAATTCTTAAAAACTTGATGTTAGAACTTCGTCATGCGGAACTACGTACAAAACAGATATGGCTCTGAAAATTATTTTAGTTAAATGAACAAAAGAAATGGTTTTTCTTTCAAAAATTTCCGTTAGAACCTTCTTCAAACAAGATGAAGATATCAAAACCTTTCAGCAATATAAATATTCCGCACGCCCTGTACTCCTGTACGCCGCGTTTATCCACAACCGATAAAAATGCTAATAGATCGGTACCAAGCAACTATAGAAAGAATCGAAAGAATTCAACGAAAATCTGTCTATATCTGAGTCAGCCGGCGGTTTTTATTAAATAATTTTTATACAAAAGTATACCTACTTTTATTCCGAGATTGATGAAAATTTGAAGAGCACTGTCTAAATATGATTTCTAAAAATTCTGTTTAAAACTCGGGCTACGCCGGGGACTTCAAATGAAGCATTTTTACAAATTTTATATTTCATTATATTTGCGTAGTAGGTTGGAAAGACTATATTTTAAATAAAACAATGAAAAATTAAATCCTTTAGTGTCCTAGTTTTATCATTAAAAAAACACAAATAAATAAAGTAGTTTATGCATATCCGTACTAGATATTTATTATACCTTTTGAGGTAAAAAATAATTCTTCACAAACAACAAACCCTTTGTGGGTATACAATACATAATTATAATTTTGACAGTAAAATAATTTTGTTTAATTATTTAAACTTTAATTTCACGTTATTATAATTTTAACCAACCGGTTTCGGTCCTGAACCTTCATCAGGGTGAATAAAATATATTAAATATAAGCATTATAATTTTTTTAAATAATGATAAAACATTCCCGAACAATCTGACAATCATTTCAAAATCTCCTACTATCACCACAATAAGCGGAACACGGCGCCCGGGAACCCAGACGCGATACCATCTCAGCCACTAACCGGCCTAATTTCATATTACCAACATTCTTAACAATAAATAACCTTCAGCAATATCGAGCCAAAGTAATGCTATATCGAGAGCAACTTCTATCCTTATCCTATATTCCTCTTCCTCTCCCTTTTACCTTCTTAAATATCAGTTTAGAGGCAAAATAAAACTCCAATCTCCAACTCACATTATCAAAAGAAACTTTTTGTTATTACATAATAATAACCTTGTTTAATCTCCTAAGGTATAACGATCGTGCAGTTGATTAGTCAGACCTTTTTTATTTTTTTTATATGAATACCGCACAAGAGTCCCAACTGCTCCCGTCTGAAGCCAGTGGGACTATGGCATCCCCAATTGGGGTATATTGTGAGGCTGAAGGTAGTGGGGAGGGGAAGGAGATAGGGAAGAGGAAGGTGGGGAAGTACCTGGCTATTCAGATCTGGTCACCAAGCAACGTTTTCAAGCAACGTTTCAATTCTGAATGGTGGTCTTACACCAGGGCGATACTGAGAGTATCTTCCACTCTGGAACTTGCCGCAAATATACTTTATGTTATTTTAAATGAATAAATTGTAAAATAACACAAATTAATCAAATAAAATTTATTTGTTACGCCGAGATTCGATCCTGCGACCTTCGGTGTGCGAGTATGCCGGCTTTTATCTCGCCGACATCTCCGAAGAATCTTAATTTGAGTTCAATATGCATTTACGTGTAAAAGTGTACCCTCTACCTGATACAATACTCAGATTACTCATAAACACCACCAAATCAATTATATTACGTATAAGGCAGAAAAACTTGTAGTGAATTAAACCAAATGTTGATGTGTGTCACTACGTCGCCTCAGTTCTTATTTGTCCAACAGACCATTTTAGTTTTGTTCAATCTCCAGTTTAAAATTAAAATTAAAGTATAAAAAATCTTAGTTAATCACTTAACCAAGAATTATTTAAACTTATGTGATCTTTACCTTTACGGAAATAGCTTTATCTTAAACACCTATCATAAAAAAAGATTTTATAAAAAAAGAAAAAAAAAAAAAAAAAAAAAAAAAAAGAAAAAAAAAAAAGAAAAAAAAAAGATTTTATATCAACCTGTCATGTTCATAATATTAATAAAACAAAATCATAGATTATAACCACTCTGTAAATTGCCATCTCAACACAGGTGTTTCACACAGTGAGATGGGCAATACGTCATTATTATAACCTAATGTAATATGAAAATAATTAAATAAATAAAATAAAATAAATGTTTCATTGAAATAGGTAATAAAAGAAAACCTTTTCCTCCTGTAAAATTTTCTAATGGTCTGTTGAACAAATACGAACTAAGGCGACGACTAATAGAATATTTCAAAATGTCGTACGAAAGTACCGGATCGATGTTTATATTGCATATTTTATACGTAAAACACAGGCACGTGTAAATAATATTTGATTTTCGGCAAGCATTAGTACATTGCTTTCCTCATTATATCAAAACTTTGTATTTGGAGATTTCTGGCTAATCAAATGTACGATCAATATGTATACCATATACCTCTTATCTTTGTACATAATTATAAAAGCTGTTTGTTTCTTACAAGTAAATAAATGATATCCCATGTGCTTGATTCAATTATCTATAGTCTGTCTGACTATAGACTACTATTCTCTATCCACAGTTTGATTACATAATTTGTTTTATCACACGTCCAGAGTCCAGAGCAGAGTTATGGAATCTCCAAACTTGGCGTAGGTGTAAAATATAAAGATTAACTAGTTATAAAACTTTTATTGTTCTTTTAGAGGGAAGAATGACACAGCGTCAGTGCTTTCTCAAGGAGGAGACAGGACGATATTTGGAAAAGGCAGAGTTAGTTTTCTGAAGTCAAATATTGTAGGAGAAGCTGGCGGGGCACTCAGTAATGTTAGGTAAGCGACAAAGTACCTAACTATTAAATAAAAGTGCAGATTTAATAAGATAATAATCAAACTCAATCGTAAATCTGAAAAAGAAAAATCAGAAAAAGATGTGGTCACATCTGGGACTCGAACCCAATACCTATGACTTGTCAGGTCAGTACTCTACCAACTTTATTACAATTTGAGGTTTTACTCATTAACTTAAAAATAAAAATTATTTCTGTATTATTTATGCTTACCTTGATTTCAACTTTATTTTTCACTCTGTATTGCCAATTGTACCTGCCGAGCGATTCTATATCTTTTGTGGGATCTCTTTTGTGGTATTTTGTGAGATCTGCTGTCAGATTGTGTGATTTTGTATGGCTGTTATTTACTTTTTATATGGACCGATGTCAGATTTCAACTGTGAGCTGTCACAAATCGGCGAAGATGGCCTGTTACCAAATCATACAAATCTGACAGGAGATCTCATAAAAGATTAACCTCATATTTAGTCAAATAACTGAAAATGAAAATTCAAAATAAATTCCATCTTCCATTGCAACCGCCCGTCCATTTTTCTTTCTTTCACACACATGACAAACTCTGATAATAAAATTGTATTTTTAATATGATATAATTTGTTTTAGCTCCAAGGCAATAGTACCTCCGTCCAACAATGCACAACCCCCCAACAGTACAACTGTGATCGCTCTGCCTCATCAACCAAACTTGCCCCACCACGACACCTCGGGGCAAGATGACAACACAGATGCCGTCACAGGACATAAGAAGGTAATATCATGTACATTATTCAGTGCTTGCCCTGATCAAGACAACTCAGACACAATACGCAGGACACAATACATCATTCAGTTCTTGCCCTTCCCCACCAGCCCAACTTGCCCCACCAGTCAAATTTTCCCCACTTTGAACTTGCCTCACAAGTTAAACTTATAAACTTGCCTCACCAGCCAAACTTGCCCCACCACGACATCTCGGGGCAAGATGACAACACGGATGCCGTCACAGGATATAAGAAGGTAATATCATGTACATTATTCAATGTTTGCCCTGCCCCACCAGCCAAACTCGCGCCACCACTACACCACGAATCAAATTGATGATCAAATCAAGAAGACAAATAAACTATAAATAAACAATTTTAGTCCGCCTTGGCACAGGAACCCCTAGTGAGGAGGAAGAAATACAATATCTTTACCTAACATAACCATTATATTTTGTATACTTGTAGAAATATTTTGTATAGTCGCTTAAATAAATAAATAAAAAATAAAAAATTACCAAACTTGCCCCATTAACCAAACTTGCTCTTCCAGTCAAACTAGCCCATTAACCAAACTTGACCCACCTGCCCTACCAGCTAAACTTGCCTCACCTGTCAAACTTGCCCCACTAGCCAAACTTACCCCACCAGCCAAACTTGCCCCACCTGCCAAACTTGCCACACCAGCTTAACTTGCCTCACCAGCCAAAAATACCCCACTAACCAAACTTGCCTCCCCAGTCAAATTTGCCCCACCACCCGAACTTGACCCACTAGCTAAACTTGCCCCACCAGCTAAACTTGCCCCACCAGCTAAACTTGCCCCACAACCCAAACTTGCCCTACTAGCTAAACTTGCCCCACCAGTCAAACTTGCCCCACTAACCAAACTTGCTTCACCAGCCAAACTTGCCCCATTAGCTAAACTTGCTCTACCAGCCAAACTTGCCCCACCATTCAAATTTTCCCCACCAGCCAAGCTTGCCCCAGCAGCAAAACTTGTCCCACCGTGACACTTCGAAGTAAGATGACAACTGATTGTGAAGAGGCAGAAGTCACAAAATGGGATCGACGGGGAATATTTAAGTATATGAAAACTAGTAAGCAAGCAAGATGAAGAGATGTGACCCATTCAAGTCGAGACCGCGAAAGTCTTTGTTTGTGATTAGACGCATTTGGAATAGGTTTTTGCTGGCGGCCGCAGAGGCTCTAATGTATTGTAAGTTGTTAAGTAATTATGTTCGTGGCCAGCAATATCTACACCATTGTTATTTTCCCGATAATCTATATTAATATAGTGATTATTTTTTTAGATGGCCCCATGGATTAAGAACACCAAGATAGGGGTCCTGCTGATGTGTTGGATCCTGTTCACCACCATCCTCATGATGAAGAACGAGAAGGTTTCCATCACCAGGCAGTTGTCAATCCCTGTCAACAGAACCAAGAGTTCGTTATTAAATTATGTTTTATTCTTCATTCTATGCCTTTTCTTTACCAATAATTTAAAAATACACTTAATATTTTTATAACACGTACTAATTTTTAAAATTAACCATTAAAAAAATACTTCACTAAATTAACACACTGTCACACTGAATACACTTGCCAAATTTAATACACTGACCAATGTTAACAACTCCGACCCCTAAGTTTATTTACACTACAATGTAACATTACTAGACATACGTATGACGTATGAGTCATACCTGAGTTATTAATACACCTACCAGTTTTAATACACTTTTTACCAATTTTAATACACTTACTGATTTAAACACACTTGCGATTTTTAATACACTTAACAAATTAAATACATCATCCCCATTTTTAATGCAGTGCTCAATGTTTACACTAACAAATTTAATTTATCAACAAATTGTAATACACTTAAGGGTATTCTCAAAATATATTTAGAAACTTCACACCGATAGATGGCGTTATTTTCAATATTGTCAAATAAAACGCTTTTAACACGTTATCCTTTTTAATATTGGGATGAATTATTGGTTTGCGAACGTACATAAGATATAGTAATCTGCTTAAATAGTTTTGCATACCTATACTTTTATAATGTTAAAATGCGGCTGAAAAAAGCACAATTTTTTTACAAAATTAACACGTAAAAAATACATTTGCTACAATCCCGCGCGCGTTCATACAGATTTTTATTTTACCCAACCGAAACATATTTGCAAAACAGGTGCGTTTCATAAATTTAACGGTAAAACTCACGAGTTCGAAAGAGACGGAATACAAGAGGTTTGTTGGATTCAGTAAATTAAATCAACACCCGGGTAGATAGAATAATTTATAAAAAGGGCCGGCTAGGTTACAAGACCATATCTTGCGGTTGCTGGCGTTAACTGGACCTTTTTTTAAAAGACCGCTTGCAAGACTTACTTCGCTGTGTACGATATTCGGGCAATAGCGAAGTCCGTATTACATGGTTCCAGAAAACATTGTATTTTTTTCTAGTGAATTTTATTTTTTCCATCGAAAAGTTCCAAGTGTTATGGAGGTGTATGGAGGTGGAGGAGTTTTGAACCTTAGTTTTGGCTTAGTAGAATCGGGAACTTGTAATTGGGTTATTATAAGTATTGGGTAAATTCAACGTAGTTTTATTGTGATATTACTCTGAATCAGAATAGAACGGTAATGAAAATAAGTTTTTCCCCCAAAACCCGCACATGAAAATCCCGCCAATTCGCAGGATAAAATGTGCTGAAATCGCTAGTAACTAACTAACTAAACATCACGCCGTTTCTCCGCAGGGGTAGGCAGAGAGGACGGACCGCCAAACAACTCGGGTCTTGGCACATACTCTGTACCTCATTCATATTCACACATACTTGGTCTCATACACACTCTTCTATTATTCTGACTCTTAACATGGCCCGACTCAAGTATCTGATTCACTTGATCGTGCCATTTCTTCCTCGGGCGTCCCCTACTTCTTCGACCATTCACATTGCTACTAGCCTCAAATAGCCAATAATATTTGGCTAATTTATATAGCACCGCTTTTATGAAAAATCACCTCAAGGGCACTGTACAAATAAATACATAAAAGAATTAATATTACTGGCTTACAACTAAGATTTTCAATTATAACTAGTGACTTACATCTAAACTCAAACATGATTGCAAGCGCTGGTTTTTTTCTAATACCAGGCCTCATTTTGCTGACAAGTTTTCAGTTTAATTTTAATAAAAACCTAAATGCTTTATCGTGTTTAACGGGCTCTTTCGCCAAGGTAGGTACCCTCGTATGTGCTTGCTTTTGGCCGTGGGGAGATGTTTGTCAAAAAGCAATAAATGAGTGACACCTATTTGTCAAAAGGATCTGTTCCTATATTTGTATGCATCAAATTTATCAAATAAACAAATTGGTGATTTTTACTATATCTGAGAAATGGTTTCTCGTGTGCTCAATCCACGGCAAGTGTACATTATTTACAACTTCATTATATTTATGTAATAAAAAATAAGTTTGTATTTAGGAGTTTGCTAATAGATAATAATAATATTATTATGAGACGATGTAGGAATGTGAATATGACACGATAGTGAAGGGTAAAAGAAGTCGGAGACGCCCCAGGAAGACATTTCAATTTGAGTGGTGTGTTATGGTACCGCCGCCCCGGGAACCATTTATTGAAGAACCAATAAATAAATAATTTAGATGATAATTACAGTACCTTCCTACCTACCTACATAGCAAATGTTTGTAGATATAATATGTAAGTGTTTCTTCCCAGAATATTTGTTTATAAAATGCAAGCCTAATGTTTTAGAATAACGCTAAACTGTTTTCTATATAGCTACAATAGGAAAATAATTTCCTCCAGGGCCTATGTCATCTTTGGGGATGCTGTGTGGATGGTAATTTAAAGGAAAGGAAGGAGATGATGTTCTGAGAAGGATAAAGGCATGAGGCGTGGCTACGAATCTGGGGTCAGTGGGTTCAGGAGTGACGGACGAATGAATCCGTCCCTCCCACTGCGGAGCAAGGCGTTGGGTCAAGAGAAGAGTGCAGGAAGGCTCAAATGGTCTCCCTCAACAAGTTCCTCCCGATCGGATTTATGTAAAGCTCAGGACCTCTAACTATATCTCTGTGTCTTGAGGTAATTTTTCCCAAAAAACGGCGCAACCAAGTGAATCAATTATTTGAAAACGGTCAGTCAGAATAACAGAAGAGATATATGAAGACTGACAGCTGACAGATCGTGTATATGTGACAGAATGTAAAAACCCACGCAGCTTGATCTATTCATTTTATTGTTTAGTAAGTCGCAACAACAAAATAACTAGGCAAGTCTATAATATTTACAGTTTTATGAAAGTTCTAAATTGTTACAGTGGCCCTTATTATCATTATGTAGTTAATTTCGCCTCTTTTACTTCGTGCCTCGACCGCAAATATTCCCTGCGCCCAGAAACAATAAAATCAGAATAGCAACTTGACATTTTTTCGACAAATAATACTACACCATAGGAATGTGCTGAAAGCATGCACGAGACGAGCATATCGGGACCGCTCGCACAGTTTGTCGCCTTCTAACATACAAATACCTATTCCCGCGCCCGCGCCCCGCGCCCTGCGCCCGGTGGTGTAGCGGAATTTAGCTACCCGTGTCGAACGTAAATCTGATGAAAAATAATTACTTTTGTTAATGTAATTACTTGGTTATTATAAGTCATATAACAGCGAAATTTTCGTTTGCGCTAATTTCATTATTAGTATTATTTTTCTGTACTAAAATAAATACAGTATTATATGTAGTTTTCGAATGCGGCTGAAAAATAGATTGTATGAAAATTGTCGCTTCTGTTTCACCTTAACGATTTTTTTTGCTTACTATTTTCGATACACCTATCAATTTCAATGCACCTCCCAATTTTGATATGCTCACTAATTGTAATACATTAATTTGTGTATTTACCAATATTAATACATTACTACACCCCTTTTAATAAATTTGTGATTCTTGAATTGAATACAGTTGCCAATTTAATAATATATGGTGTAGGTACCATATGTAATATATGGTGTTCTTACCGTTTTTAATGCACTTTCCAAATGAGTCCTATAATTTCAAGACCCGCTATATCCGATTTTTTGACAAAATGATCTGAGTATGACATCTTGTTCACATTTTAAGAGGAACCTAAAATTGAGTTTCAAAACTTCCCTTATCGAGTGAGAACCAAAACCCGCTATATAATTCAAAAAGTTACTATCAAAACCCGCTATATCGGAATTCAACCAATCACAAGCAGTTATTTTGCCAAGATGGCGGGATTAGTCAATTGAGTTTCAAAACCCTCTATATTGTGAGTAAATCCCGAAGCGAGTATCAAAATCCGTTATATCCATTTTATTTATCGAAATTATTTAAATTATGCTAGACGTACATAAAAAAAATTAACACTTTTCGAAATTATGTTACTCCATTTCATTATTCAAAAAATTGAAAAGCAATTATTTATTTACCCTAGAGATGTGACAGTTTTTTGCAGTTTTCTCCAAGTCAATGAAAGTTGATATAACGGACATAGAAATTGAACGACTCAAATATAATACACTTTTCAAATTTAATATTTTCACTTTCCAATTTAATAACTTAATTTCAGATTTCCTGATACTCGAGATGCCGCAGGAACAGAAGTTGTCCATACAGCTGCAAGGCCCATTCCTCCCGCGGCAGTACGGTAATCTGACAGTGGACTGGCTGACAGTTTGGCTGGAGTTGGTGGAATCGGATCAGCCTATAGTCGCTGAAAATATTACCCTCTTACATGCAGGGGACGTAGTATTTAGGAAGGTGAGTTTTATAACTTACTAAATTATTTAAACATAACCTTGTTTAAAACACTTTTAATATTTTTGTTTGGTCATGCTGCTGAGAGTTCCATAGTAACTTATCTTTCTGTCACCTGCTTCGTTAAGTTCGAAATCGGTATGCATATGAGGGGGGACCCAAAAGTAACGAGACTCGGGCGGTAGAGGGGAGAAGTGGAAGGGAAAGGGTTTTGCAACCTTAGTGCCTTAGCTATTGGGGCGCTTTTTGCCATAATATGGCACTATTTAAAATACCTCTGATTGCTTTGCTTCCAATTTTGGCAAATTTTCCCTTATTTGTAAATAATTAAGTATAAGTTTACAAATTTATAATTTTTTTTTTTATAAATCCTACGAATATGTGATAACCGACAAAAGATAGGTGAATTCATTGGCTATATAGAACTACACATAATCAGTTTGTATGTCTACATAATAAACCGTTGGCTACAGAATTAATGAGCTAAAAAATTGGCCTTCACCACTGAATTAATTTTGTACCAAAAATTGAAACCTGCATTGTAACTTTTGAACCATATAATAAAATGAATTAATTCCTAATTTGTTTACATATTGGATTAAGGTGAAGAAAAACATAAAAATAAAAATCAAAACATATTAAAATATGTGTAAATAAGGATACAAATATAACCTTCTTTTTTTTTCATAAGTTTTTTTCCACATTTTTATTTTAAAAGTTACAAAAATACATAATATTCATAAATCGAACGTTAATAATTTTTGTTTTATATGTACTTGTATACTAATACCTAATAAAATAATTTGGTATGATAGTCCTCAAAGCAATCAGGGACGTTCAGGGTCACTACCAAAAACCTAGAACCGCTCGCAATTTTGAAGAAATTAAATGGCGGCTGGCTGCATAAAAAACTTGAAACACAAATATCAGGGAAAGAACATAAGAAATATATTATTGCCAATTCAATGAAATGAATGATCAATTACCTACAGAGTGTTCGGCATTCAAAATTTTATTAAAAAATGTTACTGTCGTGCTCATTGTCTGTTTTTTGGCGGACCTACTCTAGCCCGTCAGCGCGCCGGGGTTTGTGGTTAAGTACCTGAGTTGCACACCCGACAGGCTGCCGGGGTTTGTGGCCAATGGGTTAAAGGAGGTATGATTTTTTTAATGTGGGCGGAAAATATTCAAAATGATCTCCAAAAAATCACGCGCAATCGGAGGAAAAAGTATAAAATCGCGCTGTCGCTCGAGTGGGTAAAATATTTGTAGGCCGAAATATATAATAATTTTTATTCATTTTATTCTGTTTTTCTAATATTAAGCATAATTAGAAATATCTAAAATGAATGCAATTTTTTATGTCGATATCTTTGAAGACGGTTGTAATTTTGAAATCTATATTTAATTCCTGTATTACTATTAGGTATCATAAAAATATTATTTTCCAGAACCTGTCTGATGTGTGGTACATTCCCCTCGTATCCGACGAGATGGTCGACTTTGTTCCTGAGGTAACGCGTAAAAAGTCCTTCCAACTGGAGGACTTCGTGCCCAGTAATGACACCAACACCCTTCTGCGTGTCAAGCTCAAATCCACTCTGGGGGTCATCACTCCAGCCCTGATCAGCTACAGTGTGCGGCCCATCGATATCAAGGATGGGATTCTGTACGCGGCTTGTGTATTGGCAGGACTGTACGTGCTGATTATATTTGAGGTTAGTTTCAATTTTAATACACTTTCCAATTTCAATACACTTACCAAATTTGGGAGGCGGGTATGGGAACCATTTGTTGGATGACCAACACATCTGCCGTAGGTCACCCATGACGCTACATTTAGTTACTTAGCAGGGGTGCCTGGGTTCATGGGGGTGAGGTTTTTCTGGGTCTCGGCGGCAGATGCTTCATTTTGCATGGCTGGCCGAATCAGGAGAGAATGGTTGAGGAAGTCCCTTTAACTTCTCCAGCTGTACACTCTTGGAACATCGCTTTAAACCACAGTAGGAGGGATGGATTCATATGTTCGTTACTCCTGGACGCCTGCAGTCCCCTCATACCTTTTTCCAGAACTTCCTCTTCTTCCTTTCTTTAAAAAGACCCTCTTTACAGCATCCGCTAAGATAACATAGGCCGTGATTGACATTATTTTCCTCAGGACCACCTATGTCGAGTTAAAAAAAATTTAATGTACAATATATTTTTTTATTATTTAAAAACAAAACAAAAAAGTGGAGATTGTAGATGGTTAGTTAGGTTCATTTAAAACATTTATTTACTATTATTATCGTGTTTTAGTTCGTCCATCGAACCTTCGCTGCTATTCTGGCGTCCACAATGTCAGTGGCCATCTTGGCTATACTGGATGAACGCCCGTCTACCCAAGAGCTGATTTCTTGGATCGACGTAGAAACCCTTCTCCTGCTATTCTCCATGATGGTGCTCGTGGCCATTCTCTCAGAGACAGGACTATTCGACTACCTCGCTGTCTATGCTTACAAGGTCAGTACATACAATATACATATTTACTAATCTTCAATTTATATAAGGCGGGTATAGGAATGTTAAGAAATTAATGTGGGACTGAACGCCGTTGGCGCTAACAAAAAGATTTCCGAAGAGGCAAAGCTAGCAGTCCCCACAAAAGTGAGGCATGAAACTGGCAGAGGAAGGATAAAAGCAGACTGAATACTGTAAAAATGAGATCCCTAAGGAGTATGTGTGGTAAAACCATGTATGATCGTATGACAAATGTGGAGATCTGCAAAGAATGAAAGGCTGACACTAATGAGTAAGATAAGGGACTCTCAGATGGTTTGGGTGTGTAAAGCGAATGAATGAAGAAAGGAATGTAAGGAGAATATATGACACAAAATGTGAATGGTAGAAGAAGTCGGGGTCACCCAAGGAAGACATGGCACGATCAGGTGAATCAGATACATGAGTAGGGCCATATCAAAAGTCAAAATAATGGAAGAGTTTGTATGAGACGATGAGTGTGAATGAAGCAAGCTAAGACAGAGTTGTTTGGCGGTCTGTCCTCTCTCTACCCTTGCGGGAAACTGCGTGACGGTTAGTTAGTTAGTTAGTTAGGGTATAGGAATAGGTATGGGTTCCCCGACAACAATTCATTAGATAACTAACACCTCCGCCTTAGGTCACCCCAAGTGTGCTATAAGGTCGCTATACTTGGTGACTTAGCAGGGTTGTCTGGGTTCAACTGCATGGCGGGCCGGATCGGGAGAGGTCGATTGAGGGAGCCGCTTTAACCTATCCTACAAGGGATGGATTCATACATCCGTCACCAATCTTTTTCCTTCCCAGAACATTCTTTCATCAAAAAGACCCTCCACACAGCATCCCCAAATATGACATGGAAACTCTCTAGTGTGGAGATAATATTAAAAAAAAACAAAATTTTGATTATTTTCCTTTTTATTGTTGAATTCCAGGTAACAGGGGGGAGAGTTTGGCCATTAATCAACTACCTCTGTTTCTTCACTGCTATTATGTCCTCATTCCTTGACAATGTCACCACAGTGCTATTGATGACCCCAGTAACCATAAGGTAAAATATTTTTCTAAATAACTAATTTTAATAAAATATCAAATTGTGCTTTTGTGACAATGGCTCGTTAGGGACGATGAAATAATAATTATGTTTCGAGTACAAACCCAATATCGATGACTTTGAAAATGCATTTAGTGTACGAGGGAGCCATCTTGGACACTTCCCCCTAGCATCCATTTGAATCTTATTGGCTCTACGATTTAACATATTGTTTTAAGGTTAAGTAGATAATATGTGGAAACAGGAAGCAACCGTCTTCCTTACGGAGTCGTTCAGTGTTATATTTATTTAAAATTTGAGCCCTTTCATTACAAATATCTTTTTAATCTTATTCTGCCAAAAGTTACAAGTTCAATATTCTAATAATTATTGTCAACTGTAATCTCAGTTTTTCGAAATCAGACAGTAATTTGCCTCTTGTCAAGTTTGTAAAATTTCATCAAGACATATTTAAAATTCTGCTTTAACTTTTTGATCGCTGATGCAAAATTTTCTCCGTGTGCCAGATGATTCTATTTTCGTAATAACATACTTGTTTTTTCAAAAATGATGATTTGAAAATTATAAAATACTATATTACCAGATTGTATTTACATATTTATAGAAATTGTATATAATCTAGTTTTATAAATAGTTTCCCCAGAACAGCTAGTTATATTCAGAGATTTATTTTTTTAATGGTATCCTTTAAGTATTCATATGCTTGAGAACAAGAAGTTACGGGGTGCAAAAAAAGGACGGGGGTAGACAGTTTCCTTTTTCTTGTTTTGAAGGTCAAAACTTCATCAATCTCCGAATTAAACTGTAGATTTGTATTAAAATCGCCTGCCCACCATATACAATAGTTAGATTTTGTTGTATACATAGACTTTTTCAATTTCTAGGTTATGTGAAGTTATGGAGCTCAATCCAGTGCCAATCCTGATGGCTATGATCATCTACTCCAACGTCGGTGGAACCCTCACTCCCGTGGGTGATCCGCCCAATGTCATCATTGCTTCAAATTCTCAAATCATCAAGGCGGTAAGGCTTTAACTTTTAGATAAGACTGCGCATGAAAGCATTATATAACTTGCTAATATGTGTGGTTATATTTGCAGGGTATTGACTTCACAACATTCACAATGCACATGAGTATAGGCATATTGCTGGTGGCCGTTCAAACATATATACATCTGCGCTTGCACTTTAGGAACATGGACGATCTGAGGCATT
The DNA here is from genome assembly GCA_917563855.2 of Limnephilus lunatus. Lineage (NCBI taxonomy): Eukaryota > Metazoa > Arthropoda > Insecta > Trichoptera > Limnephilidae > Limnephilus > Limnephilus lunatus. The sequence goes on from OU830596.1 coordinate 10,245,657, forward strand.
CTGAACCTCCGCAGGTCCAAGGTAAGTCAACCTAATCTAACTTTACTTTAAATGAAAAATAAATCAACCTTTCATCATAGCAGCAAAAACTGTAATCCCTGGCACCACGAAATTCGCACAGCTTTCTCCACCTGGAATTTTATGCCAACTCCAAGTTCACAGCATCTTTTCCATCAAGAGTTATGTAACTTTTAAATGTTCACTTTAGTTCTTAGTAAAAGTAAAAACTGTAAATGACTTTGTAAATGTCAAATGTCTGTGTCCCAAACGTTTTTGACCAGCGGACACCTTGCATGTGATATTCTATGATTCTGAAATAGATATTTCCATAGAAAATGTATCAATTGTAAATTGTCCAGATTTCACAATGTGCTGCTTACGAAGCTTATGTCAACCCAGTGTATTCATACCTCTTAATCTTTCACATTTTAAACTTTCAAATGTCTTTCAAAGGTTAAACATTCAAATGATAACAAAATTAACAAGTTCCTCTCAACTCTTGAACCTGTAATAATTAATACCTACTCATTCATCTTACGTCCTCTCCTCTGTCTATGAAACATCACACCTTCTATTACAATGTAAAAATTGTCTTCTTCAGAACTCCGCCATGAGATCTCAATATGGCAGCGAGCAGCCGCCTCTCTGTCCTCCTACTCCAAAGACGAGGACCTGGTGCGAGAAACCCTGCTGAAGAAAGTAAACCGGCTGATGGGTCAGCTGAAGAAGAAGCTGAAGGAGGGCGGCTCTACGGCCCGATACAGGGACAATTTGGAGCAGCTCATTCAAAAGGTATTACGGGACTGTCCTAACTGTGACATCGTGGGTAGTTGTTTTAGAGGTTATCAATAGATGTCACTGGTAACAGTAGAGCTGTCGATAATGTCGGGATGGAGACACAGGTAAATACTATTGCGAGCTCAAGTTCAGGACTAATAAAGTCGTACAAGCTTCATAATAATTTAATACCAAATATAAGTCCAAAGTTTTTTTTTTGATGCCAGAGTTTTCATTTTATTTAACTTTATTTAGGAAACGTCCGTGTATTTGTCTGTAATTTTTCATTGAAAAATTCTCAGGCAGACATTAGTACTATTGGATTTGTAATTTCGCGAATCTCTCCAGTATGGAGAGATTGACGATAATATGATTATTGTAACTGACAGTTGTGAATAATAATACCAGGAGTCTATATATTAGAGGTGGATCTATTATTATTTGAGTTTATACTAACCTCTCTGCGAGTATGAACGAAACAGTTTGTCTGAACCAATTATGCTGCATATACATTTGCGAACCGAGGCACGAGCCAAACCACGAAGTTCACTTGTGTATACGCAGTCATAAAGGTCGCAAAGGAGTACGGAAGCTGGGCATGCGCGGTTAAAATTCAAACGCCGTCACATTTTTTAATGAAAATATTTGACTTGTAGTGGCATCTATGGACATCTGGGCATAGTTTCTTAGAATAAGTGAATTCACAAATTGAGTTTTATAAAATAATTTTTATTCACAACATATTTAGATTATTATTATTTAATCTACAATATAATATATTACTTAATTAAAAAAATTATGAAAAAAACTCATTCTCCACACACGGTTAAGCTTGCAAAAACTCACCGAGAGGTTAAAATGTATTATTTTTATTTCAGTACCCAATCAGGAACCGCGTACTTCTGGTAAAGTCCACTGTAGCTGTACTGTTTGTGATCATCGTCTTTTTCCTTCATTCCATACCTGAACTCCGTAAGTTACACGCTGACATTCTCCTTTTCATAATTCCTATAAGACACTATTCCAGAAATTTAGAAATAGAAATTTCTTGAACAGTCCAGAATATTAGAGAGTATTCGAGAGCATTCAACAACATTCCAGAACATCCCGGAACATTCTGGAATGTTCGGGAAAAGTCTGGAACTTTCGGGAACATCCCAGATCATTATGGAACATTCCAGAACACTCTCGAATGTTATGGATTGTTCTGGAACATTGTGGATCATTCGAAGCCTTTTTTGTATGGGTGAGGCTACCCATTGGTAGGGGTATATGAAGCAAGATTCGTCGTGGGTTCGAACCTCAGTTCAATCTCATATCAACTCACTGAGCAAAGCCGGGTACCTCAGTTAGTGAATATTAAATTGGACTAGTTCTGCCGCTCCCGCTGGCGGACTGGTTTTATATACATATGGCTGACACGCTTTACATACATACAGAAGTGCCTGCCCATCTTGCCTTTGGGAATCATCTTAACCATTCGTATCTAAGACACAAACAACGATAGATGATATCTTCTATTATCATATTCAACTGCCATCTATTGTGATATAGCAAAACTTCATATTACAGACTACGCTATCACCATCTATTGAAGGAAGCTAAAACTACAAGAATAATCAATACACTACGTTATGCATGTATACTATGTATGTTACAGAGCGCCTGTCTCTTGGCTGGACTGCACTCCTGGGGGCTATCCTACTGCTGATCCTGGCTGACAGAGAAGATATGGAGGCGGTGTTGGCCAGGGTGGAATGGTCCACCCTGCTGTTCTTCGCTGCTCTGTTTATTCTAATGGAGGTACATTTCAACACGAACACCATTAAATTGTTAAATTTCTCTTAAATCAATCCTTCGACAATCATTGTAACCGTTCCTGCTTTAGACATGAAAACTGGAATGTAACGTCTGGCTGGGCAAATGTAAAGTCTGTGCTTGGGTATGACTTGGAGAAACGAAGAGAATACAGGTTACGTAGTACTGGCATTTATTGGGGACCCTTTCATGCATATATTACAAAAACGATAGATGGTACTCTTCTTATATCGTACTTAACTGACACTTGATTTTAGATTTTCACAGCCAAAAGTATTATCGTTATTTATTTTTGGGGTGTTATGCCATCTTGCGCTACCTCTTTCTTTAGCCAACGTTTCGCACAGCGTTACAGTGTCCATCATCAGGGCGGGGCACATATGCCCTGATGATAGACACTGTAATGCTGTCCGAAATGTTGGCTAAAGAAGGAGGTGGTGCAACACGGCATAACACACCAAAAATAAATAACGGTTATTAACTGATACTTTTGGGATGTAGCAAAACTTTGTATAACCAACTAACGACATCTATTGAAGGATGCTGAAAGTACATGAAACCTATATACTTTATTTTCAAAATCAGCCGAACGATTCTCTATGTTTTGTGAGATCGAGATAGATTGAGACAGATATCGGGCGAGATCTCTTGTCAGATTTGTGTGATTTTTATTAAGGCCGATAAATGAATAAATTATCTATAATTTTTATTTTTAACTTTATGAGTAAAACCTCAAATTGTAACATTTAATTAAATGAAGACAATGTAAGCGAAACTCAATCGAAAATCTGGAAACAGGAAAATCAGAAAAAGATATTGGCACCTCTGGGACTCGAACCCAGGACCTCTCGCTTTCCGGGCGAATGTACTTATGTTCGCCCGGAAAGCGAGAGGTCCTGGGTTCGAGTCCCAGAGGTGCCAATATCTTTTTCTGATTTTTCTGTTTCCAGATTTTCGATTGAGTTTCGCTTACATTGTCTTCATTTAATCAAATGAATAAATAATCATGCATACTTGCATGAATTCGTGTTTAAAACGACCTAAACTAAAATATGTGACAGCTCACAGACGAAATTCTGACATCGGCCCATAGAAAAAGCAAATAATAGCCAAAGAAAATCGAGACACGAGATCTATCTCGATCTCAGAAAAGATAGAGAATCGCTTGGCTCATCTGACATCTTCCTCTTGTTTTGAAGGTTAAGTCATCAATTTTGGAATAAAATTGAAAATTTTTGTAAATAAATAAAGCCACACGCACCTCTATGCTGGGCGCCACAGACACGCTGCTAATACATTTGTACATAGATATGAGAAGGACTAATACGAGAAGAGTTCGTTAGTTTCTTCTTTGTGCTTTTTACATACATACTCAATATAAATTGTTGTAATAATATTCTCCGATTATATTGCAGGCACTCTCCAAGCTAGGGCTGATTGATTGGATAGGAAAAATGACTGAGAGAGTGATTCTGTCAGCACCAGAAGAATCAAGATTGGCCGTAGCCATACTGCTCATCTTATGGGTAAGTAATGAAATTTTTGATTTTAAAATGCATCATTGTAAACATTGACATCAGAAGTTGAACAGTTGATTCCTCACAAAGCACAAATTTGTATTTTTGTGTGAAATCTTTGTTATACAAGGTATCTGCAAACTAGCGGTACAAGCTGGTTAATCTTCGTCAATTTTGTGTTACAACTTTTTTTGGTTTGAGCTTTCGTTTTTGAATGAATTGTGTCCGAAAGTCCAAGTTTTTTTAAAAATCTTATTCTTGAGGTTAATATCAAATAATGTCTTTTAAAATAGGTCGAAGCACGGGCCCGGTTCAAAATTTTTTGACCCTTCAATTGTGAAATTTCCTGATAAAAATAAATCTGTTTTTGGGAACGGAACTGGCGTCGATCGAACGTGCGGGAGCTGCGTATGTAGGGTACCTTCACATAAATGCTTTCCAATCAGTAAGTCGCCTAACCCTTTGGGATCATAACTAAAAGTGGCTATGTAAATAGTGTTCCGAATTTTTTTGCCGGTTGCAACGGGGATAAATAATATTATATCAAAATGCTATCTTTGAAAAAAATGTTTTTTTTTTTGGGATCTCTATGTGGTGTAAGTAAAACAGAACATGGTAAAAGAATATGTTAGGTTAAGTTGGGTTTTATTAGGTTAGGTAAGGTGAAGCGTGTTGTTTTTTTTATTTTTCTTCAATGTTCTGTTATGTCGTCAATTTGGGAGGCGGGAATGGGTACCGCCGCCCGGGAACCATTAAATTGGATAATCAACACCTCTGCATTCACTACATTTGGTGACTCACCAGGGGTACCCGGATTCGTGGGGTGAGGTTTGTCTAGGTCTTGGCAGCGGATGATCTGGACATGCTGAACGCTAGATTCCTACCAACCCCTCATACCTTTTTCCTTCCCAGAACTTCCCCTCCTTACTTTCTTTAAAAAGACCCTCCATACAACATCCCCAAAGAAGACATAGGCCTTTAGCGAAATTATTTTCCTTAGGAACTCCTGTGTGGAGCTAATGTAAAAAAAAAAAAAACACTATTCTGTATTGTCATGGAATCATATTGTATTTCATATGTTTATGTTTGTAGGTGTCAGCAGTAGCATCTGCCTTTGTGGACAACATTCCCCTCACCACCATGATGATTAGGATAGCCACCTCGCTGGGGAACAACCCCGAATTAAACCTGCCCCTTCAGCCCCTGGTGTGGGCCCTCGCTTTCGGGGCTTGTCTCGGAGGTACATTATAATCACTATCTTTATTAGCTTCATTTACAGAGCACAATTTATCAGTTATTGATCACACGACCCAAAAGATTGCCTTAGGGAATCCTCAAGAAAGAAGGTCAAAACACAGAGAAACCCAGATCACAGAGTAAGGCCCTTATAGGCAAGTATCCAATTCTCAATTTGTGTGCAAAATAAAATTTATTTGCCACGCCGGGATTTGATCCTGCGACCTTCGGTGTGCGAGTCAAGCGTCTTACCGCTGCGCTACACCGGTCGTCATGTATGAAGAATTAGCGTCATTAATTCCCGCATCACCGGTACTTAATGATTGTACATATTGTTGATGTTTTTCGCATGAGAATGGGTCATTACGAAGAGTTCTTGGGCTTAACGGCACGGAAGTGGAACAAATTACCGGGGTTTTGTGTTTCCTCCCTCCTTACAACAAGAGTCTCACGACACGAAACCCAAGTTCATTTCTTTCCCTCCTTAAAAAGACCCTCCACACAGCAGCTTGAACCGATATCTCAAGAAGCAGTTCCGAAGGTAACCTCAAAGCTCTCCTTGGCTCCTTGGTAAGTAGGTGCCAGGATCGAAATGATCCAATTGCACCTACTCTTTTTAATCAGTTATTTATCTGCAATGCCTATAGCCCAGTTTTCCCAAGTGTACTTACTTAATGTTTTTACTCGATGTCGAACAAGTCTCAAAATGTGACACGATGTGAGCAAGTCTTCAAACTCTTGGCTCGAGCCATAAATTTTAGGATCCATAATTTTAGCTCCATCCGTCGCTCAAAGTCGAATAAAACTGTTGAGTAAGTATGCATGTGAATTCTGGGCTCAAGATTACAGGTATAACTATTTTCCTTAAGTTCTGACAAAATCTTAAGACGAATTTACAAATATTACTCTGACTCTTTCCAGGCAACGGGACACTCATAGGAGCATCGGCCAACGTAGTCTGCGCAGGAGTAGCTGAACAGCACGGCTATCGCTTCACCTTCATGGAATACTTCCGCCTCGGCTTCCCCCTCATGATCGGATCCATTACCGTCATCTCCGGATATCTGTTAGTATGCCACGTGGCGCTCGAGTGGCACTGACGGGGCCATACTGACAGTACATAGTATAAAACTTACAAAAGTGATATGATAAACTAGAAGTGTGAATGACAAAAGAGAACATTGAAAAAATGAACAAACCTAACCTATGCTCGCTATCTAATCTAACCTTCTTGTCGTGTTCTTTTTTGTCACTGCTATTTTTTAACCGGTTACCATTTTTGTGTTATTTTTACATCTCTCAAAGTCTTCCTGACCTTATTAAATAATCTTTAAATGATCACGAAACCATTAACGTCAACTATAAATATTATCGTCAATATTTCGTCCAAACAATGCAAAACATTAATTCCTTACTAACAAATAAATAAGTAAAATGGGCAAAAATTTTTTTTTAAAATCAATTGTGAATATTAACAATTTTTCGGACATTTTCGTTATTGTGCAAGTATTGCTTGATTCTTGTCTAGGTCATTTGTCACGCCTGAACGAAGTATTGACGATAATATTGACAGTTGACATTGTTGGTCTATTGGGCATTTAACGTGTTTTTTCTGCACAGTATGGACGACAAGATTCTGATAAGTTATCGTTATGACTTTAATTATGAAATTTTGAATAGCAGAAAATAGTCAATAACAAACTGAAATTAACACATTGTATAATGTCAGATGACATGCGGTAGTGAAGAGAGACTGGAAAACTGTGCAAACTCTTTATATAAATATAGTAAATGCTAAACTTTAATACCAACCTGATGTTGATACAGAAATCAACGCAATAGGCAATTTTAAGGTCTGAAAAGTGGCATGCCTCCCTGCCTCCATCTTACTCTGCCGCACATATGTTTTACACATCTTTCTATTTCACTTATGGTCATTGTAAAGTAAGTAAAGTGACTGTATCTGCGCGAGAATGAATCGTATCAAAATCAGGTCAGCATTTTAGTTTGGTGCATACTGTACCTGCGGTTGTCTCGTTTTCATGCTGTTTTTCTAATAAAAGACTTCAATTATTGCACATTCATTACAGTTACAACAAATTCTGTTTTTACTTGAAGGATATGTTCCACAGAATATTGTTAAAAAAAATTATATTCAGTGGGTGCATTATATTTTTGGAATTGGGAGAATTTGAGAATGACCGTGTTGTATCAGTAATGTGTAACAAAAAGCCTCGTAAAAACAGAATTGACTGTAAGTTAGTATTTAAAATGTTTTTAAGAAATTATTTAATGAGATCAGTATTGCCGTTTTTTATACACGATTCCAAGCAGTACACTTGTAGATTTAGATAAATTTAAAAAATGCGAGTTGCCGTTTTCTGAAATATTCACCCAAAAATTGGAAGAAATTTTTCGGTCCAAATTTCTGCATTTCTTCTAGGAATCCGGTTGTTTTAAAAATAAAGAATATAGTAAATGAATTAGATCACCTGTGCAAGCCGTGTTTAGTTTTCCCTCGTTTGTTTCATATGTATCGTCTTTTCATCAATGTTTCTTGTAATGACAAGTTTCCAAGTAACAATAATATTTTAGCCACAATAACATTTCCTGCAATAACGATGTTTTTCTCAACAACAATTTTTCTTGCAACATTGTTATTTCTTATAGCAACAATTTTTCTTGCGACATCAAAGTTTAATCAATGAACTCTTTTTATGTGGCTATAACGGTTAGCATCTAATAAATCTGATTGATACGATCGTCCGATGCGTCGATGCTTACCTTAAGTGATAAGTTTTTCCCCAATCTCATGCCACCTAGCATTTCCAGACATGGATGGTCTAATTCACCCTACAATCATAATCCAGAAACGCAAAACTGTTTTAAAAATGATACCTAACTTTTCTATCTATAGAGGAGGACTTGGTAAGTATTAACAAGAGGAAGGCATTGAATTGGTAGCCATAAAAAAGGTTTTAATTACACTGAGATAGGTCGCCAAAATCATTGTATAAAATAAAATTAATACAATACTGCTTTTAAAAAGATTCTGTTGAAAAAAAAACTATTTTACTACAATCTACTGTTTTTTTTTCTAGACCTGTGCATACAGATATGTATGCACTAATAATTCTACAAGGTGTTTGTATTATATTGCAAATCAGTAGGTATATTCATGGCAGTGAGTGGACACTTGTGCAACTTCTGTCTTTGTTGCCTTGAGTGAGTTAAAATGAATTTGCAAATATAAAGTTTTTTTTTTGTATTTCTTAGGCATTCTATGTAATAATTACTAAAACTTTTTCTTTTTGAGGAGTTTTATTTTAATAATTTTTTTACTTACCTACATATATATATACTCAGGTCACTTTTTTTAATATTTTGCTGCCGGTTTAGACTACCTAATCCATATTATCAACTAGCTTTTAAAACTAGTTTTTAAAAGTAACTTAAAATTCTACAGATCTAGAGATTTTGATTGGGGAGAGTAGGAGGAGTCAAAAAATGGAATCATGGTTAACAATGGTGATTTACAGAGTGCTATTATTTTGTAAACTCTTGTTTCTTGTTTTTGTATATTCTTTTTAGATTTTTTTTTTTAATTTGTAAAGTTTCTAAAGCGGACAATTTAAAATATGTATTAAAATTAGTATTTTTTAATCCTCACCTAACAATATTTCATTATTTCTGTTCTTGTATAATTTTAAGTTAGTTTTAAAAATGCTAATTGAACATACGGATGTGTCAAAATCGGTAGTGAAATATTTTTATTAAAACTCTTCAAAAACAAAATATTACGTTAGTCTTATCAGCACAAAGATCCGAATCCATATTTTTAGCAATAGCAATTTTAAGACTTGGTCGAAATACCTACGTGTCATTAGAAGTGTAGCAAGCATACTGGCACTAACAATGAGGTCGTGTCCTAAAATTTTTGAAATTTTTGTAAAATATTGTTTACTGTCGAATAACTATTTTTACGGCCGTCTGTTTCAACAGAAAGCTAAACCGTGAGTTAAATTTAAATTTTTACCGTCAGTTAAAATAACAAGAATGTTAAATAGGACGAGGACTGTTTCAAGTGTACTTTTGCAATATTAGTATGGCCAGTCTAAAAAGCTAAATAGCGTAACCCTCTTAAGAAGTTTCGTGGCTTAAGAAATTTGGTTTTTTCGGTCCCTTGGCCCAAATTGGCCCAATTTTTCCCACACATAAGGTTTTCCTGCGAAGTTTGTTTTTTACGGTCCTGAAGATTTGGTTTCACGTTAAAGGACGCAGGTTCAAGTCCCGTCGGCAGCATGTATCTTTTCTCGGGAGATTTTTTCAAGCTCTGTTCCTCTAAAAATATTTGTACGAGTGTTTAAAAATAAGTGACGATGATAATATATATGATATTACACTGAAAAAATATAATTTACCTTCCAGTATTATCTCCTTCAATTTGATGTGTCACCAATTTGACAAGATCTTACGACAGCGATACCGCTCCAAAAATTCGGGATCGTCTCAAATAACCATATTATTTACACGGGGTTGAAACATTTTTGATTTTCGCAGCAAAACATTTTGGATGAAGAGTTCATCATCACTGACATCATCTTCTATAATATTAATCATGATTAATGATCAATTGAATCACGCAATTTCGCACCTTACTTTCAACAGAACTGTTAAATATGCAAAAATGGCAGAGCAACTCTAGATTATCTATCGGTTTTCGGATAGTAAAAGCAAAAGTTAAAAGTTATATGAAACAGTCGGTTAATTTGATTTAAAAATGCATTTTGGTGAAAAAATGCTTTCTTTTACCCTTACTTTTACTCTAGCAAACATTAAATCAAACAGCTCCAAATATAATTTTCATCAAAATAACAAAATATATATAATTTTCATCAAAACAAAAAAAAATTAGGAGACAACCTCATTGTATACGGTTGACATTTGCTGCATAAGATAGTGCAGTTTTAACGATTTTTTTTAATACTGAACAGTTCGGCTGTGGAATGATTTGCAGGCTTATGCGTTTCCTCCGTCTTCGAACACGGGTGTTTTGAAGACCTCTCCTTCCTTTTCTTGAATGTACAAAACAACAACTCAATGTTCAATACTCAATAATTCCTGTCTAAGATTCAACTGCTTTAAATTTCTTACTTGAAGTTCATTCTTTCATATTCAGGAATTTTAAAGATTATTTTAGTACAAATAAATAAATATGATAATTATTTTATATATTTTTATTAGCCGAATGTATTATTTATGACTTTTAGCTAAAAAATCATAAGAAAAATATATCGTGAGCATTTTCCAACATTTTAATAACATACTGACTATTTTAATGAATTGAATTATTTATTTGAAAAACTCAATCACTTCCATATATTTTTGCGAAAAATTCATGTATTATTACCACATATTAAATACGGTCCTCCATCACTGCACAAGCATCATCTTCAGCTTGTTATGGTGGTAGTAAGAGATTTTCAAATATTGTTGGGTTATTTGTAACCCAAGAATTTTTGTCTGTGTAAAAAAGAAAAAAATTAACCCTAAGTTTGGGATGAAATAGAAAGGTTTTCAGAAAAAGGATTTATTTGTATATGTATTTTTAAATGTCAGATTGTGAACTAGTTTTTGAAATTATTGTGTTAATTAATTGGTTATATCTATGTATGTTTGGTTTTAACGTCGAAGATGTTAATTTTAAAAATATTGAAGTTATGTTTATTAAAAATGCTATTTTGATAATGTAAATGGATATGGATGAAGTTTTTTGGGCTGTGTTTGAGGATGAGGTGTGTGATAAATGAAACCATTCTGCCTTTCCTTGCTGGAACAGAAGAAGTTTGTGCATGGTATGTGATTAGAAGAACTTGGTGCGTGATACATGATAAGAAGTTGGTGCGTGATACACCACATGATTAGAAGAAGTTGGTGCGTGTTTTGTGATTAGAAGAAGTGGAATTCAAGAGTTGATTTGGTTAGTGCCAATAACTAATGTAAAAGAGTATGCCTTAATTGCTAAGTTCTTTCTAGAACTGGAATGAAGTCCATGTTTATAATTATTATTATATTTGTAAAAGTTGTTATATTTAAATATTGTAATGTTTCATTTAACGATTTTATTGTAAATAAATAATGGGACCAAAAGGCAATAAAATAAAACATTTTGAAAAACCATTAAAAAAATATATAAAATATAACTTTTATGTTTTTTTATTATTTTTTAATAAAATAAAAATGATGTAAAATTGTAAATAAATTATTAATGTAAATCTAACCTTTTGTTGAAAATTTTATCATTAAAATCATTTTTGTATAATATTATGTAGTTAGTTTGTGTTTTATTGTAGGTAGTTTTAGTTATTTTCAAAAGAGTTTATTTTTATGTTTTTATTTATTTTGAAATTTATTGAGAACAATTTTTTAATAAATGCATTTATTTGGTATAAATGTTTTTAATACTTTTTAACCTATATTTTATGCAATTACCGCATAAGAGTCCCAACTCCCTACTGTCCGGAATCAGCGGGTTTATGATGTATCCAATTGGGGTTTGTTGTGAAGCTGAAGGGAGCAGGGAGGGGAAGGAGATGGGAAAAGGATGGTTGGGACATACCCAGTATTTGAAAAAAATGTCAATTTTGTACACTTTATTTACATAAAAATTTGTATACACAATACAAACTGATATAGTACATACAACCAACTTGAACAATAATTTGACTGATTTGTTGTATAAAAATATGTATGTGACATTTAACATTAGTTACTTTATTTTTACATACAATATAAAATAGGTATTACAAAGAAGACGTTTTTTAATACAGAAATAAAACTTTGTTTGAAAATGAATATTTCATTGAAATATCGAAAAAGTGCAGTAAAAATGCACAGTGCGATTTTTCACTAGCTTTATGGTAATTTTTTATGACATTTTATTAAGTTAAAATCAAAAGAAATCAGAAATAAAAAGAGCAAAAGTAGTTGCAGTAGTAGAAGTTGTGCAATCCTTTTGTATGCACACATAAAAAATCATTAATTTCAATCACTCTTGTAATGAAAATATTAGCCGTGTTTAAACTACTAATAAATAGCATTTTGAAGTAAGTTAATTGTTAGCCGTGTTTAAACTAATAATAAATAGCATTTTGAAGTAAGTTAATTATTTTCATTTAAACATTACTTTTTTAAGTTCATAAAAAAATCATTTTTACATTTAAAAATCACATCGATCTATCACAATTAACAATAATTTTGAATTAACTGCCTAGTTTAACATACAATTATTAAAAAAATATATATTTACATATTAAAACATTTTTAGGCGGATTGTAACTACATATTTTGTTGACTGAGCTATAGATATATTTTTTTTGTGAAATAAGGAATCACGAGAAACGTTTTACGTATTATTAGATTATTTCTAAAAGGATTCGTAATAAATATAAAAAAAAATAATTTAAAAGAAAAAATAAATTATTTTTTGTATAAACAGCAATCAACAATGCTTTAAATTTAAAAAAAAAAAATATATTTTGCATGTTATATAAATACGAAAACAATATTATAATAAATTACTTACATATTTTTTTAAATATTAAATACTAAGGAAAACTACAGCCTAAAACCAAAGTATAAATCATACGAAAAGATTATATTTTATTTACGTCCATTGTGGTGAACCTTATTTAACTTTTGGTCATTCAGGACCACAACTAGCCAAAAATTTTGGAAAAGTCTAATTTTTGGATATAAGTTTTTTTATATATATTTGAGCTCTGCATTAGGAAAGAACTTAGCCAACATGATTTATGTGATTCAGGATATTTTTTTAAAATCATAAAATGAAATTAATCACCAGCTGCCACTTATCAGAGATAAAATGGAAATTCAACTCCTTAATTCTTTAAAATACATTTTTGAATATTTAAAATATTAGGGTGTCATTATGGCTTTTCAAATCTATGGATAAAACTTTAGTGTTTCCAAGTTAAAATAGTACCCAGAATCTCTTTTTAATATTATACACAAACCACTGAAAGGTCTGTTATATCCTTGCCTCTATTCTCATAAATGACGCATTTGTCATGAAAAGAAGTTACAACGGAGGTCTCAGCGGCAGGAACATAATTATTATATACATGTTGAAACAAAAAAATACACTACTTAAGAAGTGATTGATTACTCAAAATCCTTAAAATTGTTCAACCTTATCAACTGTCAGTATCCATGCTGACCTTGTGTTTGGTGTGCATTGTCCTCTGTCTGGTGGACAGCCTGACGGAGGCTCTGGAGCCTGCTAGACCCAGGAAGCCTGGTTTGCTGAAGGAGGAATCTCCGAGAGAGGACATGGAGGTTCCAGAGGTCACAGAGGCCCTTCTCTGGTATGATTCAGGAAGTTCTTCGTCGTCCTGATTTCTAAAAACATAAAAATCGAATTTTGAATATTGACTCTTGGGTTAGGTTGTTTGAACACAAGTCGCATTTGATCGACATTTTGATTAGGGGCAGTTGTCATTTCAAAGCATTAAAATTCATGAAAAATGATGGAAGTTACAAAAATACCTGCGTACCCCTTGAAGTTCCATGGCAGTTGAAGAATTTTAATAGGCATGCAAAAAGATTTAAGCATAGGAAGTATAGGTGAACACATCTCCGAGGGCGTGAAACACAAACTATAATAGTCATATCTAGCTAAGAGCACAGGAGGGAATGTTGTGAACCTATCGCTCAGAATGGAGAAACACAATCAGCAAAAGCCATTTCTAGCTAAAAGCGTAATCTTTGAGTTGCCACATTATCATTTCTTAAAGAACTATTAGCATAATCGGCACATACTGTAAGCATTAAAAAAACACACAAACAATAGGGATTGGAATGTCGTTCCACTACAAATAAAACTCTCCTTAGGTAACATAAGCAAAATAAGCAGAAACATATAGGTAAACAATGACTACTGACCCTCCTCCAATGCAAGGAGATTCCCAGAATTTCTGATCCAGCCCGAACTCCTCTCCATCATGAAGAGTCTGGGGTAACACCTTGCCCACGGTCTCTGGCAAAAAGAGGCACAGCAGTCCGCCTATGATTCCGAACAACCCCAGGATCAGCAGGGGAAGAGATTGGTGAACTGTAACCTGGAAGATTTTGAAGAAACGTTACAAATTTATAATGTTGCAAAAAAGTGTTTAAAATGGCAACAGTCTGCTTTCTGAAACTTATTATCGAGTGTTCATTACCATCAGAATGCATCCTGGCTTTCATTAAGAGAGGCATTTCGACATGCATTGTCCATATTGTTACCGACACTCGGAAAGCTGTTATTGAATATTTATTGTTATTAAAAAAATATATAATTTCCTAACTTATTCGATTGAGATTTTGGACATTGCTGCGTCCCCTCTCATCTTTTTTAAAATGCACATGCTTGACTTCCCAGATTATTCTTCTGTTGTCTAGAAGTGGAAACTTTGGATCACATATTTTGTTGGTTGTCCCTCTCTTTACACATTTCCTCTCTTCTATCAAGCCTTATGTAAAATTGCCCCCCTCCGTTCAACATCTCATCTCTTCTAAGTCTAAACTCGACTTCAATCTTCTATAATTAGGAAAATATAATTAATATGTATAATTAATATATATACCTTTTATCAAATATATCGAAAATATTCGAAAAAATTGTAAAAAACCAAATCTGGGCCTTCTTAGAACAACATCAAATTATAAATTCTAAACAGTATGGTTTCAAAAAAAACACCAGCACCCACGATGCCATTGAGAAAATAACAAATTATATATATACCGCCATAGATTCAAATGAAAAATGCATTGGAATATTTATTGACCTTAAAAAAGCATTTGATAGTATATCTCATACTAACTTAATAAAAAAAATCAAATCAATTGGAATAAATGGAATGGTGCTATCCTGGATTGTAAGCTTTTTGGAAAATAGAACACAACAAGTAAAATTATTAAATGAACTAGGTGATTCTCAAAGTAGTAATTTCTCAATACCACAAGGCACAGTTCTAGGACCACTTTTGTTCATTATATATGTAAATGATATATTTTAAATTGCTAAATACGGGGAAATAATCTCATATGCAGATGACACAGTGCTTCTTCTAAAAGCAAACACGTGGTTAGAACTGAATAAAAAGGCTAACACGGACATAAACGAATTAAAAACATGGTTTGACAATAACCTACTAACGTTAAACTCTAAAAAAACACATTATATACCATTTTTCATAAAAAACCAAACACGCCGCATGAAATTAACATAAGGATCCACTCTGCACCGAACACTCAACAACACCACTGTAACTTACTGTGTACTAATATTGAAATGAAAACTTTAACCAAATATCTAGGAATCACTATTGACCAATGTCTAAAATGGATACCGCATATAACCATTCTTAAAAACAGAGTACGAAAATTGACCTATATTTTTAGCTGTTTGAGACACATTCTAAATAAAAAAAACTACTGAGAATGGCGTACTTCGCTTTCTGTCAATCCATAATCCAATATGGTATAATAGGATGGGGTGGCGCCTATAAAACTCACACACAATCTCTTTACATTGCGCAAAAACTAATAATTAAAGTAATATTAAAAAAATCATTTTTATATCCATCTGAAATCATATTCAAAGAATTTAAAGTCAGAAAATTAAATACTCTTTTTCTGTATCACTCAACGTTACAAGTCTACAAAGAGGATATCCTAAACAAAACCATACCTTTCAAAAACACAGCAAATCTCAGGCAAAAATACATGTTACCAATTCCCATTTGTAAAAGAACTTTAGGCCAACAAAACTACAAATACTTGGGAACAAATTTCTTTAATAAATTACCAGAAAATATAAGATCCCTTTGTGACAGTTTCAAAAATTTCAAAACACAATTAATAAAATATACTGAAAACCTTAACTAAAAAATAAATAAATAATAATAATAAAAATTATATATATGCATATATTTATATAAACATACATTTATCTTATTATTTACGTAAACTAAATTTCAAAGTACTAAATATAAATAAAAACAGCAATAAAAAAAATAAAAAAAAATCAAAATAACCAAACAAATAATAATACTTCCTCCCGTACACACAAGCATTTGCTTATTATGGGAGAATAATTTAAAAAAAAAATATATATATATAATTGTAATAATTATAATTGTTTTAAGCTTTTATATACTTTCATTATATTTATGTATCTATTGTATGTATTGTACCAAGGGAAAATTTTTTCAATAAAAAAAAAAATAAAAAAAAATGTAATTGGTGATCTAGAACAGTGTTCCGCAAACTTTTTATGTTCACGGTACACCTAACTAATCAAGAAATTTTAACGGTACACCAAAGAAAAAAAACAAGGTAAATTTTGGATAGGATTGGCTAGGCTTATTACGAATAACGGCGAACTTTGAGGTAAAACTACGAAAGCTGCATGTCATCATAATTTAAAAAAACATCCCAGATTTTGAATAGTTTGCTTGGCAAAGCAGGGTTTGTCTAGCCGGGTTTGTGTAATTATGATTGATATTTATCACATAACAGTGACAGAATGACCGCGAACTGTCACCGAATCGGTTCGAGAAGTGAATTTTAATTTTACGCAATTGATAATTAAAATGCATCTTTTTCCGCCGCCACCAAGCCAAAAAGTTTCCTTTTATAGTAGTTACGGCATATCTAAAGTTTTTTTCTAAAAATTATTCATAATAAGCGTGGCCACTCCGAACCAAAATTTACCAAAAACAATATTTTATTAATATTTATTATACAAATCAATATAACATGAAAAGATGTTTAATGCGAAATGTGAGCCTGTTCAACTGAACACAGACGATCAAAATTTGGAACAATCGTTGATAACGCTGCTCGCATCTCTTCGTCGATCGTCCTCAGGCGTTTTTTTTTTTTTGACTTTATCGTTGTGAGAGTTGAAAACCCCAATTCGCATAAATAGGTCGTGGCAAATGGTAATAAAATTGCAATAGCTCGCTTTGACAGCAGTGGATAGGTACTCATTTTTTACGTGGAGCCAAAAATGTGCTAACTCTGTTTCAGAAAATTTTAATTTTAGTGTCCGATCAGTTTTAAGCTCCATGAATTCTTCCTGCTCGTTTATTGGTAAATGTCCAAGGGAAATGCTTTCCGAAAATGGATTTCTTACCCAGTCCATAGGTTGCAGGTCACACTTAGGAAAATATGATCTAATTTTTTCTGCTAACAGCTCCAAGTGTTTCACTATCAAAGCCTGCACTCTTTTTTCTTAATCGGCAGCCATGACATTTGGAAACATTTCGTTACTACCATTGGAAGCGTGGCTGATCCATAGCACCAACTTAGCGCGAAAGCTTTCAATCTTGTCCGAAGACGTTAAAATGTTACAATTTCTTCCTTGCATTTTTTTGTTCAGCTCATTTAATTGAGCGAATATGTCCGCCAGATATACAAGTTTTGCTACCCATTCTTCTTTTTTAAAAAGAGAAGCAAAGTCTGAACCCTGGGTTTCTAGAAATGTCTGGGTCTCATTTTTCAGCTCGTAAATCCGAGAAAGCACTTTTCCGCGAGAAAGCCATCGTACTTCTGTATGAAACCGAAGTGACTGATGATCTGCTCCCATTTCCTGACACAATGCATTAAACAGACGAGAGTTCAGCGGTCGCGACTTGATGTAATTGACAATTTTGACGACTTCTTGTAAGACAGACAACAATTCATCAGGCAGAGACTTCGTCATCAGTGCCTCTCTGTGTAAAAAGCAATGTAAATTTTTAATATTAAGATTTTTTTCAGAAGCCCTGGTTATAAATCCCCTAATTTTTCCTGTCATAGCTGCTGCTCCGTCTGTGCAAATGCTTAAGCAGTTGCGCCATTCCAAATTATGTTCACTGAAGTACTGGTTTGTTATTCTGAATATTTCTTCTCCGGTGGTATAACCAGGTAGTGGCAGAAAAAATAAAAACTCCTCTTTTATTTCATATCCATCCGTGTACCTCACATTTGTGATGAGATGCGCGTGACCACTGATATCAGTAGACTCGTCGACTTGGAGCGCGAAAACTCCACTTAGCTTTAATTTTTCAATTAAGGTTGATTGAATGTCGGTGGATATTTCATTAATGCGACGTGAGATCGTATCTGCTGATGCAGGTATTTTTTCGATTTCCTTAGCGGCTTCTTGGCTAATCATAATTTTGACAATTTCTTTGCAGACAGGTAAAATTAAAGTTTCATCGAGAGAATGAGGTTTCTTCGATTTAACCAGCATATTAGCGATCACGTAGCTTGCTTTTTGCGCTTTGCTTGATGTATTGAAAGACGAACTCATGAGAGTTACCTGTTTCTTAGACTGGTCTTTCATACGTTGAAAGAAGGCTTTATCTTTGTGAGCCACCGATGGGTGTTTAGTTGTTAAATGTCGTGAAAGTTTACTGTTCACCACCGAATTATTAGCCAAAGTTTCTCCACAAACAAGACATTTTGGGATTGAAGCCATAACGCACATAGCTCTCATCGTATTTCCGATCAAAAAGCTTAGGTTTTTTCTTCGTTGACTCTGCTTCTTCTTGGGAATCATTAGTTTCACTTGACAAACTTGCGGTACGTTTAACGAATTTATCCATTATATATACGTAATATGGGATATTTTTTTGCAATTAAAAAAGTCAATTAAGTTCGCGACGACACAACCAAACACTAGCATTAACGAATGACTACTAAACAAGCGGGCGCAACGTCGCCGTCGTAATTCGTAATGTTATGTTGTCACACGCATGCACCCCGATAGCTCGTGCGCAATCACGTGATAATGTAGCAATAGCACCCCACTTATGTAGTGTAGCACACGTGATAATGCAGCGTAGCGGCGTAGCACACTGCCACTTCGCAGCGATCGAGTCCCACCCACGCCACCTCCGGCCGCCGCGCCGCACAGAAAAGTAAAGACCGATTTACAGAGCACTTTGTGAGAAGTGACGCGGGACTCGCGGCACACTTACAAATGGCCACGGCACACCAGTGTGCCGCGGAGCACACTTTGCGGAACACTGATCTAGAACTCCCTTGGAGGGTGAAAGCCATGAACATTTACAAAAAAATAGAGAAAGTGAGCTCCAATATCACGAGGAGCAACCATTATTATACCCTAAAATAATAATTTAGGAAAAGGTGTATAGAAGTCATTATGGAAGAGGCAGTGTAACAATTGTGATTGGAAACATTTTTGAATGGAACGAAGTTTCACAATTTTTTTCCTGGTTTTTTTTCCGGGTTACTGTAATCTTAAGATTGCTTTGATGAAAGCCAACCTCCGAAAGGACAGAGCAGCAGAAGACGAAGAATAATTATTTTGTGAACATACTTGGACTTTCTTCCACCTACGAAGAAACCAATGGGTCGAAGTTAGCAAAAACCAAACATAAATTAGAACCATAATAACCACTTACTATGATTTACAGATGACATAAAGCGCGTGGAAGTCAAAATGTTCGATAAGCAGCTTCAAACACCGTAACTCCTCAACTAAAACAGCCAGAAACTTTAAATTTAAAATACATCCTAAATTTCAGTGGACTGACCAAGTAAACAATGAACGGCGCCAGCAGAGATCCCACGTATCCCATGATGTGGATTAGCGCCACCCCTTGGGCCCTGACAACGGTTGGCAGTAATTCAGCAGCGTACTGAAGCCCAATGTTGTAGGAGATGTTGACGGCAAAACGTCCCAAGATGGCAAGACTGGCTGAGGGAGCGCCCATTGGAGCGGCCACGGCAGCCAAACTGAAGATTCCACTGAACACCATGGAGCCGCAGGCGAGCCACCTTCTTCCCCACCTGGAAAATAAAACCATTAATGATATTTTCGATCTTTTCATTTTTATATTGCATTTAAAATGTATCAATTTGAGCGGGATGGATAAACCTCATTGAAGCAACCCAATGAGATCACGTACATACATACATACACTCATACATACAATCAAGTAAATGGTTTGAGCTGGATCAAAAAAAAGGAACACAAATTTACCCGAAATTAACAACACCAAATAAAACATTTAACCCAACACCATTTTCTCAGGATGCTATCTCTGTTTAACCCTAGCTCACTAAAAATATTTCGATGTAACTCTGTCACTAAACATTCGACTTACAGACGAACAAATAAAAATGCATGTGTTTTATTTATTAATTATAATTTAATGGAATAATTAACGACAAAGCCAAGTTTAATCTTTGATTACCTAATCTAAATATTATTATAACATTGTGTTTTTTGAGCAGTCATTACATGTAGGATTTGTATTCTCGCCGCAAATTGCTTTTCTGCGTTTTTTTATATGTGACAATAATAAAAAAAATAATGACGTGTTCCGAAAGGCATTGTTCGACTTGTTCGACATACCACCGAATTACAAAATATGATATATATAGTCGGCTTAGGGAAAATATGGTACACCCTGAGGAATTGAAGACCTTGGTTCATCAGGGGAACTGGAGTGGGTTCACAATCCTCAGCAACATCTCAAGAAGAATTACAACACCAACAAATTACTTTTTGTTTTTAATTTTAAATTATTATTAAGTTCTGCAGTGAAACTTCTTTAGCCCCGTTGTGACTTGAAATTCGGATGAAACGAAAATGACTCATTACAGCACCTGCGACGCATTAAACTGCGCTCATTGGCCGCTTTGATTATGATGTCACTTTTCAAGGCTCCTATTGGTTGAGATATGAAACGGAAATGACGCTAGGTCTACGCTCATTGGCTGCTTTGATTATGACCTCACTTTTCAAGGCTCCCATTGGTTGAGATTGTTTTGGTAAAGTTTCGCTTCTACCGCATGTGAACCGGACTCGATTTTTTTTGTTACAGCTGTTTTGGCTTATAAGGTCATTTTCAAACACACTTAAATGAGTCATACCAGTAAAATCATTATTAAATAATTAAGGAAAACTTTACATTTAATGCGGGAAAACAGATTCCGAATGGAGTGTCTGTCTCAATTAGTTTCTCAGCAATTTGGTTTAACCGGTAATAAATAAATTTAGACGCCTTCAAAAATTGACATTTAGAATTTGAATAAATAAGTCGTCTTAAAGTGGTTTAACCACAGTTTGTAAATGGCCTTGTAAGCCGAAACAGCTTTAACAAAAATACTTGCAAAACTTGATAATAACATTATAAAATTTAATTTAATTTAAATTTAAGAAAATTAAATGGAGTTCTACGAATTGAACACAAAAAACAATTAATAACAACTTACCTATCTAATACTAGAGTCAAGAAAGTATCAGCAGGCAGTTCAGTGGCAGCAGCTATCGTAAACGTCATGAAAACGTCCAGGCCCAATGAGCCGACGTTCCTGACATGCCCGTCGAACACCAGCGAGACGAACATCCAGATGACGATCAGCAGCACCACCGTCTTGCGCAGGCGTGGAGTCTTGAAAAGTTCGAACACGGAGTAGGTCTTGCCGCTACTCTCTTCTTCTTTGCGAATGCGAATACAAGTCTCCTGGAATGTTGGAAAGGCTTGATGAAATTAGTTTTATTAACTAAATAACCATGATAGGCACGGAGGACGGATCCCCAAACTTGTCATACACTCATTGCGTCATTTACATTCATACATACTCTTCTACTATTTTGACTCTTGACATGGCCCGACTCAAGTATCGGACTCACTTGATACTGCCATGACTTCTTCGGGCTTCTCCCGACTTCTTCTACCATTCACATTTGCGTCATATATTCTTCTCCTTAGACTCCTTTCTTCATTCATTCGCTCCACATGCCCAAACCATCTGAGCATCTATTTCTTAATCTTACTCATCAAGGCTTGCATTCTTGGCAGATCTCCATATTTCTCACATGATCATACATGGATTTACACACAAGTTCCTCAGAGATCTCATTTCTACAGCATTCAGTCTACTTTCATCCATCCTCTGCCAGTTCCATGCCTCACTGCCCTACAGGGTAGGTACCAGCCTATCCAGTCATTTAAATGAGTTTTATGATTGATTATTTATTTTATTTTTATTTTTAGCTTTATGAGTAAAATCTCAAATTATAATATTTCATTAAATGGAGACAATATTAGCGAAACTCAATCGAAAATCTGGAGACAGAAAAATCAGAAAAAGGATATTGGCACCTCTGGGACTCGAACCCAGGACCCTTTGCTAACATGGCAAGTGCTCTTCCGATTGAGCTAAGGTGTCTATATTTAATTCGGTCACTTTTTACTTTTTACATTCGACTAAGAACTACCAACATTATCATTATTTTCTTAACGCACATATTATTGGCTGCTATCTTTATATATGATTGCAAGATTCAACTCGAACTAAATGCTATCTAGATATTTTATTTATTGTTATCAAGTTTAATTTGTAGAACTCCATTTTAATTTTTATTTATTTTATATATTCAATAATTTTATTATTAAATTAATAAAAACAGTTTATTTATAAACAAGTTCTGCTGGTAATTATTATTACGCGTGACAGCTGTTTCGCCTTCTGAGGGCATTATCAAACTGCAGTTTGATAATGCCCTCAGAAGGCGAAACAGCTGTCACGCGTAATAATAATTACCAGCAGAACTTGTTTATAAATAAACTGTTTTTATTAACTATCTAGATATTGTCGGGATAATTTTTTATCCATTTTGTTTTTAATACGCGACATCTATTGACTTTTCTGCAAGTCTAGGATGAATAATTTATTTTTATTTTTATTTTTAATTTAATTTAATTTTTATTTTATTTAATTTTATTTTTAACTTTCTGGGTAAAATCTCAAATTATAATATTTAATTAAATGAAGACAATATTAGCGAAACTCAATCGAAAATCTGGAGCAGAAAACTCAGAAAAGATATTGGCACCTCTGGGACTCGAGCTAAGGACCCTTTGCTTACATGGCAAGTGCTCTACCGATTGAGCTAATTGGCACCTCGAGTTCCAGAGGTGCCAATATCTTTTTCTGATTTTTCTGTCTCCAGATTTTTGATCGAATTTCGCTAACATTGTCTTCATTTAATTTAAGATTATTTATTTGTTGGTATTTCTTAGGCCATCACAATGACCTGGAGACCTTCTTTTCCTTTCTTATTTTTCTCTTCTAAGATATAATATTCCAATATAACATGTTCCTCTTTACTAGTTTAAAGTACAAAAACAAAAAAATCAGGTATGATTTTAGATATTCCAGGCCAAAAGTATTACCACGGTTTATTTTTGGGTATTCAATACAATTCAATTCAGTTAATTATTTTGAAAATCATTGCAAAATGTGTACTTAGTAATATGTGAAGATTCTCAGAAATTTCTTCTGAACTTTCTCCAACATTTAAAAAAAAATTTATTGTAATATAAAGATATGAATTACATTTATACATTTTATACATATATATTTTAGAAAATTTTATATTTAAAGTCATCATTGCATGACGGAATACTTTATTTAGTGACTTTAATACTTTACTTAGTACTTCAAATTACCAACCCACTTTCAATCATTATTATGACATGCCGTGTCACGTTCCTTCCTTCTTTAGCCAACAGATTTTGGACAGCGTTACAATGTCCATCACGGCATAATAAATCGGCACCCACAAATAATTCACGATATATAAATACTTTGAGTTAGATGCGTTTCTTTTTTTTACTATTTTATCTTCGAGAATACTGTTTGGGAGGGTCTGTTTAAGGAAAGCTATGAGTGAATCTGGGACGTGAATATGCTCTCGTAATATTATTGTATTAGAGAGGAAGCACAAAAGTCTGCAAGTCATTTCACAGCCGAGCTGGTGGCCAACAATGGGATCAATGAAGCTTGTTCTTCGGATAATCTTCAATTGTAGGTAGAATATTGCATTTCCCCCGATGTCTATGTTTAAAAAAAAGTCTTACGGTAAAGTCGTGGAGGGCTTTTTCGGGGATCTTCTTTTTGTTGACCTTCTCGAACTTCTTCAGGATGACTACAGCCTTCTCGATCTTACCCTGGGACACCAACCACCTGCAATTATTAAAATAGAGCTTCAAATCAAAATCAGTATATGTAGAGACTGTGGCAAACCCATCGCACGAGAAGTGGAAATACAACCTTCAAGCTATTTCAAGCTAAAAATAAAGGAGTGTAGGAGGTGCAACGAAGCCATCGCCGAGGAAGTGAAAAAACAACCTTCAAGCCATTTCAAGCTAAAACCTTAGGGGTGCAGGAGGTGTGGCGAACCCATCGCCAAGAAAATGGAAACACAATATTCAAGCCAATTCAAGCTAAAAGTATAGGAATGTAGGAGGTGTGGTGAACCCATCGCCAAGGAAGTGAAAACACAATCTTTAAATAATTTCAGTCTAATAGCGTTGGAGTGTAGGAGGTGCGGCGAACCCATCGCCAAAGAAGTAAAAACACAACCTTCAAGCCATTTCAAGCTAAAAGCGTGAGGATGCAGGAGATGTGGCGAACCCATTGCCAAGGAAATGGAAACACCCTATTTAAGAGATAGCCATGCTCAGAGCTAAATGGCCCCGAGGAATAGCGCTGACAATTCTGCCTTCGAAATACCAAATCGCCTCTCAGTTTCTGTAGAATAGACTTAACTCGAATATTAGGCATAATAAATAGGATCATATAGAGAAGCTCATCATGATTGTAATTGGTTATTTAGCGATGTCTCCTGGTTCCACAGCATTGTTGACTTTGGAACAACAGACGAATTGGTGTTTCTTCACCCATTTCACATTTCCTACAGCTATTAGGATTTTCCACTCCCAACAGACGCATGTATCTCCTCAATTGACAGTGCCTTACATTAGTCTTACTAGCTTCCTGGTTAGTTTCTGGTTGAATACTTCGTTGTCTAGTCTAGTTTGGCTGTTTTTAATTAATAATTATTGCATTCGACCGATGCGGCAGTGTCTTGATAACTGAGGTGTTTTCTCTAGGTCTACCTAGCTTGTTTGGGATTGATATTACATTGATACCTCAATAAGTATTGCAAACCAAGTGCTGTTTGAATGGTTTTTAGGTACAATACCTGGCACTCTCTGGAACGGCCCATGGAGTTGCAATGGCCAGTAGCAGGGGAGCAGAAGTGACGATGGCGAACCATCTCCAATCCGCTATGAAGTAGGCAATCCAGGGCAGCAAGCAGGTGGCGAACGTGAAGAAAAGGGCGATGGACATGTTGGCCACAAAGGTACGCCATTTGGGACCTACGTATTCCAGCACTGGGAACAAAATAAAAACCGTAAAATGTATTAACTGATTTATTTCTATATCTCCGCACCACCTACTCTACTTTTGTCACTAATCTTCTCATAAATGTAATATCATTAGTCATTACTGTTAGGTAGCAAATGTAAAATCATGCAATATCCAACGTTTTGAATATAGTGTCCTCTGCGTGCAATGTTGTATTTTCTCCAAGCATAAACTTTTTAATAAAAGTACGTTAATCAGAAAACATACTTACCTGGCAGGTGCCAGGTAAGTATTTTTCTGTATCAATTTGTAAATAATAAAATTAGATAGAGCCTGAGAACTCACAATAAGAAGCGCTCTTGAGGTGATTTTTAACAAAAACGGTGGTCTACAAATTATCCAATTATAATATGATTGGAGATTGTGATTGATTATACGATTGGAGATTGTGATAAAACAGAAATATCAACAGGACTATTCTGGATGTCAGGACTTAAGTCAGATAAAGGCATTGACGACCAATGATTTTAGCAATGGACAGAGCAGAACCACATATTGTAAGAACTTCTTTTGATTCAGCTATTAACGGTAAAATACGTGTAATTAGACAATAAACTGATTTGTGTGTTGTTACAGTTGGCAAGCGCGTACTTTACATAAACAAATGTTGTAACGAGCATTACCTAAGATGTACATCATGGTGAAGCAATTGTCGAAAGCCAACCCGACCAAAAAGCGGCAAACGCAGAAAGAGATGAATGAGTCACACCAGGCAGTGCCCACTCCAGCGAAGAAACCGACTATGTTTGTTCCTGTAATCAAAATAAAGGTATGTTGAAGTCATAAACTTTTTTATTTAAATTTGTATACCCATCGATATACGAGTATAATAACAATAGATTGGCCCTCTCATACCTAATTTCAATCTTAAAATAACACCGCCTAACGCCTAACATAACAAGCGCCCTTGAGGTGATTTTTCACAAAAACGGCGCTCTACAAATTGTCCAATTATTATTATTATTATATTAATATAAGATTGATTTTTCACCGGTCCGCACTAACATACAGGGTGTTAAAGGGCGTAAGTACTTGACTTACTTTAAGGGACGTACTCACTTTAAATAGGGATTCCTGACAATATTTGGAGTAAAAAATGTGAATGAAATTTTGATCTCCCGTGACTTATACAAAGGGTTTTTTTTTTATTATTTAAAAAAAAAAATCTTTCGCATATCGTCACTGGTCATTTAGCCGAGAAAGCGCCCAATCTTTTACCCCGCTCCTAACTGTCCACAACCAACTATTTTTTTAGGTTTTCGTAGAAAAGAAAAAGAAACATCAAAAATGTCGCCGGACACCAAAATTTTATTTACACTATTTTACTCCAAATAATGTCAGGAATCACTGGTAAGTCAAGTAGTAAGTTGTACATCCTGTACAATTTAATGCGACTTGAACTTAGGGCTTAGAATTTACAATAAAAAGGTAAAAACCCTTTAGTTTTTGGCAGTTAAAATTAAATTTCAGAGCTCTGTAGTAAGGTCCAGTTGTTTTTTTAAGGTCCAGTTCTTTTTTTTTTACACTAGCTCCATACACGAGGCCCTGAAAAAATATTTCCTCTGAGAGCCTATCATCTTTGGGGATGTTGCGTCGAAGGTCATTGTTAAAATCTGGAGTGATCCTTTTAAATAAAACTCGTTCTATTCACAAACTTTCACTTTTATTTCAACTATTGAACATGGATAAGTTTATAAGAAACGGTGAGAATAATAACTGCTACACTAGCCCCGACTTATGAGCGTGTTTAATATTGCGTTTATTGTAGAGAAAGAACATAAAACACATGATGCGAGCCTTTTTAAAGAGTAAATTCCATCCTTGTAAATCAACAAGTCATTCACAGGAGTGGGAACTGACTAGAAGATAAAACGAAAATCTACAATATCGATCAATAACCTGATAACATCCATAAGCAAGGGCTCACACCATTTTGGTTAAACATAGTAAGCTGAATTAATCGACCACAGATGTCGGTAGCCTTCACATTTTAACAGTCATTTTAGGAAAGAAAGGAGAGTAAGTTCTGGAAAGGAAAAGAGTATGAGGGGTGGGAAGGAATCTGGGGGTCAGTTTATCCAGGAGTGATGGACGTATGAATCCATCCCTCCACTGCGCTGCAAATGTTCAGAGAGTCTAGCTGGAGAAGTCAAGAAAATCCCTCAACCATTCTCTCCCGATCCAGCCTGCCATGCAGTTGGTAGGCAGACGCATCCGTCGCGAAGATCCGGATAAACCTCGCCCCGAGAACCCAGGCACCCCTGCTAAGTCACCAAACGTAGCGAACCACTTGAGGTGACCTACGGCAGAGGTGTTGGTTATCCAATAAATGGTTCCCGGGGCGGCGGTACCCATTACCCATACCCACCTCCTAATTTTTTTCACAGTATTTGATCGATTCACTAAATTTCAAAGATATTTTCAAGTTCTGTGATAAATTCAATTTATGTCATCATCATTATTAGCTAGTTGTTTCATATTACTGAAATTATAACAGAACTTGAATATAACTGTCACAGAACTTGAAATTTAACCTGGAAATTTGATGAATTGTTCAAATTCTGTGAAACAACTAGCCCTTGGCGCGTTAGTAAGCGCTCGAAAAGAAGACGGAGGGGAGATATGTAAAAACGAATGAGGGGGTACGCTAATATTAAAAATGATAATAATTAAGTGAAAATTGTGAAAATGTTTAATAAAAGACGACTCGTTTGTAATAGAACAAACATCTCTTGGGAAATATCTAAAATAGCATTTAATGAAATACTGAATATTTTCATTCAGATAACTTGTAAAATAACAGAAAAAACGTGTTTTAATAATTTTTGGAGCATATTTTGCGATTTAATTCTATCGAGGAAATTTCATATAATTACAATTTCGGTGTTGCAAATGTACGAGGTCTGTCCGTAAAATAAGGTCTCCAAGGTGCTGCGATCGCGAGGAACAATTTTACGCGAGATCCGAGAAAACTGGCATGTAGCCTGGTTTCCCTACGCCAAATCCCCACAAAGCTGCACTCTCTGCGACACTTAGTATCGGCGTGGCAGCCGTTCGCGATGAAGCTTCCGCTCGTCGCACCCGCCAGGTGTGAATTACGCTCTATAATTAGATTTTTTCTGCGAAGAACAAAAACCTGGTAGAAATTCATTCTCAGCTATCTGAAGTGTTCGGAAAATTGTGTATGAGTGCAAAAACGTGCGCAAATGGTACAGAGAATTTAAAAGCGTGCCGGACGGCTATCGGTTTCAGATGAAAAAATTTCCAAAGTGGAAAAAACAATGATTGCAAATCGACGGTTGGCGGTTCGGGAGCTCAGTGATATGATCCCTGATGTCAGTAAGACCACTATTGACAAGATTTTGACAAAAAAATTGGGAGACCACAAAGTCTGCCCAAGTTGGGTCCCAAAATGCTCAACGAAGATCACAAGGAACAACGGGTTGAAGCAGCCCGCAGACTCCTTGAGTGCTACGACATCGATGGCGAAGAATTCTTGAACTCAATTGTGACTGGGGACGAGACCCGGATACACTACACGACCCCAGAGACAAAGGAACAATACCAGTAGCATCGTTCAGATTTTCCGAAGCAAAGTTTTAAAACGAATTACAGAGCGTAACTCACACCTGGCGGGTGCGGCGAGTGGAAGCTCCATCGCGAATGGTTGTCACGCCGAGACTAGGCGTTACAGAGGGTGCAACGTGGTGTGAATTTGACAAGAGGAAACCAGGCTACACGCCAGTGTTGCAGGATTGCGCGTAAAATCATTCCTCGCGACCGCTGCGCCTTGGAGACCTTATTTTAGGGAGAGCCCTATATAGATCTTATCTTCATAAATAACATATATAATGTTAAGTATTCCAGTGAAATACGTTATAAAACGCTAAAAATTCGGAATGCGGGGCATGTTTTTTTCTTCTTGTTGGGTTTGCGTTTGTATTGCTGCGACTGTACCAATCAATGATTAGCAATTAATTCAGTATTGACAAATCGATCACAACATTCGATCAACTACATTTTTTTGCTTCTCGCATACATCAGTGATATGTGATGCACAACCAGCGGCCCGCGAGCCCATTTCTTGGTCCATTTTGCTAAATAAAAAAATAAAATATTAGGGTAATTCGCATTTAAAAACCCTAGTTGCGAAAATATTGTAAATATTTTGTATTAATCCATTCCCCAAGACCTAAATGATATCCCACCTAGTGTTTATAGTGCCGATGCGACGTAAAGAGGAGGAATATCACTTCCATATTCCACCTGGCGCGCTTCTGAAGGTTATTTTGTTCGCGCTGTACAATCATAATATGTGCATTACTTTTCAGCCTACGTATGTATGTGAGAAAAAAAAATAAAGCTCTATAGTAAGTATTCAAAATAATGGTGTGAAAGGGAGATAATATGTAAATACGAATGTTAGAGGGAACACACTAATATTTATTAAAAAAAAATAAAAACGATCATAATTAAGCGAAAATTTTAAAGATATTATAAAGGCGAAAGTTTGTATGGATGTGTGTTCGTTAATCTTTCATGCAATAATGGAATTTAAAAATTATTTCACTAATCGAAAGCTACATTATTTGCGAGTAAAATAGGCTGTATATATTGGTAAGCTTTGGCGTTATGAATAAGCTGTGGCGTTATGAAATTATTTATTATACGTTTATTGGAAAAGCGTGTTGCTAAGTAAATGTTTGACGTGGGCTGTCATTTTGTTATTTGTTTAGGTTACTGTGGAGATTTCTTTGATAGCAAAAATTCAAATACGAGTATTCTAATATGAATATTTAGTGTAGGTACAATATACAAAATATTTAGTGTAGAAAAAAATTTGCGGGGGTGGTGGGGGGTTGGAGTGGTAGGGGGTTGGGGGAGTAAGGGGGGAGCGAATATGCGAGCGAAGCCGGGGGAAAAAGCTAGTGTTTAATAAAACAGGACTCGTTTAAAATATAGCTAAAAATCTCTCGACAAATGTCTAAAGTAGTATTTAAAGCAGGAATGCCCAACCTGTGGTTCAATTGAAGATTTTTCGTGGCACAAAAGGAAGTTTTTTGCCTTTTAAGTTTTGAATTTTGGTATTCGTAAAAAATATATAAAAAACGTTATCGTAACTTTATCACATTTATATTATATTTTGTTAAATTAGAACTGTCTTGTTATTAGACTTCGGATCCTCGATGGGGGTTTTGATTTATTGCTTGAAAAGTGCCAGGTGCATGGCCACACTAGGGATTTATTTTAGTAATCAATTCCTAACAGCATATTTTTTCCGCACATTTCTCGAAAAATTGAATGTATCTGACCTGATTTTAATGAGTGGAGGGTGAGTGCAAAAGACACACATAGGCGCGTGTATAGTCAGTTTCACAATAATAGCAATTTTGGGCACCGACTTGCCGGTAAAAGTTAACGGTAATATCCGCCGTTTTTTTTTTTTTTTTTAACTTAGTGATTTTTTTCTTTCGAGGGATTTTAATATAATTACCTTTTCGGCTCGGCAAATATATAGATATTAATTTTCCGGCAAAATATATAACATGTATTGTTTTAAAAACTTTAAAACTTCAAAACAGCCTCATTAATAAAAACACACTTAACACATACCATACCATACCATACTAATAACATAGTGCGTTTTTATGTTGGCTGCATTGAAAATTTGTGATTTGCGCAATCGCGGCGGCCATGTTTTTTCACACTTCACGGGAAAATTTCAAAATTCGTTTAGAAGTTATTACTAAAACAAGCATATACAATAGATAAACAACCCCCTCTGACTATGTAAGCAATTAATATCTTTCCATGAACAATTTTTTAAAATGTTTTAATTAGTAATGTTTTCACATCCACCGTCCTTAATCAATTGAATAAAATTTCACGACATTTTTTAGTAAGGCTGAAAGTGTTCAAGATAAATATGTTTCGAAAAATGGGGGCTTAAATTGGCCCTTCTGCTAAAAAGGTTCCCCACCATTGCGTTACATCAATAGTGGCTGATGAAATACAGGGCAGTTCTTTCAAATATAATAATAATAATATTTGTTTAAAAAAAGTGACTAGTCAGCAACAATATTTACATTCCCGACAAGTTTTTTTGGGGTAGATGGATTCGTTACGAATACAATACCTACATAACTAGGCACCTTTGTGTTTGAAACGGAAACACTCGGGTCGAACGATGTAAGTAGGTACTTAGCGAATGTTTGTGTGTAGTTAGGAATCAAAAGATAATGTAGAGTCTGTCAAATAAGAGTAGAAAATAAATAAAATGGAACTAAGAAATTTTTAGGCTGGCAACACCAATGTATCTGTCAAATATTCTTTAAAAGTGCAATGACACTGAAAATTCAAAACGCTGTATACGCATTTAAAAACATTTTGTTCTTTAAAAAAATTAAATCGAATAAGCACTATTGTGAAGGTACTTACTAAATGACATTAATTTGATTAAATTGTGTTTTACAAAGTGATTGGCTTTCATTTAATTTAACATAGATTTGAATTTAACAGTAGGTGGAAAGGAAGAATCATTAATGGTGAGTTTAGTCACACTACTTTTAGATCTGAATGAGTTAAATATATTTAGATATAAAATTAGAGGCATTATCTAAAGTCCGGGTAACGCTAGGTACTTAAGCTAGTATTAAATAAATGCGAGCATTTTCTAAAGTGTGCTTTATATTTTATTACAATATCGTTATTCTTCATTATTTTAACACAAAATTGCAAATGTATAATAATAATATACCTAAATGCAATTCTAATTTTGAGATCAGTGGGTATCTATATAGCAGTGGAAAAATATTTGTTTCACTTTAATGCCTTTTTAATTTTTAATAAAAATGTAGGTTACACAGCTTTAGATCAACACCATTGTCATATTTTTAGTATTGCCATTTGGGCAACAGTGGCGCCCTCATTTATTTTCTACTCTTATTTGCCAAACTGTAGGAGGTACTAATTTTAAATTTAAATATAATAGAGTGTAAATAAATACGCATAAAGTTGTTTGCTATGGCTAAGTTGTATAAATAAATACGTATAAACTTGTTGAATTGAAAACTATTTTTTTTTAA
This sequence comes from Limnephilus lunatus, assembly GCA_917563855.2. NCBI lineage: Eukaryota > Metazoa > Arthropoda > Insecta > Trichoptera > Limnephilidae > Limnephilus > Limnephilus lunatus. Next base: position 10,278,397 of record OU830596.1, read on the forward strand.
ATAAGCAATTCACCCTAAAAGGGGTACTTTGTGAAGTGAAAACTTATTTAGCACCGTTGTGATTTGAAACTCGTTGAAACAAAAAAGCGACACTAAAAAGAGACAAACACATACATCTATAGGATTTAGCCTGTGAGAGAATAAGATAGAATAATCGGTCTCCTCTTTGTGCGGTGCTTCGTAGTCTCCCCACTCCTGTCTACTTTAGTTTTCTGAAGGTTTCACTTTTACCGCGTGTGAATTGAACACTCTGATTTTTTTAAAGTAGCAGTTTAAATATATCTATCCAGATACATCCATTGACATAGTCACATAGTGTATTATTAGCTACTAGCGTAGACCCGCGCAAATCACGGGATATTGTTTGTAGGATTTGTGAAGCTGAACGTATTTATTAAAAAAAAATTCTTGAGGATCTTTACATTTCAAATGAACACCGTTAGTAAACTTGCAAAATTTCTCATAACTAATATTCCCAATGTAAAAGAATATGCTATAGGCGCCATAGGCTATGGGATTCCATGACAGTTAGTCCTTGAGGTGATTTTTCACAAAAACGGCGCTCTACAAAATGTCCAATTATTATTATTATTATTAGTCGTCCGACAGTTGGGCCCCCGGCATACTTATAATCCAAATGCAGTCGGTTTGAGGAAAATACGCTGTACCTACTTATCAAGTATCCCCGAAGGGGTGTGCAAAGAGGATTTACCACCGAATAACAAAAGTATAAAACAAATACTTCATTAAAATGCATTAAGGTTAAAACCACTTGTCTATATAGTGTATATGTATACCAGCGTGTAAAAACAAAAAATCGACAATGTAAATAAATTCGTTTGATATCCATATTAAGAAGGTATAACCAGAGAAAACCGGAAATATGTCATTTTTAAATCAAATTTTAGACGTATTGACTCTTTTCCACAAAAAATTATAAATTGATTTCGAAAGATTGTTCTTTTCTCTAGTAAGCAATATTTTTAATTTTGAAAAAAAAAGATAATTTTTAGTATAATAAGGTTGTGCCATAGGTCATTGGTAGATTTGTTAAATTTTCAAACGAAAAATCTTATTTTACTTGACACATTTCATACCATGTAATTATGCATATTTGTAAATCAACACGTTATTTAGTAAACACATGTTTCAAATTTTTAATTTTAATTCAAATAAAATCATTAAAAAAAATATCCGAACACTTATTTATGACGAAAATTTCTCTATTTTGTCTATCTATTTACGGTCTAACAAATTAATATATATAAGATTTTTTTTATGCTTAGACATTATCGAAAAATGATAAATACTTATAATCAAAAAATTATTTAAAAAAGGACATAATTTTAATAATTTTATCATCACGCCTTTCAGCATTTTTGGATGTAGGTATAAATTAAATCAAATTTGGAATGAAATAAAATCGATGTCGGGTTATAATTTTAAAAAGCTGGTATGGAGAATAATAAATCTTTCTAATTGTAACCGTCCTATACGATCATAAGAACATCTTTCGACGAAATGTGGATTTTTGGCCGCTGGCTGGTTAAAGGCCCTTCACTTATTATTAAAGAAATTTTTGTATTCCATTTTAGATTTTAAATTGGTAAATAATGCATAAAAAAATATTATTTCAATGGACCAACTATCGGGGGATAAACTGTCGGAACATCAGCTACAGTTGCCATCAATACGAACCTACTAGAGCGGGGATCCTGCCGTACTTGTCTGCTAGCCAGCCGAAAAGGAACCCTCCTACAATGGCTCCACAGAAGAAAATCGCCTGTGCCATGGCAGGCAAACCATCATTGTCGCACACCCAGTTTAACTACGGACAAAAAGAGATGGAAATAGATTAATTAAGTGCATACATAATATTATACTGTTATCTCCTACCATATTTTCGAATTCGAAGTTGAACATTTAATTTATTTTAACTTAATATGTAAAACATCGAATAGTATCTAATATTTAATCAATGAAGACAATATTAGCTCAGCGGTAGAGCAGCGCCCTGGCGAAGCTAAGGGTCCTGTGTTCATTTCCCAGATGTTTTTTTATTTATTTATAAAATACATGATAAAAGAATATAACATTTTCACACATATGACACATTACATCACCGTACTAGGCGGCTGCCTGTTGCTGTGTTTATGTGATCTATCTTTTTCTGATTTTTCTGTTTTAGATTTTCGATTGAGAGTGAGTGATTGAAAATTTTAATGCTATTACATCAATTAGTCGAATCGCACCCCTATCCCTAGCCTAGACTAGACAAGTAAAAATATCAAGTGTTGAAACATTGTTTTCGGCCCATACAAAAATGACGCCCGGGAAAAAACACTTTTCTACACCGAAATTTTTTTTTTCCCTTTTATTTATTTATTAACCAATACATATATCTAATATACAATTAAATATATATAATATCAGTGGTAACAATACCTCCCTAATTGAGAAATTCTCGTGTTTAGAGATGATGACGTGCATGAAATGAATAAAAAATATATATATTGCCTTCTAGAAGGCATGTTTTTAAATTGCGATGCGTTTCGTATTAACGTAAACATTCACCGTCGAACATGTATATTTTATCGGAAAATATTATTTAAGGAAAAAGTGCTGCTTAATCAATTCTCATAAAGAATTACAAAATTATAAAAATCTACCGACATAGCTTCTTCTTTCGAGAACATATTTTTGTTTATAAATTGTAATTTCGTGAAGGTTTCGGTGCAGGATTTTTTTTCTCCCTGTACCCCTCTCCGAGCGATTTCTGTAGTTAAATAAGAAAGTTTACGGCAGTTGTCCCGTTCGCACGTTTTTTTTTAAACTTTATTTATTCACATTTCTTTGTACATATAATGTATAATAGCAAATATTATATTTTTTTATTATTTTTTTTTTATTCAGAGAAAGATATATAAATTACAATAAATTCAATATAATAATTAATTACATAATATGTGTACATATTTGATTTATCCCCATAAAAAAGCAGGGCTTGTGTGTATGGGGGTGTTATTATATTGTTTTAATTGTTTTATTTTTTATATTCAGTTCAAATTTTCGGTATATATAACATGATATATAATAACAATTAGTATGAACAAGAAATGAAAACCCAATAAGGCACTGCCTGAGTGTGGGTAATATTAAAACAAAATACTATATTTCCAAGTACCCAAAGTATAAAATAGACCTTAAAAAAAACATATAAAATATAAAGTTAGGATAAAAAGTTAAAAGTTAGTATTAAACAGATAGAATAAGTGAAACAGGTTTTTTTCAGCTATTATAAAAATAAAATTTAAAATGTGGAGAAAAAAGTACTGATTTTTAATTTTTTTTTTTTTTTTAGTTATTTTAAAAAAATAAATAAACAGAAAACATATTGTACTACAGTTTAGAAAGTTACAGAAAGTGAGTTGTAGAAGGATGGATAAATTTAAAGAAAAAGCGTTTCAATATCTACATTATTCCTGTATTTTACCTCTTTTACATATTTTATCATTTTACGGGTTAACGTTTTACGGGTGAGATTGTTTTAAGCAGGACAGAGTAGATATAATGAAATACCTAAATGTTTCGCGTTTGGTGCAAAGTCTTTTAAATACCTGCTAAAAATTTTTACATCTCTAAACGAACTGTACAAAATTTGAATACAGAAAATACACACACATTCTTTGATTTCTCTACCACGGTTGAAACTTTGAAAAAATAATCTTAGAAGTAGATACCCATAAGAAAGAACTCCATCAATTTTTTTTTTTTAACATTATTGTTTTCAATATTATAAAATATTGAAAACAATAATGTTTCAAAAAATATATTTAGATGGAGTTCTTTCTTATGGGTACTTCTAGGATTATAAAACTGCTAAAAAAGTTATATTATAATTATAACCACAAACACAACCTATAGTCTACGAGTCAACAAATACGAAAATGTGGAAAACAACAAACATGAAGATGTAGAAAACAACAAACATGAAGGTGTAAACAACAAACATGAATATGTGGAAACACAACAAACATGAAGATGTTGAAAACAACAACATGAAGATGTGGAAAACAACAAACATGAAGATAAAGAAATTAAAAAAACACAATCAACAAACATGAAGTTTAGGGAGTCAACACCAATACAACTAACTACAGCTCGCCTTAGAGCAGCAGTCCCCTAGTGAAGAGGACTGTGAATAAACTTTACTTTGTACTTTTTAAATAGCCGTTAATGAAAAATAAAACAAAAAATTGGTGTTTCAGAATGTCATTTTTTTATAGTTAAACGCCACCCCATCTTTCGTTACGTCTCTGATTATTCCCACCTATAAAGTGTTTTGCTACCGGCTACATGAAATTTAAAACGTAATTTCTCAATGTTAAAGAGTAGATACTTTGCCGCGGTATTTATATTATGTTTATTCATATTTATATGAATTATAAATACATTATTTACCCTCTGGCGTTAATCGCAGAATGCAACATTGAATACCATGCTTTTTCCTGTCTAAGACCTTCAAGCATTGGTAGATACAGATGCATAGTGAAAGATAGATTGCCCAAGTGGCTTCGGGAACTTGAAACTCTTATATGGTATACACATAACAAACTAAAAACAACCGATTTGTAGCTGAGTGGACAAATGTTTCGGGTTACACTAGCGACTTTTCCTGTTTATATAAGGATTTCAATTTTTTACCTATGTATTGTCAGATTAATCACATTTTTATGGATTTGTGGTCTCTCATAAAACTAATTTCGATTGTCTGTGCGTGAAATGTTAGTTATATTCCCAAGTTTAATTTCCTACGTTCAATGAACTCAAATTTGCCTTAAATTTAAATGACATTTTCAAAATTCGAATTTGATTATTCAGACAAGCGATAAATTAGGTAGGTACCTAAAGATATCTAAATATTTTAATTATTAAAAAAATTATTGATCAATTATTCCATAGGTAGCTATATATTTTAATTATTAAAAAAATATTGATCAATAATTCCATAGGTAGCTATTTTAAACGTTTATTTCTTTTGTTTAAATTTTTGATAGATTTCATGATTTTGCAATAATGCTATACAGCAGTGATTCCTAACGGGGGCGCCAGCGCCCCTCTGGGGGCGTTTTGGAGGTCCAGGGGGGGCGTTTTTAAATTTTTAGCCTTTAGTAAGCGCTGCAGAAGTTCGAGTGGGCATTGTGTCAAAATAGAAAATAAGCTCAATCACACACTTTCTTAAGGTGCAACCATTTTACAATTTCTAAACTACACTTACATGCACAAAAAGTTTAAGTGAGGCGTAATAACCCAATGTCAATCTAATAATAATGTGTTTTATTTATACTTCTCATCATATTTCATATTTATAGTAGGAAATCCATTTCTGCAAAAGTGGATGAAATTTTAAAATTTCGTTTCGGGGGGGGGGGGGCGCTGGATAATTTGACTGCGGTAAAGGGGGCGATTCTGACAGAACTCTGCTATACAGTGCAAAAAACTTAAAATCTCCGACGGTACACACAAGCTTTGGACAAAGACACTACAAAAGTCAGACAATAAAACCATTCAACAATCTTTCACCCCTTTCAAAAATTTAGGGAAAAAAAACATTTACACAATTATAAAATGGTTTAAAGAACAAAAAGGAAATATTATATTATCATTATATACAACCGTAGGTACCTCATAATATTGCCGATTTTGTTATTTTTTCGTTACCGCCTTTATGTGTTTTATTTTATTTCATCTTAGTTTTTTTTTTTTTTTTTTAATTTTCGTTTCATGTTTTATTGAATTATTAAATGGGTGCCTCAGCGCGGGTAAAGCATCCAGTGAGGCCAACAATGTTTTTTTAAAATATATTTATTTTTTTAAGTTTTTTCGAATGTTTCTTGCTATCTCCCTTTAAGGGTTTTCTCGACCATCATGTTAAATTATGGAGAGAGGAAAGGTTGATTATATTGTTCAAATGGGCGATTTAAAAAATTATTATGGAAGATTGGAGTCGAGTTCAGACTTAGAAGAGATGAAATGCTAAATAGGGGGAAGCAATTTTAAACAAAGCTTTTAGATAAAGAAGAGAAGATATTTGTTTAGAGTGGGACAACCAAAAAATATGTGATTTAAAATTCCCACATCTAGACCACAGAATGAAAAATCTGAGGAGTCAGGGACATAAATTTTAAAAAGGTGAGAAGGAACGGAACAATGTCCAATTCTCATTCGATTTAGTGACTTCATGTCTGATAACGTCTAAAAGGGATCGAAATGAAAATCTAGTCTCCTACAACGGAAGCAAACTTCCCAACAGGACCTCCATCGATATGCTTGGTGTAACTCTAAGTGACCAGCTCGGGTACGGGGGCTCCATCGACGTCAGAGTTAAGGTAGCCTCTCAGAAACTGGGCGTATTGTACAGGGCCCGCAGATACTTTAATAGTACACAACTGCTAACCTTGTACAAATCGCAAGTGCACCCCACGGTTGAATTTGGCAGCCACCTCTGGTCTGGAGCTCCAAAATACCTTAAAAAAAACTTGACTCTGTGCAGAAACAGGCGGTCCGTTTGATAGATTCTCCTAATTTAACAAACGATTTGCAATCTTTAGAGCACAGGCGTCAGGTGGGAATGCTGTCCTTGTTCTACCGGTATTACAATGGAAGATGCTGCGAGGAACTAGCGTCATTGATCCCTTCGGCACCGGTACATAGTCGGGAAACACGCCAAACACGCGCCCAACATTTTTCTACACGGTTGATATCAGTCACATGAGAACGGGTTGTTTCTACGACTCGTTCTTAGTTCAACAGCTCGGCTGTGGAACAATTTGCCGGCCTCCGTGTTTCCTCCCTCCTACAACATGAGTCTCTTCAAGACCCATTTTCACTCCTTCCTCTTCCCAAAAAGACCCTCCCCACAGCATCTTCAAATATATATATATCTAATAATTTCCCTCAGGGCCTCCTGTGTGGAGTTAATTTTAAAAAAAAAGTGAGGAAATTTATTTTTACGAAAAATTTGGGAATTGTTGAAAACGAGGTTTTGATGGGATAGTACTTTGTATTGAGGCGTAGCATAGCAGGTTCGTTGTATAAAAACAATCGTTCGGAAAGCAAATTTTTGAGCGTCTCTAATTTTAATATTTTTTTAAAGGGAGTTTTGAGGCAAATACTTCCGGATTCCCAAATGATTTTAATGATTATACACGGGTCTGCGCTAGTGTCTTAAATAAAATAATATCGTCTCTTCTTCACATAGTTATTTACTTTTTAGAAAATAAATAAGTACGCAATAATAATTTCAATGTAGTAATTATTTTATTAAACTACGCTAATGATCATTCATCAGCAAGTTAATTAATTAATATCACACAAGTTTACCGGTTAATCTTGGATAAAGTAGAATTTTTTTAATGTTATTGACCCTCGATTACTTCCCACGCACTCGTGAGTTGTTTGCTCTACATTCTATAGCCCTGTACCTCAGTTGATTTTATACTCGGCTTGGTTGGAATGTCGGGCTTAGCGAAGCTTGAAACATAATCCGTGTAAAGATCGCAAGCCTAGATATCACCAGTATTACACGGATTTTCTATGATTATAATGAAAAACCAAACTACGTACTGTCTACATGAGTGGTATATCTATGCTTTCTATTGTCACCGGGGATCCTTGAAAATGTCAAGGACGGCAGTAGATTTCAAAAACCTAAAATATTTTATCGGGTTGATTTTTTACGAGTTGACTTTTGATAATGTTCCCCACTTTAATCACCATAATGCCATACGCGAAGATAGGTACTCATTTTAAATAGTATCTATTTGTTTTGCCGGAGTCCTGCACTAATAATGAACCACTGAAAATAAACAGAAGGATTGCAATCTTTAGAGCACAGGCGTCAGGTGGGAATGCTGTCCTTGTTCTACCGGTATTACAATGGAAAATGCTCCGAGGAACTAGCGTCGTTGATCCCCTCGGCACCGGTGCATAGTCGGGAAACACGCCAAACACGCGCCCAACATTTGTACACGGTTGACATTAGTCACATGAGAACGGGTCGTTTTTACGACTCGTTCTTGAGTTCAACAGCTCGGATGTGGAACGATTTACCGGCCTCTGTGTTTCCTCCCTCCTACAACATGGGTATCTTCAAGACCCATGTTCACTCCTTCCTTTCCTCAAAAAGACCCTCCACACAGCATCCTCAAAGATGACATAGGCCCTGAAAGAAATTATTTTCCTCAGGGCCTCCTGTGTGGAGTTAATGTAAAAAAAAAAAAAAACGTATGACGTAAAAACTTTAAAGTATATTATCAGACTATTTCTGATTGGTTATCAGTTAATAACAGAATATAATAGTCCATACATATAAAATTAGGCAATTCACGTAATTAAAATTTCGGTGATATGAAAATAGGTATTCAATTATTTACGTAGCTGTCAGATTTGACATGTGACTGATAGCGCCTCGGCATCTAAAAAGGGAACTATTCCCTGGCCTATCGAGACTTGAGTGGCAGATTAAGCCCGCTTAAATTTGAGCAAAGAATGTCGCGCTTAGCGAGAATACGGACTGACTGATAAACTGATCCCATATGCCTGCAAACTAAGAGAAAATACTTGATTGAAATGCGATTAAAAACGAGGCCTTGGTTGGCTATACATTATTATAACCTTCAATGGCGATTACAATAAAGGTTCTTAGATATCTACCCACTATATACAATACACGGTAAGTATGTTCTATCTAGAAGTACAGTCACTTGAGAGCGTATAACCAGAGAACACCAGAAATATGTCATTTTTAAATCAGTGTTTAGACGTATTGACTCTTTTCCACGAAAAATTATAAATTGATTTCGAAAGATTTTTCTTTTATCTAGTAAACGTATGTTTTAAATTTTCAGAAAAAATGATAATTTTTAGTATAATAAAGTTATATCATAGGTCGTTGGCGGATTTGTTAAATTTTCAAAAAAGTACATTTATTATACAACACCCATTTCAAATCATATAATCAAGCAGTAAAATAAATCAATACATTATCTGGTAAAAGTATGTTACAGAATTTTATTTTAGTTTAAATAAAATCATAAAAAAATATGTAAGTACATGTGTTTCTTGACGAAAATTGGTTCGCTTGCGTATTTATTCGCGCAATTATTATTTATTTAATTACAGACTAATTAATTTATTTGAATTTTTTTTACATTCTTATTTTGCTGAGACATAATTGAAAAATGATTAATACTTATAATCAAAAAATAATTACTAAGAGTACATAATTTTAATAGTTTTATCAACACGCCTTTGGACATTTTTGGACGTAGGTATAAATTAAAGCAAATTTGGAATGAAATAAAATCGATATAGAGTTATAATTTTTTAAAACTGGTATGGAGAGTAATTAATCTTTCTCATTGGAACCGCCCTGTACGATCGTAAAAACCTCTTTCGACGAAATGTGGATTTTCGGCCGCTGGCTGGTTGTACGCTCTTAACCTAAAAAAGGGTCAATCTCGGAATAAAACGGAATAAGCTGAACATTAATTTGTAAAAACTTTTAATTTGTCATTTTAAATGTTTTTTTTTAAGTTTCATAAGGTCACGCGTGAGCGTCTTAAGACATTTAAGGTCAAAGGTCACAAAATTAGTTTTTTGAAAATATCTCGCTTCCTTTGCCTCGAATCGTATTTGCATTCATTATAAAAGTTGTTGAGTATAAAATTCTCTACAAATTTTGTCTTAAAGGGCCGCAACTCGAATTTCTACCGACTTCTTACATATCTCCCTTAAACAATCGAAGTTTTTAAGCTCTTAAAAAAATATATGTTTAAATAATAAAAAAATGTCTAGATGCTGCCCAAGCCGAAACGCAAATTATATGAAATTCCCTCGATAGAAAAAAATTGTCAAAGTATGCTCCAAAAACTATTAAAAACAAGTCTGTGTCTATTATCTTATAAATTATATTTGTGAAAAAATTCACAATGTTTCTTTAAATGATACTTAAGATGCTCCCTAAGAGATTTTTGCTCTGTTTTAAACGAGTCGTGTTTTATTAAACATTTTAGTAATTTTCGCATCGGTTTTGGTGTTGTAAATGTTAGCGCTCTCCTCTAACATTCGTAATTTCGTATCTCTTCATCTTCTTCTTTTCGAGCCCGGTTGCGGAGCCTTAAGTATTTTTTTATACGCTTAATCGTTTTTAAGATAGAACGTGAAGAGTCCGGAGCGCAGTCACCGGGATTCACGATTAACATTGTGCTGTGGCACAATTCGAGGCAAAGAAAACGAGATATTTCCAAAAAAACTAATTTTCGCGACCTTTGACCTTTAAAATCCAAGGACGCTCACACATTACCTTATGAGACTTTTAAGACAACATTTAGAATGCCAAAATGAAGGTTTGTACAAATTTTAAGCTTATTCCGTTTCATTCTGAGGTGAAACCCAAGGGCGTAGCTAGGATTTTGTTAAGTGGGGGCAGGCAGGGGGGGGGGGTGTGACAAGGGGTATGGAAGGTTATCAGCTCTGTCACGTCACATGTAAAAAAAATTGAACTTTTGTTTTGATTATTTTTAGATGTAAGATTGCAAAATATGTGACGTCACACTAGGGGGGGAGGTGGATCTCACAAATGTGACAGGGAGGGGGGGGGGGGGGAAATAATGAAATTCGTGTGACGTAATTTATGGATGGCCCCTTGGCTCATGTGGGCATTTTGTCAACGAGGTAATAACTAAAATTTTGGCTGACTAACTTGAGTATAAGTCCCAATTCTGTATCTGAGGCCCTCAGGGCCCTAACCGTATTTTAAATTATAAGAAAAGAAGCAATAACACAGTTAAAGACAGATTTTTTACTTCAAAAATACATTTGAAACCGTATACGGTCGAAGTTATACAAATTCACGTAAAAATAATACATAAAAAAAGGAAAAGTAAAATACAAATAAACGCACAATCTTTAGTTAGATACGTAAGTTATGAGGATACAAAAAAAGCCTTTCTAATATTTATCCCAACTTTCCACGATGCACACAAAAATTATAAACTGAAAAGGTAATAATAAAAATTAAATTGATTCTCACAAACAATAGGCTACCGGCGTAATATTACTTAACGGTTTGTGAGCATTCCTGCATCTTTTAGGGGGGGCAGCTGCCCGTACCTCGCTACGCCCTTGGTGAAACCCCTACTATAGCCCCTTTTTGCACCATTAAGTAGAAATCATAATTGTTCCTTCCCCCTTTTATTCACTTCAAAATATACAAAAAGTGTCAATACACGAATAAATAAAAATAAAAACACACGTAACTACCGCCCATTTTTAAAGGTGATATAAGTTGACCTCTATACTTCATTATATCGTGTCACGAATCACGAATGCTTTGACAGCACTACTACTTTGCCTACCTTACTTTAAGGCCTTGATTAATTAAATCGTGGCTGATTTATATCATATTTGAACAAAGATAATGATTAAATGTAGGCTTATGTTATAATTTATTTTTATTAGGTTCTCAGTTTGTTATATGTGTCTTTAATAAAAGTCAACACGTCAATCAAAGTACTGGAAATAATACGGGTATGATAGAACGTCATTGATTAGTTTTAAATTACATACATACATGTGTTATTTATTATTTTAATAATATCATTAGTGTTGGTTGCTTTGGTTCCGGCATAATGTAACATATACCTATCGAGGTGTTCATAGTATCATGTATTCGCAGTTCTGATAGAAAAGGTTAACTGCCCTCCACGATAGCTACTAAGTTCTTGGAGATCAAATTTCGATGGCATAGCCAAAATATCTGTACAAAAATTATTTATAATAGGCATTATTTATTTATTTATTTTATTAAGTAAAAGATTATACATTTAAATACCTTATTAAAGAAATTTTTTGACTGCCCAACTAGAAGGATTCCCGTTTTAGGACAGTCAAATTAGGATGAGTATTAACATACGGAACATGGTCTGAAAATAATATAAAAAACAAAACAAAAAATAAAAGATTAAAACAAAGTGACTGTTCTTTGTTTAGCAAAGTTTTTAAAAAATAATATTAATTACTTAGGTAGGTACTTAATTACAGAGGATTAAAACATATAGATATAGAAAAAACGTGTAAGCATTGCATATCATAGTCCTACACTGATGGGTTGTATAAAATAAGAAAAAAAGAGAAAAGAAAGAATAAAAAAATAATAATAATAACAACCAATTAATACAGGAAAGATAACCGTGGTTTGCTTAGCACAGTTATTTAAAATATCATAAAAGTAGTATATACATACTTAAAAGTAAATTATTGAAACATAATGGTATCTTGTGTTTGCATTTTAAATAATACCTAGTCCTACATACACATTTTATACAAATGAGAACTAGGAAGAGAACAGAAAAAATAAAATGAATCAAACAATTAATAGATGGTTATAACTGTTGTTTCATTAGTATAGTATTAAAATAATAATAAAGTAATAGGTATAATGTGTACTTTGAACTGGTGTTGCATTGCATAAGCCTATTAACATATTTTGTATAAATATAAATGACAAAGCGAAGAAATAGAATAAAATATAATATGAAATTAAACATAATATTAACGTAACGTAACGTTAGACAATTATGTTATGAAAAAACATCACTTTCATGTAATTCTTATAAAATTAAGTCCATAAAATTCAGTATTGAATATTGGTATAACCTATTGCATTATAATTTTGTAAGCCTGGGGTGTGTAAATTCCTCAGACTCTTTGAGTGTAATACTCAAGAAAGAAAAAACGAATGTGAATTTATCTTGCGTTAACCTAAAATTATAAAGATGATGAATCCGACAGGAACTCAATGACAACGAAAAGAACACTGACAGTATTTCTCTTGCTCTGCTGCAGATGGAAGGCCTTCCCATCAAGTCCTTTCACTTGGATCAATCGTATATAATTTAATGTAAACACATAAGTCTGATGTCAAACATACAGTTTGGGTTCAAAATTCACACTTAACTTAACTTCAAAATTCACAGAAACACAAGTGTCATTTTTTTTTTTTTTTTTTTTATTATTTCATAAATTTTTACAAGTTACATAATACAGCCAATTTTTTAAACTACCATACTAGGCTATTGCCCGTGCTGTGGTAGTCATATATGATACATTATTTTAAATAAACATGTAATAAAATATATAAAAGGGAAAGAAAAAAAGAACATATTTTGGGATAAATAAAATTAAAGATAAATACTAATACAGATAAAAATATAAGAATTAGAAGAAAGCTGAGAAAAAAGTGTATAAAGATAGTTTAAAAAAGATTGAAATAAAAATCTGGAAAAAATCTTAATTTACATAAATATGTCCTAGTATTGGTTCTACTTTTGCATTTTTCGCATGTCATGGTATTCAATTATTGTTTTTTGGCATTTTTTTCGCATCAACTTCTCTACAAGAACAGCACATACTATGCATCTGGCCATTTTATTGAATTTATTGTTTTTATATTTACTGAATTTACAGCCTTCATGACAGATACTTACATAATCATCACCTGCTTAGAGTGCTTCTTTACGAAACATACCAACAACATCATCTTTTATAACATCTTTTATATCTATAATAATTCACTTTTCTCATATTTTTCTCTTCTATGTACTCGTAGCGGAATCAATCTTCATCTCGAAGAAAAATACGCATCATACTATCAGAATAACATATGCATATTTGCCATTTACAGATCTCCTTCCTTCATCAATATTGACCCCTTCCTGTTTTCATTGCAATCAATTTTAAACAATGCTAAAAAATTTGAACAGCAAATTATTATGGGAGATTTAAACATTAATACTATCCCTGATTACCACCGTCAATCAATCGAGTGGAAGATACTATCAGTATCGCCCTGGTGTAAGACCACCATTCAGAATTGAAACGTTGCTTGAAAATGGCTTTAGCCGTGTTTGGTGACCAGATCTGAATAGCCAGGTACTTCCCAACCTTCCTCTTCCCCACCTCCTTCCCCTCCCCACTACCTTCAGCCTCACAACATACCCCAATTGGGGATGCCATAGTCTCACTGGCTCCAGACGGGAGCAGTTAAGATTCTTGTGCGGTATTTCACTGTAAAAAAAAAAAGAACTCACAATCTCCTATACAATATATTAATAAAATACTGATGAACAACACCGTAATTTACACTTTCTATTTTTACTATTTGTTTGCTGACTTTTCGCACAAGAACTACGGGTTAACCACTACACATCATAATAAATTTAAACATAATTATGTTTCAGTTACCTTCGGATATTTGCAATGATTCTGGTATTAGCGTTAATATGAATATAATTCGAGATCTGGAGAATTTAAACAACTATAACTGGGACTCATATAGCCTAAAAATCATACACCAGAATATTAGAAGCATATCGAATCTCGACGACTTTACAATCTTTCTTGATCTATTTAATTCCTCTTTTGATATTATAATATTAACTGAATGCTGGTTAAACAAATACTACACCGTAAAATCAATCCACGATTACACTGAATATCACACCACAACCAACCTCAACAAATCTAGTGGAATTGTTATCTACATCAAGGACGGAATTAAAGCTCATGTAGAGGAAATTCCTTTAGCACAATCAAACTGTATGAAAATAGTATTGAATAATAACATATGCATATTTGCCATTTACAGATCTCCTTCCTTCATCAATATTGACCCCTTCCTGTTTTCATTGCAATCAATTTTAAACAATGCTAAAAAATTTGAACAGCAAATTATTATGGGAGATTTAAACATTAATACTATCCCTGATTACCACCGTCAATCAATCGATTATCTATGTCTACTTGCGGAAAATGGTTTCACACAGACTATTAACAGCTTTACCCGTGAACAGGGCTCGAATAAATCCTGTCTTGATCACATCAATGTGAAAAATATTAACTTTATTGACACTTATGTTATACACTCAACTATTTCAGACCACTATACAACATCTCTTTGTCTTAAAAACAAGCCTCCCATTTCTTCGAAAATTAAATACGTTGCTAAAACTAATTTCAATAATTTAATTGAGGACTTGAGCGCAGAAAACTGGCTAAATGTTCTAGATCAATCAGACACTGACTTAGCAATGAAAGAATTTATTACCAAACTACACGAGTACATATTAAAACACACAAGTAATATAACCATATCTAATAAACAAAATAAATTCACACCATGGATCACCCTGGGTCTAGTTAAATCGATTCACAGAAGAAATCATCTTCATGAAAAGGCAAAAACATATCCTGAGAATTTGGTATTACAATGTTACTATAAAAAGTATAGGAATTTGTGTAAGAAATTAATTACATCGGCGAAAGAAAATTATTATAAGAAACTCATTTACGAAAACAACTGCAATCCAAAACGTTTTTGGGATACCTTTCGCAACATAACCAAATCCAAAATCAATAAATCTTCAGAAATTAAATCGCTATACATTAACACATCAAACTCTGAAGTTCCCAAAGATATGGCAAACTTTGCAAACTGTTACTTTTCATCTGTGGGAGACACACTTGCGAAAAAAATTCTCGATAAGTGTAAGAAATCAGAAACCGCTCTCGCCAATTTAACTATCCCTAATATCGGTCACAAAATAGACTCAATCACAACGTCATCTAACGAAGTCATGAAGATAATTGACGACCTTAAGTCATCAAAAGCATGTGGTCCCGATAAGATTTCATCGAATCTTCTAAAAATCATTAAAGTATACATAGCATTACCGATTGCGTTCATTGCGAATCTAAGCTTTAAATCAGGGAAATTCCCTAACCATTTAAAGCAGTCAATCGTCATTTTACTGCATAAAAGTGGGGACAAATCACTGATACATAACTACCGGCCGGTTTCTCTGCTCAACTCGGTCTCAAAAATTTTGGAAAAAATTGTAAAGAACCGTCTCACCCATTATCTAGAAAATAACAACATCCTTTCTAGCAGACAATTCGGCTTTCGCAAAGGTTTAAGCACTGAAAACGCCATCGCTAATTTGACAAAAATCATCTCCAATAACCTAGATAAAGGTAGTAAATGCATTGCACTTTTTTTAGATCTAGCTAAAGCATTTGACACTATCTCGCACAAAATTCTGCTGAATAAACTACAGCGAATTGGGATACAGGGTCAAATTTTCAAGTGGTTGGTTAGTTACCTGGAAAACAGGAGCCAAAGAGTGGATATTAACGGTACTCTAAGTGATCCAGCCAATATTAAATATGGCGTACCGCAAGGAAGTACTCTAGGTCCCATACTGTTTAATGTTTATATAAATGACTTATGTAATACTTCCTTTGCAGACCACATAATTACATTTGCTGACGATACAGTACTTTTATTTGAAGGCAAAACCTGGAATGAGTCTTGCAGTAAAGCTGAATTCGGCATAAACAAAGTTAAACAGTGGCTAGATAGTAATCTCCTCACTCTAAACTCGGATAAAACGAAATTCATCTGCTTCAGTTCAACTCAAGCGGGTCAACCACAAGAAATCCTTAACATTAGAATACACCATTGCAACGACATTATTACATGTAAATGCAATACCTTAGAATGTGTGGACAATATAAGATACCTAGGAATTATCATTGATAAATTTCTGAGATGGGACAAATATATAGCCTTAACTTCCACAAAGGTCAGGAAACTTACACATCTGTTCATAGCAATAAGAAATATTCTATGCGTAAATGATTTGAAACGAATTTACTTTGCAATGTGTAATTCCATATTAGACTATGCTTCCTTAGGTTGGGGCGGTTGTGCTAAAACTATACTCGATCCCTTAGCTAAATCCCAGAAATCGCTTATAAGAGTCATACTGAAAAAACCTTTCAGGTACCCCAGCGATTCATTGTTCGCAGAGTTTCGTGTTCTTGATGTAAGACAATTATACATAAGGAAAATCATATTACACACTCAAAAACAGAGGCACCACTACGCTTCCGTAAACCACTGTCATAATACAAGACATGCAAAAAAAAAACCAATAGTTCCGCCCACCACTTCCTCATCTTTAGC
This sequence comes from Limnephilus lunatus, assembly GCA_917563855.2. Classification (NCBI taxonomy): domain Eukaryota; kingdom Metazoa; phylum Arthropoda; class Insecta; order Trichoptera; family Limnephilidae; genus Limnephilus; species Limnephilus lunatus. Next base: position 10,295,486 of record OU830596.1, read on the forward strand.
ACAGAGACAATTCTCATACCTAGGCCCTAAATTGCTCAATCTCATACCTGATGCATTGAAGGCAATGAGTACTAATATTCTGCGTATGCAAGTTACTAATTGGCTTCTGGTCTTGGGGAGAGCTGAATGCGAGAATATGCTAAACAACAGCAATTGAATTGTAATTTTTGTTTTTTTTTACATTTTAATTTATATTGGTATTATATTAGCATTACAGTAACTGTATTTTTACATAAAGTAACTTCGAAAATTGCTCAATTCTTCGTGATATTTTTCCTTAAAGGAAAAGTTCCTTCTTTACTTTCATTTTTATTTTTCATTTTCTTGTTTTATCTATTAACATCTCTTTAGTTTATTATGTCAGCTAAACAATAGCAAAAAAATGTCGTGATATAACTGAAAGTATACTAGATTATGAATATATATATATCTGTATTATTTTACCAACAGAATTTCTTCATTCATTTTCATTTTCAAATTCATTTTTCTTGTTTTATCTATTAATATTTCTTTAGTTTATTATGTCAGCTAAACAATAGTAAAAAATGTCGTGGTATAACTGAAAGTATTCTAGAATATGAATATACATATGTATTATTTTACCAACAGAATAGTCAACACTATAATTTACTATAATTTACATGTAAAAACATTATCATACTGGAATGTCCTAAAACGGGCAATTGCCTAGTTGGACATTTTATGTTCACTATATTGTATTATGTAATATTTTAAAACAATAAATAAATAAAATAAATAAATAAATAAAAAGATAGAAATAAAATTTGTCAAGTATTCTTCCTATTGACGTATGATATCTTGGTCGATGATTATGTTTATGTGCAGTTTTGAAGTTCTTTCTGCGAAAGAAATAGGAGAATATATGCGCCAGAATAGTTTTTTTTTTTTAAATATAATGTTAAGCTCTTATGTGTTTTTTGAAGAAATCTCTTCCTTTTTCAGATATCCAAAGTTTTAAATGGGATTTGAAAAGAGATTTAGAATTATGTGACTTTATGTCGGCACTCAAAGCATTATATATTTTAGGAGCGATGAACCAGAATTGTCTTTGAGCGAATGAGGTTTTAGTTTTAGGGACCACGCAGCCCAGGTTTGATGAGAAACGAGTGTGTGCTTGATGTTGTGGAGCAACCAGTTGGTTTTTTTGCCATGTGTAACATACGCTAATCTGAGTAAATAACTGTCGAATATCTAAGACCTTGAGTTTAGCAAAGAGTTCCTTTGAGGGATGGGTAGGTTTGCATTTAAATATGATTCTCAAAATTAGTTTTTGAACTTCAATAATTGGATTGATGATGGATTCAGCACAACCACCCCATCCCACAATACCATATGTTGCTATGGATTGGAAGAGGGCAAAGTATACGCTTCTTATGGTCTGTAAATCTAAGATAGACCTAAGGGAGCAGAATATATGGCAGAGTTTACGGAGTTTTTTAACTGTGTCACTGATATGGGCTTCCCAACGTAGTTGATTGTCTATGATTAGCCCCAGATATTTAACTACCTTTGATAATTTAAGGACTGAACAAGTGCAATTAATATTAGGTGTGGTTACGGGATTGTGTAAATTAAGTGAGCATGAATGAATGATTGGTTTAGGACAGTTGTTAGGTAAAATATGTTGACGTATGGAAAATGTCATATATTGGGTTTTGTCGATGTTAAGAGTGAGGAGGTTAGTGTCTAGCCAATGCTTTACTATTATTAGGGCATTATTAGTTTTTTTAATGACAGATTGCCATGTTTCGTCTTCGAATATTAGGACCGTGTCGTCGGCAAATGATAATATCTTACCTCCAATATTCATGGCACATAGTGAGTTTATATATATGAGAAATAAAATTGGTCCTAGTATACTGCCTTGAAGTACACCATATGACGCATTATATCAATGTAACATATTGTCATTAAATCATCATCATTTTATCTCCAAAAATCGCAAGCGGGTGACATCTGTGTTGATTTTGGTCAAGCGCGAGGCTTTAGCCGGTTTCCAAACCAATATCACACGAAGGCGGCTGGAAACTGCCTTTCGCTGTCCAAAGAGCCCGCCATCATCAACACTTTGCAAGGAACGCAAAAATTAAAATAATCAATAATCCGCACAGATTACAGTGCTTAACCACCTATATCTAACTCCATTTTCCGACATAACACTAAAAAAAAAACTTCAACTTACAAGAAGTGGAAGATACTCTCGGTATCATCCTGGTGTAAGACCACCATTCAGAATTGAAACGTTGCATGAAATGGCTTTAGCCGTGTATGGTGACCAGATCTGAATATCCAGGTACTTCCCCATATTCCTCTTCCCTATCTCCTTACCCTCCCCACTACCTTCAGCCTCACAACATACCCCAATTGGGGATGCCATAGGCTCACTGGCTCGAGACGGGAGCAGTTGAGACTCTTGTGCGGTATTAATGTTAAAAAAAAGTTCAACTTACAACCTGCAATTATTGTATACCTAATCACTTGACTAAACCTGACTAAACTGACAAATAATACTAAATATATTGGTTTATTCTTAGATACTAGCGAATTGGTCATTAGAAACAAAATTATGAACAAACACTTGATGTTAATAGCATATCAAATGTCACAAATAAAAACTCATTTTGTCGGGAAACTGACTCGCATGGCGCATTCGCGCATGCGCCAATCCACCAAAATGCAATGTTACCATTTCTATCGCAGCAGTAGGTAATAATTTGTTATTCGAAGTTTAACTAAAACATCGTACAATGATTGGGAAGATGGGAAGTGTTTTATATAAGAAAGGCTATCAGAGAAAAAGGATTTTAGACATACTTTGTAAAAGCTAATGTCAACAACTCGCTATAAAAAATTAAAGAGATAAACACACAGAAAATAAATTAAAAGTGTGCAGTTCACACGCGGTAGAAGTGAAACCTCCAGAAAATAAAATAGACAAGAGTGGGGAGGCTACGAAGCACCGCACAAAGAGGAGATCGATTATTCTATCTTATTTTCTTGCAGGCTAAATCCCAGCGTCGCTTTTCGTTTCATCGAGTTTCAAATCACAAATGCTAAAGGAGTTTTCACTTAGAATCTGGGTTTGAGTAGCAGGGAAATGTTATTATAAGATACTTATAGAATAAGAATTTTACTTAATCTATGTAGGAGATAATATCAACAACTCTCGATAAAAATATAAAATAAATAAAGAACATAGACAAACAAATAACTAGACGAGAACTTACAGATGAGGGGTAAAAACCAACTATGGCGGGGCGAAGAGAGGAAAGAGACTTGTGATTCGCCAATAAATCAATCTAACAGTATATAGGCACCTCGCACTATAATATCACTATTTAGTTCTTGATAGTAAAATCTGCTTTTGAATGAATAGACCTTTTTATATGGGAGCGCGAATTGCATGCCACGGTATGAACAGATGTGTAAAATCCAAATTCGCAAAGTAAGGTTCAGAGTATTATCATAGTGGAATATTTTGTTTCCATAGACACTTTTACAAATGTTTCATGATTTACTTGACCCAGTAAACAGCGGCTTTGTGTTTCGCGTCGCTATGTATCTCGATGTCTAAGTATGTGTTTCATAGACATACAGCGTCCATGCGTAAAATGTACGATGAGAGCACGACACTGGTCCGGACACGCCCAGCCGGTTCCGAAAAATGGTTCCAATGGGAGGGGGAAATAACACGTTTTTTAACACGTAAGGGCATGTCCATATATTTTGTACGTCCGTGATAAAGAAACAGAAAATATGAAAGGCAACGGTCGCAACTTGAACTCGAGCCTAGGATGTGGATCTCGAATCTCGAATCTGGGTTCAAATCGCAATTACGACCGTTACATTTTTATTTTATGTGTCTTTATCTCTTTCGTGTTTTCATTGAGAGTTGATGACATTATTTTCGAAATCCATTTTCTCTAAATATCGTTTAATAACGTTTTCCGGCTTCTGCGGAGAGACAAAATTTTCAATTCAGTTCAATATGGAAAAAAAAGTTTTATACTCGGTTAAAGCCGGGTAATTACTACAAGTTATAGTTTTTTTAAATACTGCAAAAGGATTTAATTTAAACGTAACATGCGACCTTCATTATTTCCAATAAATAATTAATCCTTAATTATACAAAAAGGTACCTGAATAATTTAAACTAAGTTGGAACGTACCTTAAACTCAATGGTAAATTAGTTGCGTAGATAATAATTGATAACATGTACACCGAACATACTTCTAGTAAGTTCGAAACTGGTTTTTGAAATTTTTTTACAACCTATTAATGTTGCCCTATTCAAAACTGAATAGGTAACTAACAAAAAAATATGAATTATGCAGGAGATTGATACCTACGTCTAAACTAGTGTATAAAAGGACTTTAAATGAGTTCGTTAAGAAGTTCACATGAAATTCTTATAAAATTAAGACCATGAAATTCACTTTGAATATTGGTATAACCCATAGGTTCTCAACGTGGGCGATAACGCCCAAGGTTCTCAACGTGGGCCATAACGCCCCGCTTGGGGGCGTTTCAGACCTTCAGGGGGGCGGTAGAAGACCAAGAGAAAATTGGGGGACGTTTGAGACTTTCAGGGGGGCGGTAGGAGACCCAGAGAAATCCATATCCCACCCCCATCCCATCTTGCCCTATCCCATCCAATTAGGGGCCATCCATAAATTACGTGACACCTTAAAATATTTGGCTAATGTAACCCCATCGTGGTATCCCATTATGCCCCCTCCGTCGTGATATCCCGCTACGCCCCCTCCGTTGTGGCAAATGTCACCCTGTCGTGGTATTCCACTACGCCCCCGCCGTTCGGATTTACGAGTTAGGGGGCGCTAGAAATAAAAATATTCTCAAAATGGGCGGTAGGCAAAAAAGGTTGAGAATCTATGGTATAACCTATAACCCACATTTTCTGACTTAACACTAAAATTTTACTTATCAACATGCAATTATTGTGTAATAACTTGACTAAAACTGACGAAAAATAACACCATTATCGCCCTGGTAAAAGATTGATGGAAATGATGGATTGAAGAAAATGGAATCGAAACGGTTAGAAATGGTTTGGTGGCCAGATCAAAATAACCTTCCCAAGTAGATGCATCCCAACCTTCCTCTTACCAATTTCCTTCTCTGCCCCACTCCTTTCAGCCTCACAACATAGCAATACCATACCATACAAATACCATACCAATACCACACCATACAAATTCCATAGCTATTCTATACCATACCAATGGTGATCGGACAACTCAACAGAGTGTCACTTCATCACTCCTTTGAAAAGTCATTAAAGGTGATGAAAAAAACTAGTATAAATAGGACTATTTTTGTTTTCATTACTTTTAAACACATTTCAAATGGAAGTTGAAATGCTGCTTTACTATGTTGTCATCGGACCCATACCAATACCATTTTATGCCAAGTGGGTAGGCCGTATTCCCAATGGTTCCAGACAGTTGGGAGCGGTTGGGACTGTTGTGCAGTAGGTCAACCTCCAATGAATAAGAAAGACCACCAGAAGAAGATGAAGAATTATGATGTTTTTTAAATAATTGAATTTGTCAGTACCTACCTATATTATAAACACGTTGCGCGTTGAACGCACACAACAATCAATACAGAGTCTGCAATTCACACGCGGTAGAATTGAAATCTTCAGAAAACTAAAGCAGACAATTTGGGAGGCGGGTATGGGAACCATTTATTGGATAACCAACACCTCTGCCATAGGTCATCCCAAGTGGTTAGCAAGGTTTGTGACTTAGCAGGGATGCCCCGGTTCACGGGGTGAGGTTTGTCCGGGTATTGGCGGTGGATGCTTCTACCCATGGATCGGGAGAGAATTTTCTGACTTCTCCAGCCGTACTCTATCTGAGCATCGCCTTCCACCGCAGTGGGAAGGATGGATTCATACGTCACTCCTGGACACACTGACCCCTAGATTTCTACCCACCTCTAATACCCTTTTCCTTCCCGGAACTTCCTCTCCTTCCTTTCATGAAAATATCCTCCATACAGCATCCCCAAAGATGACATAAGCCCTGAGGGTAATTATTTTCCTCAGAGCCTCCTGTGTGGAGCTAATGTAAAAAAAATACAAGAGTAGGAAGGCAACGTAGCACCGCACAAAGAAGACACGATAGGCTACGAAGCACCGTACAAAGAGGAGACCGATTATACTATATCATTCTCTCGCAGACTAAATACTATAGATGTATGTGTTTGTCTCTATTTAGTATCGCAAATGTTTGTTTCAACGAGTTTTATATCACAACGGTGATAAAGAATTTTTCACTTCGATAATGATGCACATAATAGATAAATAATTTTATATTTCATGTAACTGGAGCTAGCCGAGCTGAAACACTAACTGTGTAGAGTACGTTGCTAAGCTATGTAGCTAGCTGGTTCCGCAAATCACTTTTCTGAATAAATCCCTAGCAAATAGCAAGGTTAAATTCCTTATACATAAATATTATCTACTGAGGTATTTCAATTAATAAATAATAGTAATTACTCTTATAATGTACTACTTTAGAAACACACGCAATAAGTAAACAATGACCCGTACAATCCATCATTTAAAAATTGTTATTTTTAAATTCTAAGATCTATAAAAGGGTGCCAAATGGGTTCAAAACGACGCAACGTGTTTAAAATTTTTCAAATTTCTGATATGATCTTCTTTCGGATTCGCTTTAAAGTTTTGAAAATTTTCATTTTAAGGGGTTATTTCTAGTGTATGTAAAAGTTACCATGAATCCTTTAAACCATAATTTTTGTAATCTTCCAAAGCAAATGTAATATATATTTACGAAATCATTTACAAAGAGTCCCAAGAATGCCGAAATTTGAGAGTAAGAAGGATTTTGCTGATATTTGAATACACTGCCTTAAGATAATTTGAATTATATTCATATGTTTTTTTAATAAATAAATCAAAATATTCCCTCTATTTCGTGTTTTATTGAAAAATACTTCATTTTTAATGGTTTATCTGACACTTTTTAAATATTTAACAAGGGTGGGTTTCTCTCTATTATGTGAAATTTCAAATTCAATCCGGAGGAAGAAGATGATATCCAAATATTATTAAAAAAATTACGTTATCTTAAAAAATTCTTCATTTAACACCCTTTTATCACTATTAGACAAATCAAAACAAGATTTTTTCGCATATAATCTGTAAAACCAGAACCAGGACCTTTTTCACACAAAAAATTATAAATTGATTTCGAAAGATTGTTCTTTTATCTAGTAAACGTATGTTTTAAATTTTCAGAAAAAATGTTCATTTTTATTATAATTAGGTTATACCATAGGTCGGTGACAGATTATTGGCACTTATACACTTACAGACTAATATATTTCAGATTTTTTTACATTCTTATTTTGCTCAGACATTATTTAAAAATAATAAATACTTTTGATCAAAAATTAATTACAAAAAGTACATAATTTTAATAGTTTTATCAACAAGCCTTTCAGCATTTTTGGATGTAGGTATAAATTAAAGCAAATTTGGAACGACATAGAATCGATATTGCGTTATAATTTTAAAAGGCTGGTACGGAGAGTAATTCATATTTTTCATTGGAACCGCCCTGTACGATCGTAATAAAATCTTTCGACTAAATGTGGATTTTCGGCCACTGGCTGGTTAAACGCTCTTAATTATTTTTTATTTATTATTAACGCCCTTTTTAGGGGTTTTTACACACGGATAGTAAAAACATACTGTAACAAATCCATCTTATTATTACGAGCGTATATTAAAAGTTATTCAATCTCGAATGCCTTCCCTTTCCCGCATCCCTCGCCCCTAATAAGGGGCGAGGGATGCTATTGGTTAGATTTTGCACCCCGCCATTCAGTCATATAGATAAATATAATAACATGTGGTCTCCCGAGAAAGTTAGGTTGCCTCCAGGTCCTACCCGCACATCTTCAAGGAAAATCTTTCGCAGGACTGAAATATTTTTAGCTAACCCAGAGTGAATACTCTTGTTGAAAGGTTGAAGCGGTTGAAGGAACAATTAGTTTGCTTTGGATTATTTACTGTTAAAGTACCAATAAAGTTAATATAATAGTTTTGTGTCGATTTACTATTACTGAACGGTATCATACCTGCAAATTGATTGTACCTAAGGACCCCTATAAGGACATAATTGTGTTTACTGAATAAAAATGTGTGGATTTTATTTAATTATGTGGATATCTTTTATTACAATAAAGAATTTACTGTACATAACTGAACTGCTTCAGTAAAAAACATTTTGTATTTGTTTAATGACCAATTAAAGATGTCCGCTTAATTGGTATAATTATTTCCCACCATTAGTAATCTAGGCAAAGAGGAATTCATATGGTAGTTTGTCACAGAATTTCTGCGACTATCTACCATAAAGTATCTGCAGGCCTTGTGCAGTACGCCCAGTTTTTGAGAGGCTAATTTAACTCTGGCTTCGATGGAGCCCCCATACCTGAGCTGGTCACTTAGAGTTACACCAAGCATATCAATGGAGGGCCTGGTCGGAAGATTGCTTCCGTTTGGGGACTAGATTTTCATTTCGATCCCCTATAGACGTAATCAGACATGATTGGGTCTTTGAAATATTAAATTCAACGAGATTTAACAAACTTAAGAACTTAACTTATGAATAGATTTAGACTTAATAACATATTTTTTAAAGATTATAAGGGTAATTAAACAAAATATATATATAGGATGTACATAAAACCTTTGGAATAACAAACAGTCAAAAACATATCTAATAAAAGTTAAAATTATATGGTGGGACTACCAAAATATGATTTAATTTTTTTTTTATATTTGTCGTAATTTTTTTCTGTTCGCATATCGGCGGGTAATTGATTAAATAATTTTATTCCTTTATATACATAGTGATTCTGTGCTGTTGTGGTTCGTATGGGTGGTATAGTTAGTCCACCAATAGAAGTATTCCTTATGCTAATATTTAGCAGTAGGGTAATATTTTTTTAAAATATATCTTTGTGTAGCTGAAGTAGTGCTATTTTTTCGTAAATTTTTGTAAGTGGGGGAACAGGGAATTCTTGGAATACGTTTATTGTTGGGTAGTAATACGGTTTTTTTAGGATAATTTTTATAAGAATTTTTTGAATTGTTTCGAGTGGGAGAAGGGATGATTTATATGCACCCCCCCAAGCTATGATTCCATATTGTAATACCGAGTGCGCAAGTGCAAAGTAAATTTCTTTTAATATTTTTAATGTGATAGTATTTCTAAGTCTGAAAAATATATAGATATATATTAGTTTTCTCATTCTGTCTATTGTGGAGTTTATTTGATTTTTCCATTTAATGTTATTGTCGATAATTATTCCAAGATATTTTATTTGTTCTTTACTACTAATATGTATACAATTATTTGCTTCAAAGCTCTCTGAGCCATTGGAGTTTGTGCGCCCTTTGGGGGCTTGTCAAACAAAAAGCCATAAATCCCGATCTTATCAATCAATGCAAACAATTCCGGACTATCAACTACATCATTTAATATTTTATTTCGAAATACCAAGTCAGTAAAAATACTTCTGTCTGACAATTTAAGCATTTTAATATAATTTAAAAGTATGTTGTAGTTTAACATAATTACTCGTCTGAGTGACCAGTGACAACACGTGGAAGGTATAAAGTATTATAATATAACAGAACCAGATGTGTTTTTTTAATAATTTTCTGAACATGCTTTCCGATTTTTTTTCTATGAAGAGAATTTCATTTACTTTTGAACTTGGCATCTGAATGGAGATTATATTCAAAATAATATCTTAATAATATTATAAATGCGAAAGTTTGTATGGATGGTTGGTTGGTTGGATGGTCCTTACTCTTTCACGCAATAAATATCGAATGGAATTTAAAAATTCTTTCACTAATCGAAATCTACATTATTTGCGAGTAACAACGGATTTATATATTGGAAAGCTCTGGCGTTATAAATGAGCTGTGGCGTTATTAAATTATGTATCATACGTTTTCTGTCCCTAACAAAATCGAGTTATTGCAAACGTCAAACAAATTGTTACCTTGGAAACAATGTTTTTTTTTTAATTTTAGGCTTAAAAAGAGTGCTTTCTTGTGATTAAAAAGAGTACTTTTTTGGCGTCGTAGTTAATATCTACATATTTCTAAAAATGTTTATTCTCCGAACAAAAAGCATAACGTTGCTATAAAGCATAGCGTATGAAGTGGACTGTCATTTTCTTATTTTTTTAGGTTACTCTGGATTCAAATATGAATAAAATACTAATAATGTATGAATGTGAGTGAGGCAAAGAGTGTGTGCCAAGACCGAGCTGTTTGGCGGTCTGTCCTCTCTGCCTACCCCTGCGGGGAAACGGCGTGATGGTTAGTTTGTTAGTTAGTTAGTTACTAATAAAGGGAGTAGGTACTTAAAATAAATTTCTATTTCTATAATTTAAATATTTTCTAAAATAATTTTTTTATTTGCGAGATGTCATTCTCAAATTTTGAAATTTTCTATTAAACCATAATTATTTTCAGCAAGAATAATAACAATTATGCCACGAAAGCGTAAATCGAATCTAAGCAAAAGCTCTAATAAAGCTCGAGCTATGAAAGTTGCAAGACTTAAAGAGAAGTTTCTACAAGCTGAAGTGCGAAGACTTAAACATGCGGTGCGTCAGGCAGCACACAGAGCTCACAGCATAGACTCAACAGAGCAATCCCAAGCTCGCCGTCAACAGCATGCTGAATATCTATCATCGCAACGGGCTGCTGAGACACTTGGGGTGACCTATGGCAGAGGTGTTGGTTATCCAGTAAAGGTTCCCGGGGCGGCGGTACCCATTCACGCCTCCCGAATTTGGATTAATATCGCAGTTTCAATAAGTTACTACTTCGATTCAGATGTTTAATATTTTATTTGTATGCAAACATTAAAAAAAATGTTAAATCAAAATAAAAATAAAAGAAGTTGAAACGAGAATTTTATTTGTCTTATAGTTATTGGTTGTTTATATTATGTGATTTTTTTTAAACAGAGAAAATTGATGGAATGGGAAATGACATAGGCTACTTTTTATCACGGAATTTTTTTTTCATTAACGTGGGAAAATTCTTTATACAGTAATTTCCCACTAATACCATACGAGCGAGGCCGCGGGTAAAAGCTAGTATATATATATTTTTAGAGCCTTTGTCGGCAGAAATTCAGAATACGGGGTATTAAGGCCCGGTAGTAAGCTTTCAAAAATAAAAGAAGAAGGAGAGATATGTAAAGACGAATGTTAGAGGGAGCGTGGTAATATTAAAAACGATAATAATTAAGTGAAAATTTTTAATAAAACACGGCTCGTTTAAAATATAGCAAAAATCTCATGGGAAATGTCTTAGTAGCATTTAAAGAAATACTGTGAATTTTTTCGTTCATATAACTTGTAAAATAACAGAAAAAAGTGTTAATGAGTAATAATTTTCGGAGCATGTTTCGCGGTTTTTTTCTACCGAGGGAATTACATATAATTACCGTTTTGGCGTGGCAAATGTATAAACATTATCTTATAGAATAACATATATTTTATTAAGAGCTTAAAAACTTAAAGTGTTCAAGTAAAGTATGTTATAAATTGGTAGATGTTCGGAATGCCGAGGCAATCCGTTTAATCACAGGAGACCATATTTGTCCCAGATTACATAGGTCTCATATAAATCGCTGATAACAGTCTTGTTATCATTTATAATAGTCAGAAATGTAAAGGCAAAACGGTTTTAGAAAGGCAAAACACCACACTTTACATTCAATTCTAAAAAATAATCATCAAAAAAGTAAAATATACACCTTTATGAAACAAAAGTTTTGAATCACAATTTGAAAAAAAAAATTGAAACTTTCGGAATTTTTTATTAATTATTTTCATATGGAACGACAAAAAAAGTGAGATGACAATAACGTTTATATTTTTCTAGCAAAATAAGTAAGTGTTTTTATTTATTTAATTAAATGAAGACAAATTTAGCGAAACTCAATCAAAATCTGAAGCCAGAAAAATCATAAAAAAAATTGGTTCCACTGGGACTCGAACCCAGATACCTTAGTATTCATGGCCAACTGCTCTACCGATTGAGCTATGGAACCCATTTTCAATTCAATCGCTTTTAACTGCATCATACTTCGACTAAGAACTACCAACACTATTTTCATTTTTCTTATTATTGGCTGCTATCTTAATATATGATTGCAAGATTCAACCCGAACTAAATGCTATCTAGATAGTGTCTGGATAAATATTTATCCATTTTAAATCCATCCATCCAATCCACCAATCCAATCCACCAATCCATCCAAAAAATATATATATATAGGTACGTAATATGCCTTACGAAGTTGATATTTTCCATTTGTCCTCAGGCCAATTTATTAAATTCATAACATTATCTTCATTTTTCTTAACGCGCATATTATTGGCTGCTATCTTTATATATGATTGCAAGATTCAACCCGAACTAAATGCTATCTATTTTTAATACGCGACATCTATTGAGTTTTCTGCAAGTCTAGGATGAATATTTTTATTTTTATTTTTAACTTTTATGAGTAAAAACTCAAATTATAATATTTAATTAAATGAAGACAATATTAGCGATATTCGTTCAAAATTTTTTTTTCGTTATCAGTAATTTTAGTTAGAAAAAACTGTTATCTAGGTTGATCAATTTTTAAAGTTTTTTTTTTATGTTTGCATGCTAAAATTTTATATTTCAAGAAATTATGTTTATTTCGTACAAAATTTGAAAGCGTATTTTACCACCTTTCAAAAAGAGTTGTTAGTTTTCGGTTATGTTCAGAAATATTCCATTTATTTGCATTTCATTGTTAAGTGGAAATATTTTGACAATCTGAAAAATACCTCAAGTTTCTAAAGGGTTAAACATAAAAGTTGAATTTGAAGTCCATACCTCGGTGGAAATGGTAGCGTACGGGATCTCCTTCGAGTACTCCCAGCCATGGGTGCATTTTCTCCTCGACCAGTTCTCTTTGGGAGCCGGATGGGAGTTGGTGTTAGCCAGCTCCGTAGACCAGTCCACGTCGTACTCGTAGCAGCGGGACCGCTTGCCATCCTCCTCCATTGGGATTGCGAGGTGCCATCTGTGTAAAAGAAATGCAATGGTTAATTTTACTTGACACTAATATACATACAGTACTTCCTCAGTAATCCGCCGCTCGATTATCCGACAGCTACATAATCTGACGGCCGCCGTGGTCTAGGGGTAAGGTTCTTAACTCACAATCCGAAGGTCGCGGGATCGAATCCCGGCGTGTGCAAATACATTTTATTTGATTAATTTGTAACAATTATTATAAGCAATAATTATTAGCCTGAAACACTCATCAACATTGAAAAAATCTTCCGAGAAAAGATAAATGCCGCCGACGGGACTTGAACCCGCGTCCTTTTGATATCCGGTCAACTACTCTACCAACTGAGCTACGTCGGCTTATCTCCCACCCGCCAAATAATTCAATATAAACTAGGGTTTCATTCAACAATTACTGCTTATTACATTTTTTTCACCTGAAAACAACCAACTTTATTTTTTGTGAGAAATGCATTATAAGTGCTTACTCTCCCACTAGATGGCGTCGAGACAAATTATGTCTACATTTTTTGGTGGAATACTTTAACTTGTCAAATATTAATTATTATTTTTAATTGGTAAACTAATGTTTAAGACATGTCTTAAACATTAGTTTACCAATTAAAAATAATAATTGATTAATTTGTGTTATTTCACTATTAATTCATCTAAAAATAATATATAGTATATTTGCGGCACGTTCCAGAGTAGAAGATATTCTCAGTATAGCTGGTGTAAGACCAACATTCAGAATTGAAGCTTGAAATGGCTTTAGCCGAGTTTGGTGACCAGATCTGAATAGCCAGGTAACTTACCCACCCTCCTTCCCCTTCCCTCTATACCTTCAGCCTCACAAAAAACCCAATTGGGGATGACATAGTATCACTGGCTCCAAACGGGAGCAGTTTCTGAGTTAGTCATACCTATAAAAAAAATCTGAGTGTGCAATTCACACGCGGTGGAAGTGAAACCTTCAGAAAACTAAACTTCGAGAGAATGAGACGAATGTAGAGTATCAGGAGTAGGATAATTGTAGGGTTTATTTATTATAATATTGTTACCAAGTTTAAAAAATATTCTATATTTTATTTTACGAAGCACCGCACAAAGAGGAGGCCAATAGGCTACGAAGCACCGCACAAAGGGGAAACCGATTAGTCTATCAAATTCTGTCGCGGGCTAAATCCTACAGATGCATGTGTGTATCGCTTTTTATTGTTAATCGTCATAAGGAGATTTCAGAATTTAACGTCATTGTCTGATCCTACGCTTGGGCCTCTCCCGAATATTCCGAATGGATAACGCGTCGGGTATTTACACGAGCATGTGGCCCAGTTAACAAGTTCCACTGATCCTAACCCATGTATTAACCGCAGCAGCACTGAGATCATAAATTCCAAGGGAATCAATCTACCGTTATTAATACATCCATCACGATACTGTAATGTATGCAGTACTTAGAATCGTTACTAGATCCAATTAAACAATGATTTATTTGAATGGTCTCGGTAGACGCTAGCTCGGTAGCTCACGATGGCCTTGAAGTGGCTGCATGCAGCGGGCACGTCAAGTTAAAGCTACTTCCGCAGTCAGGAAAACCTGCATCTATAACACACATGCATCGTCCAAAAGTAGAGCAATCATTATTTTTAATTGCATGCAGTAGTTATTGACAGGACCGCACTTAAAACATTATTATTATTTTTTACATTCATTTCGCACGGGATGCCTTCAGGAGAATAAATCGTCTCAGGCTACAAATTCTGAAACCACTTGTAAAATGTTCATGGAAAAGATCTCTAAGGCGTTAATAAATAATAAATAAAAACACAAATAAAATGAAAATTCTCATTATAAAAATATTTATACAGGGTGCGGCAAATCAAACAGTGCAGTTTTGAAAGGCTATTAAAAAAAAACGGCGTTACTTATAGAAATGGGGTTTATTTTATTTTATTTGGTACATCATGCCGTTTTACGCATCAAGTTCTGAAGATGACATCAGAAAGATGATGGCCCCTAGCAGTGATACATTGATGAAGACGATTTCTGAAGTTTTCGACTGCATTTTGGCACATCTCGATGGGCATAGTGGCGATATCCTCCCGAATTTGGTCCTTGAGTTCTTCCAAGGTGTGAGGCCGATGTTTGAAAACTTTTCCTTCAGATAGCCCCAAAGGAAGAAGTCGCAAGTGCTTAAATCAGGTAAGCGCGTGGGCCACCCCTCAGAGCGGCGAGGCGCGCAGGGAACATCTGTCGCAGTTTCGTCATTGAAACTCAAGCAGTATGGGCCGTAGCACCGGTGTCTGTTGAAACCAGATGTCTCGCAGATCTGTTTCCTCCGTAAGTTCTTCCAATTGAGGTTAGTTAAAAAAAATTCTAACATGGAAACATAATGTTGAGCGTTGACAGTCACGGTTCATTCATTTTCCTCGAAAAGATACGGCCCAATCACCCCAAATTTCGAAATTGCACATCACACGGTCGTCACTTTTGGGGAGAGAAGAGGTCTCTCGTGAGGTTGCCTCGGGTTTTTTTCAGTCCAGCACCGAAAATTTGGTTTATTCGCCGCTCCACAGAGATGTAAGTGGGCATAGTCATTTCGCAATTTTTGGTCATTTTCAAGATACGTGCGGACGGCAAAGCCCCGGTGTTGTCCGGACCAAACGGTGGCAACGACTAAAAACGGCATGACCCTCCCGATACAATGAGACCACTCCTAGGTTTCTACTCCCACCACACGGGATGTATCAGCCTTTCCAACTGTTTGATTTGCCGCACCCTGTACATAGTAAAATTATACCTATAAATAATTAGTTGCTTAACCCCTCCGGTTTGCTTTTTGGAATACTCATGTAGGTCTCATAGAAATCATTGTGTCTCCCTTACTATCATGGATCACATGATATAAAAGCTGTTAGAAAAAGAAAACCCAACGCTTTATATTCAAATTTAACATTTAATCACAAAATAATTAAAGATACACCTTTACGAAACTAAAATTTCCTACTGCAATTTGAAAAAAAATCATGTAGGGATTTTTTCATTAATCGTTTTATATGAAACGACGAACAAGTGAGACGACGGTAACGTTTATGATAAATTTGCTAATAAAATATGTTTGTATTTTGTTGTTGTTGTTAATTATAACAGTTGTAAAAATATAAGGAGAGACATTTTTTAATTTGTTTTATGTTAACAATAAAAAAATAATATTTCAAAAATAATATTTAAAAAATAATATTTCAAAAATAATATTTCAAAAATTATATGTTTATTTCGAACTAGCTGGGTTACCCGGCTTCGCTCAGGACAATAAGATAGTGTTCTGGAATGTTGCACAATGATTTTCCCGATTCCCTATTCCTGATCATTCCACGACATACTCCGCCACTCCTTCCACAACTTTCTACAGCTCTATGGAACCTTCTAGAACTTTCCGGAAGACTGTTCTAGAAATTTCAAGAGGGCGAAACTTTCAGCCCTTATATCTTTAAAAGCACGCACGCCCTTTAGGTAAAAACGGATACCCTTATTCCCTAGGGGGGATAGAGATCTACCACACCATATAACTCCCTTGATTGAACCGGGACTCGTTTCTGAGTTTTTGCGAGCTGCACGTTTTTTTGGACTTTCTTTTATAATATATGCCATATTCAAATAAATAAAATGTTATTCCTTACATGTCCTTTCCCGTGCGTTCCCCTCCAGCGTTCCACTTCCACCTTCCCCACCACCGCTCTCCCGCTCCCCCGTCCCGCCAACCCCCCTGGCACTGCATTTCTTGACTCCTCTCCCGCCCAGCCCGTAGCCGAAACTTTTTTCTAATACTAACAATTTTAAACTCGTGATATCTTTCTAATTAAATATCCGAATTGAAAAAGTTACATAAAGGTATTGAAGTTGTCTTGAATATGAAGTAATTTATTTTGATAAGGATTAAAACCAAGATACAAATAAAGAGCCTTTTCAAGTGGCGACATTTATATTAAATTTTTAAAATAAAAGAATACTTATTGTGGCATAACCATAATAGTTAGACATATGCTGTCGCGACTTTTTGTGTAAATAATGATGTGTTCTATAAAGTAGTAGTACATTATTTTATTCTATCATTAATAGTTTTCGCAGCGCACGCGATTTAAAGAATATTTTAGGTAATTTTTTTACACCCTGGGTTACATTATTGAAGTTTTAGTAAGGATGCCTATTTTTTTTTTAAATATAATATAGCCTATGTCACCCAAGGATACTGTAGCTTCCCAACAGCGAAAGAATTTTTCAAATCGGTTCAGTAGTTTCGGAGCCTATTCGATGCAAACAAACACACAAACAAACAAACAAACAAATATTACCTCTTTATATAGTGTGTTAGATTATAAAATTTAAAAGCGTATTTCACCACCTTTTAAAAATAGTTTTAGTTTTCGGATACGTTCAGAAATATTCCATTTATTTGAATTTTATGGCAAAGGGGAAATATTTTGACCTTCCAACAAAATAGGCCCGAGGCCTGAGAGATTAAAACATCTTATGATTACAAACGTGCAGGTTATGCAGAATTCTCCTTATCGTGGATTTGCAAGTTACGCCTTGTAAAACAATAGGCTTATTTTCATGGTAAAAAGTGGGATTTTTTTCGGATTTGCCAGTATAGTCCATACATAGTTTTATAGAAATACCCGTATATACATTCCCAAAAAAAAAAAAACTTGCAGTAAATTGCAGTTTTAAAAATGATCTGGTTTTGTATGAATTTCCACGCTTATTTTGGACCAATTACAAGCGAATCCTGCCACTCCTAGCGCCCCTCTTTAGTTTGCCGCCCGGTTACACGTTCCTTCTGCGGCTACGACAAAACCAAATCCGTCCCTGATCGCCGACTGCCGAGGAATAAAAGAATTGACCTTTCTCGTTGGTTTTAATTGAATTTCTAAAAACCAGTTTGTTAATTTATTGCAGATTTGTTTGTTAATTTTTAGTGTTTGTTTATGTCAGAATTTGTGCAATAACGGTTAGAATAGCTATCACATCAGATTAATTCCAAATCCATTTAACAAAAAATGACGAAATTTGGGTGGGTGATTTGACAAAAAAACTTGCATATAAGTATAATAATAATCTAATGACTGGTGTACAAAGGAGGGAAACGCTGCTTGCGGTTGCTTAGTTCCTTTCACATAATTAGAGGTTCGGCCATATAGCATCTTTACATAGTATAAAATGAGATCGCTCCCACTGTCTGTGCGCTTAGATCTTTTAAACTACGCAACGGATTTTCATGCGGTTTTCGCCAATAGATAGAGTGATTCATAAGGAAGGTTTTTAGGTATATAATTTGTCAAGGTTTTGTGTAAATTGGTTGAAATATATAAATAAAGGGAGCGGGCTGGCAAGCGGGCAGCGGGCAACGGGCAGCGTGCTGGAAAGCGGGCGGTTTGGATTTTATTTAACAGATGGCGTTTGTTATAAAGGTTGGGCAATGGCGTGGCGTTGTGTTTCGTTAGCCACAGCAACGTGTGGCCAGGTTTGCTAGCTAGATATAAATAAACAAACATTGCTCGTTTAACAGGTAAATCTGATCATCAAAATAGGCCATCAATTTAGAGAATGTATAAGTCTGCAGTTCACACGCGGTAGAAACCTTCAGAAAAATAAAGTAGACAAGAGTGGGTAGGCTTCAAACACCGCACAAAGAAGAGACCGATTATTCATTCTCTCGCAAGCTACATCCTATAGATGTATGTGTTTATCTCTTTTTAGTGTCGCTTTATCGTTCCATCGAGTTTCAAATCACAACGGTGCTAAAGAAGTTTTCATTTCAAAATTTAAATTTTGAGCACATTACTACTATTTACTCGTATACTAAAATAGGCATTACCTTACCCTTTAGAAATTTGGGGTATTATTCAGATGATCAAAATATTTCCGCTTTACAATAAAATGCAAATCAAGGGAATGTGTCTGAACTTATCAGTTTCATTTTTTTTTCAAATTGCGATTCAAATTTTGATTTAATAAAGGTGTAAATTTTACTTTTTTGGAGGTTATTTTTTAGATTTCAAAATAAAGCGTGGTGTTTTGCCTTTCTAAAACTGTTTAGAACATATTTCACACTCTGATATTAAGCGAGTTACAGCAATTTATATGAGACATATGTGAGCTGGGACAAATATGGTCTCCTGTCATTCAACGGATTAAATATTAATTACATATACTGATTAAGAGAGAGTAAACAGCAGACGTATCGTCACGAACCGTCGCGTCGGGCGCCCAAGCGCTGCCAAAATATCCTGAACAGATAACGCGTCGGGTAGTTACGAGTATGAAACCGGGCCCATTCAATCACATTCATGCTTAATTGGTAACATTTTAATATATTGCAAACTATTTATAACAAAGTGACATAGTTCACATGGGGCTAAAAACTTTTTAAAGTTTTGTGAAATGTTGTAAGCCGGGGGTAGGGGAGACTGGGGATGGTTGAAACACTTTTACTTTAACTAGGCCTAGTAATATTTTTTATGTATTTCTATTTCTATCTAGTTATCAAATTAAATTTATTGTATGGCCACAACTCGTACAGGTAAGCTACAATGACCACTTAAAGACGATGGGGAAAACTGTTTCAATTATCCTCATAGTGTGGACGATTGAAACAGTATGTGGGGATAATTGAAACACTCTAAATATCTATGGAATAATTGGAATAATTTTAATCAATGTTCAACATTTTCATTATTAAAACAGTACTCAATGAGATCATGAATAGTGATTAAACATATCACAAGTATTTAAAAAATTATAAACATAAATGTCTTGAAATGAAACAACTTTAAATATATTTTTTATTATTTATATTTACGTGCTCTTAGTTATACTTATTATGAGTATTTGGCATAATCAACATACTTTTACTGCGATATTATCCTGGAGCAGAATAGAACTGTATTAAAATAAGTTTTTTGCTTTCATACAAAAGTGCTTGTTTCAACCATCACACTGTTTCAATCATAACAATGTAGAATTTACCTCTGAATTAAGAGCATTTTTTGTGTGTAAAATTCAACAATTAAGAAGTCGAAAAAATAAAAATTTATTGAATTTATGGTTTGGGATGTGACATTATACAAAATATCACAATATTTTAGATTTTTTTTAAAAATAATCTGTTAAGTGGCATTAAAATCTATTAAACAAGCAAATATTATCTATTAAAAGAAAAGAAAAATCTGGATGTGCAATTCACATGCGGTAGAAGTGAAATATACAGAAAACCAAAGTAGACAAGAGTGGAGACTACGAAGCACTTTTTTTTATCAATGTGAAGGGTGATTTTTTTTTCATATTTTTGTCCTCGGATTCCAGTGCACCTTTTCCTATACATTGGTCATCTTGTTTGTGGTTTCTTCTTCGGAGTCTCTAGGTGTAGTTTTTTTTGCCTGTTCATTTTGAAATGGTTTGAAGACTAAATATTGATTTTACAAAATAATATTCTTTTTTGATTTCGTAGGATTCGACCGCGATGAATGATTATCAAGTTATAAAAGAACTTTGCGATCTATGGACGAAATGGTGAATTTTTGAAAATGAGTAAGAAATTTGGTAAAATCTTCTTCTTGCATCCAGACAGATTTGTTCGTGGTACCGATACTACCAATCGGACTATCTTTTAAGAAATGGCTTAATTGATACGTAGAAATGTGAACATCGGCGGAATTGAGTTGCCAATTGCATTTGCCGCTACAGACAGTTATGCAAGTTCCTCGTTCGGCCGACGTTACTGCATCTACTTGCCGAGTTCCTCTCCCGGCTATAAACCGATTAGGTTTTTGAACAGTTATGACACCGGTATCATCTACGTTATAGACGTCCTTTGGTTCAAATTTAAAACTATCCATAACGTTCGCTAAATTGTTGAAAATTTCATCAACATTATGTCAATTAAAACTTGTTGCTTGTGCCATGCCTACTCGTGGCTTGGGCACATCTTATAGATAATAAATTCTGGATGGCGCGCAATAATCCTCCCAGCCATTCTATTCCGGCCATCCCATTTGTGTACCATGAATCTGGCCTTGTGTGGTCAAATCAAATGCCAATTGTCTTAAATCTTTTGAAGATAGCCCAAAATAGGTAAATGTTGGCTGTTTTTTAGCATAGTTTGCAACCTCGGTTTCTTGAGAAGGGGAACACACTTTCTTAATAACATAATTTTTTTCTCTGTTGTTTTGTACTTACATAATTGATAAAATAATGTATACTATTAAAGTTGATTTTTTTTTAGTTATAAATGTAAGAAAATCAATAAAGATATGTTATTACGAAATTGTCACGTGAGGGTGTGTGACGTCGAATGTGGTCGAATGAGATCGACTTCATCAACCAAGATCACAGAAGTTGACCATTCAAGATCACAGAAGTAGATTAGACTTAATGATTTGAATTTGAATAATACTTAATGATTTAAATTTCTGACCTTTTTTCATTATAACTTTTAAATTTTCTCTCAGTGTGGACGATTGAAACATGGTTATGATTGAAACGTTGCAATCATCCCCACACGAGTTGTTTCAAACATCCCTACGCTGCATTTTCTGCTTCAAAGTCAAAAACATGCCTTTTAAATAGACATTAACGCCACGCAAATGCATTATAAATACTCTTAAATAGATAAAGAAGAGAATGTAATGAAACATTTCGTCAAGCTGCGAGAGTAAAATGAGTTATAAGATAAGCAATAATGTCTGAAATATTTACGTTTTAGTGCGAAATTCAATAATGTCCCCTATGCACGATTGAGTCACTCGCCGGCTACTGCGCTTTTGTAGAAACGTCCCAACAGACCTGACGGAGTTTCGAGTATTGTATCACACTCTTAGGTATTATAGTTTTCGAGTAAATTGAGATGTTTCAATCATAACGTGTTTCAATCGTCCCCAGTCTACCCTACTTTGTATATTGCGGGTGAACTTTGCACACATATTCAAAAATACTGCCCATTTTCAATTTGGGAGATAAGTACATGTACCGCCGCCCCAGGAACCATTTATTGGATAACTAAAACCTCTGCCATAGGTCACCCTAAGTGGCTCGCCACGTTTTGTGACTTGGAAGGAATGCTCGGGTTCATGGGGTGAGGTTTTTCAGGATCTTGGCAGCGGATGCGTCATCCTACCTACTGCATGTCACGGATCGGGAGTTCCGACTGAATGAGGGAGGTTTTTTTGACCTCTCCAGCTGTACACTCTCGGAACTTTGCCTTGCACCGCAGTGGTAGGGATATATATATATATATATTTTTTTATAAGTTTTTATTCCAGTAAAAAAGAAAATAACATTTTCACTTACTTAACTAGAATATTGAATTTATACATAGTTTTTACATTTCATAACCTTAAATTACATTAGATTGCAGTACTAACATTTACATAACATTATATTACCATACGATATTATTCACTTTCACTACTTTGTTTTTTGTGAATAAACATGAATAATTTTTTTTTGAATTTGCACATACTTTTTTCGTTTTTGATATCTTCTGGAAGGCAATTATATAAGTTGGCCCCCTCGTGACTAATTGATTGCTTACCGTAGTTAGTATGAATGGTTTTTAAACGTATGTTATCGTGTTGTCGTGTAAAATGTTTGTGTACTTGGGACGTTTTAATGAATTCTGTGTTTGTATGTATGAGTTTATTATTTATTTTGTATATAAGGAGACATATATTGTACTCGTAAAGTTTTCTTAATGTTAGCAGTTTTGTTTCCAAATATAATTTTTTTTTTGATGTTTTGGATTCGTAGTGAAATAGTTTTTTGATTAGCTTATTTTGAATTACCTGTAATTCATTGATGTATGTTTCATACGCATTTCCCCAGATTTCAGGTAATTTAGGTGTGAGTGTACGAGACTATAATATAAACTTTTTTTAAATTTAATTGGTAATAGATATGATAACCGGCTAAAAACGCTTATTAAGGGTGTGATTTTATCTTTTACATCTTGTATGTGTTGTTTAAAAGTTAAATGCTTGTCGATGCACAGCCCAAGATATTTTTCCTGTATCAGGATTTGCAAATCGTTATTTTCAATTTTTAAAGGTACATGAGGAGGAATTATTTTACGGTTTGAGCTTAAAATCATGTATCCTGTTTTTTTAATATTCATTGTTAGGATATTTGATTGGAGCCAACCGCAAATTCTTTCTAGGTCACTTTGTGCATTTTCTAGTAGTATGTTTAGATCTTTACCCCAGTAGAATATTGCAGTATCATCTGCGTATAAAAAAATTTCACCGTTTAATTCTAATTGCGAAATATCATTGATATAAATTTGGAACAGTAGTGGCCCTAGTATGGATCCTTGCGGAACTCCATAGTTTATTGGAAGGTGCTTACTATTTTGATTGTTAATGCTTACGAATTGCTTTCTATTGCTAAGATACGATTTGAATAGATTAAGAGCAGGACCAACTACACCAAGTTTTTCGAGTTTCTTGAGAAGTATATCATGGCTTACTGTATCAAAGGCTTTTTGAAGGTCAACTAGTATAGATAAAATATAATTTCCACCATCAATACCACACCTAAGTTTACTGATTAAGTCGTTTATTGCCGCAAGTGTGTTCGATTTTTTCCTAAAGCCATATTGTTTTTTATAAAAGAATGATTTTTTTAACAGAAAATTGTTTAATCTTTCGTAGATTACACGTTCAAAATTTTTTGATAAGATTGGTAAGATTGAGATGGGTCTGTAGTTTGAGGTATTTGTTTTGGACCCACCTTTGTGAATTGGTATCACTTTGGCAATTTTACAGCTGTCTGGAAAGGTTCCCTCTTTAAAACATTGGTTAATCAATTTTGATAATATAGGAACCAATTCCGTTGAGAGACTTAGCACTGTCTTGTATTTGAATTTATCGTAACCGGCGCTCGCATTTGATTTCAATGATTTTAATATTTTGCTTATTTCTAATTCTGTTGTTGGTTGAAGATATAAAGATTCTATACTATCATGTGCTAATGTTATTTCATTGGGCGGTTTGTGTACGACTTTGTTACGTATATTATTAGCTAAGGAGGAGCCGATGTTGCAAAAGAAATTGTTAAAGTGGTCGCATATCTCTACATTGTTAGTGACTATTTCATCATTAATAATTAATTTAGTACAAAAATTATTCGAAATATTAGACTGATTTTTAAGAACATTATTCATTAACTTCCAAGTTTTTTTACTGTTACTTTCGCATTTTTTAAAAAGATCATTGTAGTGTCTTTGTTTTAAGTTTCGTTTTTCTGTAGTGATTCATACGTCCGTCACTCTTGGACACACAGAATCCCAGATTCCTACCCACCCCTCATATATTTTTCCTTCCCGTAACTTCATCTCTTTCATTTTCCTAAAAAGACCCTCCACAAAGATGACATAGGCCCTGAGGGGTATTATTTTCCTCAGAGCTTCTGGTGTAGAGTTAATAAAAATAATTTATAATCCCGTAATTTTTTTTAAATCATGTAGTCTGACGGCCGGCGTAGTCCAGCAGTAAGGCTTTTGACTCGCAATCCGAAGGTCGCAGGATCGAATCCCGGCGAGGCAAATACATTTTATTTGATTAATTTTTGTTGTTTCACAATTTATTAATTAAAAATAATATGTAGTATATTTGCGGCACGTTCCAGAGTGGAAGATACTCTCAGTATCGCCCTGGTGTAAGAAGAACACCATTCAGAATTGAGACGTTGCTTGAAATGGCTTTAGCCGTGTTTGGTGACCAGATCTAAATTGCTAGGTACTTCCCCACCTTTCTCTTCCCTATCTCCTACCCCTCCCCACTACCCCCAGCCTCACAACATACCCCAATTGGGGATGCCGTAGTCTCACTGGCTCCATCCATACGGGAGTGCTCTTGTGCGGTATTCATATAAAAATAATATATACTAAAAAGTGATGCAAAGTAACCCCGGTTTACGTATTATAGCTACTCACGTAAATTAATTTAAACACAATACAAGACATCACGAATAAGTACGAAATCTAGTATCGTTGTAATTATTATTAGGGTAATGACCTCCTTGGTACCTCGTTAATTTTCTATTAGAATTGAAATAAAGTATGTACCTTTTCTAATCGACAGATACTCGTAGATAAACTAAATTTATTTAAGGTTCCGGAGAGATACGAAATTACGAATTTTAGAGGTGAGCGCTAACATTTACAGCGCCAAAATCGATGCAAAAATTGTGAAAATGTTTAATAAAACACGACTTGTTTAAAATAGAGCAAAAATCTCTTGGGGGAGCATCTTAAGTATCATTTAAAGAAACATTTTGAATTTTTTCAGAAAAACAATTTATAAGATAATAGAAACAGACTTGCTTTTAATAATTTTTGGAGCATACTATGCGACTTTTTTCTATCGAGGGAATTTCATAAAATTTGCGTTTCGGTTTGGGCAGCATTTAGACATTATCTTAAAAAATAACAAATATTTTTTTTAAGAGCTTAGGATTGGGGGGGGGGGGGGGGACAAAAGCTAGTACTTTTTTTCTATCTATCTATCAATTTATACAAACAGTGTCTGTGTCAGGCGGACTGGCATCGTGGATTTGATTGTTATACAAATCTACAGTTTTATTCCGACATTGATGAAATTTTACATACAAAATAAGAAGAGATTTGTAAAATATCTACGTAAAGCCCGGACAACGCCGAGGACTTCAGCTAGTTTTTAATAAAAAAGTAAAATTATATCTATTAAAATCATTATAATTATCGCTATCAATCATTATTATTGCACCGTACAGAAAAAACTGTATTTTTACTTCCAAGTTAACTTTTGTAGATAGCTCTTTTCCCCTTACCAACAAAACTTATTTCATTCTAAGGTTTAATTTATATATTTGTAATCATAACAATATCTTTCTGTTAATGTAAAATTACGATTTTAAATAGTCTTATGAATATTTTGTAATAGGCCACTTGCATGGATTTCATAACGACTTGGAAAAAATCCTGTGGATAGATTTTTTTACTAAGATTACGAAAATGTTAGTAAAACTTTTAAGAAATGTATAGTTTTTCTTATTATTAAATAAATAAATCCATAATTTGAGCTCGTGACGCCACTACATGAAAATGTCCCGTCTCCGATTATGTTCCCTTAATTTTGTAAAATTCCACTCTGATTATTTTTTTTTACGGCAACACTTTGATTTCCGGCGAATGCGATGAATGAATTTGCGTTTAACGTTCACTAGATTTATTGTTTGTTCTATACGAACTTATCCTTTGGTTTGATTTTTTGATACAGATGGCGGTGTTTTTACAGATGTTACGAAGAGAACCCCGTACAATTTATTGCTATTCGTGTGGAAAACGTTATTTTTTTAAAATGATTTTCGGCTATGTAATTATCATTTTTTCGCACACATAAAATATGTCCCGTATTTCCGGTTTATAAAAAATGGTCTGATTTTTCGGATTGAAATTTTAAAAAATACGATAAAAAAAAAAAACGGAATGTCTTAGAATGTTTGCCTTAACCGGATTTTTTTTTTAATGTGATGCAAGTGGCCTATTGTAAAAATCCCTAGACGTA
Organism: Limnephilus lunatus; assembly: GCA_917563855.2. Lineage (NCBI taxonomy): Eukaryota > Metazoa > Arthropoda > Insecta > Trichoptera > Limnephilidae > Limnephilus > Limnephilus lunatus. The sequence continues at coordinate 10,322,262 of OU830596.1, forward strand.
GATAAATAAATCAATATTGTAACGAGTTAATTAAAATAAATTAAAATTTTCGATGATTACAATTATTAGTCTTTATTTTAGGTACGATAAATCTGCAAGTATGGCACATATTTAACATTGATATATTACATTATAATAACTTTATGGGTTCATTGATAAATAGGTTACACCTGTGTCTGTCCTCCCAATGGAAGCTTAATATATTTTACACCCCACAAACCAATACTAAATTATTGCAGACACATAGCAGTTTCATTGGTCCTCGTACATTTAACCTTCTACCACTACAAACTCAAATGATAAATAAAATGATAAAATATGTAAAAGAGGTAAAATTATGGTTGAATAATGTAGATATTGAAACGCTTTTTCTATAAATTTATCCATCCTTCTACAACTCACTTTCTAAACTGTAGTACAATATGTTTTCTGTTTATTTATTTTTTTATGATGACTAAAAAAATTAAAAATCAGTATGTTTTTTCCATATTTTTTATTTTATTTTTATAATAGCTGAAAAAAAACCTGTTTCACTTATTCTACCTATGTAATACTAACTTTTTATACTAACTTTATATTTTAGATGTTTTTTTTTTAAAGTCTATTTTATACTTTGGGTACTTGGAAATATAGTATTTTGTTTTAATATTACCCACACTCAGGCAGTGCCTTAGTGGGTTTTCATTTCTTGTTCATACTAGGTAATTGTTATTATATATTATGTTATTATATAATATTTGCTATTATACATTATATGTACAAAGAAATGTGAATAAATAAAGTTAAAAAAAAAAAAAGATAAAAAAAGCTTAATTGTTCCCTTAACAGTTCATTTTACCAACAGGGTTTCAACGAGTATTTTCCTCTCTGGGTTAGCTAAACTCCAAAAGTGTCTCTTGGTTCAGACCCGCCAAAGTTTCATCTGAAAGAGCACCGGGAAGCAACACATGATTTTAGATCGGTCATCAAAGCTGTGACATCCCTTACAGGGATCGCATCTAACTAAAAAACAAAACTTACCAATAGCATCCATCGCCCTAATTAATTAGAGACGAAGCGATGCGGTAATGAGAAAGAATTCGAGATCGAAGAACTAATCAATATACTACAATGTTTGTTACAATAATTAGTTGAGTATATTTCATTAATGATGATTGTAGTTATTACAATAAACTCGGTCATTAACCCAAGTAACTTCCTAGGGAACTTCCAATTAATATAAAAACGAACTTCATAATTTATAATGTTATTTAACACATGTACCTGCATAACACCGCATTAATTATATATTTAGTGATAAGATAATCTTCGACAAAAATAAATTTTGATTTAAAAAAATCAACAACAAAAAAACCGCCATGAAAATTCCTTCCGTCCGTTTCAAACAATTGCCATAAAACACTTCCTGATTATATAATTGTTTTGTGTAATAAATAGCTCTCAATATCGTGAACATAATAAATGCATTAAAAACCTATCATTCAATGCTAGAAATACCGTATTTTTCTTTTAATTCTTCGATCTAGAATTAGATAAAGATCTTCGGTAATTTCCGTGAATTTCCGCCGGCACCACGCCTCGCTTCTCCGATCCAAGATGGCCGCGCCGCAACAGCTGACGCCTGACGTTTAACAGAATTATGCATCGTAAATGGCTGAAATATATTGCGATTAAAACGGATGTGGCAATGGTTGAGTCAGTGAATTTATTAATTAACATGTTAATGGACAGACGGTCGATTGTTTAAAACACGTCTAACGTAAAAAATACTCTTAATTTAATAATTATCATGAGTTGCTTTGTTCAAGAAAATTATTCAGAATTTTAGTTTTTACATCCATGTTACAATGTTACAAATAATATTGAAGCGGTGACTTTCTACATAGCTCCTGTAAGCATTTTTACTAAGACGTATAGTAGGCCCACAGCGCTATCTGTCATGGTTCTCCTCATGTAATCCTCTGACAGTAGCCAAATCCACTTTAATGAAATTCACCAAGATTGTCGTTGGGCGTTTGAAGATTTCTGATGGTTCTACTTTTTTGATTCCCAGATAGTAAAAAAAATCAAAGTGTGAAATTCACACGCGGTAGAAGTAATACCTTCAGAAAACTAAAGTAGACAAGAGTGGTGAGAAAATGAAGCACCGCACAAAGAAGAGACCGATTATACTACTTATCTCATTCTCTCGCAGGCTAAATCCTATAGATGTATGTGTTTATCTCTTTTTAATGTCGCTATTTTTCGTTTCAACGAGTATCAAATCTCAACGGCGCTAAAAAAGTTTTCACCTCAAAAATAGTATGTTTAGAAATCAGACAGCCATTGAAGAAGAAGATAACAGATATTAATCTAAACGAAATACGAAAAAGAACAAGACACATAAAATTAAAATAAAACGTTCGCAAAAATAAAAAATAAAATAAAACAACTAGAGGTTCTGGGTTCGAGTCCCAATTACGACCGTTACCTTTTTTTATTTTCCTGTATCATGTTCTTTTTCATATTTTCATTTAGATTATTAGTGTTAACTAGAAAAAAAACTAACTCTCTACTACAACACATAAATACTTGTCACACTAAACTTAATCATAACCACGTAAACACCTCAGCACAGGTTCTCCTAGTGAGGTGTTCACGAAATTCACAATATTAAATATTACCTACCCACAGTTTCACCTTTTCACACCTAGCTGTAAGGTACCAACATCATCAAAGTTCAAAATATATTATGTACACATATTAATAATTAAGTAAACACTGTATTACGTACAAATAAATAAATAATAATAAATAAATCAGTAAGACAGTTCAGTGTCTGGGCGTCTACCACAGAGAAATAGATAACTTTATCCAAGAGCTTCGTTAGTTCACCCCATTCATTAATAAAGCAGTTATTTTGCATAACGAACGACATTATTCAAAATGTTTTGTATATTGACAGCTCATTGTCTGACACTCGGGATGCGATCGGTCGGAATATCTTATATTAATAATTGTTGACCGTGCTCGCAAAAAATATATAACTGATTATAGCCACAAGCGTTACCGGCCAACTCAGAATGAAACCAACTCAGAACCACCTCAGAAAGGTAATTAAGAGTGATGATAAAAAACAAAAAAAAAACAGTTAATTTAGGTTAGAGTTACCGTCTATTTTAAAACATATTTTTTTCATAGCTTTTAATGACCTTTCTGAAGTGTTCTGAGTTGATTTCATCCTGAGTTGGCATGGAACCAGCCATAAGATATTCATATTATGTGTTTACTACGTGTTTATTCATATTTGTGTTTCCTATTATTTGCTTTTTTTCTGTTAAGCACTTGCATACTGCTTACTAACAACGTATGCAGGGACTCTGGAGGTCTAAAATCTACAACACCATCCATAAAACTTCTCCTGGCTTATGATCAGTTGTATAATTTTGAATAGTTATATAATTTTAAACTTACCGCTCCAAATCCAGTTCTAGTCAAGTTGCATAATAAATGAATTTTGCCGTTTCGAAAATAATCACAACGAATAAATTGGTTGGAAGTTGGAACCCACAGCACCGTGGGAAACCGATTCAAGTTAATCAAAATAGGCTATGACCGTTAACCATTGGACCAGGGTTACCAATAATTGTAATGCATAAATTATTATTTATTACGTTTACTTACAAGTACTATTACGCACTAATGTGCGACTACAAGGGCTTCGTGTTTTACGCCTCGCTAAACGTGAAATATCTCTCTCTCCTTCTGTCAGGTATTTTATTTTATTCCAGTTAAAAGAAAATTACGCTTTCACTCATTTAACTAGAAATAATTATACACAATAAGAAACTAAATATTTCAATACAGCGCTATTATATTTCATTATTTTGCTTATCAAGAATAAATATTAATATATATTTTTTAAATTTACCAATCTTCTTTTCGTTTTTAATGTCGTTTGGGAGGCAATTATATAGGTTACCATCCTCGTAACCAATGGATTGCTTACCATAGTTAGTGTGGATGGTGATTAAATAATAGTAATAATAATATTTGGATGACTTGTATATCACCGTTTTTGTGAAAAATCACCTCAAGGGCGCTGTTCAAATGTATGTTATCGTGTTGTCGTGTAAAGTGTTTGTGTACTTGTGTTTTAATGAATTCTGTGTTTGTGTCTTTGTGTGTATGAGTTTATTGTTGATTTTGTATATAAGGAGACGTGTATTGTATTCATATAGTTTTCTTAATGTTAACAGTTTGGTTTCCATACATAATTTTTTTGTGAATGTTCTGGGCTTGTAGTTTAATAGTTTTTTGATTACCTTGTTTTGTATTAGCTGTAATTCATTTATGTATATTTCACATGCGTTTCCCCAGATTTCAATCAAATAATTTAAATGTGAGTGTACGAGACTATAATATAAACCTGTTTTTAATTTATTTGGCAACAGATATGATAGCCGGCTAAATACGCTAATTAAGGGGATGATTTTGTCTTTAATACCGTGTGTGTGTTGTTTAAATGTCATTTATTATTATGTCATTTGCCATTAAATATGACTAGTATTTATACTCTTATCGATGATATTAATTATACCTAAGTTCTGTTGTTATTTATTACATATTTAAAAAAATGCAGTTTTTCTTCGTAGAATTTGGTACCTCTTCACAGAGAAGCATATCTCACAAACCTGAGTTGAGTTTCTACTTTTGCGCTTTATAATTACTATGGATTTACCGCCCATCGCATATACAATTTTCTAAAATACCCACATTAGATGTTCAAATTCCCCACAAGTTTATTTCATTTATTTCTTACATTAACTCCACACGGGAGGCCCTGAGGAAAATAATTTCCCTCTGGGCCTTTGTCATCTGCGATGCTGTGTGGAGGGTCTTTTTGAGGAGAGGAAGTAATGAACAATTAGCCTTGGAAAGACCCATGTTCTAGAAAGGAGGACATACAGAGTCCGGTAAATCTTTCCACAGCCGAGCTGTTGAACTCAACTCACTTTGGCGTGCTTCCCGACTATGCACCGGAGCCGAGGGGATCAATGACGCTAGTTCCTCGGAGCATCTTCCATCGAAATACCGGTGGAACAAGGATAGCTTTCCCACCTGACGCCTGTGCTAAGATTTTTATTTATTTCCTCCAAAAGATTTACTTTTAAAATAGAAACTAAATTCTATTTTAAAATTTGCGAGGCGGATATGGGTACCATCGCCTGGGAACCATTTATTGGATAACCTACAAAAAAAAAAAGTTTATTCCTACAACTATAGTAAATATTTTTTTTTCAATATTATTAGATAATCAAGAAATGCCCAGATCCCCGCACTTTCCCCACAAAAAGATTCATCTCGAAAAATACCGAATTTCTAGATCAAAGAAATTACTGTTTTCAGTTTGCAAGTCAGTTTCATCATGAGATATGGAGCTTTAAAGTTGCATTCAATAGGCAAGACGTTATATCATTGTATAATTTTGAAAAGTTAGGTATTCCCCAAACAATATTAAAGTAATCTATAAACCCGAGGTAATTATGTCTACTGCTTATAACCAATAAACTTTTAGTAAGGTTTTTAGATAAAAAAATTTCCCTACTGATGAAACACGAGATCACTTAGACTTTAATTGCCAGGTAATATTTTAAATACCCACATGAGGAAAAAATTGCGAGGCGCAAATGACGCCGTTGTTTTTGTATATAGAACAGTAGTTTAAGATTCAGTAAATTCAAATGATTCACCTCATCAAGGCATATAAGAATCTAGAAAATGAAAAAAAAAATCAAACAAAAAAGTCAAAGACGACATACCAACAAATATGGGAAAACCTATATAAATTAAATAAAAATCCTTATATACTACCCCTCTCCCTCTCCCCCATACGTTATGAATATAAACTGTACATTAAGAAACAATAGGCCACTTGCATCACATTTTTTTAAATTTTTTTCCGGTTTAGGCAAATATTCTAAGATATTCTGTTTTTTTTATCGTATTTTTGAAACCCTGGCGATTTTTTGAAAATTTCAATCCGAAAAATCACACCATTTTTTATAAACCGGAAAGACGGGACATAATTTTATGGGTGCGAAAAAACGATAATTACATAGCCGAAAATCATTTTAAAAAAATAACGTTTTCCACACGAATAGCAATAAATTGTACGGGGTTCTCTTCGTAACATCTGTAAAAATACCGCCATCTTTATCAAAAAATCAAACCAAAGGATAAGTTCGCATAGAACAAATAATAAATCTAGTGAACGTTAAACACAAATTCAAATATTCGCCGGAAATCAAATTGTTGCCATATAAAAAAAAAATAATCTGTGTGAAATTTTACAAAATTAAGGGAAAATAATTGGAGACAGGACATTTTCATATAGTGACGTCACGAGCTCAAATAATGGATTTATTTATTTAAAAATAAAAAAAAACTATACATTTCTAAAAATTTTTAATAACATTTTCGTAATCTTAGTAAAAAAATCTATCCACACGATTTTTTCTAAGTCGTTATGAAATCCATGCAAGTGGCCTATTCCGGACTATCAAATACATCATTTTATATTTTATTTATAAGTTAAAATCCTGCTGTCTGAATTTTAAGCATATTCCAAGTAGTTATGAAATCCATGCAAGTGGCCTATTGTATCAGAAATTGGCAACCCTGCTTTGGACATACTCGATTAGAATGGCGAGGATCGAGAATACGTTTACCTCGTTATGTTGGGAAAGTATCGCAAAGGATTCGGAGGAAGGATAAAAAGTCACGGTCGTCTGACATTTAACTTATATCAGAAAGTAATAGTAAAGTAATTTTGTATGTTACCAACTTTAGCAGCCTTATTTATTACACCATTGTCTTGATATAACGAGACAATTGTGTGTATTTAAAATAGGAAGTAGATCGAAGATTGATTGGTAAAATAAATTTTAATGCAGTTTTTTCCAGTTATATTTTATGTGTAAATTATTATTATCAGTATGGAAGGTCATGAGTCGTGATTCATATTAATCATGGTCGTTCAGGGGAAACTGGGCGGAGTGTATTACAAACGTATTCCCCTATTTCCTCTCTGGATTTTGACACTACTGCAAAATCGACCACTAGCGAGTCCGTTTGCTTTTTTTGATAAGTTACTTTTGGTCCATTTGATAGTTGTAATAAATAGGTAGCATTTAATATTTGTATGCTTTCTACAATAAGTATACATTTTTATAGCCTTTCCACACCATAAAGAGACAAGGCTCTTGTGTTTGGTGAGGGAATTCGTGCTCAATTATATGAAATCATTTAAGTAAGTAAATAATAACAAAAAGATATGTAAGAAAACCTCGAGATTTATCAAAAGTTTCAGGCAATTTTTCAATTTAAGCTGGAAGTCGTGATTATTTTCGATAATTTTTAGATTTCATGGGAGGTTTTGAAATAAATTATGCCAAGATACAGATAGGTATTTTGAATGTGTTTGGTATAAAATTTTAAGATTTTAATATTATTCTGATATCTTGCTGATAATTGAATAAATTTTTATATAGCTATTTCTTTCAAAGATTGAATTATTGAATATTATTTTGTCTATTGTATGTAGATACATTGAATATTGAAAAGATTTTTTTAGAAGATTGTTTTTTCAAGGTAGGTAACCTTAATTATCAATCTTTGAACTATTTTGAGTGGATTTAAAATAACATCAATTGTTCTTCCCAGGCATATAATACCGTATTATAATATAGATTAAACAATTACTTACAACTAATTACGACCAAGATTGTACGATGTTGAAAGATCATATTTAACACAGAAACTATATCATAAAGGGAGATGTAAACACTGCAGGAAAATTGATGAGTTTAATGCCAATAAATTTGATTGATGGCTCATCGATTAGTCTAAAATAGGCATAATAAATCAAAATTTACATAAATGAATATGTTGGTCATTTAAAACAATATCGAATCTATTTTGAATGAACAACAGTATAAGTCCAGTAGTTTCTCATAAATTCCAGTGTAAAATTGTCGTCAAATGGTTATTTATTTTATTTTTAAACATTTGTAAAGTCCCCATGAAACGCCGCTTCTAGGTGCGTTTCAGCTTTCTGTCAAATTGTAATAAGCTGACAATCTTAACAAAAGAATACGTTGTCCTATTCTGCTGATCTAAATTTATTCAAAAGCTGAAAAGGACTCAGAATCGGCATTAAAGAAACCTTTCAGTCAAAAAACAAATTGGTGCTGAATGGCTTTTTGGTGACTTTGTCATACGTGAGTTTCTGCGGAACAACTGGGCTTAAATGTTAACTAATTTTCAGACTTCTTATTATAAATTACAATGTAATTTATTGTTGTTGATTTCTACGCGAGTAGGAATAATACCCATTTATTCATGGAAAATAAAATATGTTGTGTCTTAATTGTGCCTTAATTATATTTTTCTCACAATAATTTTTTTCTGCAGATATACATGGTGTTAAGTGACACACTGAACTATTTTAACCTGTGATTCCTGACAAATGAAAATAAAATTGGAGTGAAAAATGTAGATAAAATGTTGGTCTCTGGTGACTTTTTGTAATGTTTTTTTTTCCTTCAAAACCTAATAATTTTTTTTGTCTTCCACACGTCATCACTGGTCAGCAGAGTAACCAGACAAACCCTCTCCCCGGTCCCAAATAACCAACACTGATTTTTTAATGCTTTAATTCGAGAAAAAAAACTCCAAATATTGTCAGAAATCACAGGTGAATTAAGTCAACTACGCCCCCAAATATTATGTTTATTTTGACATCAGATTTGTATGGAAATGGCACAAAAACAATATTTTTACTTGTGTTAATTTTGCATTTGCAAGTATGTACCTACGTTAAACGATTTTTGATATTCTAATTATAGTTTTGCTGACATGAACATTTCAGTTATTTATTTTATTTGACACCTAGAGGACTTTTAAATAAATAAATAAAGGCAGTACATCTTTAAAATGAGAAAGAAATAATATAAATAAATTTAAGATAGAAATAAAAAAGTACATAAATGAAATAAAAATATAAGCAACAAAAATAAGTCCAGTGAGATATAATAACAATAAGTTACGATAAAAATAATAACTAAATAATAGGTTATGATGGTTTATAATATTTAAATGAATTAACTAAAACATTACATTTAATTACAAGAATACAATCTGATGTATTCTTTGTAACAAAAACAAATAAATAAATAAATAAAAAAAAAAAATAAAAATAAAAATGAAAAATTACATTAATAAGATAGGTAGAGATAGTTTAGTAAACATTGTCGATGTAGTTAAATAAATTTACCAAAGAATTTCCTTAGTGAGTACTTGTATCATGGATAAGTGATTTCATTATTTCATATTTATATTGTATCAGCGAAATATTGCATACATCTATGTGCGAATACATTTGCCCAAGTGTTGAATTCTGTGTAGTGGCATTTTGAATTGTGCCCTGGTTGTAGTATTACCACAGTAAAATGGTATGTTGGTTATGTTGTATATTAAAAAAACAGTTGATCAAAAAAGCTTTTAATTTATAATTATAACAACATTAACTCAAGTTGCTCGCTCGAATCATCGTTATTTGTGTCCACGATATACACGACAGATCCCATGATCCATGTCAGCATGAATCAAAGTAAACGTGCAAAATAATAACAATGACTAACAAATATTACGTGGTATCTTGACAAATAGTGCATAACGGCAAGCGACAGTGGCGCGTGGGTCATAAAGGGTAAAAAAGTTGGTCGTGCTCCTAGACAAAACTCACAAAAACATCTTGATAAATGTCTGAATTTTCCGTAGCCTTTTTATGTCAAAGTCGTTGTACCTACTGACAACCTTGAAGTGAGTCGTGAAGATGATATGATAATTTAGATATTTTATAAGAAATACTCCGTTTTATGAATATTCTCATTACTCCCTCATATTCTAATTAAAAGTAGAAATTGTAGTTTGCATAAAGATAGAACCCGAGGTGTCTGACTAAACCTGACGTTTTGAACCCCTTGACATTGTTAATTTTTTAAAAGAAATGCAAACATTCCTGGGTTACGAATATTCCAAAAATGTTTGAAAATCTTCTACTACCACCGCACTAAGCGAAAAATGTTGCTTGTGTCTTGATGAAGGACTTAATCAGCCGATAAATCGAACACGCGACGCCCACTCAGCCTTGTTAGATATTTCCACCGCTTTGAATCAGAAAATTTCTTTGATGAAATGAGAAAATTGACATTTGGCCGCCATCTTGAATATTTCAAATTTGACAGATTTTGACGAGTGACACACCTACTTCTAATATCGATCGTCCAATTGATTAGTCAGACATCTCCAATACTACGTTTTGAGATAATGAGAAAAGCAGTATTCGAATCCTCACCATAAGTCTATTATTATTTATACGTGACTGTGTTTTATAATATATTAAATACGCTTTAAAAGAACACCGGGAAGCATAACGGTCCGGTACAATTAATACTTATGACATTTAGAAATTTGCTAATAATAACACAGAAAACATAAAAATTGGTTTTTTCTGCATTATAATTGATTTGGTGGTGTTTATGAGTAATCTGAGTATTGTATCAGATAGAGGGAACACTTTTACTTATCACTGCATACTCAACTCAAATTTCGATTATTCGGAGATGTCTGACTAATCAACTGGACGATCGACATACATAGGTATTTGGCAGAGAAATTGATATTTTTACGATTTCGCACTGTTGACATTTGCCAAATTTAGAAAAATGTGTTATGCATTACTATCAAATTTTATCAAAAGTCTTTAATATTTGGAGTGCAGCAATATTTCCAAAAAAATATATATCTGCTAATGATATTTCTAGTCCAGTGTCTCAAATGCCTTGTAACAAATCATTAGTTGGGTACGCCACTAGTACAAAACGATTGTTATTATCGTTTCCTAAGACAACAGGTAATTTATAATCGTCGGCTGTTGAACTTCTAGGTGGGTGCCGTTTCTTCTACTTTATCTCGATCTGCACGCAAGGTTAGGCAGAGAATTTTACGGTACGTGATGTGAACATTGAATACGATACATTCCTCAGGAATTGAATATCAAAATAACCTTGATTATTAATTTCTGAATACAGATTAAGAAAGGGACTTGAATATATAGGGCGAATAAATTAATTAAGGAGAAATTATGACGCCAATGGGAATGTGGGTGTGGTAGAAGCTGATGTCGGGGACGTCCGAGGAAGACATGGCACGATTTCAATACAGGTTCGTCTGGTGAGGAAGGTTGTGTCTAATTTAAATATACCTACTCTTATAGTATAGTCAATACGGTTTCAGAGATAAATTAAGCACACAAGACGCAATTGCAGAATTAACCTTAAGTTTATTTATAAAACATTAGATAGAGGTTAAAAATTCTTAAGGATATTATTGACCTCCGTAAAGCTTTTAAAAGTCTCTCACATTCAAAAGTTAATTAATAAACTAAATATTATAGAAATGACTTGCAAATCTAAACATAGTTAAAACTTATCTTTATCAAAGAACACATCAGGTGAAAGTAAACAACGAACTAAGTGACATAAAAAATATAGATTTTGGAATTCCACAAGGAACCGTATTAGGCCCATTACTATTCAATGTATAAGTAAATGAACTTTTTGAACTCCCAATCATTGAAAACATTATATCTTATGCGGATGATACAGTGATAAATAACTATTGAAGTAAATTCTTGGAAAGAGATTGAAGTATCGGCTAATAATGCAATAAATATCGTAAAACTATGGTTCGACAAGAACTTATTGCCACTAAAGGTTGAAAAACGTATTTTCCACCTTATAACCTAACAGAAAACATCTCAAACATAAATGCAAATATAAACATTCACGAAACAAATTGCCTCTTTGAATGACTCCCTGAAACTCAAATTATACACATTTTAGTAAAGAAAAAATAAAATATCTTGGAATAGGTTCAAATGGAAAAATCAAATTAGCTCCACAGAAGACAGAACGAGAAAACTGATTAACATATTTTTTAGACTTAGAAATAATTTATCATTAAATATAGATAGGTACTAAAAGCTATTTATTTTGCACTTGCGTATTCTGTACTACAATATGGCATCGTGGCTTGGGGGGTGCATATAAATCATCCCTACTTCTACTTGAGACAATTAAAAAAATATTAATAATTAAGCGCTCTTGAAGTGATTTTTCATAAAAACGGCGCTATCCAAATTATCCAATTATTATTATTATTATTAAAAATTATCTTAAAAACGCCTTATTACTGCCCAACAATAAATAAATGTATTCCAAGATTTCCCGGTTCCCCTACTTACAAACAATTATGACAAAATTGCACCACTTCAATTACATAAAGATTTCTTTAATAAGAATAATATCCCATAATTAAATATTAGCAAAATAATTAGTGGATTATCCATACTTTCAATATTATCGTCACGGCTAGAAGTATTGTAGGGTCTACGGAGACGTCACGGTGCGAAGAGATGCAAGAAAATGATCACCCTTTCCTTTGGAGGAAACAGACCTACGTACATTGTGTATCTCATATTTTTAAAGAGCTGCAGCATTATAGCGATAAGAAACGTAGGCTTATTACCTTTTTTGGCGTCACGATACCGTAACCGTGAATCGTCACAGTAATTATAAAAGCGCTCATTAAACTTGTTTTTGCTGAATTGGCAAGTGCGCCGGGTTCCCACACTGGCATTGTGGATTCTATTCCTCGAATTGTTGTACGAGGTTATACTAGCGTAGGCTGAAAAGTAATGCACACATGCTTGTAAAACACGAACATAAACAAATAGCAGAATCGGGCAAATAGAACAATAAAGTACAATTCTTAAGCTTCAAAATCATACATTATGTAAATATTAATGTTTCAACATAGTCACCGCTATTTCTCCCAACGTGTAACAAGTTTTTTCATTACGTAACTGAAACTTTTTTTCGGCATTTCTCGAATCCAGGACTTGACGGTTGCCTTCACACCATCGTCCGAGGTATAATGATAATCCTTGAGGTGTCTCTTGAGTAGAGGAAAAAAATAATAATCTCAAAGCGAAAGATCGGGGGAGTGAAAAGGGTGTAGAATCGATTCAAACTTCAGGTTTTGCAAAGGCTGTAATCGACGGAGTTCGTTCTCGTGTGTGAAACGGCGTGGTACCCACCGTTCACATATTTTACGGTATCCTTATTGTTCAATAATGAAACCGACATGTTCCGTGAATATTCCAAAATGGTTTGTGATACGCTTCTGAGTGATTTGCCTTTTTTTTTAATCAAATCGTTGACGAGTTTGGATTGTTTATCGTCTGTTCCAATGACCGGACGCACGATGTGTGTTTCATCAACAATTATTGCTTTTTCAGACTCATAATCATGAAATTTTATTACTTATCGATTTACAGTAGACCTATCAACAGCATCGTTACCATAAGCATCCTTTAAACGACGAATTCAACGACCTCAAACTTGTTCGTACGTATAGAGGAGGAATGTCACTTCCATATTCTACCTGGCGCACTTCTGAAGGTCATTTTGTTCGCCTACCCACTTTTCAGCCTACCCACGTATATATATCAGGTTATTCGCTCCCCGCGAATGTTTTAAATAATTTATTTAAAAAAAAACGGTCTGAATTAAAGAGGTTATAATATGACATTATGTAGTGCCGTTCCTTATCCAGAATATTCCTTAGTGGGAGAGATGACATCTCTGTTTCTATCCGATTTCGGTCTCTCTTCTCCTTTTACCGTGAAATTTTCAAATTTCACGCGATTTTTTGTTCCTTGGTGATCGCAAATCACTGCTACCAACAGTTAGGCGCTCGCTAGCGTCTGACGCGACGCCATTTTCTTCAATTGGCGTCTAATTTCTATCGCGAACGGTCGTCTAGTTACAATATTGCGATATAAACCAGAAACTAGATTTCTTCTCCAAAATTATTACGAAAATCATTACGCAATGTCAGAAAATAATGTATCTCCCGAAGCGGTTGAGATTTCCGCGTCCGCGACTGTAAACCGTGATGAAATACGAAAAACGAAACGAAAGAATTTGTGTTCCGACTGTTCCTCTAATGAATCCGTTTGTGACAATAAACGAAAAAGACGAAGGCGACGCCGACGCTCACCAAGTTCCGACAGCTCAACTTCCATGAGTTTTTCAAGCAGGGCTTCACGCTCCAGAAGGCGAGGAATGGCCCGTTCTATTAAGAAATTAACTGAACAAGTAGGCAGACTACAAAATTTTATTCTGCAAGCACCGAGGTCAAGATTCGCAGAGAATGCAGCCTCAGATAATATGTCCATCGCAGAGACGGAGAAAGAGTGTTCAACAGTATCCGGGCGTAATACTTGTGTTTTTCAAATGCCGAATCCCACCATTTCTCTTAAAGAACCCTTAATGACTGCTCCTCCTCAAGACAGACTTGAAGTGTTAGAGCGTCTTCAACGATTTAATCAGAAAGATTGGACCAATGTGAGATATAACAAGGTCATTAAGGAACACCTTGCCGATCCGGGCTTTAAGGAGCTTGAGGTGAACTGTGAGTTGCAACCTTACGATTCTGGGTCTCCTCAACAGGTCGCTATTGAAAGATCTTTCGCGGCAATAACACATGCAGCTCTCAAACACAGGGAACAACTGCAGAAGTCTCTGCAGAAATTGGTCGAATGGGGATTTGAAGTACAGGATGTCTCTCCAGAAACCCTGTACGAGAAAGTTAATGAGCTGTTTGGAGGTCAGAACGACTTACAAAAATGCTCCGATGACCTGCTGCAAATAACATGCGGAAAACGGGCAGAGATAATTGAATTTAGAAGGGACAGGATTCTCAATTCCTGTAAACAGAAATCAGACAAGAAAGTTCTTATGCAGATCCCTCCGACTTCCTCTCATCTCTTCAATGAGGAAGCCCTCTCTACCCAATTGCAGAAATTGGGAGGAGTAAAGAATTGTTTTAGGCCCTTCTCACAAGTCATCACTACCGGTCCACCAAAGGAGGGGTCTGATACTGAAAAGGCTTCTAAGCCTGTTCAATACTTTCGGGCCCGAGATTCCTTTCCGACCCGAGATTTTATTCCATCTCGAGAATTTTTTCCATCCCGAGAATCCTTTCGCCCGAGGGGGGCAGACCCCCAAAGGTATCCCCAGCCCTCCACCTCTGGTATTAAAAGGGGGGGAAAGGAGAGTAACAAGCGACCGGTGCGAGGGCAGACCTCTAACCGACGCTATTACAGGGGTGCATGACTGGAGGCCATTAAAGTTTCAAGCGGGGCAATTGCTGAATTTCAAAAACAAATGGGCAGCTCTAAATGCTCCCAAAGTTGTTCAAAAAATCATAGGGGGATACAGAATCCCCTTCTTTACAAAGCCCCTATTATTACGCCCAACTGCCTTAACTTTGAAAAGATTTGTGACAAATACAACCCCAGCAATGACAAAAGAAATAGAAATTCTCAAAAAACTGAATATATTAGAACCGGCAGTCAACAACTCCGGTTTTCTCTCCCAAATGTTCCTGGTTCGAAAAGGGGACGGAAGCAACAGACCTATTCTCAACCTGAAAGGTCTCAATCACTTTGTGTCGGTAAGAAAATTTTCTTTAATGTCGCATCAGAAAGTTCCCGAATTTCTCCAACCACAAGACTGGATGACAAAAATAGACATATCTCACGCATATTTTCACATCCCAGTCGCAGAGTCTCATCGTCGTTTTTTGAGGATTGTGTACAAAGGAGAGCTTTTGCAAATGACATGCCTTCCCCAGGGCTTGAGCAGTGCTCCACAAGCCTTTGCCAAGGTGACCAATTGGGTTGCGGAGACCCTACGTCGTCAAAATGTGAGGACCATTGTATACTTGGACGATTTCCTTCTGGCCCACCAGGACAGGGAAATTCTGAAGGTCCAAACAAATCTATTTCTGAATCTACTAAGAGACCTCGGTTTGACTGTCAATTTGAAAAAATGCGTCAGCGAGCCGGTACAAACAGTGGAGTATCTGGGTGTAATGTGGGACACACAACGCGGTCGGAAGTCACTGAACAGGAGAAAGTGCGAAGACCTTCAACAATCCCTTCAAAGGCTTCAGAAAAAGAAGAAGTGGAATGTGAAGGAGGCCCAGAGAGTTCTGGGAAAACTAAATTTTGCATCATTCGTCACTCCAAGAGGTCGTCTTCATTGCCGAAGGATGCAACTACAAATGCACTCCATGATGAAACTTCCCATACGAATGAGAATTATTATAAAGGAACCCGTAATGAAAGACATATCATGGTGGGCACAGAATGTAAAGGTCTTTATGCCACTACACGTCCCCGCTGCCTCTCATTTCCTCTCGACCGATGCAGCAGATCATGGCTGGGGCGCTCAAGTGGACGATATTCCGATTGCGGGAAATTGGACCAGGGAACAGCAGAATTGGCACAGCAACTTGAAAGAGATGTTTGCCATACTAAATACCTTGAAATACCAGAACAAACGTTTGAGGAGTTCTACCGTTCTAATACAGTCAGACAACAGAACAGTCCTCGCTTATTTGAGGAACGAAGGAGGGACGAGATCCTTGAGTCTACTTCATCTGACCTTTCAGATTCTGTCTCTAGTAGACAAATACAATATAACCCTGCAAGTTCACTACCTACCAGGGCGGTACAACGGTCTTGCGGACCATTTGTCCCGAGGAACCCGTCTACCGGAGTGGCACCTTCTACCTCCTGCAACAGAACAGATATTTCACAAATGGGGCAGACCCACTGTGGACCTGTTTGCCTCTCACACGGCTCATGTTGTGGACAAATATGTATCCATAGACAGGAAAGACAGAGCGGCATTATTTCACAATGCTTTCAGCAGACCTTGGCACTTTCCTCTTGCATGGGTGTTTCCGCCTCCTTGTCTAATTCCCCGAGTGCTTGCTCATCTGAACAAATCCACAGGAATTTATCTGCTAGTAGCTCCCAAATGGACAAAAGTATTTTGGCTACCAGACTTGAAACAGAGAGCCTTGTGGCTACCTCAGGAGATCAAGAATCTACAAGAGATACTGATAGATACCACCACAGGCTCCCATCCCCAGCAAATACTTCAACTAGAACTGCAAGTGTGGAAAATTGGGGCTGGGATGATGCATTGCAAGGATGGTCTGATAGAGAAAGAGAGATTTTAAAATCCAGCTGGCGAACTTCAACACAAGCTTCTTATAAAGCAGCGTGGATTAGATGGCGTGAATGGTGCTCATCCAACCATGTTAATTTCAAAGATCCAATGGGAGCCCAGTTGGCAAAGTTTCTAGCACATCTCAAAATATCGCTGAATTTAGCTCCTAGCACTATAGCTTTGCATAAATCGGCTATTTCAACTTTATGCAATCCAAATAATGAAAATAGACTAAGTAACCATCTTGTGGTGAAGCAAGTAATGAAGGGAATAGTAAACAGCTCGATTAAAGTGCAACGGGATACAATATGGGACCCGAGACAGATATGTTCTTGGCTTCAGACTAACAATCCAGAAACTATAACCTTATTTGAAGCATCCAGAAGGTGTGCAGTCATACTCCTGTTAGCCTCAGGGCGAAGGGTACATGATCTGACACTTTTGAGATTAACATCGGAACATTTCATTGATATGGATGATCATATTATTTTATGGCCTGCATTTGGTTCAAAGACAGATTCTGCAAAGTATCAACAATCAGGATGGAGATTAAACTCCTCATCAAATCAATCCACCGATCCTGTATTTTGGCTTAAGAAGCTGTGTGTTCTCTCAAAGGACAGGAGACAAGAGGCACCTAATATTGATAACCTGTTTTTATCCACATCAGGTCCAGCCAAAGCAGCTTCTAGAACAATTATCGGTGGATGGGTCAAGACAATACTTAGAGATGCTGGTATTGAGGCCTCTGCGGGGAGCACTAGGTCGGCAGTGGCTTCACTTCGGTGGTTTGAAAACTGTTCAATAGAGGACATTTTGGAAAAGGGAAATTGGCAGAATGAAAATACCTTCCAAAAATATTATAAAAAAGAAATAAGGCAATCCAATATTCAGGAGCCGGGGACTTCGTCGTCCTTGACAAACCTGTTTAATCCAATCATTCGCCTGAGGGGGGCAGACCCCCAAAGGTCTTCCATTTCTGGAGACAGAAGGAGAAGCGATCATTGTGAGGGCAGACCTCCAACCGGCGCTTCTTTATGAAGATGATCACAATTGGCATCAACACTGCCACCAGACGATAGCAGACAATTCTCACTAAGGAATATTCTGGATAAGGAACGGCACTACATAATATTGGAGTTTTACCTACCATTAAAACTCTTATTATGTTGCCTTCCTTATCCAGAATATTCCTCATCCCCTGTCTGGTGAGACTACAATTGAAGAAAATGGCGTCGCGTCAGACGCTAGCGAGCGCCTAACTGTTGGTAGCAGTGATTTGCGATCACCAAGGAACAAAAAATCGCGTGAAATTTGAAAATTTCACGGTAAAAGGAGAAGAGAGACCGAAATCGGATAGAAACAGAGATGTCATCTCTCCCACTAAGGAATATTCTGGATAAGGAAGGCAACATAATAAGAGTTTTAATGGTAGGTAAAACTCCAATATTCTAGGCCAAAGAGATCTCTGAAGGTGGTGATCTAATTTCACTCCCCGTTTGCTTCATCCTTGAAATTTCGTGGTTGCCCACAAACGTACATGTTTTTCTTCAGAGTTCAATGCATCATTATAAGTATGAACAATCGTACAATGTATTCTATACTCCGTAACACCACGTAAAGGATTCAAAAAGAAGATAAAAAAATATTTATAAAAACTTTACTTAAATTATTCATCAAAATTTTGACGGCCGCCTTACACGAAGCCCAGGGTCGTTTTTTAGACACGTTTGGGTCGTTTTTTAGACCTAACATGTTTTTTTCTTCAGCTATCAAAATGAATTCTATTGGGTTTCTTTGAAAGCTTTTTGTTTTGTTTTTTCACGAAAAGAAGCGATGCAGACCTATAAAAACTGATGCGTGAAATATTCATGGACTTTGAAAAGCGATATATATATTTATTCATTTTGTAAGAAACGACAGCTTGTATAATCTCAACACATTTATACATTATACATTTTAGGATTAATGCAGTTTTCGGGAAAATACTCTCAGTATCGCCCTTTTTTTACATTAATCCCACACAGGAGGTCCTGGGGAAAATCTTTGAAGATGCTTTTGAGGAGAGGAAGGAGAGAGACCCACGTTTCACGAGGGAGGACATACAGAGGCCGGCAAATCGTTCCATTGCCGAGCTGTTAAACTCAAGAACGACCCGTTCTCATGGACGCATTTGAAATTTGTACAGGGTTAGCACTTGTATACTATTAAAGTATCTGCAAACCTGTACAGTACTGTTTAAGACCACCATTCACAATTGAAATATTGCTTGAAATGTCCTTAGCAGTGTTTGGTGATTTCTCTTCCCTGTCTTCCTCTTCCCCATCTCCTTTCCCTACCCACTACCTTCAGCCTCATAGCACATCCCAATTTGGGCTTCACTGGCTCCAGATGGGAGCAGGTGGGACTCTTGCGTGTTAACACATTTTTTTAAATGTACAAACGCATAATACGCCATTTACCACAACTGCAATAATGTACAGTCCTTCCGACAACAAGCTAATGCATCCATCTAAGGGAAGAATTAAAATCTCATAATATTTTATGTTGTGCATAAAATGAATTTAGGATTTTACGCATTACTTCCGTTCGATATTTCTGAAGGTTAATGCTAAAAATATTTATATACCTATTTGAAATTCTATATGATTATATTGTATACACTTTTTACGTTAACTCCATACATGAGGCCCTGAGGAAAATAATTTTCCTCGGGGCCTATGTCGTCTTTGAATATACTGTGTTTTTGAGGAATGGAAGGGATGAAGATCTGTTAAGGAAAAGGATATGAGGGGTGGGTAGGGATCCGGGGGTCAGTGTGTCTAGGAGTAACGGACATTTGAATCCAACCCTCCCACTGCGGTGTTCCTAGAGAGTTCTGTTGTTGAGATCAAAGGGTCTTTCTCAACAAGTCGCTCCTGATCCCGCCTGCCGCGCGGTTTGTGGGCAGACGCAACTTTTTTATAAGAATACCTCACAAGAGTCCTAGCTGCTCCCGGCTGGAGCTAGTGAGTCTATTTCATTCCCAACTGGGGTATGTTGTGAAGCTGAAGGTAGTGGGGAAGGGAAAGAGATGGGCAAGAGGAAGGTAATGAAGTACCTGGCTATTCAGATCTGGTCACCAAATACGGATTAAGGCATTTCAAGGAACGTTTCAATTCTGAATGGTGGTCTTACACCAGGGCGATAATAAGAGTATTTTCCACTCTGGAACTGCCGACAAGACCCGGACAAACTTCACCCCATGAACCCAAGCACCGCTTTCAAGTCACCAAACGTAGCGAACCACTATTCTTTTGTCTATTCCTCTTTAGTTGCGACGCACCCAACTTATAGCATGGCTATACGTCGTTCTGTCTGCATATTCTCGCCACTAAGAGCTCAGTTACAATCCATCTTTCAGTTACGCATGAAAGCAGCTGAGGCTACAACAAATCAAGTTTAGTTATGTCTTTTTACACGCAACTATTATTACAACTGAGATCCGTAACTTTCGATCAATCTTCCGATCAAAATTAAGCATCATTAAAAAACATAAACTTCTCAAACGCCACCTCTAAGGCTAAACAGGCAGGTACTTTCCGTTCCCATCGGCACCAATATCTAGGGACTTAAAACCCGGCATTCTGAATTTCTTCCAATTTATAACTTATTTTCCTTGAACACTATGTTTTTTGTTCTTTAAAATTATATTTATGTTATTTTTTAAGATAATATCTATACTTTTACTGAGCCGAAACGGTAATTATATGAAATTCCCTCGATAGAAAAAAATCGCTAAATAAGCTCCGAAAATTATTAAAATCACATTAGGTATGAAGAAATTCACAGTGTATCTTTTAATGCTACTTTCAACGTTTGCCGAGAGATTTTCGCACTTTTTTACATTTTTACTATTTTCGCTTAGTTATAATGTTTTTTGTTTTTAATATTAGCGCGCTCCCTCTAACATTCATATTTATATATCTCCATTTAAACCCATAGGTATCTTCTTCTTTAACGCTTACTACGGAGCCTTTAAAGTTTTGCATTATTTTTTTAGAAAAATTGGTATATTTTTTGACGAATTTCGCGTTATTTTTTTAGCAAAATAAAGCAATAATATTTTCCAACAAAAGTTTTAGTAGTCTCATCGAAAAAGTTGTTGTATTTTTTTTAAGTCGAAAAACGAATGACAGTTTTTGGCATGAAGTTGGCTGCTTTTTAATTTTATGTGTGTTTAAGCCATGGACCTAAAAAGGGCTCAATGATTCAAGCTTATCAAAGCCATAGATACAAAAATATTAATTAAATACTATAGTATTACCTTTTTATACCAGAATATTGCGTAAAAAAAATAGAAAACTCCCCGAATATGTTATTCATAGTAATCCACTCGAAATCCCTGGCTACTCTAAAATTCAAACAACAAACTACAAACGCGAAATTTTCAAGTCTTGTTTTTTTTCTTTCCTATCATATCTCTTTCAAGTTTCCTCCCAACTTCGTTATACACCAACATTCAGCATCAAAATGACTATAGCCCTATAGACGTGGTTAATGAACTGGCCCTCTAGCACGGTCGATCGATAAGGATTGATAGGAGAACTTTCGGTAACTTCTCATTGTTCCCTAGGACAGCAGATAGCTAACTTACAAACAACAGTTGACATCGAATACATTAAGAACACTTACGGCCGCTGTTCCCAATTCTACTAAGCCAAAACCAAGGTTCAAAACTGCTTAAGCATCACTTAATCATCACTTAGTCTAGATTAAGTGATGCTTAAGCAGTTTTGAACCTTAGTTTAGGCTTAGTAGAATTGGGAACAGCTGCCGCTAGTCATTGTGAACTGTTTCTCATTCTTTAGCGTTCTGCAGTCATGCTAGGGAACAATCAGAAGTTACTGAAAATTATCCTATCAATCCTTATCGATCGACTGTGCTAGGGGGCCACAGATCTAAAAAGCCAGGTAGGTAATTGCAAGCCTTCCTCTACGCCAGTGATTCCCAAAGTCGTCCCTACGCACCCCTAAGAGTCCTCAGGATCATTCAGGGGGTCCGTGGAAAATTAAAATTAAGTTAAGGGTCCCTGAACAACGTCAGGGAGTCCACGCAAGGTTTAATAAAATAATAAAAACGTGATGCGTGCATGAAGTTCATGCAACAAATTTTCCTTGCCTTGAACTAAAATAAGTTTTTTTATTGTTTTATTATTGTATGAATAATAATATAAATTAAACTGTTAAATTTTGCTGCACAAACAAAACTTGGGAAGAGAAAATGTTTTCAGTGACCAGATCTTTCAAAATTGCAAAATAAAAATGAAGATTTGTTTATTTTTATTTTTTTTGTACGACAGACAGGTAAGTCCAATTATGGTCCAATTTTCTTACAACTAACAATACATATACATAATTTTTTTTAAACATGGTTTAGTGATATTAAACACATCTATATATGCTGGTAGAGCTTTAAGTTATGTCATACCTCTTGTCATGCTATGTTGAGCCATGACATCTGTCCGACCCTGCGTATGTAGAATAGGGCGTGGCTACGAGTTTGACAGTATTTATCAGGAGCGAATAAGCCACAGCATGACAGGAGATATGGACAATCGATAAGGTTTTTTATTAACTTTAATTCAAATACCATGAGTTCGGCATTACGCCTGGTCTCCAGGCTTTGATAATTTGTCTCCTTTAGTAGTTACGCGTGATGCATGAATGTCGGATATATTCCGTGTGATCGCATGTAAACATACCTTTTTATTTATTTTTTTATTTTGTTCAATCATATTTATATGTTTAAGTTGATAAGGTATCCAGACAGTACTAGCGTACTTCAGCTTGCTTCTGACCATGTTATTGAATTGTTTGCAAGTTTTAATTACAAAACCAAGAATTTTGGAGCAAGCCGAAGTAAGCTGCACTATATGATTTTAAAATGTCAGCCTGGGATCAAAGATCACCCCAAGATCCTTGATGATATTTACGCGTGTTAGTACTTCTCCATTCCTTCTATACTGGTAGAATAACGGATTTTGTGAACGATTTCAAAGTCATAATGACGCATTTTTTGTATCGAAAATAAGTTTGTTATCTAACGACCATTTCATGATTGAATCTAGGTCAGCCTGGAGTTTGGAATAATCGTCATCTGATTCGATTTCCATCATCAGTTTCATGGCATCCGCGAATAAGAGACATGAGCTATGACGTATGCAGTCCTGAATGTCATTTATCAGAATAAGGAATAACATGGGACCATTTGTTTGCTTATTGTCAACACTTAACGGCGTATCATTCGGAGGGACGGGGAGAGGGTCCGTAGGAGGGGGGAAGGGGTCAATGGGCCAAAAGAGTTTGGGAACCACTGCTCTACGCCATCTATTATCCCTCCCGACTTTCTTCAGCCTCCAACATCCCCCGAATAGGGAATGCCATAGAATCTCTGGCTGCAGACAGTTGGTACCCTTGCGCAGTTTCTAAATGAAAAATAAACACATCTCCCTAATAATCCATATACATGCTTGTCATATTTGGTATATAATTGTTTGGAGGAAATTTCCACCTTTGAACAAATAGTACTAAAGAGTGTTTATTCAAAATTGAAGTGTTAATAAGAGGTGCAAGTAAATAACAGAACCATTTATGTCCAAGAAAATATTCCAGAACATTTTCTCCTTCCGTCTTCAATTAACACAGTGAGAAACAATATGTCACATAATAAAAGTAAGTGCTTTTATGTTACCGATAAATAATAAGATGTTGTTGATTTGATATGCTCGTAATGAGAAAAGCAAACACGGTTACTGATCGCAGTCGTGATTGTCAATAATATACTCGTATCTACTCTCACAAAGGACGCCGCACACACACTGTGTTAACCACAAGTGATAAACAAATTGTTTTTTTAATGCACAATGCCTTTTACATCTCCGTGGTTACCATGCAGAAGATCTTTCTAAGAAGTTTGCCTAGCTCAAGAGATCAATGTGTCATGATCATTGAAGGCAAAACACATAAGCCAGCAGGTCTTTTTACATCCGAGCTGTTAGCTATTAGCCAAGTACCTTTAAGGCAAAGTTGAAAAATGCTGTAAGTTCCAAAGACTGAAATGGGCTGGCAATGTGAAAAGATTGCAAGACTATATGACTCCAGGACACCGAATATTAAAAGCAAGTTGATGACCCAGTGGAATCGATCTGGAGGCAAGCCGAAGAAGAGGTGGACTGACTGTATGATAGAAGATTGAAGCAGGATAAGAAGGACCGACGACTGGAGACGAATAACCAGGAACGGAGTCTTGTGGAACACATTATTAAATTTGCAAAGGAAGTCAAATCCCACCATGGGATGTACCTACTGTAGTAATTGAAATACAAACAATAAATGTCATAAACTGTGTGCTATTCTAACGGATGGTAAAAAACCTGTCCAATAAAGATACTAATTAATTTGACTGCATTCTCACGATACAAGAAAACAAAAGTCTGAGCATTCATTGTTTGTAAATATAGTATTGTACTATAAATATATTTATGCAGATATTGTAAATCATCGCTGAATTTGGTTGGTTGGACGGTGATGTATCTCATAAATTTACTGTGTGTCCGGTACGAACCTACGCACGAAATAAATTCACGCCTTACCACAAACCAGCACTTCGTACTAGTTTAATCTGGGTCATAGGAAAAATTCAATAATAAGTACGTACTGACGTTAGTAAGCCTGAAAAATTAGAATTAGAAAAATTAGAAGACACATCCAATTAACATAGAAAAAAAGAGAACTATGCATAAACCACCTAAGAGAACAGAACGAATGAGAAGAACATTCTTGGAAAAGTTTTCATCCAGTTGCGGGCAGATAAAAGTTGTTGAATTGTTGAAAAAATAGTTAGGAGAAGCTAAATACTTAAATATGCATGATAAGAATATAGAAAAACACAATAAATGGTAAGCTTATGATCTTGTAGGAGTATAAGGATGATATTAGGGATGTAATAGGGAATATGTAAATGTATTGCAAATTAGGAAAACAAATCTGATTAATAATATAATAAATATAAATATGGATATTAAGGAGTGTGTTGTAATGCATTAAATTTATCTAAAAGTGTTGTTTTGAATTTGTTGAAAGTTATATTGAATATGTCTGTATATATGAGGTGTGTATTATGATAATGGCAGGCTCGATGTATGAATTCATTTTGTAAGTAGTTGGTGTTGGAGCGGCTGTTATAAAAAAGAGATACGTTTCTGCTATTACGATTAGGAACTCTAAGATCTATTTTTTGTAAAAGATACGGGGAAGATACCGTATTATTTAGGATTTTGTACAATAACAGAAATAATTCTTCTACAATTTAATTTTGGGATTTCAAAAAATTGACGTAGGTATATCTTCATTTGATTGGAATGCATAAAACGACCGAAAATGTATGTAGGAGAGAAATTTTTCCTGAACTCGTTCTATTCTATGAACATATGTTATATATGTTGGATTCCAAATTTGTGAGGCGTGTTCTAGGTGCGGACAAACATAGGTATAATATAGCAAAATAAATGTATCGAGATAATAAAATAGTTTTGATGTTCGTAGTATAAATCCTTACATTTGGGTGGCTTTAGTGACAATGTTATTAATATGTAATTGGAATGTAAGTTTGGAATCTAAGGTAACACCCAGGTCCCAAACTGATTCTTTTCTTTTAATATCGACATTGTTTATTGAATATTTAAATATTATTTTGGTCATGTTTCTTGTAAACGATATTGAGTAACATTTATCTATATTTAGGAACAAGCAGTTAATTTTGCAATATTCGCTGAGATTATTAAGCGATATCATAAACATAAATACCATTCTGCAAGTTTCAAGTTAACAAAATACCTATACATGTGATGTAAATTCTTACCTTTCTTCCACCGTCATATTCTGAAGCTCTGGAACCATACACCAAAAGTCATCCGGAATCAGCGTCATGAAGATTTGTGAGAAATACACAAAAGACACGAAGAAGGTGAACGGGATCATCAACAAGAATAAAATCCTCTGATAGATTCCAAACTCTCCCAAATATGGCAAAATATCGTCGAAATCTAACACTTCGGTTTCTTCTGGTACTCCAGAGGGCCTTCTCCCATTGTCTGTAGATCTTTCCACTGCTCTTCTTTGTCTAAATTCGTCTTCGTCAGGTTCATAAGCATTATTTATAAAAGCACCGTTTGCGTTTAGACCTCCGTCTTTTGTTGTATAGTTTGGGTCTACATTCTTTGTCGGATCTTTTCCATTCTTTATTGGATCTATTCCATTCTTTGCCGAGTCTTTTCCACTATTTGTTGAATCATCACTATTCTTTTTAGGGCCTTTTTCTTTATTTGTAAGATCTGAAAGTTGTGGTGGGTTTTGTTCTTCCATGTTTTCATTGTTGGCGGGTTCTGCTTCTTGTGAAATAGAGTTTCTTTCCTGTGGCGCCATCACACACTTTTTGACTTACTTTTTCTCTTTATAGACGCCGTTTTGAGGGCTTTGGTCGCACTTCTTAAATCGAAAAATTAAAATTTTCCTTTTTTGAAATAGCTTGTATTATTTATTTACAGCTCAAACGAAGATTCACAATAATACCCGGTTGAAATAAAATAAACCAAAAAAATTAGAAACACTACTCAAAATGTACACTTTTTAACTAGTATTTTTTAATCACCAACACTGATGGCGTAAAGTTTTTTATTTGTATTTACGATATTATTTGTGAGTTAAGGTGAAAAGCATTGACATCATCTGAAACAATTAGAAAAAACATATGTTAAAAATATTAAATTTGCAAGCATTAAAAATGTTAAAACTTTAGTTTTCAATTTGGGAGGCGGTTATGGGTACCGCCGCCCAGATTATAATATATTGGATAACCAACACTCCTGCCGTAGGTCACCACAAATGGTTTGCTACTTTGTTTGGGACCTTTTGTCCTCTCCAGCCTGACTCTCGACCCATCGCCTTGCACCACTCTGAGAGAAATGGCTTCATATTTCCGTCACTCCTGGAACACTGCCCCCAGATTACTACTCACCCCTCATACCTTTTAGATTTACAGAACTTCCTCTTCTTCCTTTACCTAAAAAGATCCCCCACACAGCATTCCCAAAGATGACAGAGACCTCGAGGAAAATTGCTTTCCCAGGGCCTCCTGTGTTAAGTTGAAATAAAAAAATAAATAAAAAAAATTGTAGAATAATATATTCTCAGTGTCGCCCAGGTGAGTACGAGTAGTTACTAAGCCTTCATTCAGCAGAATGGTGGGCAAACAAAATAGAAAAAAAGGACTGAATAAATTAAAAGAAATATGTCCTGATCAACTATAGACATTAAGTTCAAACCACTTTTTGTAGGCACATGCTTTGACATGCCAATCACTAACCGTGCCAATAATCCCACAACATTTTTATATGTCAATCACTAATCACATAAGTGCGTACCTTCATTTTATTCATTTTATTGGCTATGGTTTGACAAATTGAACGCAGGTACATCTGGGTATTGACCCACATACAAGAATATTTGCTTCTTCCACTCTGAAGAGATTAACCGGTACAAGTGTGATGTGAATGTGTCCTTGTCATCGATCAACAAAGTGCAATTTTGCATGTTAAAATTGACACCGAAGCCAAAAATATTAGTCCAAAAAATTGGATAACGAAAACATTTGTCAAAAAGAAAGTGCATTATTTTGCAGCCAAAAGATGGCAAAAAGCATTGCTTTTCATCTTTTGTTGGTCTGCAAGGAACAAATTTTCCTCCCAAAATATTATGCTTTTGATAAGTAAAATTTAAAATTTTAAGAAACCCCCGACACAACTACCGCAGCTAGCAAAAAGAGCTGATGACCTTGAAACGCCTGAACAGATTTTCATGAATTGTAGCTAAGAACCATCTCGATCACGTCAGATTTCAAATAAAAAAAAACGCATCATAATCGGTCCATTCATTTAGGAGCTACGATGCCACAAACAGACACACAGACAGACAGACAGAAATACACACATAAATTCAAATTTATAACACCGCTCCTTGCGTCGCGTCGGGGGTTAAATAGAGAGTTTTTCTTATAAAAAATTAAATATTTATTTTTTCTTACTTCTTGTAAATCGAAGACACATTTTCAAAAATTTAAAATCTTCTTGAACATATACTCATTTTCATTTGCCTGACTGAGGCTTAAGAATCGAAATATCTTTGTATAGATTGGCTATAATCGTTTTCTTTGTAACATTCAACACTTCTAGGAAATATATGCTAAGAGGTTTATTCCTTTTTCA
Source organism: Limnephilus lunatus (assembly GCA_917563855.2). Lineage (NCBI taxonomy): Eukaryota > Metazoa > Arthropoda > Insecta > Trichoptera > Limnephilidae > Limnephilus > Limnephilus lunatus. The sequence goes on from OU830596.1 coordinate 10,350,759, forward strand.
TGCACGTCCTAGCACAAAATTCACCTTAAACAAATACAGATATAACTTCGTGAAGCGGTTAAATTGAATACATAGTTAGTTACCTACTGAGTATAGGAGACCTATTTAAATTAACTTTTATGGATTTATTTTAATTATTATTATAAGAAAATGGATTAAACAACGATTCAAACAACCAACTAACTTAATTGAAGACAGTCAGAATATAATTCAGTACTATTACTGGACCAGGAATGGCCAACAGGTCGATCGAGGAACCATTTTTTTTTAATAACGTTCGAAATTAAGTGCGCGGTAGATCTTCGACTTTCAGATGAAATTTACTATTTTCCTTTTTTAAAGAAAATCTGCCGTTATAAACCATAATTTGCCCTTTGCCTCAAAAATTTGTTTTTAGTATAAGAGGGAAGATAACATTCCCGGGTTACAAACGACCCAACAAAGTTTGAAAATCTACTACTACCACCATTTGTATTATTGTTATAATATTTTTTGTAGCCATTGTTTCCAAGATAGTATTGTGTACAATGTTACATTACGATTGCAATCTTTTAGGTTCTCGAAAAAAACGCTCCGGAGAGACATTTGTCATGTATTTAGTTCTTGTATTTTACAGATGCGACCGTTACAATTTTTATTTTCTGTAGTTCATTTTCTTGTTACATTTATATATTTTACACTTGCGACCGTTACATTTATTTTTATTTTCTGTTGTTTATTTTCTTGTTTCATTTAGATGTTTTACAATTGCGACCGTTACATTTTTTTTATATTCTACGCCTTGTTCTTTTTCGCCTATCGTTTAGATTTATTAGTATTATTTTCTTCTTCAATAATTTGTAATTTACAACTTAAATAATTGCGATTTTGGCAGATGGAACGTGAAACAATTTTTAAATTTTTTTAATTCTAAGAACAAAAAAAGTTGGCCACGCCTGATGTAGATACGTATCTTAAATGAGATCAAACATCTTAAAATGATTGTGTGCTCTAATTTATAATCTTATAAGTGCTTTATAAACACTTTATAAATAACTAACTAATATTGATTGCTTACAAATTATCTTGTTTTTCTTTTATAAACAAAAAAATAGTAATTTAAGAAACCCGTTGGGCAAGGGGGAATCAGGTGCAACCTGTCACATTTGGGGTCAATTTTTTAATATTACTTTATTAAATTCGACCTTTCGTTTACGAGTAAATCGAGAAAAATTGAATTTTTTTGATCAAATTTTTAAAAAATCGGTCGCTAAGGTGTTAAAATCATCTGAAGAGCGATTCTGTATTTTTCGTAGTTACGGAATCCATTCCATACGTAATCGGTTGCCAAATTTATTTGATTGTCTATGGTTTGCAATCGCTTTTTCAACTAGTTTAAAATACGAAATGCTGTAAGTATACATGATCATTTATTCTTTTAATATACGTTTAAGAGGGTAACCAGAGAAAAATGGAAATATGTTATTTTCAAATAAAATTTTAGATGTATTGACTCTTTTCCACAAAAAATTATAAATGGATTTCGAAAGATTGTTCTTTTATCTAGTAAACGCATGTTTTAAATTTTGAGAAACAAAATATTTTTAGTATAATAAGGTCGTACCATAGGTCGTTGGCAGATTTGTTAAATTTTCAAAGAAAAATCTTATTTTACAAGACATATTTCAAATCATGTAATCATACATTATTGTAAATCAATACCAAATATTATAATCAATAATTATCAGTCTGAAACACTCATCTACATTGAAAAAATCTTCCGAGAAAAGATACTGGCCGCCAACGGGAATTGAACCCGTGACCATCTGATTGCCGGTCAGCAGCTCTGACCACTGAGCTATGGCGGCTTATCAAATACCCGCCAAATAATTCAATATATACTAGTGTTTCATTCAACAATTACTTATTATTACATTTTTCCAACTGAAAACAACCAACTTTATTTTTGTGAGAGAGGTATTTTTAATACTAAATCTCCCGCTAGGTGGCGTCGAGATTTAGTATTAAAAATACCTCTCTCACAAAAATAAAGTTGGTTGTTTTCAGTTGGAAAAATGTAATAATAAGTAATTGTTGAATGAAACACTAGTATATATTGAATTATTTGGCGGGTATTTGATAAGCCGCCATAGCTCAGTGGTCAGAGCTGCTGACCGGCAATCAGATGGTCACGGGTTCAATTCCCGTTGGCGGCCAGTATCTTTTCTCGGAAGATTTTTTCAATGTAGATGAGTGTTTCAGGCTGATAATTATTGATTATAATATTTGTTATCTACCCTTTGTGCTATGCATAAAAATCTTGTTTAAAACGTTAGTTTATCAATTAAAAATAATAAGTAAATCAATACGTTACCTAGTAAAAGCATGTTTCAAAATTTTAATTTTAGTCAAACAAAATCATTAAAAAAATGTCTCAACAGTTATTTATGACCAAAATTCTCTATTTTGGTAATCTATTTACGTGCTTTCTAACAATATTTCAGATTTTTTTTGCACTTTTATTTTGCTTAGACATTATTGAAAAATTATAAATACTTATGATAAAAAAATAATCAATAAAAGTACATAATTTTAATAGTTTTATCGTCAATTTTAATAGTTTTATTATTTCAGGTATAAATTAAATCAAATTTGGAATGAAATAAAATCGATATTGAGTTATACCTTTAAAAAGCTGGTACGGAAGAATAATTAATCTTTCTCATTGAAACCGCCCTGTACGATCGTAAGAACATCTTTCGACGAAATGTGGATTTTCGGTCGCTGGCTGGTTAAAGGCCTTAAAGTTGTATTTTTTTTTACATGATCTCCACGCAGGAGGCTCTGAGGAAAATAATTTCCTTCAGGGCCTATGTCATCTTTGGGGATGCTGTGTGGAGGGTTTTTTAAGGAAAGGATGAAGAGGGGAAGGAAAAGGGCTTAAGGGTTGGGTAGGAATCTGAGACTCACTGGGTCCTGGTCATCCGCCTCCAAGACCTAGACAAACCTCATCCTGTGAACCCGGGAACCCCTGCTAAATCACCAAACGTAGCGAACCACTTGGGGTGACCTATGGCAGAGGTGTTGGTTATCCAATAAAGGTTCAAGGGGTGGCGGTACCCATTCCCGCCTCCCAAATTGTAAAGCATGAATTTACATTTGCGAAGTTTCGTTTCAACCTGCATGAATTACTGAGTTTGCCCAAATTAAGAAACAAAAAATTCCAGGCAGATTGTTTAACAGTACATGGATAATAACAGAACTTGATAGACTTTTACGGAACTTGAATATTAACCTTGAAATTTCATGAATTCAATCAATCACACTTGAACGTACAGTTACGTTAACAAGAGCAAAGTAATCTAGTCACCCTGGGATGCAGCATTCACTTTTACGCAATCAAATCGTTTATACGAATCAAGAAATGAAATTTGCTACAGTAGGAACTGAAGGTCAAACCGCACTGCCTACTTCTGTGGTCAATGGCCGGCCGGCCTTCATTCGCTAGCTATTGGAAGACAAGATATACAAATAATGTTGGTGGTAGTCGTAAAAGTTCCTACTGTCCGCAGCCAGTGGGACTATGGTATCCCCAATGGAAGTAGGTATGTTGTGAAGCTAAAAGGAGTGGAGGAGGGAAGGAAATGGGAAATAGATTGGTAAGTACCTGGCTTTTCAAAACTGGTCACCAAACATGTCTAAAGTAATTTCAAGCGACGCGACGTCTCGATTCTGAATGGTGACCAGGGCGATTGGTATTTATATTACATATATTTTAACGAAAAAACGAGTATAAGTTTCCACATATGATTGTTTTTGTTTTTAATTCTTCATTTATTTAAAAAAATAATAATGTAAATAAATTTAATAAAGTTATATTAACTATGTAAATGGATGACATTTGGACGACTAGATCACTCTGGATCAGTGATGGTTGCAATGTCGAAAAGGTGGAAAGATTTAAATACCTCGGCAGTATTCTCACGGAGACTCTTAACCAAGATTTTTTTTTTTTTTAAAAGAAAGACAAACATTCCCGGGTTACGAATAACCCAACAATGTTTGAAAATCTCCTACTACCACCACAGAAAGCCGAAAATGTTGCTTGTGTTGTGATGGAGGACTTAGCCAGCAGAGGAATCGAACATGCGACGCCCGGGTGGGACCCAAGCGCTATGCCCACTCAACCACAGACCGGTCAAAAATGTAGAGGTTAAGTGCAAAATTGAAGCAGCAAGAACAAACATTCAGTTAAATGAAATCCCTCTTCTGCAATGACAATATCAATTTAAAACTAAGGCAGAGAATGTTAAAATTTTATGTGGTTGGTCTTGCTTTATGGATGTGAGACATGGACTTTGAAATTAAATACCATGAACAGATTAGAGGCTTTGAAATGTGACTTCGTCAGAGAATGCTCAAAGTTCCATGGACCGACATGATCACTAACACAGAAATTCGCAGGCGGGCTGGAGAAGATAGAGAACTGTTCACATTAGTAAAAGTCAAGAAAATTTCATATACTTCGAGGAAAGAAATATCACCTGTTCCAATTAATATTAAAAGGCAAGAAAGGGGGTCGCCGAGGGCCTAATAAGAGACAACTGTCTTAGCTGTAAAATTTACGAGAGTGTACCGGTATTAGAAGTGTGGAGGAGCTAGAAGAAGAATAATAATTGTTATTGAAACAATCTGCTTTGAGACAACACGATCCTGTATACCTACTCGTATGAAGTTATATCATTAATATTTTTTTGCAAATCTCTAACATTTTACGCGCTCTCATTAAAATCGTAGATTCAGTAAGACCATATCATAAAAAGTGAGGGTGATATGGTATTTGGAAGCTAAAACCGTATCACTTCATCTGGTCACCTATAAAAACAGGTGAATGTCTAATTTTATTACGTATTGAGTTGCAACTTTTGATTGAATGGCCAATTTGTAATAGTGATAAAGTTCTCACGTGTCAAACCAGTTTATCTGTCAGCTTTAGTTATCATCAAAATATTGTATTCAGTTTAGTTGCGTTTTTTTGAAATACAAAAAAAAGGACAAATTATCTGGTTTTAATTTATTTATCGTACTTTTTGTCGATGTCGATATCGTACAATTGAAAGCTCTCATTTCATATAGCAAGTTTTATTTTTACGATCACATTATTTTTTAAGTAAAACTTCTTTAGCATAGTTGTGATTTGAAACTGGATAAAACGAAAAAGTGACATTAAAAAGAGACAAACACATACATCTATAGGATTTAGTCGGCCGGCGGTAAGGCTCTCGACTCGCACTTCGAAGGTTGCGGGATCGAATCCCGGCGTGGCAAATAAATTTTATTTGATAGATTTGTGTTATTTCACAATTTATTCATTTAAAATAATATACACAGTATATTTGTGGCACGTTCTGGAGTGGAAGATACTCTCAGTATCGCCCTGGTGTAAGACCACCATTCAGAATTGAAAGTTGCTTGAAATGTCTTTAGCCGTGTTTGGTGACCAGATCTGAATAGCCAGGTACTTTCCCACCTTCCTCTTCCATATCTCCTTCCCCTCCCCACTACCTTCAGTCTCACAACATACTCCAATTGGGGATGCCATAGTCCCACTGACTCTACACGGGAGCAGTTGGGACTCTTGTGCGGTATTCATGTAAATAAAAAGTTCGTAGTCTCCGCACTCTTGTCTACTTTAGTTATCTAAAGTTTTTACTTCTACCGCGTGTGAACTGCACACTTGCAATTTTTTTATGGTTCTTATAGTATTAAGAAGAATGGCTGCGCGACGTTTTTCATACAAAACTTAATTTTGTTCTTTAACTTAAAACAAAAGGCCAAAATACCAAACCAAAACTGTATAATATTTTTTTTAATCAAAAGGTATTGCAAATATCAAGTATGGATTTGGGCTATTTTATAAATTTTATTGTTAAATTATAAAATATAGGTAAATAAGAAAATCAGATTTTTATTAATTTAGAGGAAACTTTGGCAAACTTTTTTTTGTGAGTTAATCTAATTATTAAAAAAATAATCTTACCCTGCCTACTGAGTTAAAATATAGAAAAAAGATATGTAATGAAATAAGCATCACAGAAAAAGTATTTCTTTGGGTAGAAATTTTAATTTATCTACGACAAATTTGTGTTCAACCTAAATCGGTCGTTTGTGATTTGCATTTAGGCCCACAAAACAAATTATAATTTAAAACACAAATAAATAAAGTAGCACACATCCGTACGTACTAGCTTTTCTCTACTTTTTCATTAAAAAAATATTAATTATTATTTTTAATTGATAAACTAACGTTTAAACAAGATTTTTATGCATAGCACAAAAGGTAGATAACAAACAAACAATACCTCTTTCACAAAAATAAAGTTGGTTGTTTTCAGTTGGAAAAATGTAATCATAATTAATTGTCGAATGAAACACTAGTATATATTGAATTATTTGGCGGGTATTAGATAAGCCGCCATAGCTCGGTGGTCAGAGCTCCTGACCGGCAATCAGAGGGACACGGGTTCAATTCCCGTTGGCGGCCAGTATCTTTTCTCGGAAGATTTTTTCAATGTAGATGAGTGTTTCAGGCTGATAATTATTGATTATAATATTTGTTATCTAAAAAAAATATTATTCAGTTTTTTATAGTATTTTGGTATAAAAACCAAAATTAAGTTTTGTATGAAAAAGGCTGCGCAGCTGTTCCACTTAAGCGCGATAGCTGTTTCGCCCTTTGAAAATATGTATGTAAAACAAACTATACATCGGCCACATACAACAATAATTTACTTAAAAATATACCATATTCTTCTTTTTCGTGTGCCCTATCAGCCGAGCGATTCTATATATTTTGTAGGATCGTTATCGAGATAACGGACGTGATCTCCTGTATCATTTATTTACTTTTTATATGTACAACGTACATTAAAAGAATAAATAATTATGCATACTTGCAGGAATTCATTTTTAAAACGATCTAAACTGAAAAATATGTGACAGTAAATATGTAAAAATCACACAAATCTGACAGGAGATCACGTCCGTAATCTCGATAACGATCCCACAAAAGATATAGAATCGCTGTGCAGTTCCCCCTGACCAACGTTGGCGATCACTCTGGTAAATGTATCTCTATCTTGCGCTGCCAGGAATAGCTCCTCTCGTCCACTCTCGTACAATTCGCAGCCAAGACATTTGCCTCCTACCAGGCCCTCGGCGACCCCCTGTCTTGCCTTTCAATATTAATTGGAGCAAGTAATATTTCTCCCCTCGAAGTATGTATAATACCATATTACATTACAATAATTTATTATGACCGTTCGTTGCTTATAGCATTTGAGGAAAAAGTATAAATTAATTAATTGGGGCATTATAAAGCAATTAATATAATGATACCATAAGTAAGCAAGCAATAATAATATAGTATATCGAATCACTTAATCTCAAAATGGGGGCAAATTGATTTTAATTGTAGGTACCTGTCAAAGCAACACCAAGAATTGGTTTAACTGATCAAAAATTTTGTAAAACACTAATAGCTCTTTTATTCCGGTCGTTGTTCCCAACTTTTCGACCGATCAATCTGAGTCTCCGATCAGCTAAGTGATTTTTTTAGCAACGCTGGCTTTGCCTTTTGGTCGGAGAGCCGTGATGGGAAGAACGAATTTGTGCATTTGAGGATTGTTGAACCAAAATTTCAGCTCAACAATTGATCAGTAGGATTGGAAACAATGGTCGATAGTAGTCGAGCTGACGATCTTGGTAATACATTCGAATGATAAAACGGCTAAAAAAATAAAATCTAAACTCCGTAAAAGTTTTGCAAAGAATCATCATAAAAGTATTACTAAAAATAAAATCTACCTTCTCCACAGAATTAATTTTTAAATTATTTCCAGAACTAAATTTCGATGACATATTTAAGCAAGCTTCTATTATAAAAATGAATATCAAGCATTTTACAAAATAATGAGAAATGAATATCAATGTATCACACCTAATTTTGAAACAACTCCAATGCAAAACCACTATATTTACCAAGCCAAAATAACTATAATAACCCTTCTGAATTGCGCTGCATCATCAACCAATCAGAAAAATAAATAAAATTAAACAAATTGAAAAAAACTTGTATTGAAAAGTAAATATTTTATACAAAACACATTATAACAAAAAACCTAAGAAATAGTCATGGCTCCCTTATCAGGCTCAAGAACTCCTCTTTTCTGATAGGGTCTACATGACCTTAAATATAATATTTTGTAAAATATGTATATATAAATGTAATCAATATTATTTACATTGAGTACATTAAAAAATTGAGATATAGAAATTAGGCATAAAATTTGATAAACCGACTGAACTAGCACTAATTTTTACAAAATGATTGCATTACATGCTAGAATATGTTGGTACGTCTTGATACGTTGATAGGTAACTAAAGTTAAACAAAAGTAATTTGGTAGGTTACAAAAGCGAAGTATAAATCCGCTTATCGAGAATTATCCAGTTCAAGTCCTGTCTATAGAAGTGCAAATTATTTTTCTCTGTTGCTATCTACGTCATATGAAATTGTTTACTCGTATATATGTTTAGAAAAATCGTCATATATACACTAATTTACATCTAGATGATTAATATAGAAATTAGAAAAGCAAAAAATTCAGAAAAGTTTTTTTGTTGTTGATACAATTGCAGTTTTGTTTTGTATAAAACATTATTTTATAATATTTAATTAGATAAATGAAGACAATATTAGCGAAACTCAATCGCAAATCTGGAGACAGAAAAATCATAAAAAGATATTGGCACCTCTGGGACTCGAACCCAGGACCTTCTGCTTACATGGCGGAGCATTTGCCATGTAAGCTTTTCGAGATTTGCGATTGAGTTTCGCTAATATTGTCGAACCCAGAACCTTCTGCTTGCATGGCAAATACTTCAACTAAGAACTGCCAACATTATCTATATTTTCTTAACACACATATTATTGGCTGCTATCTTTATATATGACTTTATCATTCACTATCATCATTGGAAACTTCATAATTGGCATAATTAACTATCTTATTATTGTATTATTATGTAATCTTTGATTTGCCGTCAACTTTCTCTAAAATAAATAAAATGCTATCTAGATAGTGTCTGAATAAATTTTTTATGCATTTTATTTGCGATATCTATTGAATTTTCTGCAAGTCTGGGATGAATATTTATTTTTATTTTCTAACTTTATGAGTAAAACCTTAAATTATAATACTTAATTAAATGAAGACAATCTTAGCGAAACTCAATCGCAAATCTGGAGACAGAAAAATCAGAAAAAGATATTGGCACCTCGGGGACTCGAACCCTGGACCTTCTGATTACATGGTAGAGCATTTTCCATGTAATCTTTTCGAGATTTGCGATTTTTTTAAATTTTTTTTAATTTTTTTTTTTTTTTTAATCGTTTCAAGATACAATCCCGTTAAACCGCAATAAAGCAGTTTGTCAACAGGATGTTAATGTTCAATTACAATTTAAACTTATTTTACGGTGCTCCAGATTTCATGTCCGGGTTGAATCTTTCCCAAATGAAAGACTAAACCCTTCCACACACTTTTCCACAAATGAATATCTAGTAAATTAACGCAATGTAATTGCACTATATAAGAATAAAACAATACAAGAACAGTACGTCAATCCACCAGAAACATAATGGGAAAATATTTCACCGACTCCAGATATTTTCATATCAGAGGGTTCGGCTCTGATGAAATCCTAACTGGTCCGATAAATCCTACTGATCCCTCAATATAAATATTTAAAAAATCTTTCGTAATCCTACATGTATTTAAAATGACCGACTTTTGCATTTTTATGTACAAATTTTTTGACAAATCTAATACGCCTAAATTTTGAATGAGAGAGCTTGGTATAATGCCAGTAGCCGAAATAACAAATGGTAATATTTTTATAGTCTGAGAATGCCAAATTCTTTTAATTTCATTTCCTAAATCTGTATATTTTCTTATTTTTTCAGAAACAGTTTTCTGAATATTACAAGAATTTGGTATAGCGACATCAATGATATAAGTTATTTTCTTAATTTTGTCATGTAAAACTATATCGGGTCTATTATGACTAATTGTTCTGTCTGTCACAATAGTTTTATCATAATAAATTTTATAAAATTCATTTTCTAAAAATGAATTTGGTTCATATTCATAATATGGTACATTACGGCAGTCAATCAAGTTATGTTTAATTACCAAACTTTGGTGAATTATTTTTAAAACTTGATTGTGCCTAAATGTATACTCGGACGGCGCTAATACAGAACATCCCGATATAATATGTTCTATAGTTTCCGGAAAAGCCAAACATTTTCTACATAAATCATCAATTTGATTTGCATCTTTGATGATATGCTTCCTATAATTTTTAGTATTAATGACTCTATCTTGTATGGCAAGCATAAAGCCTTCTATTTCTGCGCTCAACTCTCCAATACTCAACCATTTGTTTGACGAAAATTTGTCAACATATGTTTGGTTGAGATAATTGAAGTGTTTTGCGTGAAGAATTTTATTTGACCAGGAATCTAATAATTCCTGGTTGGTATTTATAAGAATGCTGGCATTCTCGTCGTATAAATTTAATGGTGAAATATTTCTATCTGCCTTGCATATTATTTTGTGCATTTCTGAACTATCAGCTTTCCTATGGAAAAAATTTCTTAGCATTTCTACCTGATTATGTTTTAAAGATGTTATTTTGACTATACCTCTACCTCCTAAATTTCTGGGTAAATTAATACGTTCTATAGCTGAATTTGGATGATGGCAATGAAATTTAGTTAATGTAGTTCTAATTAATCGTTCTAAGCTATCTAAATCTGTATTAGACCATTTAATTATGCCAAATGAGTAAGTTAATAGAGGTATTGCCCAAGTATTTATCGCCTTTACTAAATTTTTTTTTTATATATTTTATATATTATTAATTTTTTTTCATACATATTATTATTACTATAACTATATAAATTGTCATAATTAACACACATTAATTAATATAAACAATCTCTATTTAGTAACCATTGTTTCAGCATATACATATATGAATCTATTTGTAGAGTCGCAAATTTTTATATTAATTGGTAACATGTTAAATATTTTTGGCACGTTAAATTCCAGGGTTCGCCGTCCGTAGTTATTATTATATTTTGAGTTTCGCTAATATTTTTTTCATTTAATTAAATACATATAATTTTTTATTTTACGGTGCTCCAGATTTTATGTCCGGGTTGAATCTTTCCCAAATGAAAGACTAAACCCTTCCACACACTTTTCCACAAATGAATATCTAGTAAATTAACGCAATGTAAGTGCACTATATAAGAATAAAACAATACAAGAACAATACGTCAATCCACCAGAAACATAATGGGAAAATATTTCACCGACTCCAGATATTTTCATATCAGAGGGTTCGGCTCTGATGAAATCCTAACTGGTCCGATAAATCCTACTGATCCCTCAATATAAATATTTAAAAAATCTTTCGTAATCCTACATGTATTTAAAATGACCGACTTTTGCATTTTTATGTACAAATTTTTTGACAAATCTAATACGCCTAAATTTTGAATGAGAGAGCTAGGTATAATGCCAGTAGCCGAAATAACAAATGGTAATTAATTAATTTAAGGTTTTTCATTTAATCAAGTTTCAAATCGGTGCTAAAGAATTTTTCACATCAAAGAAAAATATTATCGGATATTCCCATGACCGAAAAGATATCACGGAAAGTAAAACCTAATGATCACGATTATATCTTTTAACCTGCTCAGTGACCACTTTGTAGTTGCTAGTGATGTGACTATTAATTGTGTAGGAGTAATTATTGCGCCTAACTCTTTATCACGAATTAACACAACAGATTTTATCTAAAACCGAAGGACATTTATTATCAAGTGTTGTCACGCAAAGATCGTGTCATTTTTAATAATATTTATTTATTATTTATTAGTCGTGGAACCTTGAAATGCACTAACTGGTGTTTAGCGCTATTAGTTGGAAGGAAGCAAAGTTGATTACCTACTATGTCTCCTGTTATTTCGTGTGACACGAATTCTGTCAACTATGATTTAAACCACTATAATAATGACATTGAAAGTTCAAAAAATGTTTTTATTTTACCTAAATATGTCAGTCTAATAAATAAACAGGTACTTGGCGTAATTTTTTTTTAAATTTCAATGTAGCTTCGATATGTTCATGTGTGAGGAAAGCTATACGTTTTTTAAAAAATTATTTTAGTGTTGCCAAAATTGAAATTAAATGAATTATTTTTTTCTTAATGAATCAATGTATCTACCAAACTAATAGGTATTGTAACAATAGTTTAATCGAATACAGTACACCTGCTCACACTGATGCATTACTAGACAACAACCTGTTTCAAACATATTAAGAATGACTTCAGAAAAAAAATCTGTGAAAATGTTTAAAAAAATCATTTTAAACAATTCAATTACCTACAATTCAGTTTGAACCCAAAAAATAAATTATCAACGATTTAGTTAAAATATCATTTTTAGGAAAAAACAACGAATAAAGAAAAAAAACAATTGTATTTTTTTGTTTGAGGAAATTCAATATTTCTGATTTTTTTTTTTGTTTTTAATGAAAAATTTGTTAATTTTTTTGACAAGTACAACCTGCAACCCACAACCGCGCAAAAAAAAATGTTTAGTCTAAATACCTGTGTGTATATAATGTATTTATAAAAAAATCCATATCTAATAAATCTATTCTATATAATCCATATCTATCAAATCTACAACTATGAAATCTAAATCTATCAAATCTTTATCTACAAAATCTTTATCAATCAAATCTATATCTATAAAATATATTTTCTTAAAATCTGTGTCTATACAATCTATATCTATAAAATCCATATCTATAAAATCTATTTCTTTAAAATCCTTATCCATTAATTCTACATCTATAAAATCCATTTCAATTTTTAAAAAATTAAAAAATCTTTATCTATACATGTACAACCTATGTCTATAAAAAACATATCTATTAAATCTACAACTATAACATCTAGGTCTATAAAATCTATATCTATTAAATCCATATCTATTAAATCTGTTTCTATAAAATGTATATCTATTATCTATATCTATCCTATAACATCTTTATCTAGTAAATCTATATTTAAAAAATGTACATCTTCAAATCGATATCTATAAAATTCCATTAGAAGGACAAATTTCCCGGGGTCTTTTACTAGTCAGGACATCACAAAAAATGAAGCAAATATTAGTACCTAACAAGTACAAGACCTCGAATATATACAGGTTCTAAAATTGCCAAAATGTCTGCCTAAAATGAATAAAACCATATAAATAGGAATATGTCCACAATATGCACGTTTTTTTTTTAAATAATAATAATTAATGGTTGATTTTCGATTTTCTGTCACCGTTCCAGTTACCAGAGACCGATATGGAACCGGTTATTTATCCAGTAACGTAATGGCGGGAAGGTTAATCGGTTTACTAATTAATGTTCGGATTTTGGAAAATTCCGGAAAATTAAGAAAAGTATTGATAAAATTTCAAATCGGAACCGGTTTCCAAAATAAATATAGGGTAAAATAAAGGTATAAATTTAAAAGTAACATAGGGCAATGCATTGAACGCAAAGTTGCCAGGATTGCCTACGTATTTAGCAAATTTTTGCTTAGAAAAAGTTTCCTTAGGAAAAACGCTGAAAAATTTTAATAGCGAAAAAAAAATTAAATATTTAAAATCGTGTTTAAATAAGTCGTCTCAAAGTTTTTAAACCACAGTTTGAAAATTTCCTTGTAAGCCGGAACAGCTGTAACGAAAAAAATACTTGCAGGACTTGATAATAATATTATTTAAAAAATAAATTAAATGGAGTTCTACAAATTAAACACAAAAACAATAATAAAAAGGATCGTACATTATGTGCGAAAAAGACTCATGAAGACATTGGTATATTGATTTAAAAAATATATATATTAAGGTGAAGCACTACTAAGTACTGCAAAATCATGTGATTTTGGTTTGAAAATTAGGTCGCTTAGAAATATTTTAGATGCATTAATTAAATACTGTGAGAGAAACAAATATTTGTCTTTGAAATAATCGAGTATTTTGTTGAACAGTCCTTTTATAAGCCCAGAAAAAAATGAAGTATTGGACCTATAAAATTTGTTTCAAAATCTTTTACTTACTGATCCCTTATCGGTTATTGTGTAATTTGGGATTTTTTTAAAATTTCATTAATATAATTTTTTAATAATTTTCTTTAGAAAATGATCGTAAAACGTTTAAATAAACAAAAATAAAAATAAAACATTCTATTAGGCGATGTTTTTTCTTGAATAAATCAAAAAAGGAGCTGGGCTGGGCTGGGAAATTTAATCCTTATCGCCATCTACATAAGGAGTGTTATTTTAAGTTGCCTGATCCGGAATTTTATACGACGTTGTGCATTGCCTTAAGAAAAATAACTAGTTGCAGTACAGATACTCGTTTTGTTTTTGAAGTGAAAACTTCTTTAGCACCGTTGTGATTTGAAACTTGATGAAACGTAAAAGCGCTACTAAAAAGAGACAGACACATACATCTAAAGGTTTTAACCTGCGAGAGATTGAGATAGAATAATCGGTCACCTCTTTGTGCGGTGCTTTGTAGCCTCCCCATTCTTCCACTTTAGTTTTCTGAAGGTTTCACTTCTGTATGTACCGCATGTGAACTGCGCACACTGCAATTTTTTTTAAACTACCTCACAAGGCTAAGCTTGTTCCGAAGTGGCAGTAATTTTATCTAATTTTAATACTTATCTCAAAAGAAATGAGATAAAAAGTACAATTAAAAAATATTTAAAAAAATAAAAAGAAAGATATAAACTAAATTAAATAATTCAGAGAAATGAAATACGTGTGAGAAGAAAGGAGAAAAAAAATAGAAAAAATTGGCCAGTTTTTTTCTGCAGTTGATAGTGTCTTTGTTTGAATGTTCCATGGGTAAATTTGATTTACACTATGTGTCAGGTGGAAGATACTCTCAGTATTGCCCTGGTGTAATACCACCATGCGTGAAATGGCTTTGGCCGTATTTGATGACCAGATCTGAATATCCAGATACTTTCCTGCCTTCATCTTCCTTATATCCTTCCCCTCACCATGAGGCATGAAGGGTGAAAGCCAAATTAAATAACGTACCTATTCATACTTCAAACACTGACATATTAATTCATAGAAAAAAATGCGCATTTTTTAAACCGATTTTTTTCCTTTTCGGGGAGAACAGATCACTTTGAAAATTTAGGTCTAAAACACCCTAGAGTCCTAGAGGGATGATATTTAAATTAAAAAAATAATAAGGGATTAACTTCTATGCAAAGTAGTAGCAAAATGATATAACCTCACTCTTAAACAAACAATAAAAAGAGTGTGCAAATCACACGCGGTAAAAGTGAAACCTTCAGAAAACTAAAGTAAGATTAGGGAGGCTATGAAGCACCGCACAAAGAGGAGACCAATAGGCTACGAAGCATCGCACAAAGTGGAGACCGATTATACCAACTCATTCTCTTGCAGACTAAATCCTGTAATTGTACGTGTTTGTCTCCTTTTAGTGACGCTATTTTTCATTTCATCGAGTGTCAAATCACAACGGTGCTAAAGGAATTTTAACTTCAATAATATAGGTATAAAAATATTAACTTCTATGTAAAGTAGTAGCAAAATGAGATAACCTTACTCTTACAACAACAAAAAAAACGAAAAACATATCATTTTGGAGACAAGAACCGCAGGTACTTAAAAACAAATTAACTATATTCATAAATGAAACAATTATAATGGATAACCACACAGTTAGATACAGCTATATTCAAAAGAACAACGAATTGCCTTCAATCTACGATGAAATCAAATCTATATAACGATTTGGTTAAATGTAAATAATTTAAAGAAAAAAACAGTTTTAAATAATTTAAAACACAACAAAAAAACTGTTGTACCTAATGCAATTTGGATCCAGGCGACAATTATTATTAAAAATGTCTTCTGTGGCCCATCACCTGCTCAAAAACTGATTGACATAATATCTGACAATCAAATGCCTACCCATAAACAATACGATAAAAATAAACAAATTTGTTATTACTTTTATAAATAAAATTGTTAAGACTCACCTCTATTAAAATTTATTGTTGTTTCTAGCGTACATAAATTTTCAATTGTAGGTCAATGACGAACTCAACCAAACAAACAATTAAAAAACACACTGTTTTATGGTTAAAAACACTAATTTTAAAGCAAAGGTTAAAATTTAAATAATTTGAGTAATATTCAAAACACTTTACATTATAATATTTGTACTAAAAATATTTTGTTAGATTTTTACAATCACCCAAATATAAAAATATCAACTTTTTATATGGTAGTGATATTACACAGAAAACTTTGGTTTATTGTTCGATTTGATCGATGAACATTAGTGTTTGCGGTGGTTGGTGGTTGCGGTAGGTTTACTTGGTCAGTCCAAGATGGTGTAGGTGGTGTTATTTGGGTGGGTAGGTACTGGGTACTGAGCGATTGGATTTACTGACCGCGGCGCACTGCCCGCCTGTGTTCGATTACTGTCGCTTTTATAAAACCTTACTAGTCGAGTAACACAAAGGTTTTCGATAGTTCTGATGGGACGGTTTTTCAAACCCGATTTTACGTAATTTTTTTTTTCATTGTTTATTAATTATATGAATTTATTAGATACTTATTTGTTTGGGAAAACAAGAGTTTATGTAGGGTTGCTCATGTTAATTGTGCTTACTCAACACAAAATTTCTTAATGTAACAAAAAAATCATTTATAAGTTTACCTGTGATTGACTTTTTGGATGATTTTATTTTTGTATTTGTTTATAGGTCACTGTAATTATTAAGAGCAATTAAACAGCGACCAAGAATTTAAATTTCGTCAAACGATGATCTTGAGATCGTACGCTTTCAACTGTACAGGGCGGTTCCGATGAGAAAGATTAATTATTATCCGTACCAGCATTTTAACGTAATAATTCAATATCGATTTTATTTCATTCGCAATTGCTTTGATAAATATCTACATTCAAAAATGCTCAAGCT
This sequence comes from Limnephilus lunatus, assembly GCA_917563855.2. Classification (NCBI taxonomy): domain Eukaryota; kingdom Metazoa; phylum Arthropoda; class Insecta; order Trichoptera; family Limnephilidae; genus Limnephilus; species Limnephilus lunatus. Next base: position 10,367,918 of record OU830596.1, read on the forward strand.
CGTGATGATAAAACTATTAAAATTATGTACTTTATAATTTTTTAATAATGTCTAAGAAAAATAAGAAATATATAAGTTTGTAAGACCGTAAATAAATAGATAAACTGATTCGTTACAAAACACGTGCGCGGACCTTTTTTTAAATGATTTTATTTAAACTAAAACTAAAATTATCTCTGATTTATTTTACTCTTCGATCAATAAAGGCCGACGATTTTACTGCATGATTATATGATTTGAAATGTGTGTCTTACAATACAAAATTTTGTTTGAAAATTTAACACATCTGCCAACGACTTACAGTAAAACCTTATTGTACTAAAAATAAATATATTTCCTCAAAATTTAAAACAAAGCTTTACTAGATAAAAAAAATAGTCTTTCGAAATCGATTTATAATTTTTTGTGGAAAAGAGTCAATACGTCTAAAATTTGATTTAAAAATGACATATTTTCGGTTTTGTCTGGTTATGCACTAGTAAGGGCGAGATTATTGCCTAGCGGCAATTTCTATCACCAGCCCATTTTAAATTCCATGCCGGAAGAAATCTGACGGTTAAAAGATGAAGAAGCCATCAATTCAATCTCTCGACTGGTAAGGCTCTCGACTGGCAATCCGAATGTTGCGGGTTCAAATCTCGGCGGCGCAAAAAAACTTATTTATTCATTTGTGTTATTTATTAAGAATAATGTATCTTATAGTTGCGGCACAATCCAGAGTGGAAGATACACTCAGTATCGCCCTGAAGATTACCTTTCAGAATTGAAACGTTGCTTGAAATAATGTTGTTTAATACGTAATGTTGTTCATAAAAAAACTTCAAAAGTCTTTCAAAAAAGGCTTACAAATACAGTTTTGGATTAAATCACCGGTAGAATATTGTGTTAGCCTTTCTTGGAAGATTTGAGTTTGTTTATGGACAAAACTATTTATTCGTTTTCATTTTCCTTATGTATGGGCGTAAACAATTAATTCATCTTAATATTAAAGCATAACTTGTAAAAAGCCTTTTTCCGTAAAATAGTAGAACTCACGCCATCTATGAAAGAGAAGATTACGAATTATTTTAACTATAACCTTAAAATATTCGAAAGGAAACAGCACCATATAATCTTACGATTTTTATTATAAAAATCGAAATAACTTTAGGTATCTAGTTATAAAACTTTATGTAAAGTCACAAACACAACTTAAGAGTGCAGTAATCAGTAATTTTGTATGGTTGTGTTTAGTAAAATAATATGTGCAATCGGCATTTTGCCAACTATTCACACTACATTCAACTCCGTTTCACAATCCTGCCCCGTGATCTTGAGAATATGAAACAACTTACCGGGCCACCGTACTGTGTAACAAACAGAACGGCAGTACACTCATTATTTAGTACTTACCCAGGGCTCAGTTACTAGACATAAGTAGTTCAGTGTTAAATCGGTTCATATATACATTGATCGTTCAGTTGATTAGTCAGACATCTCCAAATACTATGTTTTGAGATAATGAGGAAAGCAACATTCGAATCCTCGTCATACACTAAATATTATTTACATTTGTCTATGTTTTACATATTAAATGTGCTGTAAAATTACACAACACCGGGATGCATAACGGTCCAGTACATAAGTATGAAATTTTTAAATATCCTACTAGTGACCCAGAAACAACAATTTTGTTTAATTCACTATAAGTTTTTCTGCATTATAATTGATTTGGTTGTTTTATGCGCAATCTGATTATTGTACCAGATATGTACAGGGTACACTTTTACATATAACTACATACTCAACTCAAATTTAGATTTTTCGGAGATGTATGATTAATCAACTGGATGATCGATATACATAATACGTAATATGTAGTTTACCTATATAAAAGAATGCGGGGATGTAATGCTGTGTATACATTTACGAACATAAGCGCGAGCCGAACCACGAATTTTGGGAGAGGAACGAAGAAACCGCAGGCGTTTAGCGCTTAATTTTCGCATAATCTCTGGTTCGGCTCACAGGCGCCGTTTGCGTGTGTATACGCAGCCCAACGTATTATATTTGAGTATCCGTCTTTACATACTAATTATTCTCGTCTAACGAAGCACAAACCATTTGCGTATCCGTCTTTACATCCTATTTATCTGCGCCTAACTAAGCTCCAGAAGTTTCCAAAAGAACGCATTAAGACTTTGGATAGTAACAAAAACCATAAAAACTTTACTGATGAGTAGGTACTTGACGGCTTTACCAAAACCAAAAGCCGAAAACCACATTAATTTAACATATTATTATACCATTATACAGGCCCTAAAGTGATTGACGCACACAACACGATCAATCTCTTCTACATACATAAACACAGACTTCACCGTAATCTATACATATGCCCTGTGATCGAGACCTAACACTGTCCGGTATGTTGGTTAAAAAGGAAAAAGTGCAACACGCCATAACAACCAAAAATAAATCACTACAACTGATGAGTTATTTATTTTTCAACAAGTGTTTTTTGGGTTGGGATGAGCTGATGGCTTTAAGAGGACTGTCTGCTTCGAATGGGTGCGAGCCACCAGGAATTTGGGAGCCAATAATTGGAAAACCATCACCTCTGCCATAGGTCACCCCAAGTGGTTCGCTACGTTTGGTGACTTAGCGTTAGTGCCCGGATGGGGCGAGGTTTGTCGAGGTATTAGCTGAATATGAATAAAATAAAGGTACAATCGAAAATTCTGGAGAAATTTGAAGAAGGCCTTCAAAGAAAGCGTTCAAAGCTGGTCGCCAAATGGCTCAGATGAAGAGATATTTATGTTTATGAGAAGCTATAGAGATAGATGCAGATTTTGCTCATAACTGAATAACACCAAATTATATTAAATCTCTCTTTCTCTGGTTTCAATCCTGGGATTGGTTTGCAGCAATTTCCTCTAATCTTCTCTTCCATTCTTCCCTGTCTTGTGCGGATACAGAGTGCGATTGATGACTTGAGAGAGAGAATGAGTCACAGAAAATGTGTAAAGATACACGGGCAACAGGTGGATATGATAAGGTTTGCTGACGATATTGCTTTGGTTGCTGAAAGCGAAGAAGAACTGCAAGAGGCCTTAACAACCCTGCAAAGCATTCTTCAAAACAACTACAATATGAAGATAAATAAAGCTGCTGACTGTAGGCCGAACGCAACAACAGATGAGAGTAGAGATGGCAGGAGTTCCACTAAAGAACACCAAGGAGTTTGTCTACCTCGGGAGCAAAATAACATGGGACTGTCGGTCTAAGAGCGAGGTCGACAGCCGTATACACCAGGCTAGGCTTGCATTCAATAAAAGGTCGAAAATAAAAGAATCTAATAATGTAGACCTAAAACTGAGAATACTCCTCATCAAGACCTATGTATGGAGTATTTTGATGTACTGTGAAGACTATTAGGAATTTCCTGGAGAGACCACATCACAATTGAGGAGGTTCTCCAACGAATCGAAAGAGGAAGGCACCTGCTCAGGACCTTGTCGAAAGGGCGTGCAAGATGGATCGGCCATGTTATACGACAAGAAGGCCTCTTGCGTGCCATAATGGAGGGTATGACCGAGGGGACAAACTCCAGGGGACGCCCACGCCGAGAGTACCTGGAGGACCTGCTTGTGGACGTGCGCTGCTCATCATATGCAGAATTCAAAAGAGCCGCATATTAAATATGTATAATTAAATTATTGTGACGTTCTTCAGTCTAATGATTGGGAATACTTGACCTATGTTTGGTAATCTTCAACAAAGCTTCTGGTTTGTTGAGATTACAGGTCATGATTATTTACGTTATCGTGAGGCTTACAATGAATATTTACGTGAACTTAACACCCGTTCTAATAGATGCTCTTAATTCTGAATGAAGGGAAATCGGCACTGAAGGTGCACCAGCTGTCGATCGGAAATCATCGATCATTTCCGTAACCGTTCGGATATAAGCCACGAACGGCGACAATTGACACTATCCTATAGTACCGCTTTACTAACATCTATTGAGACAGCAATACTACATACAACCAATGACATTAATACCGGACGCGGGGTAGAAATCTAAAAGTGGGAAGCCAAACACAAGACGATTGTAGCTGTCTCTATTTCTAGTACTTTAGTACTAAACTGCTACGCGTCAAGTGAGGTCGTGTCTTACCATTAAGTAAATTGTATTGCAAAGCGCTACTATGTGATGAGAAAATGCTTCAATTACACGGCAAATAGTCGAAAAGGAGACAGCGAACATTGCATCACAAAGTGACATAAGCATAACAAAGACAACCTACTAACAGTAAGTCGGTTCACACAGCGTCCCGCATTTGTTTTATTCCATTGGGAAAGATGGGGTAAAACGTACAAAGGGTAACGCGTTCATTAATTTATTAATGTCGTTGATGAAAATTGTAAATAGTAATTGTCCTAGGCGTTATTAATCTGTATAGATTTGTATGATCATTTGAACCTATAACCTGTACTGTATAATACAATATGTATTTAACAATACTGCTATAATAGTACCAATATTGTATTACTAATGAAAACTCATATAATAAATATAAAAATATTTGCCCGTGTGTCACGTTTTACCCGCCTTTACCCTTCCCTGTCATATTTAGTAACCGAGTGAGAGTATCTTGTTATCTCAGTCACACCCATAGGTCACACCCTTGATGTGACAGCAGTATTCGGCGAAGAAATTAATACGCTGCCCGACCATTTATCTATGACATTCACACCCATACATTCTTTGATTGTCTGTCTTTATCACACAGGAATAAAGTTTTGAATTTAGAAATTATATTGAAAACCGCTGAAAACAAAAGAGTGTTGCTTGCTTTCCACATTATATTTTGATTATGTGAGACTATGGCGAGTCTATTTAATAATAATAATAATAATAATTGGACAATTTGTAGAGCGCCGTTTTTGTGAAAAATCACCTCAATTATTTAAATATAACGTCATTGCGTACAACTACCTATACTAACAACATATGCTGAAGGACATTGAAACTATACACAAATTTTCCTACACACTACAATACTTATTATCTTTTTTTATTTATCTTTATAATATTCTTTAACATAACATTATTATAATATTTACCTTAACATTAACATAAATTATTAATTCACAACAATACCATAATAAAAAAAAACACGTGAACACATTAGCTCAGGTTCTGCTAGTGATGTACATATTCATGAAACACTAAATACTTAGGTAACTATGTAATAATATGTATTATACAAATCATTTACATTACACATACACGATATATATTATTAGACTTACTTTAACCTGAGACTCCTGACATTATTTGGAGTAAAAAATGTAAATGAAATTTCGGTTTCCAGTGACTCTTCGAGATGTTTATTTTTTCTCAAAATTTATTTCTTCGAAACCCAAGAAGAAGAAATTTCTTCCACATGTCATCACTGGTCACTCAGCCGAGTAACCGCCCAATTTCCCACCCTGGCCCTAACTGTCCAATACCTAATGATTTTCTTATTTTTCATATTTAAAGAAAAACATCAAAAATGTCACCGGAGACCAAAATTTCATTCACTGGTTAAACTAAGTCAAGTATGTCTGTAGCACATTGCAGTGGCGTAGCTAGCATGGGTGGCACCCGAAGCGGATAGGGCGGATAACGTGGTTGGTTTCAACCCCCCCCCCCCCCTTATTAAAGTCGACAAACACCGAGTGTCACCCCCCCGACTGGTGGCATCCGGGGTGGTCCGCCCCCCCCCCCTCGCTACGCCACTGACGCCTTGTATAGATATGTAATGAAATATTGTTTAAAATAATATGGATATTATAATCGAATTAATTTTAACTCCAAATAAATAGAATTATGTTCACTTCTTCAAATTTTGCAAATTCACTTTGTGGTACCATTTTATTAATTAAATTATTAAAACACTTTGTTTTTACCACAATAATCTTTATTTAAAAAGTCGACATGTTTCGAGAACGATGTTCTCTTCATCAGGACATTATATGTACTAAAACTAAATTATCAAGCATAGAAAGACAGGCGTGGGTGGAAATGGAATTAGTTGGAGGGGGGGGGGAAGAGGGGCGGAAAGAGGAGGAGCTTAGAAGATAGACAGGGGGGAGGGGGTTGCTTAGAAAATCATAGACAAAATTACAATGGAAATATGTTTAAAATAGGGTTATTCACAAAATTAATTTGGTTATTAATAATATTTAAATTTCTATTGAAAGTTTTCCTAATTTCTAATATTTCTAAAAGATCTAATTGAAAACCACTAACGTTAGTGTGTAAAGTTTTAAAACCAGTATTTATATCAAATGAATGGTTAAATTCAATTAGATGGTTAGCAAATTCCGAATAATTATTGCTATTTAGACATCTCAAGTGTTCCTTAATCCTCGTTTCAAAATTTCTGTAAGTTTTACCTACGTAAAAATGATTGCAATCATTACAATTCAATTGGTAAACTCCAGATTTTTTAATTTTTTGGTCTTTGTCCTTGTTATTTAATATATAATTTTTCAATTTATTATTGGTATAAAAAGCTGGCTGTATTGTATTAGGGATTTTTTTCCCGATTAAATTGGAGGTTTGATGATTTACAAACAATATTTTTCTCGATTGTTTTTTGATATTATCACTAAGCAATGGGTAAATGTAGGACAAATGAAATTATGATCTTTTAAGAAGAAAATAATACTAACAAATCTAAACGTTTAATATTTGTGTGAACAAGACAGACAAAAAAAGGTAACTTTTGCAACTGGGAATCGAATTCATGGTCTCTTTTCGGGACAACACTTCAATCCACTCGGCCATTGAGACCTATTTTTACGTCATCTCATATTCAAATTCCGAATTAACAATAATATACACAACTAATTTTTCTCAATTTTTTGCTGCTATGTGAGAAATGTGGATATCCGCAAAGAATGTAAGACTGATGTAAGCATAATGAATATGATTACGAAAGGGACCCTCAGATGGTTTGGGCATGTAGAGTGAATGAACGAAGAAAGTAGTGTAAGAAGAATATACGACGCAAATGTGAATGGTAGAAGAAGTCGGGGACGTCCGAGGAAGACATGGCACGATCAAGTGAATCAGATACTTGAGTCGGGTCATGTCAAAAGTCAGAATAATAGAAGAGAATGTATGAGATGATGTATGGATGTGAGTGAGGCAAAGAGTGTGTGCCAAGACCGAGTTGTTTGGCGGTCCGTCCTCTCTGCCTACCCCTGCGGGGAAACGGCGTTATGGTTAGTTAGTTAGTTATCTTTCTCGGTGCCCTTCCGCCCCTTCTCGACGCTCATCTTTTCCTTAAGGTCTTCAAAAACTTCCCCTTCTCTCCCAAGTACATTTCTTCGAGGCAAAATCGGGGAGCCGGCTAAAGGGCGTGGACTGCGAGCATCATCTGCGGTTAGGCCGATATCTATACGCATTCTCATTGGGACTGCCCGGTGATCTAAGGAATACCTTCTCTGGCTATTCTGTTCTTTTTAAATATTTTATTTTCTTTCTGCTATTATAATTACTTACATTATAACATAAGCATACAACTGTTTTTTCCTCATAAATTCTTTTTTTAGAAGGATTCTTCGACTGGTTATAGCCGCTATTTTTCCTTTTCTTTTACTAACACCATTATCTCTATTTTTATGTTACCTATTTCAGAAGAATTATTCCACGGGCTGCTACTTCTATTTATCTTTTGTACAAAGTTAATAAGTACCTACTTGCATACTGCTTACTAACCCCATATGCATGGACATTGGAGGGTCTAGAGTCGTTTAAATAAATGTAGTTTCGTTCAATAAACAAGTAGAGTCTTGACGTGTGCGGTGAAGGAGGAAACCATATGTTTCCTTATAATGCCGCGCCGTTGAGAAAGTGGTGGGGTACCCTCCAATGCTATCTTTCTGATGTTTACAAAGTTGTAACGATTTTATTTGTAACCTTGATAGTGTCTAAGAAAACACATGGATTGAGGGGTTGTCCCTGTAATGCGGGGTCCATTGCGCCGGCAAACGCCAGAATTTTGCTTGACAGTCCTATACAACAATCAAGGTCACAATTTTTGCCAACACTCAAGGCCGCAGTGTTTGTGCTTCCCGTGTTCGGCGGAAAACAAAACTTAAACATCTCATCCCGGGTGAAGCGGGAAAGCAAGCGGGGTCCAGCGGGGGGGGATAATTCATTTTTTGACAGAAGTCGCGCGGTGCGGTCCATGTATGTAGAAAAATCGGAACGGATTTTTGTGGTTATGTGCTATGTATGAGCGAACATAATCACGAGTTTAAAATATTATTATACCTAAATATAATATAATAATAGAAATATTTGATAATATAATATCAAATATTTATGATTATTCTGTTGTTGACGTAAATATTTACGTACTTTAGAGTAGAATTAGATTTTAGATAGATAATAGAATTTAGATTCTATAGTTCTAAATTAGGTCGTGCAATAAAATGACGTTATTATATAATGTCATTGGTGCAATAATCGATATTAGTCGGAAATCTTTCCTGATAAACCCTGATCTGTGTTTTCTTCCTGATGCAGGTAGCATCTTTTCTACATCGAACGCATTTTAACATTTATGCAAACGATAAACGTTAATTTTTTTGGTACGCGGACCTAATAATTATGATTTAAAGTTGTAAATAAACACACTGTCGTAATGGATGATTATTTCTTTCGTGAACTCACTTGTAAATAAAGTCTATTAATTTATTAATCGGTTTCAGAGACACGGGAGAAATTGACCATTGTAAATCGATATTCTATTTTTGATGCTACGTAATTATTTACGTAGCAACAAAACGTATTCACTCTAAAATCTTAATAAATAGTAACTTTAGGTCGTGCGTCGGAAATCTTTCCTGATAAATAAATATCTGTGTTTTCTCCCTGATGCATCTCTTTTGTCATCAGAACGCATTTTAATATTGATATAAACGTCAAACGTCAAGTGTGCGTGCCGTGGACACGTCCGTACCTCAGACCACTTGTCAAATTGTGTGGACCGCGCGAACTTCACCCCAAACGATGTTGGTGTAAAGTTATGGCCTTGAGTGTTGGCAAAAATTACGACCTTGATTGTTGTGCTGGACTGTCAAAAGTCTGACGTTTTCCCGCGCAATGGACAAAGCTTGAGGCAGATATCCTGGGTTCGATTACCACTTGCGATTGTTACTTTTTATTTTTGGTGTTTTATTCTGTTTCATGTTTCTTTTAGCTTTCAGGGGCTATATCAAAGTGAAATAGATAACTTTGCAATATTGGATCAATAAGCAATAACTTCCGACGATTTTATATGGGTGTTCCGAGCATGGTTTCACCGTTGACAGCCGAACTGATATTGAGGGGGAATAAATAAGAAATTGTTTTATGCTGGCAACATTGGAAACATATCTGATGGTTTGGAGGCCGCGCTAAAATGTATCAGTCGTCAGTCGGGATATCTCTTATCAATCGTTGACCGTACTCGCAAATATTGATAACTGACAAGTAAAGTCACGATGTAGCGTCCAGTTTCCTGAAAGATGTCGGTAATAAATCCCGCCAAGTGCGAGTCACGTGCTGTGATCCGCTCCATAGGTACTCACGAAAGGAATAATACATACTAGAATTGAAAGATCAGGATTTTGTAAGCTTTTTCTAAAATTTTCTTGTGACTAGAAATGAAACGGGGATGGCTCATTACACTCCTGAGACAAAAAGACAGTAGTCACAGTGGCGTCACACCGATTCCCTTACCTGCCAAAAAAATAAAAACCTCAATTTCGGACAAGAAAGTCATGACCTTAGTGTTGTAGCACCGAAAAAGCATTATTTTGGTGTAATTTCTACCTCAGGGAGAGGCTATCAATGCACAATGATATTATGGGACCCCAAAAGAACTCAAAAGAAGCGTTCAAAATAAAATGAGAGGAATGCTTACGAGAGGAGTGTGCTTGTTGCATGACAACGTCCCTCCTCAGACAACCTTCGCCACCAACGCGCTCTTGGACTCATTTGGTTGGGATGTTTTGAACCATCGTATTCCCTTGACTTGGCGCCTTCAGAATATAATGTATTTACTTCCCTAAAGGTACACATGGGTAGAAATAAAATTTCAACCGATGAGCAGATGCAGAAACAGGTTGGAGGATCTGGCGGGAGAGTTCTTCGAGGGAGGCGGGAAGAAGCTTGTGCCATGGCTCACCACATGCATCGAACGGGTTGGCGATTATGTGGAAAAATGGTCAACAAATATATCAACAATATTCTGTAATTTTATTTTATACGCTTAAAAAAAATGCCTCTTTCTAAACAAGCCTCGTATTATTTATTGAATAATATTCTTAATAACGCACCTACACAGACCAAATTGCGTTTGCAAATTAAATGCCGTGATTAGGAAATTACGACCTTTGGGACAGGTTGCTAGGAGATTGCCACTCTACCGCGGGGTTAGCCCTAGGGAATGTTTACGTTTTGCACTCGGTTTGTGAAATCAGGCAAATCTAAATTAATCCACATAGGCAATGCGGTAAAATCCAGTTGATATCATTATATCTAAGATATACTAATTCCAACAAGAGGTGTCTTTAAATAACTAGCACCTGCTAAGACTCTGCTTGTAAATTTTCTACTGCCTGGATTTCCGCAATAGTACCTACGCGGTGTAATAGTGTCAAGCCAGCACATAAACCATTCAATTCATCATTCATTGAGAAAATTACCAATGGCTGTATTGATTGTTCACTCCTTTTGTCTGACATTAATTTTTTCAAGTGTTAGAACCAGAAAAATGTCCCTTTTTACATCTCCATGAATATTTTACTAACATCAGGCAAAACGCTTTTATATTCAGAGCATGAAACATATTTAATAAGAATTTTAATGATATGAGGGATGACCACAAAGTAAGTGTACGTACTAGATTTTTATATTTTTTAAGAAAAAGTGTATTTGAAAAAAAATTACAGGATATTGTTGATACATATGTTGACTTTATTTCCACAAAATCGCAAGTCTTGTTCAATACATGTGGTGAGCCATGGCACAAGCTTCTTTTTGTCCTCCTCGAAGAACTTTCCCGCCAGCTCCTTCGCCCACTTCAGAACCTCTTTCTGCACCTGCTCGTCGGTTGAAAATTTGATTCCATCCATGTGTGCCTTCAGAGAGGTGAAACGATGATAATCTGAAGACGCCAGGGGAAATATGGGGAGTGGTTCAAAACATTTAAACCAAATGAGTCCAAGAGCGTATTGGTGACTAAGGCTGTATGAGGACGGACGTTTTCGTGAAACAAGCACACTCCTCTCATCAGCATTCCCCTCCTTTTGTTTTGATGTTTTGAATGCTCCTTTTGAGTTTTTTTAGATAGACTCCCTTTGAGGTAGAAATTCAACAAAATAATGCTTTTTCGGTCCCAAAACACGGAGGCCATGATTTTTTGGTCCGAAATAGTGATTTTTAATTTTATGGCAGATGGGGAATTGGTGTAACGCCACTTTGAGGACTGTCTTTTTTCCCAGGCGTGTAATGAACCACCCGCTGTCATCTCCACTCACAATAGAGTTCATAAATCCTTACCTTTTTTTTTGTAGGTGTTATTCCTTCCGTGAGTAAGAAATGAATCACAGCACTCAAGGGCGGATTTAGGGGTGGGGGGGGGGATCACAGTACATACATAGAAGCAAATCAAATTATCAGAGTTGTTAAAATATATGAATAAAATATCAGAAAGAACATTTATTTATTTTATTATTTCATAAATGTTTACATGTTACATTTTAGCCATTTTTTTAACTACCATACTAGGCTATTGCCCGTGTTGTGGTAGTCATTAGTCAAACTCTTGTCTATTTCTGGCTGGAATTGCGAATTTTGTTCGTTGCATCCCATTCATGCACTTTCAAATGAAAGATGCAAATCAGCGTTTGTGAAAACGGTACGGTCAGGGGAAAGCGCGGTCGGAAAAGCCCCCCCCCCCCCCCCATTAAAGTTTACAAACACAAACTTTGACCTCATAAAAAATTGATCCGTCCTGGGGGGGGGAGGGGAATTGTGCTCTTGAGTGGCACCCCCCCATCGGGTGGCACCCGGGGCGGGCCGCCCCCCCTCCGCCCCTTGTGCCCCTCCCAGAAAAAAATCCTGGATCCGCCCTTGGTTTTTTTTTTAATATGAATACCGCACAAGAGTCCCAACTGCTCCCGTCTGAAGCCAGTGAGACTATGACATCTCCAATTGGGGTATGTTGTAAGGCTGAGGGTAGTGGAGAGGGGAAGGAGATAGGGAAGAGGAAGGTGGGGAAGAACCTGGCTATTCAGATCTGGTCACCAAACGCGGCTAATGCCATTTCGAGCAACGTTTCAATTCTGAATGGTTTTCTTACACCAGGGTGATACAGGGAGTATCTTCCACTCTGGAACGTGCCGTAAATATACTATATATTTTTTTAAATTAATAAATTGTGAAATAACACAAATTAATCAAATAAAATTAATTTTATTTGCCACGCCGGGAATCGATCCCGCGACTTGTGTGAGTCAAGCGTCTTACCGCTGCGCTACGCCGGTCGTCGGTAGCACTCATAGACATAAATAATGCATCTTAGACGCAATCAACTTATTCCGATCGATATTTGAGAAACTAAAATTGTTTAAATATGAACAAAGACATCATCAAAAAATTAACTCCCGTTTAGTGTCAAAAAGTAAATTCGAACTGCCAATGCACGTATTGGATTATATTTTAATTCAGCATTTCCAATTAATTAATATTTTTACGTAATTTGGCGTTTGACGTTCCGGAATGTAAATTCGTAGACAGATCCACCAGTGCTGCAGGCATATATCGATTTCCCCGTCAATATCGGTTCGGCTGTCAACAGTGCCACCGTGCTCGGTATATCGATATAAAATCGCTGGAAGTTACGCCTACCGATCCGATGTTGTAAAGTTATAGATATCTCTGTGCTTGACCCCCACGACTCCACTGGAAGATTATTTTTTTAATTCTTATTATTTATTTAAAGCCCAAAAGGCTTTTACATGTTTAGTAGTACAATCAATTCATGACAGGTGATTTTTAAACAGATAAAGAAATAATCAAAATCAAATTAGATAAAAAAAAATGCACACAAGTCATAAAAATACAAAAATATAGCGATTTCGTAGGTTTACAAAAATACACATATGTTTATACAGTTTTAGAATTAGTTTTTTACAAGATCGACTAAATTCGCCAAGTTTATGTTAAATATATCAACATCACTTTAGTACTGATTTCCCATAGTGTGAAATCGTTGTATCGGAGAGTGGGCTAAGTAGTTCCGCTTATGAAAGCTACAGTATAATAGTGTATTTTTATGAGTTGCAGGAGTTTACAACAGTCGAATTTAAAGTTCAGTATTTTGAAAAAAATATATATTTTACGTATGTCCTCTAGTGTGTGTACTTTTAGAATATTTAATAGTTAATTATGTATTTTTTTTTTAGCTTTATGAGTAAAAACTCAAATTATAATATTTAATTAAATGAAGACAATATTTGCAAAACTCAATCAAAATCTGAAGACAGAAAAATCAGAAAAAAGATATTGGTTCCACTGGGGAATATAGTGTTGGCAGTTCTTAGTCGAAGAATGATGATACAGTTAAAAGTGACCGAATTGGAAATGGGTTCCATAGCTCAAACGGTAGAGCAGTTGGCCATGAATGCTAAGGTGTCTGGGTTCGAGTCCCAGTGGAACCAATATCTTTTTCTGATTTTTCTGTCTTCAGATTTTGATTTAGTTTCGCTAATATTGTCTTCATTTAATTAAAAATTTATTACGTTTCAAGTCTTCTAATGGGATATTTGTTTTGTATTCGCTCAATGTTATTAATATGAATTTTGTAAGATAGAGACCAAACTACCGAGTTATATTCCAATAGGCTTCTAACTAGAGATACATATAATAATTTAAATGCCTGTATGGAATTAAAGTTTTTGGTTGTTCTTAATCGTTATAGATCCGATTATGATGATATTAATAATAACAGCAATGAGAAACGCCCTTGAGGTGATTTAATTGTCAAACTAATACGTACGTACAAAATATAATAGCTTAAAATTATTGAATTGTAGTAATTATTGATCTAAATTGCTAAAAAAACAAAAATCTAGGAAGCTAAAAGTTACCTCGGTGGAACTCGTGAATAACGAGGAAGTATTCCTCATGTGAGGTTTGAAAGCGTTTAAAAGGGCTCACAGTATATTAATTATTGGCCTTCGACACATAACATCCTTATTTTCCAATCTATTTGGAACTACTGAAGCAATTTTGCATGAACGTGTGTTCATAATGTGTGACGCCTTCAGTTCAGTTCCTGATTTCTTCGAACTAATTTAAATTAAAGAAACCTCCTTTTTGAAATAAAAACTTCTTTGGCACTTTAAACCGCTTTATTTGAAACTCGTTGAAACAAAAAAGCGACACTAAAAAGGGTGACCGGCCAACTCAGAATGAAACCAACTCAGAACCACCTCGGAAAGATCAATAAGAGTGATGATAAAAAATATTAAAAAATTGGTCAAATAGGTTAAGTTAGGTAAGGGTTACCGGCTATTTTAAAATTATTTTTTCATAGCTTTTCAAGACCTTTCGCAGGTAGTTCTGAGTTGGTTTCATTCTGAGTTGGCATGGAACCCTAAAAAGAGACAAACACATACATCTATAGTATTTAGCCTGCGAGAGAATGAGATAGAATAATCGGTCTCCTCTCTGTGCGGTGCTTCGTAGCCTCCCCACTCTTGTCTCTACTTTAGGGTGTTGTGTCATTTAACATATAACTGCATACTCAATTCAAATTTTCGGAGTTGTATGACCAATCAAAAGGGCGATCGAAATACTGTTGTTCATTTTAATTATTCGTAAAACGAGAACCTTTAAATATGAAAAGATAAGCGTAAGTTAAAGCGCTGTCTGCGATTTTTGAGGTTAAAACTTCTTTAGCACCGTTGTGATTTGAAACTCGATGAAATGTAAGAGCGACACTAAAAAGAGATTTAACTTTAGATATTTAATTTAGAAAGGATTTAACCTGTGAGATAATGAGATAGAATAATCGGTATCCTCTTTGTACGGTGCTTCGTAGCCTCCCCACTCTTGTCTACTTTAATTTTTTGAAGGTCTCACTTCTATCGCCTGTGAACTGCACACATCTAATGTTTTAATCTAAGATAGCCACCGAATTGGTTACAATTGTTTCCTTGACAACAAGACTCTGAAAGAGATGTTATCCGATTGGTGCATGTATATATTTAATGCGTCAATTTTAATTAAATTTAACATTAGAATTTCCGTAAATAGAGTACCTTAAAAATAACCTTCGAGATTATTTTTGATGTACGTAGAGAGCTATTTTATCAAATATGTTCGTTATCTTTTGCTTTTTCTTTTCTCTTTGCTTCCTGGAAAAAAAAAATATTGTGTTTTTCATACATTTGATCGTTATCAGGTAATTTTTTTTACTTGCCGACTCGGCTTCGTACCGCCTCAGAATCAATAACTGTTGTGTTAACATATTAGCTGACTTAAATTCAGTTTTTTTATTAAATTAAAAATTACATAGTGAAGCAATTATCGATGCGCAACTGTCGTGTTATGTTTTTTGTCAGTATCAGAGCGTTGTGTACGGATTTATATTTTTAGTGATTTTTTTATTTTTCAACTTACTTACGGGAATTTTTTTTTCAATTTATGTATACTTGTGAGGGTGATTCATTTTTTTTTTAAATTTATTATTTCATCAATGTTTATATGTTTCATTTTAGTCGATTTTTTTAACTACCATACTAGGCTATTGCCCGTGTTGTGGTAGTCATACATGAAATATTATTTTATTTAAACAGATAATAAAATATAAGAAGAGGAGAGAAAAATAGAACATATTTAAGTATAAAAAAAAACTTAAAAAAATACTAATACAAATAAAAATATAAACAGAAAGCTGAGAAATACAGAATAACAAGATATTTTAAAGAAGATTGAAATAAAAATTGATAAGTATTATTCTTCTTGAAATAAAAATAAAACTATTCTTCTACACGAGAGTACATGTTTATGGTCACTTTCGAAGTTCGTTCTACGAAAGAAATTGAAAAATAGATGCATTAGAATAAGTACATTTTTTAAAAATTAATATTATTATTTTATAATACTATATTATATTAAGCTCTTATGTGTTGTTTAAAGAAATCTCTTCCCTTTTCAAATATCCAATATTTTATACAGACTTTAAAGAGAGATTTAGAATTATGTGGCTTTATATCGGCACTCAAAGCATTGCATATTTTAGGAGCGATATACCAGAATTGACGTTGAGCGAATGAGGTTTTAGTTTTAGGGACCACGCAACCCAGGTTTGATGAGAAGCGGGTGTGTGCTTGATGTTGTGGAGCCATCAGTAAGTTTTTTTGCCATATATAACATATACTTCTCATAGTAAATAACTGTCGAATATCTAAGACCTTGATTTTAGCAAAGAGTTCCTTTGAGGATGAGGATGAGGATGGGTAGGTTGGCATTTAAATATAATCCTCAAAATTAGTTTTTGAACTGAAATAATTGGATTGATAATGGTTTCAGCACAACCACCCCATCCCACAATACCATATGTTGCTATGGATTGGAAAAGGGAAAAGTATACACTTCTTAGGGTCTGTAAATCTAGGATGGACCTAAGGGAGCAGAATATATGGCAGAGTTTGCGGAGTTTTTTACTGTGTCACCGATATGGGCTTCCCAACGTAGTTGGTTGTCTATGATTATCCCCAGATATTTAACTATCTTTGATGATTTAAGGATAGAACAAGTTCAATTTATATGAGATGTGGTTTCTGGATTGTGCAAATTGAGTGAACATGAGTGAATAAAATATATCATATTAGAATAAGTTAACAATAATAATCTAACCGAAAATATGAAAGAGAACAAGACACAGAAAAAGACAATGGTCGCAACTGGGACTCGAACCCAGACCTCTCCGTCTAACCGGAACGAGCGCGTTAACCAATTTCGCTATTGGCCCCTTCTGTCAAAGCCGTCATATTTGTCAATCTCATATTTTCAAATTGTAGAATTACATTATTATCAACTAATTATTTTTCTCCATGAGTGAATGATTGGTTTAGAGCAGTTGTTAGGTATATTATGTTGACGTTTAGAAAATGTCATGTATTGGGTTTTGTCAGTATTAAGTGTGAGGAGGTTAGTGTCAAGCCAATGTTTTACTTTTATTAGACCAATATTAGGTTTGTTAATGACTGATCGCCATGTTTCATCTTCGAATATTAAGACCGTGTCATCGGCAAATGATAATATTTTTCCTCCAATATTCATGGCACATAGTGAGTCATGTATATAAGAAATAAAATTGGTCCTAGTATGCTGCCTTGGGGTACACCATAGGACACAGGTAATTTATTGCTTATATGCATTTTGTCAGATTGGATGAGAGTTCGGTTTGTTAGATAGTTTTAAAGCCATGTATAGGCTACTCCAGTTATTCCAACCTGCTGCAGTTTTTTTAGCAGTAAGTGATGTGAAACCGTATCAAATGCTTTTGCGACATCGAGAAAAACAGCAAGCGGTTTGCGACCAATGTCAAGACTATAGGAAACGATCTTTGTGAGGGCAGCTATTGCATCTGAAGTACTTTTACCTTTGTGAAAGCCGTATTGATTGTCCGATAATATTTTGTTATCTTCGAGAAACTTACAGAGTCTATGTTTCACCGCTTTTTCTACAATTTTAGATATTATGCTTAGTAAGGACATCGGTCGGTAGTTATTTACAAATAATTTGTCTCCCACTTTAAAGATTGGAATCAATGTGGCCTGTTTTAGGGAGTTGGGAAAAATGCCAGTTTTGAAGCTTAAGTTGATTATGTGTTTAAGAGGGGATGCGATGTATTTTTGAATGTTTTTGATAAATTTTTTTTGTCGAGATATGATCTATTCCCGCGGAGTTACTGTTTTTAAGAGATGCAAATATTTTTTGCTAAGTTGGGTCCAATGTTAGAGAAAAATTGATTGAAATGATAATATATTTTTTCAGGGTCAGAATTTACGTGTATTGTTTGGTCTTCGATATTAATTTTAAAGTTAGTTTTATTAATATTGGCTATATCTATATATATTATTACATGCATAAATTATATCTAATATTGAAAATATTATTGTAGTTTCTCCTATAAGTGTACTATCCATTAAAAGTTCACACTTCTAAACACATAATCTAACATAACTTCATATCTTTGTTGTAAATCTTATTGTAATTATTCCATCTTGTTATCAGGTACCTGGTTTACACTTATCAATACTACCATAGAGTTAATACTACTAACTTACCTACATATCATACTCCGTAAATCTGAATATATTATATGTTACCAGGTTAATTCGGTAAATCCGATTATTATATATGCTACCAAATTACTTTTTCTACATTGTCAAAAAAATTATTGTACATATATTTGTTATATATACATTTTCTTTACTACATAACTTTCTTTCAGAGAAAAATGAAATTTTTTGTTTTTTTTTGTTGTTTTTGTTATGTATTTATGTACATTTCTTGGAATAATATGAACTAAACCTGTCAATTTGTCTGTCCTGGAACGGGAAACTTTCCTAGTTGGACAGGCAAAGCTTCCAAATATGCAATTTGTACTTTCCTTTGTATCTATAATAAATAAATAAATAAAAATAAATAAATCTTTTATGTTATTTTAATTTTTTTTATCACCGGTAGCTTCATTGATTTTTTTTTGTAATAATCCCTATTAACATTTTCGATTATTTTTTTACAGTTGTTTCTATAACGTTTGTAGAATATGTATGATTCATAGTAACTTGGGTTTTTCCTACAGAAGTTGTGTATCTTATCACGCTTTCTGATACAGTGGAGAACACCAGTAGTGATCCATGGTTTGAGTTTTGTGTCCCATCGTTTTATTTTACTTTTTGTATATGATGTTGCAATGGCCAAGTGTTTATGTAAAGAATTTACAAACAATTCACATGCAAAGGTGGTATCAGTACAAGAATAAATAACTTCCCAGTTTTCTTCAGAAACAAATTTAGGAGAATTTCATAAGAAATTTTTTCTTAATTATAATTATTGTATTTTTCCTTTGGAGGGTTGCAGACATACGTTCACCGTTTGTCACATTTTCGACTATTGACATTTAGTGTGTAAGAAAGAGGGGCAGCATTATAAACAAAAGCAAAAGAATCAGCGCATTGACATTTAGAGTTTTTAAATTTTTGGAATTCACTCACTTCTCAATATTATACTTACCTATCACAACATTGGTGCAGCTCTTTCAAAATATGAGAATTCGTTCCATACAAAATGAATGAGGAAAAATAATTTTATTCATAAATGTTTTGTCGTGAATTTTTCCAGTGTTTTAATAGCTATTCTGCTATACGGGGCAGAGACAAATTCAACAAATCAAAGATATTAAAAATCGGTCCAGCCGTTCTTGCGTTATAAATGGTGTAACTAACCCGACTTCTTTTTATATATTAAGATTTCGAATCGGAAAAAATCTAATGTTGTCGGTTTCTTTTTTCAATTAGTAGTTTTTTTTATTATTTTAAGTTAATATTTAATTTAAAATTTATGTTTTTCCTTCGAAATTGTTTTTTTTTTTTAAATTACATATTAAACTTACTCTATTATTTGTTGACTGAATACTTGTAATAAATGTTTAACAAAGGACCTAATCTGTTTTTTTTAAGTCAAAAATAAAAAATAATATGTGTATCATTTTGGCATGATGGGTTCATTAACATAAACAGTAAGCTGAAGAAACAATAGTTGAGATGGTATGGTCACATAAGACGGAGACCACCAGATCACACAGTGAAGCTGGCAATGTCTATGGATCTTCATCGACAGTTATCCAGAAGAATACCAAAGAACTCCTGGATGACTCAATGCTCCAAAATATTACAGAGAAACGACCTGGATGAAAGTGATACCCAGAACCGAAGACACTACAACCTGAGAACGAGAAGAGCCGACCCCGACAGCCTACCTAGGCAATGAGTTGAGACAGTGCGAGGAAGAAGAGGATTCGTTAACAAAACAAATCATTCCCTCGACCTCAAATCATTACAAATTCGTTTAACCAAAATGTTAGTTAAGTAATCTATAAACGCCATCGGTGGTCGAGGGGTAAGGCTCTCGACTAGCAATCTAGCGGTCGCGGGTTCATATCCAGGCGCGCAAGTAAATTGTATTTGATTAATTTGTACAGCTTATTATTTAAAAATGGTAGTATTTTTTGTGGCACATTCCAGAGAGAAATGGTATGGCCATGGTTAAAGACCACCATTCAGAATTTAAACCAGATCTGAATAGCTAGGACCCCTTCCTTTTTTTCACCATCTCCTTCCCTTCCACACTACATTCAGCCCCACAACGTTGGAGATGCGATAGTCTCACTGTTGAGACTTGTGCGGAATTAACGTAAAAAAAACAATGAAAATGCACATGTGTTTTTCTAAGACAATAATTGTAAATGCATGCAAGAGTCTCGAAGATGCAGTCGTTAAATCAAACAGCTTCATTTGTAATTATCGATCGGTTTACTATAAAGGTCCATTAGCTGCAAAGGCCAACGATAACACCTAGCATTGCAATAGCAAGCAATGTCCAACAACCAAACACTGAACAAATAACCGGGATAGAAGTGTAATATCTTTAAGCCAGCAGTAGTAACAATTTTATCTTACTTCAGGTGAATTTGATCAAACCTTTTCAAAACATATTGCAATTTTTGTTGAAAAGTACTTAGTCATCCAATATTTTGAACACGTTGCTCGTCAAACTGAGATCTAGAACCCGGAGAAACTCGTGGTCATCGCCAAAGTGTTCGAGTGTGATCAAATCTTTATTTATTTTTAACTTAATGGGTAAAACCTCGCATTGTAATATTTAATTAAAGTAAGATAATATTAGCGAAACTCAATCGAAAATCTGGAACAAGAAAATCAGAAAAAGATATGGGCACATCTGGGACTCGAACCCAGGACCTTCGGCTTTCCGGGCTGCAACTCTACCAACTGAGCTAATGTGTCCCTATTCGATTCGGTCATATTTAATAATAATAATAATAATTGGATAATAATAAAAATATTACCATTTGTTATTTCGGCTACTGGCATTATACCTAGCTCTTTCATTCAAAATTTAGGCGTATTAGATTTGTCAAAAAATTTGTACATAAAAATGCAAAAGTCGGTCATTTTAAATACATGTAGGATTACGAAAGATTTTTTAAATATTTATATTGAGGGATCAGTAGGATTTATCAGACCAGTTAGGATTTCATCAGAGCCGAACCCTCTGATATGAAAATATCTGGAGTCGGTGAAATATTTTCCCATTATGTTTCTGGTGGATTGACATATTGTTCTTGTATTGTTTTGTATTTATTATACTTATATAGTGCACTTACATTGCGTGAATTTACTAGATATTCATTTGTGGAAAAGTGTGTGGAAGGGTTTAGTCTTTCATTTGGGAAAGATTTAACCCGGACATAAAATCTGGAGCACCGTAAATAGAGCGCCGTTTTTGTGAAAAATCACCTCAAGGGCGCTGTACAATTTATTCATAATTCTTAGGTTCTATCTAATTTTAATATTTACAAATGGATACAGAAACATACTTACCTGCAGGTCACTTCCGATAAACACTTTAATTAGAAAGTTTGTGCTTGGAGAAGATACGGCTTTGCACGCGGAGGACATTATATTTAAAACACCGGACATTGCATGATTTTACATTTGCTACCCCCATCACTATAAGTATTACATTTTAAAAGATTAGTGGAAAAAGTGGAGTTGATAATATCAAAATATGTATTTTAAAAGACTGGAGAATTCAGGACTCTTTAGGGCTGGAGAATGTTACTGAAATGACCTTTAAAAACGCTTAGCTGTATCATTTAGCTGTATCATTCTTCGATTAAGAACTAATTTATCACAACGATCTTATTTCTCTTCATTTTCTTAACGTATATTTTATCGGCTGCTTTCTTGGTTTTATCTACTCGTAGAAAACCTAAAATAAATATTATTAAATATTCCTCCCCCATATTATCAGTTGGGTAAATTTTGTAGATATCTCGAATTCAAACAAATATGAATGTATATTGTCACAGTCGATGTTCGCGACTCTCCACGCATCGCAGAACCGCGAGGAGTGAAGCCGAATCACTATTTTTCATTCATCTTTACCATGAATCAGTTCAAATTATGAATACCTAAAATATGATTTTGATAAATTAAAGCTTTTCTTATCGTTTCGCTTGAGTGAAATTCAAAAATTGATCATTACAACTTGTAAATTACAAGCGTGATTTGTTGCGCTACCTCCTTCTTTAAATTCGGACGGCGTTACAGTGTATCGTATGTATAAATTCGTAAACTACTAAAAAAGTATTCTTTCAATAGAAATGTATGAACGCACATAAGGCACAACTTAAAAATCAAATTATTGCCTACAAATGTGGCGATTAAGGCACACTAGGAACATGCACCTTTTTGAAGTGAAAACTTCTTTACCACCGTTATGATTTGAAACTCGATGAAATGGAAACAAGCAACACTAAAAAGAAACAAACTCATACAACTATAGAATTTAGCCTGCAAGAGAATGATATAGCGATAAAGTATTTATTTATTTCACAGGTACTCGGTTTCAATATAATACGATTAATCCACAGTCCCACTTAAACATCTTTTGGTGAAGTGCAGGGTTTTTTCAGTTAAACGTATTGAAAGAATTGCCCCCCTTTACTGCAGTAAAATTATCCAGCCCCCCCCCCCCCCCCCCCCGCCCTACCCCCCCCCCCCCCCCCCCCCCTGAAACGAAATTTAATTAATAAATTTAAAAATTTCCTCCATTTACGCAGCAATGTATTTCCTATTGCAAATAAAAAATTATGAGAAATATAAATAAAACCCATTATTATTAGATAGTATTATGGCGTCAGTTTTAATTTTTTGCATGAAAGTGTAGTTTATTTTACAGAAATTGTCAAATGTTTGCACCTTAAGTAAGTGTGTCAATGGATCAGTGTTCATAGCTCGTGAACGAGATTATTTTCTATTTTGAAACAATGCCCACTCGAACTTCTGCAGCGCCCCATAAATGCTAAAAATTTAAAACCACCCCCCCAGACCTCCAAAACGCCCACAGGGGGGCACTCGCCCCCCGATAAGAATCACTGATCTAGTGGTATAAAACGCCTGACGAAACTTAGCGGCCAGAGACACTCAGCGAACCAAGGGTCGAATCCTACGAATTCCAAAAAATATAAAAAAAATTGTAAAATCAATATTCAATATTCAAACCACTCCAAAATGAACAGGCAAAGAAAACACAAAAGAAAACGACTCCGAAGAAGAAAACACAAATACTAATAAGATGATCAAATGTACAGAAAAAGGTGCACTAGAATTCGACGACAAAAATATGGAAAAAATTATCCTTCACATTGTTAAAAAAAAGTGCTTCATAGTCTTCACACTCTTGTCTACTTTAGTTCTTTAGCGCGTGTGAACTGCACACTCTGATTTTCTTACTAGTGGCATTCTCTCAAGTGTTTAACAAGAAAAATGTTTTCTGTTTAACAAGAAAATTGTCGCAAATTGTAGAAAATCGTCGGCAATGAAGGCAACGGCTAACGTAAGACACATGGCACTTCTAGTAATTTTCTGTTCAGTAAATACAAGCAGAGCACTAAACTTGGTAAGGTGTTTTTTACCTGTACAAAAGTGAATGTCTGCGGGCAGTATCTGGCTGTTGGCAGCTGGTAGCATTAGGTACTTACTTACCGGTACTCGCGACTATTGGCTAATTTAATAAACTACTCAACTGGGTTCTAGCCATATGATTTGTATTACTTCAATCTCAATAAAGGCAAGAATTTAACGTTGAATTTATGTTTCAAATTCCTGCTAGAATAATTACGTGTCTGCTATCTAATACTCAGGATGGGTTGTTTCACAGAATTTGAACAATTCGTTCAATTTTTTAGTTCATTTTCAGATTCCGTGTAAGTTTTATTCAAGTTCCGTAATTATTTCAGTTCTCCAAAGCCTCATAATAACATTGAAACAGAATTTGAAAGGAACTTTCTCAAAATTTGATAATCAGCTTTGAAATTTGTATGAAATAACTTTGCCCTTAGAATTCTACAGATAAGGGTCTGCTGCTTTTAGCGCACATCCTTGAAAAATCACGGTATATTATGAAATGATTTTATTTGACCTAAAATTAACCCACATAGCCCGTACCCAGTGGCAGACCCTTAGATATTGTTACTCTGAGGGCAGACCAAGCCCGTCATGGACTCCGTAAAAAAATGTTAAGGCGGTAGACAACCCTAATAATTTTTGTTTGCTCAAAACTCACATTTTAATAATTTCCGGCCAATTCGTAACTATAATAACTTTATTGTTCAAATCCAGACCAGGGAATGTAAGTTCTTTATATTTAAGATTAATAAAAACAATACCTTACCATTAATATATTTTACGTACAACGATTTTAAAACTTTACAACCCGTTTTTTAACTAAAAAGTTTGCGGTGAGCATTAGATTTTATTTTTCTAGACGACGAATTAATAACTTCGGGGAGTATGCAATAAAATAATATTTGTAACACCTTCTTCAGAATTAATTAAAATGAACCCGGTGGAAAGGTCGAATCTCCAGGCCTGCAAAGGTGATTTCGACAGTACGTCCGTCCAATTCGCCGTGCCGCGAGCGCATATTTGTTAACACATTTTCTTCACTCCAATACACGGGTCACGAGTCGTAATTTGTATACACGGCTTCTTAACTTACGTCGTTAAGATTCGGAATATATTTTAGGATATAGTGTCGTCATACCGAATGTTGTAAGAAAATTCTTAAAATGATGGAGATACAACATTTTATATGAAACCGTTTTAAATAGTTTGTATGAAAAATTTTAACGCGTTTTTCTCAAAACTCGTAACAGACTTTGTCTAGTGAGGTAAAAGAAAACTATGTAAATACATTTATAAAAAATAAACGCCCGGGTTGCCGGCACTAAAACTGACTACGCTTTTCAACCTGGTTGACAACATATTAGAAAAACCATACATCATACAGTCTTAAACTGTTACAAAATTAATACAATGATCAGAATCAGAGAAAGAATCTTTATATCTTCCTTCTTCTTCTTCTCGTGCCCTGCCCGTTCAATGGACGTTGGATATGCGGACTTTGTTTACTGCGGCCCGGAACAGCTCTACAGTAGACTAACCAAACCACTGTCTCAGGTTTTTCAGCCATGATGTTCTCCTTCTTCCAGGGCACCGACTTCCGGCAATCTTTCCCTGCATTATGAGATGCGAGATCTAGTACTTCTCTGGATGTCTCATCACATGTCCTGAATTTTGAAGTTTACGGATTTTTATTGTTTTAATAACTTCTTTTTCTTTATTCATCCGAATCATGACAACTTAATTCGTAAATCTGTCCATCCAGCTTATTTTGAGTATTCTTCTGTAGATCCACAACTCGAATGCCTCAAGTTGCCTTATATCTTCCAAGCATTTTAAATGGTATTCATAGTTTGTAAAAATACCCCATTATGGAAAAATTAAGCTTACTTCGGGCACACGGACACGCCAACAACACACTTCCATCGTTTTATTTCTTCAGTGATTGCGACGTATCGACTCATTACCAATTAATTAAAAACGAATATTTATGTTAATGGAATACCTACTAAGAACATAAAGAAATCATTAAAATAATAATTATGTAACATAGCAAACTACATTTTTTGAATAATAATTATTTACGAATGAAAAGAGTTGAAGAATGACCAAAATAAGCAAAGGTTTAACGAGGACAATGTCAAATAAGTGCAGAGAACGCTTTTAGCAAGACTGTGACAGGCTAGTGAATCACTAATTGTAATTTATTGAGCACTAGATTTTACCCGCGGCTTCGCTCGCATGATATTAGTGGGAAATTGCTGGCATAATTGTTATTATTCTTGCTTTTTTGTCTAATAAAAAATAATTATTGTTTAGTAGAAAATTTCAAAATTTGAGAATGACATTTCGCAAATAAAAATTCTATTTTAGAAAGTATTTAAATTATAGAAATTTATTTTGAGTACCTACTCCCCTAATTTATTCTGATGATTTCGCCTCAAGTATAGGAATTAGTATTTTGATTCATATTTGAATCGAGAGTAACCTAAAGAAATAACAAAATGACAGCCCACGTCAAATAATTACATAGCAACGCTATGCTTTTCGTTCGAACAATAAACATTTTTAGAGATAGGTAGATATTAACTTTGATGCCAACAAAGCACTATGTTTAGGGTGAATTGCCTAATTTAAAAAAAAAACATTGTTTCCAAGGTAACAATTTGTTTGACGTTTGCAATAACTCGATTTTGTTAGGGACAGAAAACGTATGAAAAATAATTGCATAACGCTACAGCTTATTCATAACGCCAGAGCTTACCAATATATATAGCCTATGTTACTCGCAAATAATCTAGCTTTCGACTAGTGAAAGAATTTTTAAATTCTATTCGGTGTTTATTGCGTGAAAGAATAACACTCATCCATACAAACTTTCGCCTTTATAATATCTATAAGACTATAAGATAGCTAAGTCCTGTTTTATCTCGGACTACTCGAGCATTGTACCTTAATTTCGTATTTCTGTAAATACGTACGTTACGTTCCGGTTCCGGATAAAGATGTTGGCGTTTTAATAGGCGTGCGCCGCAGTATTTATCTAGAAGTACCAACTCAGGGGAAAATGCATTGTAGATTATATGATACTACTTTTATAAAAACATATGTTTAAACATATTGTCTGGTAAGACGGTACAATTTACCAAAACATAATTTTGCAAAAAAACAAGTAAGTTTTTACGAAAATGGAATCATTGCGGAAATTCATTGTCAGCAATCGACGGGATAGAAGTTAATTTTTTTTCAGTATTTAAAACACGCATATGCCCAAATATTTTACATAAGTGGATGCTTAAAAACATAATAATAACAAAAATATGATAAAAATAGTAACAAAATACTTAAATAGCTAAATACGCAAAAGTAAACGATAAACAAGAATAGGTAAAAGTTATAATAAAAGGTAAATAGTTATATTAACAGGTCAATAAACAGTTTATTATTGGCACTTGTGCTGATGGGACAAAGATTTAGTAGGTAAAATATTGCCTCTCTTTAAATAAAGGGCTTCATCGTAATATTAGCTTCATATGATTATTGAACTGTTTAAATGGGTTATTAAAATTAATTTAATTATTAGAGCAGTGTATAGTGTTATAATTTCTCAATTTCAATGAAATATCCTGTGTTTGTGAGTTAAGTTTTAATATAGAAACTGTCTTTCATCTCCTTGTTTTTTTATAACAGCTCCACACCGGAGGCCCCGATGAAAATAATTTCCCCCGTAAAACGTCCAATCTTTACCTGCTTTCTGGATCTAAGCAAAGCGTTTGATCGTGTATGTCACAATAAACTCTAGGAAAAACTAAGGAAAAGAGCAGTTTTAGAAGAGTTTTAGCGATTCTTTGAATTTGGAACACGTTGCAAGAAAATGTGGTAAAAAGTATTTTTTTACATCACCTCTACACAGGAGGCCCTGAGGAAAATAATTCCCCTCAGGGCCTACGTCATCTTTGGGGATGCTGTGTGGAGAGTTTTTAAAGGAAAGAAAGTAGAGGAAATTTTGGGAAGGAAAATAGTATGAAGGGTGAGTAAGAAAATGGGGGTCAGTGTGGCCAGGAGTGGCGGGCGCATGAATCCATCCCTCCCACTGCGGGTCAAGGCGATGGATCCGGAAAGTCCTGCTGGAGAGGCCAAATGTTCTCACCCAATCAGGAATAAACAAGTAGACAGACGCATCTGCCGCCAAGACATGGACAAACCTGACCCCACAAACCCGGTCACCAAACGTAGCGAACCAGTTGGAGCGACCTGCTGCAGAGGTGTTGGTTATTCAATACATGATTCCCGGGGCGATTCGCCTCCCAAATTGTTTACATCTGATTTCGAAAATATCAGCGTAAAGCTCTTGCAACGTCGGGGACTTCAGCTAATTTTAACATAGAGCAAAAAAAGACGCCACGTGGCACTCACCTCCTGGTCTGAACGCGGATGAACTATTCACAAAACTGTCACATTAAAAGAAGGACTTTATGTCTAAACTACTAAACAAAGTGTGTGTAAAATAATTCCTATCACATTGAGTTGTGTTTGTCTAAACAATGTACGGAGTTTTACTGCAGTCCTCAATAGCTTGGCCTAAGGCCTTTATGAATAGGCAAATAACTCAATTATTACTTTGATATAATCTGATAAAGACACGAGGCCACGAGGGTCATAGGAATATTTTGAGATTTATCATCTTTATGTCTTATTTTTAGATCGTCTGTTACAGTTTTATGGAAAACTTCCATCGTAAGATAAAACATTTTATCGTTAAAGTTGTTTTCATCAAAAATGTTAATTTGAAAAACAATCTTGAACAGGGGCGGGGAACAAGCGAAGCGGCCCGCAAACATTTTTCGTACGACATGCTGAAAGCACCGCTTTAAAATAATATTTTTTTTTTTAAATTCGGCTGCCAACATAACCATTTCTTCAACCCATCGACATTCAAGAATACATGTAAATGAAACATTTGACAAAGTTCGACGAGACGACGGGTAATTTTTCATTCGAATAACTCTAGATTGCTTTGAGAGAGAATAACTCTAGATTCTAGGAGATTTGGGTTCCAGACGTCGTGTCGTGACGTCTCTATTTTTTAATTCAAGTTCAAATAGAAAACAAATTCATATTTTTTAACCAATGCTAGTGGCTTCTTGTTTATCGGTTATGTACTTGGTAAGTAGAACAACTATCATTATAAGCAATAATTATCAGCCTGAAACAATCATCTACATTGAAAAAATCTTCCGAGAAAAGATACTGGCCGTCAACGGGACTCTAAACCGTGTCCCTTTGATTGCCGGTCAAGAGCTCTATTGCTTATTGCTTATAATAATTGTTACCCATTGTGCTATGCATAAAAATCTTGTCTTAAACGTTAGTTTATCAATTAAAAATAATAAAGAACAACTATCGTGAACAAAACATAATACTTATTTTTCCATGATATTTTTATTATCGGCTCTATTCCAAGAAAATTGTTAGGAAAACGTGATCTTTGAAAATTCATAGATAATTTGCAGAATTAATCTATCTAATTATAAACCAGTCGATAAAAAACTCCAGCAGGAAGAGCTTCACGACAAAGCATCTAAAAAGTCACTTGATTTTTAAGAAATTGATGCTAATATACATATCATTACATTACAAAGTATAAAATGAAGTCACTCAAAATGTTTGTGCGGTTAGATATTTTAAACTAAGCAACATATTTTCATGCGGTTTTCACCAATAAATAGAATGATTCAAGAGGAAGGTTTATATGTATAATACATGCTTATTATAGTAGATAAAAGCCGATAAATTCAAATATTCAATTCAAGCAGCGGGCAGCGGGCAACTGGCAAGCGGGTGGTGTGGATTTAATAAAGGTTGGGTAATGGCGTTGTGTTTCGTTAGCCACAGCAACGTGTGGCTGGGTCTGCTAGTAATTTATAAAATGAATCCAATTTGTTTGTACTTAAAATGTTTGCTCTAAAGCAAAGCATCTTGTTCCGCTAAAATTTCCCTATCGAAGACATCATCTGGCTTCATAAAATTTGAACAGCTCCTTCTGTCTGTTATTTCTGGATCAGTGCAGTTATTTAAAAACTCTTCAATTATAATTATAAGTCAAAATATGAGAAGTCATATTGTTAGCTGAAATTAAAATAGTAGTGTTTTTTTTCATTAAAAGGTGATGAGGAGACCGTAGGACTCCACAAGGAAAACAATTTCCCTATAATGTTTAGGGATGCTGTGTGGGCGGCCTTTTTGAGGATAAAGGAGGAGTGAGCATGGGTTTTGAAGAGACCCCTGTTGTAAGAGGGAAGAAACACACAGGCAGCTGTTGAATTCAAGAACGAATCGTTCTACAACTGTGTAGAAATGTTGGGCGAGTGTTTCCCGACTGTACAATTAGGAGATAAGAAGAATACTAGTCACTTTTAAATGGTTAATAGAACATTGACTCCTAACCTTATTTGTGCCATGCCCCAATTAAACTGAATGAATATAAAAATATCAAAAGCAGATACCAACTCTATGCGCAGCAGGTGGAAATTTGTCTATATTTAGCGTAGTGGCACAAAGCGCCTGACGAATCTTTGCATATATTCAGCCGACCAGGGGTCGAATCCTGGGAAATCCAAAAAAAAAAAAAATTTTTTGTAAAATTAATTTCCAATCTTCAAACCTCTCCAAATTGTACAGGCAAAAGAAAACGGCACCTAGCAACTCCGAAGAAGAAAACATAAATACCAATAAGATGACCAAATGTACAGGAACAGTGCACTGGAAAAAAGGTGCCCGACAAAAATATGGAAAAAATCATCCTTCGCATTGATAAAAAAAAGTGCTTCATAGTATCCCCACTCTTGTCTACTTTAGTTTTCTGAAGAGTTCACTTCTACCGCGTGTGAATTGCACACTTATTTTTGATTTTTTTTCGTTTACAACTTGTAGGTTATTTCTGCAAAGAAATACCTAATATTGAAAAGGATTTTTTTTTCAGTGTGTTGATTCTATTAAAACGTAAGTTCAATCCATGTTTAGCCAAGTATCGATAATTGTATATCATTACTTTATCGTGTTGTGTACTTAGGTATGTAGATATAAACTGGATTAAAAGAATAATATTTAAAAAAACAAAAACAAAAAACTCCAAGACGACTACAAAAATGCGGGCTGTTTGGTTGTCGCAAGACCAAAAAAACTGTAAATATAACAAAAAATTTCATAGAAATCAATAAAGTGGATTTCTTTGAAATTAATACTGGTAAGTGCATTGGGAGATTTATTTTTCAGTAATCTATTACGTTGTAAGGACAGGTAGGATTATTTCACGATGTTAGATAATTCTCAGAAAATATTTATTATAAGAAAATTATCAAGAAAACGTGAACAATAATAATCGTGTGTTCTAAAAATCAAACTACCTATTTACCTCCTTTATTAACCACACAGATCTGTTATTGTCAAATCAAGAACCGGTAAACCGTTGTTACATCTCTCGTTTAAACATAGTCTATCTCGGGATAGGTAGTCTGAATTTTTAACAAACAAGTTCTAATTTTTAAATGTGTTATTCTTCTTCTTCGTGTACCCTATCAGGTCCCCCCGACGCACGCGACGTTGGCGATGACTCTGTTAATGTATCTCCAACTTGCGCTGTCCGGAATAGCTCCTCCATACTTCTAATACCGGTCCACTCTCGTACAATTCGCAGCCAAGACATTTGTTTCCTGCAAGGCCCTCGGCGACCCTCTATCTTGCCATTTTATAATTGAAGCAAGTGATATATATTTGTGTTAAAAAATAATGTTTAATATTATAGGTGGGTAAGTATCTGCTCTATCGCTAGTCTGAATTCTTTACACAATTACAATTTTTAAAACTACACTTGAATTCGTAGCAATTTTATTTTTATACGAACACTTAACAAGAGTCCTAACCGCTTGGATCCAGTGAGACTATGGCACCCATAATTGGTGTAGGTATGTTGTGAGGCTGATGGTAGTGGAGAGGGAAAGGAGATGGTGGAGAGGAAGGTTGGGACGTACCTAGCTATTCAGATCTTTTTACATGAATACCTCACAAGAGTCCCAACTGCTCCCGTCTGAAGCCAGTGAGACTATGGCATCCCCAATTGGAGAATGTTGTGAGGCTGAGGGTAGTGGGGAGGGGAAGGAGATAGGGAAGAAGAAGGTGGGGAAGTACCTGGCTATTCAGAGCTGGTCACCAAACACGGCTAATGCCGTTTCAAGCAACGTTTCAATTCTGAATGGTGGTCTTACACCAGGGCGATACAGAGAGTATCTTCCACTCTGGATCGTGCCGCAAACATACTATTAATTATTTTAGATCAGATCAGAGATTCACTGAGTGACTGCCGTCCGCGACAGTCGCTTTTGGAGACACTCCGTTTTTCGCCCCCGAATCGCTCTGTCTGGCTTGTGTGCGCACGGCCAGACACCTGCTTCCCGCACAGGCGCCCGCGCCACCAACTGCCTTTATCAAGGCAACATAGAAGGACGACCTGGCCCCACCGAGAATTTCCCACAAGACCATCCTCATCCCCATCCAGAAGAGGAAGAACAGGACCCCCGCCGTGCGGATGTTCCCCGGACGGTTCGCAGACCCGAAGGAATTTCCGATAATAATCCCCCCGGGCGCCCGTCAATACAGTCGCCGGTCCAAAACCGGGACTATCAAAGTCACGATCCCCGCTCCCGAGCCCCTGGAGAGCCAGCCTGACCCGACCGAGAAGCCGACAGCCATCCCCCTGCCGCCCCCCAAGATGCCCGAGACCGGCCCAGCACCCGGAACCAGCCGCCCCCCAGTAGGGCCAGCTTCGGGCTATGTACCGCCCCCCAGAGCCAAGCAGCCCGCTCAGGAGATGACCTGCCAGGAGGAAGGTTGGACGAGGCCCTCCAACCCCGTCAAAAGGCCCCTGTCACCGCAGGAACCCCGGGCGGTTGTTATCGGCAACCGCTTCGGCAATCTGAACGAAGTAAGTGAAGGCGGCGGCGCACCGCAACCAAAGCGCCAAAACACTAATAACTATATTTCTCCTTCCGCAGGTACCTCGAGCGCGGCGAAGAAGGACCGAGTCCCCCCGGTTGTGATGACCCTGGGGAATCTTACCCACGCCCAGATAACCACAGCGGTGCAGGGCCACATCGGGCACCCGAACTTCACGTTCCGCTACAACCGAGGCGGGACAGCGAACATCTTCGTGCGGAGCATGGCGGACCACCGTGCTCTCACCAACGGGCTGCGGGCGGAAGCACGCGGCTTTCACACCTACACGGCGGAGGCCGAAAAGTTAAAAAAGGCGGTAATCAAGGGCCTGCCTAACGTGGACACAGAGGAGATTGCTGCCGACCTGTCAGACCAAGGCTTTGCACCGGTGAAGGTGATTAAAATGACAACCACATCGGCGGAGTATCCGATGTACCTGGCCACCTTCAATAAGGAAGCGAACATGGGCCAGCTGAGGGCAGCAGTCAAGTACCTGTGCCACTGCAGAATACGCCTCCAGAAGCACAGGAGCAATCACCTCCAACATGGGACGCAGTGTTATCGCTGCCAAAACTTCGGGCACGGATCCCGAAACTGCGCTCACACCGCGAGGTGTGTGAAGTGCTTGGTGGAGCACGCCTCGGCCGAGTGCCCCAAGACCACCAGGAACGAGCCCGCCGCGTGCTGCAACTGCGGAGGCCCCCATCCCGCTAACTTCAGAGGCTGCCCGAAGAGGGTCGCCTACGTCGCCTCGCTCCAGCAGCACCAGCGACAGCCCCAACTTCAGGCCCCAGGAGCCAGCAGGCCACATCCTCAGGCGCAGCAGGCGCCGAGGACAGATGGACGCAGCTGGGCCAACGTAGCCGGCGGAAGGAGCGAGGAGCGACACGAGGAGCAGCCCCGCTCACAGCCCCGCACGCAGCCCCGCACGCAACAGCCCGCAGGAGAGGCTAGAAGCGATGCCCAACTGATGATGGCCCTGCTCGAGGGACTAGATCGCCTGCGACCGGAGCTGGCCGCAGCTTCCAGCGAAGCTGCGAGAGCCTGGATCCTTATGGGTCTCATCACGTCCACCATCGATGTCTAATCCCGAGATGGTGAACGTTCTCCTGTGGAATGCCCATAGCATCCGCTTCAAAATTGACGAACTACTCGTACTGGCAAATAACACCAATACTGATATCATTCTCATCTCAAAAACACATTTAAAACACAACACACCGCTGAGAGTGCCCGGCTTTGAAGTTCACCGAGACGACCGAATGGAAGGAAAAGGCGGAGGCACCGCCATGTTCGTTCGTCAATCCATCACTTCTACAAGAATCCCCACTCCAAAGCTGAAATATACTGAAGCCACAGTTATCGAAGTCATCATAGAGGATAGAGCGCATACCTTCATCGCCGCCTACTGCAATGATAGCAACTGTCTTGTGAGAGAAGATCTGGATAAACTACTCAATTTGCGCCCAATTGTTGTATTAGGAGGAGATCTCAACGCCAAACACAACTATTGGAATAACTACAGAGGCAACGCGAACGGTAAAACGCTCTTCACGCATATGCAGACGCATAACTACTCGATAATGGCACCGGACAAACCAACATTTCACTCGGCAAGCGCAAAGTACCCCAGTACTTTGGACATCGTACTCGAGAAAAATGCCAAGACGATCTCGCCACTGCGCACGCTGGATAAACTGTCATCGGACCACCTGCCCGTGAGCTTCAGTATTGGAGGAACGACTTTAAGGAGCCCCAGAAAACGGCGAAACTACAAAGATGCCGACTGGGAAGGATTCAAGAAAGAGATAAACGAACGAATACATCTCACATCGGAAACTCTGCGCTCAAAGGAAGAAATCGACGAGGCCGCAAGCACTCTCACCGAAATCATACAACATGCCCAAGACATGTTCATACCGCTCAAAGAAGAACAGACATACACGGTCAAGCTTCCCGAGCACGTCTTATCGCTCATTAAGGAGAAAAATCGCCTGTGACGCATCTACCATCAAACACGCGACGGCTACTTCAAAACGGCCTACAACACTCTACAGCGAGAAATCAAGCAAGAAATCACCGATCTCAGACGCCAACTTTGGACGAAGAAAGTTACGTCACTCACGCCCAAAGATAACAGCCTATGGAAAATGGCGAAAGCTCTGAGACACCAAGATCACACGATACCCCCGCTTGAGAAGCTAGACGGCTCAGGGCTGGCACTTTCAATGGAAGAAAAGGCAAACGCGCTCGCCGACGGATTCGAGAGAGCCTACGCAGCCACGGACCTATCTGACCCGGAAACGGACAGACTAGTAGAAGAATCTCTACGAGATCTCGAACAAGCAGAACAGACGAGCACAGCCGATATCCATTTCAGCACACCGAGCGAAGTAGCCGTCATCATCAGGCGATTGAAGACAAATAAGGCGCCGGGAAGCGATCAAATACACAACATTCTACTCAAACATCTACCGCAGAAAGCCATCATTTACATAACAAAGCTGTTCAATGCCTGCCTCATCATCGGACATTTCTCTCAGATCTGGAAAACGGCGACCGTGCTGCCCTTCTCCAAACCAAACAAGGACAAGAGGCAGCCGACAAACTATCGGCCGATCAGTCTACTCTCCACGCTGAGCAAGGTATTTGAACAGGTTATACTCAACAGGCTGCTACCACACCACGAAGACAACAACACTTTGCCAGACGAGCAGTTCGGATTCAGAAAGAGGCATTCCACCACCCA
Source organism: Limnephilus lunatus (assembly GCA_917563855.2). Lineage (NCBI taxonomy): Eukaryota > Metazoa > Arthropoda > Insecta > Trichoptera > Limnephilidae > Limnephilus > Limnephilus lunatus. The sequence goes on from OU830596.1 coordinate 10,403,481, forward strand.
TCAACTGACCAGAGTAGCGGAATTCATCGCCAGAAGGTTTAACGAAAATCGCTACATCGCCGCCGCACTGATAGACTTGGAGAAGGCATTCGACACCGTTTGGATCAGAGGGCTACTGCACAAGCTGCACAGAACAAACACGCCCATATACCTAACGAGACTGATTCAAGAATATCTCAAAGACAGATCCTTCAGAGTCTTCCTCAGGAATGCGCTATCGACAATACGTGAGATTCCAAAAGGCGTGCCACAAGGGAGTCTACTGGGACCTCATCTTTTCAACATCTTCACACACGACATCCCCCGAGACGAGAGATGCAACTTATCCATATACGCAGACGACGTCAAACTTTACGTTTCCTCGCTGAAAGCAGACATGGCGGCTATATACCTACAGAGGGCGCTCGACGCTCTAGTAGAGTTCTACAAGCAATGGCGACTCAAACTAAATGAGGCCAAGACCGAAGTGATCATGTACACGAGGAAACGAAAAAGAAGAACACCCGACGTCAATATCGAAATGGGAGGACACGTCCTAGAATGGAAAGATGAAGTCGTATACCTGGGCCTGACAATGGACTCACGTCTCAACTGGAAATCACACATAGCCAAGACATACGCGAGGGCCAGGAAGGCAATCGGCGCGATGAAGCCCATCTTCAACAGACGAAGTCCGCTACTTCCCAGAACCAAACTCTTGATCTACTACTCGCTCATACGACCGGTACTGACGTATGCTATTCCCGTGTGGAGTAGTATTTCTCATACTGCACATATGAAACTACAGACGCTACAAAATCTCTGCATTAAAATCGCATACAATACTAGAATCAGAACGAATCTCAAAAGACTACATGCCAGAGAAGACAGACCGACCTTGTTTGAACACACGCACAGACTGACAGACCGATTCTACAAATCTCTCAGACATAGCAAAAATAGACTTATCAAAGAAATCGGTCAATACAACGCACCCAGTGACTTTACTTTCAAATATACACACAGACTACCCAAACATATCCTGATGGACCTGGACCACATCTGGTATGAACCAGATTCAGACGCGGACGACTGAGCGAGCAGTAGGTATTCCTAAACACCAGACCCCCCCCCCCAAAACTTATGTTTACATATCTATGTATATATCTATTTAATTTTTGTATAATATGTATGTTTATGTAAGTTTATTATAAATTTCCTATAGTATGTATATATATCTCACATAAAAACAGACACACACACCCCTCACCACACAATGCAGGATTTCATATATTGAAATCACTGAAGGCCGACAAGTTTCAAGTTGACTTTCGGCCGACTCTTCCCGGATGAGGTTTTTCATGGTTTCCTCATTCCCGAAGGCAAATGCGGAAGAGATCCAAATAACAAGGACATGACCGACTCCTTCCCACTCCCAACATAACACAAACAGACACGTATGTATACATGGGCACCTGCTAGTGCAGTAGCAGCTTGATGATGATGGAGCTTAGCAAAACATGCAGTTTTAGTAGGGTTTTTAGATAACAATTTTTCCCTACCGATGAAATACAAGGCCTTTAAGTCTATAATAGCCAGGTAACATTTTAAAATACCCACATGAGGTAAAAATTGCAAGGCGCATATGACGCCGTTTTATTTATAAAGAACATTAACTTTAAATTCAGTAAATTTAAATGATTCATCTCTTCAAGAAACATAAGAATCTAGTAAATGAAAAAAAAAAAAAGATTTATTATTTTAAATGAATAAATTGTGAAATAACACAAATTAATCAAATAAAATTTATTTGCCACGCCGGGATTCGATCCCGCGACCTTCGGTGCGCGAGTCAAGCGTCTTACCGCTGCGCTACGCCGGCCGTCACCAAAGATCTGGTCACCAAATACGGCTAAAGCCATTCCAAGCAACGTTACAAATTTATTTATTTATTTTTTTAGGTTCTTCATAAAACAGTAGTTATATCTACTCCAAATTATTACGGACAAGATTACAAAATTTAAAAGAAAAAAAAGTCCATGGGGGCAGTTTCACTATGTTGCGACGTATGTCAATATATAGTTACTGAATTCTCTGTAGGTAACATTGAAGATGTCGATGCTCAATGCAGAATCGTCAAGCGGTTGAATTGCTCTGTTTAATGGCGCATTCTGAAAGGAAGAAGTTCTCGCTTTTGGAGCATAAAAAAGTTCATGGGATCTCCCACGAGTATACGCGTTAGGGACACATAGGTTAATCTCCTTCAACATAGATGGATTCAGTACAGTACCGGAGATCAGCTTAAAAAATGTTTCCCCAAAAATATTTTTCGGTGGGCTTATAATGTATTAAGATCGAGCATTCCTGTTAAGAACAACGATGGATACAGGAATGGGTAGTATGTATATTTCCTCATATACAGGTAATGCCCTTGATCCCATCATGAAAGCACAAAAACTAATCATAAAAATAATTCTTAAAATGCCACTTACTACCAGCACGGATACTATATTCAATTCCTTCAACGTTATGGACATAAAACAGCTCTACTCAAGATCCATACTAATTAATTTACACAAAAACAACAAAACACTATACAAAGCTACACAAACAATACACAATACCCGAGCCAAAAACAACGAACTTCTCCAAACTCCTTTTTTCAATACCACCTTCGGGCAAAGACACTCTAAATACATAGCTTGCAAACTATACAATACACTACCAACTACGATCAGACAAACTGACTCCTTTACAAAATTCAAACAAGATATTAAAAAATGGATTATAAGTATTGGACGCCTCACTATTACAAACATCTGTAAAATAAATCACACATAGACTAAAATTACCATGCACATACAACCTAACCCTTATAAAATAAATGAAAATAATGTAATCCTTTCAAATTGACCTTTAAATAGATTAGGCAGAATTTACTTCTCAACTTCATCTCCAACATTTATAAAATAACTCTCTTCAAAAGATTTATCACCCTTCCAATCACCTTTCTGTTTTAATTCTATTCAAAGTGATATGTATTTTACCTTAAATATCCTTGTAACTACAATATTCATTTATATACCTGTACGCCTGTCTCGACACAGGTATACCCTAGTGAGACAGGCATATACACAAAACAAATGTAAATATATTTTTATTATAGATAAAAAAATAAAAAAATAAAAATAAAATGCATAAACCTGTTTTGTACTCTTTTTATTTCTAAGATATGGTTTTCTTCAGATGGGGGCCAAATAATGGAGCTGTATTCCAGGATGCTGCGGACAAGTGCTTCATATGTTCTTCGTATTGCGATTCCATTAATAAATGATCTCGCATTACGAAGAACAAATCCGAGCATTTTGTTGGCATTAAAATCTGAGTGATGGTCTTATACCAGGGCGATACTGAGAGTATTTTCCAGTCTGGAATGTGCACCAAATATTTCTTATATTTCTTTAAATAAATAAATTGTGTAGTAACACAATTCAATCTTATAATTTTTTTTCTAATCCTTGACCTTCGGATTGCTAGCCTAGAGCCTTACTTTGAGTTAACTGAACCTTCTCTGATTTAGTTGAAACGGATTTCACGCAGGACTGACGCAAAGCACAGACAACCAAAATTAGTAGTTTGATAATACACGTAACAGAAAAAGGACTGTAAAAACTAGTTGAACCGTGTTTCACGCTTCACCTTCCAAATGTGCCATGTGCCATTCACAATTATTATACGACACAAATTTGATTGGCACGCGTAACCACAGTAAGAAAATAATGTAAATCTAGATAGACTAAGGTGACCATATTTATTTATTTGAAAAAAATACTGGTTTAGAAAAAAAAAGTCAAACGTTCCCAATTTTTTTTGCAAATTCTGAAAAATTCATTTTGTATGTAGAGAGCAAAAACCAATACCGCAAATGCAAATCTTTGTAATGATTATTTTCTTGGATGATCCTGGAAAATCATCACAATCACAATTAGTTTTTTTCATTTCGAATTCAGTTACTTTGGCCTTGAATTCAGTTACTTTGACCTCGAATTTAGATTCTTTGAACTTGAGATCAGTTACTTTGACCAGGAATTCAGTTACTTTGACCTCAAATTCAATTAGTTAGACCTCGAATTCATTTTTTTTTCCTCGAATTCAGTTGCGTTGATCTCGAATTCAGTTACTTTGACATAGAATTTAGTTACTTTGACAAAGAATTCAGTTACTTTGATTTCGAATTCAGTTAATGAAGTGGTCGATATTCTCAGTATCGCCCTGTTGTAAAACCACCATTCAGAATTAGAACGTCATGAAATGGCATTAGTCGTAAATCTAAACGAAAAATGAAACAGAAAAGTCGCAGAAAAATGAAAAGGTAACTGTCGCAACTGGGATTCGAAGCCAGGATCTTGTGTCATACCGGGACATATCAATATTGCAAATTTGAAATTCTGTAAAGGACAATAAATCCAAAAATGAGTTAAAAATTTCATTTTTCTCTTTCGATCTGTCTCGTCGAATTATTTCTACGAAAATAAGTTCGTCTTTTACGACGTGACTTTTAAGACGATTTTTTTCTGAAAAATCTATATCTATCTATTTATCTTCTACATAAATAACAATGAATCGCCGAAATGTATGTACGCGCAAAACTTCCGAACGACTGCACCAGATTTGATTTTTTTTTCGTTATTGTCAGGACAAGGTTTGTATCAAACTACTGGTGAGCTATGGCATTACAAAATTTGTATAAAAAATTGCAATAGGTGTCACTCGAGCTGTTTGAAAACTGAATGTATAGAATAAGGGAGGGGGGGTGAACTCGGGTTGGGGGTTCATGGGAGGGGGGGGAGGGGAACCTAGGAGAAGTGGTGAACTCGGGAGGGGGGTTCGTGGGACGGGAGAATGGGGGAGTGGAGTGGGGAGAGGGAAGGTAGAGGAGGCGGAGTGAGAACGCGAGAGGGGAAGGGGTCGCAGGAGAGGAAAGGGAGGCGGAAGGGGGACGGGACGGATGGGAAAGGACACGCAGGGAGAAACAATTTCTTCATTAAATGGTGGTGGCTAATGGTGGTGAATTATTTGTAAATAAATTAAACAATATTTCTTTGTTAGAACCACATATTTATTTTATTAACCCCGACCGGTTTCAGAACTACCGTTCCTTCTTCAGGGCAAAATTATAAAACAGTGGGAGAATACATTGCATTATTTTTGTTTTATCATCATACATTATTATACACATATAATTGTTTGTTTATACCTACTAACTAGCTTTTACACTTTGCACTTTATTGTATTTCTGGTCTTATTACTGATTTTTTCTTATTTCTCATAGTATTTCATTTATTTTATGATGTTTAATTTTTTTTATGTTTTTAATTTCTGTTGTAAAAGCCCACTAGGGCGTAAATAAATAAATAAATAAATAAATTACTAAGGGGTGGGGCGTGGCTAGGGATTATTGAAGAGTGGGTGGAGGAAACAGAACGGACATTGAAAGGGAACATATCTAATATAGGACTATAACATAATATTTTTTGTTAAATTTTTTGTAGTGAAAACTTCCTTAGCACCGTTGTGATTTAAAACTTAATGAAACGAAAAAGCGACACTAAAAACAGATTTCTAAAGGATTTAGCCTGCGAGAGAATGAGATAGAATAAAGGTCTCCTCTTTGTTCGGTGCTTCGTAGCATCCTCACTCTTGTCTTTTTTAGTTTTCTGAAGGTTTCACTTCGACCGCGTGTAAATTGCACACATTTTTTTTGAAGGCTTCTAAGTTATCTAAGCATTTTCCTTTATCATTAATATGAAGAATATTAAAATTTATGTATTTTTTTTCAAGACTGTTGTGCAATGATATGTTCAGCTTATCTTGCAATAGGCCACTTGCATCACATTTTTTAATTTTTTTTTCCGGTGTAGGCAAATATTCTAAGACATTCCGTTTTTTTTATCGTATTTTTGAAACCCTGGCGATTTTTCGAAAATTTCAATCCGAAAAAACAGACCATTTAACCGGAAAGCCGGGACATAATCTTATGGGTGCTAAAAAACGATAATTACATAATAGCCGAAAATCATTTTAAAAAAATAACGTTTTCCTCACGAATAGCAATAAATTGTACGGGGTTCTCTTCGTAACATCTGTAAAAACACCGCCATCTTTATCAAAGAATCAAACCAAAGGTTAAGTTCGCATAGAACAAATAATAAATATAGTGAACCTTAACATAATCGGAGACGGGACATTTTCATGTTGTCACGTCACGAGCTCAAAAAATGGATTAATTTATTTAAAAATAAAAATCTATACATTTCTAAAAATTTTTACTGACATTTTCGTAATCTTAGTAAAAAAATCTAAACACACGTTTTTTTCCAAGTCGTTATGAAAGCCATGCAAGTGGCCTATTATTTTGTCCTTGCTTTTTGATTTGCATAAGTTCAATCACCGTTCACCATTTCACCAGATAACTTTTTATTTCCTGACCTAAGTAAAGTGGATGATTCATCGAAAAACGTTTAAATGCTCCGTTGAGTACCATGATCTTTGGTGGAGTAGAGAGGTTAAGACCTTGGTACCCGCTACCAATTGGCGATTCGAATGTAATAAAGGCATTGTCTGACCTTTTTTCACCGGTAAATTGGTTTTTTGTGACAGTTCAGAATCAAGATTGAACTCGCCTGTCCTTGATATCTGCAAGTGTTATGTTGAGAGTGTATTCTAATATGAAAATTTAGGATTTAACTGGATAACATAGAAACGCTCCGTTCCGTTTTATGGCATCCATTGTCCATATCATTCCATTTAGGCCATAGGTTCTCAACTTGGGCGATAACGCCCTCTTGGGGACGTTTCAGACCTTCAGGGGGGCAGTAGAAGATCAAGAGAAAATTGGGGGGGCGTTTCAGGAGACCCAGAGAAACCCATCCCACCCCATCTTATCTTGCCCCATCCCATCCCATTAGGGGCCATCCATAAATTACGTCACACTTAAAAATATTTTCCCTATCCCATTACGACCCCTCCATTATGGCAAATGTAACCCCATCGTGGTATCCCATTATGCCCCCTCCGTCGTGGTATCCCGTTACGCCCCCTGCGTTGTGACAAATATAAACCCTGCCGTGGTATCCCATTACGTCCCTTCCGTTCAGATTCGGATTCATAAGTTAGGGGGCGCTAGAAATAAAAATATTCTCAAAGTGGGCAGTGGGCAAAAAAAAGTTGAGAATCTATGATTTAGGCAATGAGGAAGAAGGATAAAGTCCCACAGTGCCAAGGTCATCTTTTGAGATGTTGAAGGTCTTTTTAGAAAGGAATGAAAGGAAGTTCTTGGAAGTAAAAAGGTATGAGGGGTGGTTAGGAATCTGGGGGTGTCAGTGTGTTCATGAGTGACGGATGTACGAATCCCTCCCACTACGGTTAAAGACTATATGTCGTGAGAGTCCGGCTGGAGGGGTCTAGGTTAGGTCTCCCTCAACCAGTCTCCCGATCAGGCCCAATAGGTGGAAAGACCTTCGCTGCCAAGACCTAGAAAAACCTTACCCCATGAACCCAGGCACCGCTGCTAAATCACGAAACGTGGCGAGCCGCTTGGGTTGACCTATGGCAGGGGTTAATAAATGATTCTCGAGCGGTGGCACCTGTTGGGAGTGGGAGGGATATTTTTGGGAATTCCTCCGCATTTGCACTTGGAATGAGGGAAACCAAAGAAAACCTCATTCGCGAGGAAGAGGTTGTCTCTCAACATGAAACAGAGTCGACCTTCAGTGATATCATTATATTTGAGTGAGGTGTGTGTGTATGTCTGTTGTTATGTTAATCTAATATACTTTTTTACATGAATACCGCACAAGAGTCCCAACTGCTCCCGTCTGGAGCCAGTGAGACTATGGCATCCCCAATTGGGGTATGTTGTGAGGATGAAGGTAGTAGGGAGTGGAAGGAGATAGGGAAGAGGAAAGTGAGGAAGCACCTGGCTATTCAGATCTGGTCACCAATCACGGCTAAAGCCGTTACAAGCAACGTTTCATTTAAATTTTTCAGCAATAAAATTTATTTGCCACGCCGGAATTCGATCCCGCGACCTTCGGATTGATAGTCAAGAGCCTTACCGCTGGAGTATGCCGGCCGTCAAGCCGTTTGCAAGCTGAAATAGTAACGTTAATCTTAAAATTCCTGAAGTTATATTTTGAAAAACTGAGTGTCCTTGCACGCGTCTTCTAAATCTCTATCAGTCATACCTACCTAACAGAATTCTATACATTCTCCTCTCGTTAGAAATGTGTAAACAACTGTCGTCTCTGCCTACCCTCCGAGGCCACGGGGCCTCGGTGTGACTAAATTCATACAAGGTGAAGTCTGCAGATATTGGGTCAATCGCAAATTTAAGTATCATAATGAATCCTTGACCATGGACCGGTTATATTAGACTAGGAAATAATAATGACTACAATAAGTGATTATTTATTACAATATTGAACCGTGGACGAGCATGGTTCCAAGCCAACATGTTCGATCGAGCCAAACTACCGAGCATGAATATATGTGTGTCGCTAACGTAGGTCACACATGTATTCGTATTTAGTATTTGTTAATCTCACTCCCCTCTACCGCTTCCCCCGTCCCGCGAACCCCCCTCCCGAGTTCTCCTTCCCCCTCCCGCATTCCATAAATTACGTCCCGGTACATTCAGTTTTCAAACAGCCCGCGTGCAACCTCTTGTAATTTTTTTATACAAATTTCATAATGTCAGAGCTCACCAGTATATTATACAGAAACCTTCGCGAACGTGCTCAAAACGACTCACCAAAGTTTAATCGCAATCAGATAAACGGTTTAGCAACGCATAATTTCAAGAAACCATCGCGAGCATGAACACATCAAATTCCCAAAGTTTCATTGCAATCGGATGAATGGTTTAGCAGAAACACACATTTATTTATTTATTTATTTATTTATTGTTTGAAAATATTACATAATACAATATAGTGAACTTAAAATGTCCAACTAGGCAATTGCCCGTTTTAGGACATTCCAGTATGATAATGTTTTTACATGTAAATTATAGTAAATTATAGTGTTGACTATTCTGTTGGTAAAATAATACATATGTATATTCATATTCTAGAATACTTTCAGTTATACCACGACATTTTTTACTATTGTTCAGCTGACATAATAAACTAAAGCAATATTAATAGATAAAACAAGAAAAATGAATTTGAAAATGAAAATGAATGAAGAAATTCTGTTGGTAAAATAATACATATATGTTTATATTCATAATCTAGTATACTTTCAGTTATATCACGACATTTTTTTGCTATTGTTTAGCTGACATAATAAACTAAAGAGATGTTAATAGATAAAACAAGAAAATGAAAAATAAAAATGAAAGTAAAGAAGGAACTTTTCCTTTAAGGAAAAATATCACGAAGAATTGAGCAATTTTCGAAGTTACTTTATGTAAAAATACAGTTACTGTAATGCTAATATAATACTAATATAAATTAAAATGTAAAGAAAAACAAAAATTACAATTCAATTACTGTTGTTTAGCATATTCTCGCATTCAGCTCTCCCCAAGACCAGAAGCCAATTAGTAACCTGCATACGCAGAATATTAGTACTCATTGCCTTCCATGCATCAGGTATGAGATTGAGCAATTTAGGGCCTAGGTATGAGAATTGTCTCTGTGGTAAAGATGAGGAAGTGGTGGGCGGAACTATTGGGTTTTTTTTTGCATGTCTTGTATTATGACAGTGGTTTACGGAAGCGTAGTGGTGCCTCTGTTTTTGAGTGTGTAATATGATTTTCCTTATGTATAATTGTCTTACATCAAGAACACGAAACTCTGCGAACAATGAATCGCTGGGGTACCTGAAAGGTTTTTTCAGTATGACTCTTATAAGCGATTTCTGGGATTTAGCTAAGGGATCGAGTATAGTTTTACATACAAAGATATTTTAATTTTTAATATGCATATTGACTACTGTCTATAATTTTTTTGTAATTATAAATTTTAAAATGAGTTCCACGTCTGTTCAATCCTGTCAAGAAGGTGGCCGTGTTTGGTAATACTTTTTTATTCCGCCAGAGCGCGTGAGCGAATTTTGCAAAATCTTCACATATTTGAAGTAGGTAGTTTCTTTAGTGCGCCAAGTGACGGTGCTCCAAGAACCATCTCGTCTGCGTAATTAATATTTTTTACACATACTCCTTGAACAGAATATGGCAACCTATTTTTGTGTGATTAAGTCTTTGAAGTATTTCATCAGAAGAGAACTGGAGACATGCTTCCTCCTTGCCTTACGCCACTTTCAAATAAAATGGGTTGTAGATATAACTCGCCAGACGATTTCACTACATTTTCTTTATGCGTGTTCCAAATTGAAATAATCGCTATCAAATCTTTCGAAACTGCTCTTTTCCTCAATTTTTCCTAGAGTTTATTGTGACATACACACGGACGTTCAAAATATATGGACATGCCCATGTGATAAAAGGCGTGTTATTTCCCCCTCCCATTGAAACCATTTTTCGGAACCGGCTGGGCTTGCGAGAGCCTCGCGTTAATCTAAAAAATGTGACGTCATCATTCTTGTCCGCCAGTGTCGAGCTCTTATCGTACATTTTACGCACGGACGTTCTATGCTATGGAACACATACTATGGCATCGAGATACATGGCCACGTGAATCACAAAGCCGCTGTTTACTGGGGTAAGTAAATCATGAAACATTTGTAAAAGTGTCTACGGCAACAAAATATTCGACTATGAAAATACTCAGAACTTTACTTTGCGAATTTGGACTTTACACATCTGTTCACAACGTGGCACGCAATTCGCGCTCCCATAAAAAAAGGTCTATTCATTCAAAAGCAGATTTTATTTTAAAGAACTAAATGGTGATATTATAGTGCGAGGTGCCTATATACTGTTAGATTGATTTATTGGCGAATCACAAGTCTCTAGTTGGTTTTTACCCCTCATCTGTAAGTTCTCGTCTAGATATTTGTATGTCTATGGACAATGGACATACACGATCAAACGCTTTGCTTACATCCATATAAAACAGATACAGAATGGCGTTTTCCTTAGAAGAAGACGTTTTCAGTATCCTGTCCAAATACCATTATTCAAAAACGAATCATTGTAATCATAACATTATTATAATATATTTTTTAAACGCATACTTAAAATCTAATAAGTGTAAGATTACCATTGCAGACCTCTCATTAAAAATGCGATTAGTTTTTATCTGTCAAAATCAACTCGGTAATAATAATTATTAATATTTCCAATGGATGTCGATAAAACAGTGAGCAGTAATTATGCTGTTATTATTTCGTTTAATTTCAATGTCTAGCTGTAAAAAACTATCATTGATACATTCGGATTTCAGTGACAGGATGGTTAAAAAGCCGTTAATCTTTTGTGATGGTCATTATTTAATTACGATCTAAATTATAAATGTATTTTTTGCTTGTTTATTAATTCAGCAAGTGAATCACTTTGAAATATTTATGTTGCAATTCTTATGCTAACGATTACAATGATTTATTCAACCAAACAATATTTACTGGTAGTTATGTGAGCAGTTAATAGACCTAGTGTAATGTTCGCTACGTTTGGTGACTTAGCAGGGGTGTCCGGGTTCATGGGGTGAGGTTTGTCCAGGTCTTCGCGGCCATTGCGTCTGCCCACCTGCTGCGTGGTGAGCCGGATCGAGAGAGAATGGTTGAGGGAGTCCCTTCGACTTCTCCAGCCGTACTCTCTCCGAACATCGAATTGCACCGCAGTGGGAAGGATGGACACACTGACCCCCAGATTCCTACCCACCCATAATACCCTTTACCTTCCCAGAACTTCCTCTCCTCCTTTCCTAAATAGACCCTCCACACGGCATCAACTATTGTGTGGAGCTAATGTTAAAAAAATAGATTGGGCGCGCGTTTGGCCTGTTTCCCAGCTATGCACCGGTGCTGAGGGGATCAATGACGCTAGTTTCTCGGAGCATCTTCCATTGAAATACCGATAAAACAAGGACAGCATTCCTATGGTGTATTGTGAATGAACCTCGGTGATTCAAAACTCAAGTGATTGAACCTCGGCTGGTAAAGTAACAGGCAGATATGTGCGCACAACCTACCCGGTGAATTTTGCAGCTGCATGTTTTCAATGTCATTTATCGTAAATATTTATCAGATAAAACTTTGTTATAAGAATAATGACCATAGATAGTTATTATTAAAAATGTTTAATTTAAGATCGGGAGGTCATATCTCAGTCTTTATTTACCTGATATTGTTGTTTTTTACAGTTCCGTTTGATGACAAATAAATATAATATTGAATCGGAAACATTATTTCCGATTTTAATTTAACGGATTATAAAAAAAAATACGAGAGGATGCAGTATTCTGATGAAACTACCTAACTAACCATCACGGAGAGTGGATGGACCGCCAAACAACTCGGTCTTGGCACACACTCTTTGCCTCATTCACATTCATACATCGTCTCATACATTCTCTTCTGTTATTCTGACTTTTGACATGGCCCGACTCAAGTATCTGATTCACTTGATCGTACCATGTCTTCCTCGTACGTCCCCGACTTCTTCTACCATTCACATTTGCGTCGTATATTCTTCTTACACTACTTTCTTCGTTCATTCGCTCTACATGCCCAAACCATCTGAGGGTCCCTTTCTTAATACAGAAACCGGAATACTTCGTATGCTGTCAGATATAACTTTGGCCATAGAGTCAGGTAAGTTAGCACTTATCTCACTCCTGGACATGAGTGCAGCGTTTGACACGATTGATCATGACTTCCTCATTAAGAGATTAGAGGAAACATTTGGTTTGAGTTCCGATATAAAAAATTGGCTGGTATCATACCTATCCAATCGCTTACAAGCCGTTAAGGTTGGAAATAAACTCTCTAACTTCGCAACACTTTCTTCAGGGGTACCCCAAGGATCCGTTTTAGGTCCACTTCTTTTCATCCTTTTTAAAAATGATGTCGCCAAAATAATCGAGTCATTTGGTCTCTTGTCCCACTGCTACGCTGACGATCAGCAAGTTTATTTTTACTGCTCTCCAAACGAAATCAATAGCCTCAAAATCCGCATAGCCGAATGCCTAGAAGCAATAACTCGTTGGATGTCTTCAAACAAGCTGAAGCTGAACCCATCTAAGACTGAGTTTCTCTGGGCGGCCACAAACAAACGTCAACATTTCATAGACAATTCACTTATTTCCATTTCCGGCAACGATATTATTCCAAAGACAACAGTCAAACTTCTTGGCGTTAATTTAGATTCAGACTTTTTGCTTAAAAGTCAAATAAATAGGACAGTAAGCACCGGCTTTTTTCACCTTAGACAACTCAAGTCAGTTCGAAGAAACCTTCCTACAGAGGCGACAAAACTATTAATCAACGCTTACGTAGTCTCACGGCTTGATTACTGTAACGGCATCTACGCTAGTCTTCCAAAATACCAAACTGACAAACTTCAATCCGTGTTTAATGCAGCGGCAAGGCTCATAACCGGGGTCTCTAAATATTCACACATTTCAGAACACCTTCGTAACCTTCACTGGCTCAAGTGCCCTGAAAGAATCCAGTACAAATTGTGCTGGATGGTGTTTAAATCAATCAACGAAATGGCCCCACCTTACATCTCTGAATTATGCGTCCCGGAAAATACAGGTCCGAGGCAATTAACCCTTAGATCGGCAACTTTATCTGCCATAGGCAGACTAATAGAACCCAAACGAAAGCCAAATACTAAGTTCGGAGATCGTGCTTTCGGAGTATCTGTGCCTAAGGCTTGGAATAGACTCCCTCCGGAATTAAGATGCATAAAAAGCCCAACAGAGTTTAGGTCCAAACTAAAAACCTACCTTTTCGGGCTCTCATACCCTTAACTTAATTTAAATATACCTATCTGAGAGTATCATACTTGTATTGCCTATGATATGTCTTAATCACACTTTTCTTACTGAATTAAAATTACTCGAATCCTTACACATCAATCTGTCTCTCGGAAGATCAAATCCTTGTACTACTGCACCGCCCACCATTAAATGTTGCTTTTACTTTCCAAAATACACTCATTAAAGAATATATTACATATTAATATTAAAATATTTTCAGGATTAAACAACATAATGTGTTCACAATTATGTCCTCTGCGTGCGAACTCTATCTAAATTTCTTTAAATAGACAATAAACAGTGTTAATTTCAAGCGACCTCCCAGGTAAGTATGGTCCTGTATTAATTCATTTGTAGGCAGCATCGCGTTCATTGGTCAAAATATTGAACATATATTTTCGTATCGGTGATCAATGAACCGGTGTATGCAATTTTTAGCCATAAGTTGTTTTTAATTGTTTGTCTAGCTTGTAGTCTTTCTAGATTTTAGGCATGTATGGTAAGTTTGTACAGCGCCCTTGAGGTGATTTTTCACAAAAACGGCGCTATATAAATCGTCCAAATATTATTATTATTATTATTATTTAATCTTACTCTTTATGCTTACATCAGCCTTACATTCTTTGCGGATATCCATATTTCTCACATGATCATACACTGTTTTACCACACATTCATGGGATCTCATTTCAACAGCATTCAGTTTACTTTCATCCTTCTCCGCCAGTTCCATGCCTCACTGCCATACATCAGGGTAGGTACCAGGACTCCATTGCGGACTGCTAGCTTCGCTTCTTTTAACATTTTTTTATTAGCGCCAACGGCATTCAGTCTTCCATTAACGGAGTTGCCGGCATTCACCCTTCTTTCAATATCTCTATCATGAAAAAAATATGACATAATTTTTTTTTTATGTAGGACAACTGCATTATTAATGTTTATGAGGTTGGTTTATTTTACTGCATAAGTTAAGGAGTTAGACGATTAGATTAGATTAAAGTGAATTTTGTAAGATGGAGACCAAACTACTGAGTTATATTCAATTAGGCTTCTAACTAGAGATACGTATAATAGTTTAATGGCGTGTAAAGAATTGAATCATAATAACGCTATCTAAATCACTATTTTCATGTTACCCGTTCTGTTGTTCTGTACCCGTACAATAATACTATAATAGACTCAAAGATTATCAGTATTTAAAATTATTCGTGGAATAAAGAGAAAGAGAACTTCTTCTCCAGAACTTAAAACTCGCCTTTTATATCCTTCATTCTCGTGGAACATTCAAATCAAATGTACGTTCACTTGTTATTCAAAAAGAACTTCTATCTACGTTAATTACGCCTATTTATTTCACCGCAATACAATATTACCTATATACAATATACAACCATCGATTGATGTATTTATCGATGTACAATATTGACTGCCTTATGTTTAGCCTTCCGTTCCGAAGGTTCACCTCCTTTCCCAGTGTAAAGGCTATACGCAAATTGGCAAAGAAAGAGCTATTAAAAGAGACTAATGCCACATTGTTAAATACGGAGAGTTTTAAATTGTTAAGTGGACACATGTCCAAGGAAAACGAGCCCCATCCCCACACCACCTTCCAGGAGGTCTAGCATCATTGATCGATAAACATCTATATCAATACGTTGTTGACTAAATCCGTCATCTATGGCCAGTTATCAATATTTGTGAGCACGGCCAAAAATGAATAAGAGATATTCCGACGAACGATTTATAAATTTTAGCGCGGCCTCCATAGTATCAGATAAGTTTCGATTAACATTCGTTATGCATTTTATATACGCTACGCTAGGTTTGTGTTACATGGTTTGTGATACAAAAGAAAGTCCCCCTTAAATCGCCTGCTCGCGTCAAGGCAAGAAAAACATCCCAGTTTTCAAGTAGTTTAGCGGCTACGCTAGGTTTGTGGAACATGGTTTGTGATACAAAAGAAAGTGCCCCTTTATACCGCCTGCTCGCGTCAAAGCAAGAAAAACATCCCAGTTTTCAAGTAGTTTAGCGGCTACGCTAGGTGTGTGTAACATGTTCTTCTGTTATAAATACAAGTACAAACTTGTCTATAATACTAATCCTACTTGCAGTACAAACCTTTCAAAACTTGGGTGTTATTGAAAAGAAAAACGCGTCTGTGTTCTTTTATTTATTTTCGTTTTAGGTATTAAAATAATTACATACGTAATTTGGCAAATCAGGTACTTTCGTAATAATATCGTCTATGTATCTCTTTTAGTTACTCGTTTCGTGAATGTTTTTTTTTTATTTTTAGGTTGGCTCATTTGCAAATTGCATGTAAAACGTGTTTCACATGGAACAGTTGTGGATGGTTTGGTATATTTAAGGAACAGTTTCACATTTCATATAGGCTTGCGTCTCGCGTCATGCACGCGTAATAAGTGATGATTTTTTGAATAAACGAAACGTAACAAAATAATGATTAATACGCATTATTTATCATTTTCGAAGATTTAAATTCGTACTTACTATTGTGTAACTGACAGAGAGTGATTTTTCCTTTTAAAAGTGCTTATTTCATCCTCGTAATTAATAACATGGCGGTCCTTGAAAAATGACATTTCGCATTTTTAAAGTTAACAAAATAATCATTAAAACGCAATATTTTTAAATTTCGGTTACTGAATTACTTATTACTAACTATTATCTACCTAGTACAACTTATTTTAATTTTTTAAAGTGTGTTTTGAGCGTGGACTCAATAGCGGAACATTTACCATAAGGTTTACTATGTGTAGAACACCGAAACAGACTCAAAGGTGTAAAAGCACCCAAATTATTTTTTATTAAATATAATTTACCTCTGTTTAATTTCGAGTACTAAAAGTACAAAATACAAATTTAATTTTTAAAAAACTTACAAAATAAAATTGTGTTTTTTCTTCACAGTATTAACACTTCCGGTTCCGGTTCCGCTTCGGCTTCCGCTAAGATTTATTTTTGACACCTGTTTCCGTTTCTGCTTCCGTTAAGACACTTTCGTTGCATCACTACTATTTATGTACATTCCCAAAATTAGTCAAACCGCTATGAAAAAATTAAAACTACAAATAAATAGACCATTTCGAATTGAAATACTAACTTTAATTGAATTAATAATTGAAATACATTCGCACTTCGAATACACTTTTTGAGACAAAACGGGAGTTAAATAGTTAATGGGGTATTTTGTAATATATGAACCACTTTTTTCTCCAATATCGAATGGAATAAATTGATCGCGTATTAGATGAATTAATTAAGTTTATGGATCGCGTATACTATATTCTAAAAGCTTCAAGTTATTTGCATTGGTTTGTTTATTGACAGCTTGTCTGACACTACAGAGGCCGCGCTAAAATCTGTCCATCGTCGGTCAGAATTTCTCTTATCAATTATTGAATCGCAAAACTTGATAACTCACTGATTTAGTCAATATTGTATTGATATAGGGTTTTATCGATCGTCCATTCTAGACCTCCAAAGTTGTAGACATTCTTAGTATCGTCCTGGTGAAATATCACCATTAGGAATCAAAACGTTGCATGGATTGGCTTTAGCCGTGTTTAGTGGCCAGATCTGGATAGCCAGGTACTTTCTGGCCTTCCTCTTTTCCATATCCTTCCTTTAATTTCACAGATTACCCAGATTCCAAATGCTATAGTCCCACTGGCTTCTGACAATAAGGAACCTTTTAGATGGTATTTCGACGATTGTAATGCCTTTGTTATGGATTTTTCAGAGAAAACAAGCTGCGCAAAACATGCAATTTTAGTTGGGTTTTTTACATAACATTTTTTCCCCACCGATAAAACACAAGACCTCTAAGCCTATATAACCAGGTAATATTTTAAATATCCACAAGCGGTAAAAATTGCAAGGCGCAAATGACGCCGTTCTATTTGTATAAAGAACATTAACTTTAATTTCAGTAAATTTAAATGGTTCATCTCCTCAAGAATATAAGAATCTAGAGAATTAAAAAAAAAAATCAGGGAAAACTTCGTAGCTATTCAGATTTTGTTAGTAAACATTAGTATAGCCATGTCAAGCAAAATTAATTTTTTTTTTTACAATAACTCCATTCAGGAAGCCCTGAAAAAAATAATTTCCCTCAGGGTTTATAACATCTTTGGAGATATTGTGTGGAGGGTCTTTTAAATGAGAGGAAATTCTAGGAAAGATAAGGTATGAAAGGTGGGTAAGAATCTGGGGGTTGGTCCAAGAGTGACGGACATATGAATCCATTCCTCCCACCGCGGTGCTAGGCGATGGGTCGAGAGAGTCCTGCTGGAGTGACCAAATGGTCTTCCTTAACCAGTCTCCTCCGATCCGGCCTGCCATGCAATATTTAGACAGAAGCATACGCCGCATAACCTCACTCCACGTACGCGGGCACCCCTTCTAAGTACTAAACGTTGCGAACCATTTGGACAACCTATGGCAGAGGTGTTAGTTATCAAAAAAAATTGGTTCCCGAGGCCGAGGTACCCATACGTCCCATACCCGCCTCCCAAACTTCAATTGATTCTGCTTTGCGAACAATACAAATAGGTTTTGCAAAACAAATTTGTGCAAAAACAATTTTCTTATTTGTATTATAAAAATTTTAATTGGTAAAATAGACGGTTTGAACTGGTAGAACACCGTTAATTTGCAAAAATTAATATTACACATTTAAAAATCAATCTAAATACAAAACGAGGCTATTCCTCGTATAATTCAATCACTAAATAAAATCACAAAATTAACTTTATTTATAAATTCATACATTAAACCACAAAATTAACTATATTCATAAACACATACATCCGAACGATATATATCCTTCGTACAGAATGTTGACCACAAAGATTTACAATGAAAAAATTCTAATTAAAGAAATATTCAATCTGTTGACTTTATAATAATTATTATTATTGCAATACTGGTTTTTTATTAGCGTCATTTGTTAATAACATATAATTTTATTAATTAATCAAAAAATATCCAATTCTAATCACACAAGAGCAACCGGCTTTAATCATGAATATTTATGTCATGGTGGAATATGTTACGTATTGATTGAAAGTAGATAATATGTTTTTTTTGTCGCAGGTCGTACTCTAAAACGGTGAGCTCTGGCGTTATGAATGGTGCTTATGCGGTGGAACAACAACAACAATAACAAAGACAACGACAACAACGACGATAAAAATGACAACAGCAACAACAATGAACAGTTTTTTTCTTCTCTTATCATAATATCTTTTACCCAAAATATCAACCTACGATCCTAAAATAGGTTCTTAGTTTGGGTCTAAAAAAATATTTTAATATAATCACCTCAAAACTAAACTTGACTAAACAACAACAACAATAACCATAATAACATATCAAGATATGCATGGTATGCTGTCAAGACGTTTTTACCTATGCAGCCCAAAATTGAAAATAATATTGTTCAACGCGTGGGTTGACTATACTGCATCCCAATGGAACAACTTAAAGGTTGCTTACAACAACGCATACCGTCAACTTTTCCCCCTACCGAGATACTGCAGTGCTACGGAAATGTTCCTGGAGGGACGAGTGCACACTTTCCGAGCACTTCTCCGCCACCGCATGGGAAGTTTATGGCGCAGACAATCGAAGAATGCAATCATCACCGCCATGACTATCTGGTTGGAATCCCCTCTGATTGCCCTCTGGAGACGGGAGACGATGAAATACCCTCCGTAAACAGCTGCATAATTCATTTTAGTGTTTATTATTATTTTTCTCAGTTTCATTTCTCATGTTTTTCATGCTTATTCGTTTTTTATTTTATTTAAGTGTTGTTATTTACTTTTTTAACCTTAACCCATTATTTATCTAATTCCTTTTATTATTTCAAAATATGGAATGTATTGCATTGCACTACCCCTGCATACATTCTGGAATAAACTATTATTATATCAACGTTGACGACGAAGACGACGACAACAACAAAAACAACATCAACAACAACAACAACAACCACAAGGATAACCACAACGACGACGACAACAACAAAAACAACATCAACAACAACAACAACAACCACAAGGATAACCACAACGACAACGACAACAAACAGTTTTTTCCTTCTCTTATCATAATATCTATTAACCCAAAATATCAACCTGTAACTCTAAAATAGGATCTTAGTTTGGGTCTAATTAAAAAATATATATTTTAACATTATTATGTCCAAACCAATGACTAAATAAGATACTTAAGGGAAGAACTCGGCTTGCAGATCCAAATATAAACCATACCGAACATTTTGTCCAAACGGCCGCAACGCCCGACCAACAAAGCCACTGAATAATATCTATTGGTAAACACGGCAACTATGCACCGACATTTTTATGTAATCATTTGGGCAGAATGTTTTATTGGTATGCCAAGTCCTCTCTCAGAGTATTTTATTTAGTCTTTGGTCAAAACATGGTGGGAAGAAAAGTCGTCGAATTAACCGATTTTTTAACGAAATACCTACTAAAATGCAATTTTCCATTTCCGGAAACTGAAATGAACTGACATCACAATGATATCTAAACTGCTTGCGACTATCCGAAAAGGAGAAGGATTGGAGGAGTAGTGAAGATGAAGGTTGGAAGGTTCCTGACAAATCCTAAATAAGCCATTACAAACCTCTTTTCGATTCTGTTTGGAGGTCTTTCAACAGGGCGATACTGAGAGTATCTACCACTCTATATGAGTCAATTAATAACTGCCCAAGGCTTTAAAACACCTTGTATCGAACAAAAAGAGCATTGTTCACATTATTTATATTTTATTCTGAAACCGATCGAATTAGAGCCATTATTTTTTAACAAGAGAAACCGCAAATTTTTTTGCCTTCCTTTTTTATATATTATTTTTTAATTCGTAGGTAATAAGATATATTAGTCTACATATATACCAATTTATTCAAGGATAAAAGAAATAGTTCCAAATAATATCGGACAGGTAAAATACATACAAATTGGTAGGTTACCTGCGATATATCAGTTACGACTTTCAAAAGGCATTGTACCTTTAAAATATGTAGCGTAGATACAATCAAATAAACAATGAATATTTTATAAAGTTATTTCCTATGTGGAGGTTTTTATACAATGGCAGCCTCTAATTTAAAACGCCTCAAGAGAATTTATGTTCGTGTAGCATAGCATGTAGCATTTTTCTAGGAATCTATAGCTAAAATAATAACACATTTTCTAAAGCAATCACGGCACATAGAATAATTATTTAAATGGGTAAATATTCAGAAAATTGGGACTAGCGAATCAGTTAGATTCGTTAGATAATATCTAACGAGATGTAAGTTTAAGAGGGAATAACCAGACGAAACCGGAAACGTGTCATTTTTAAATAAAAATTTCGCCGTATGACTATTTTCCACAAAAAAGTATAAATTGATTTCGAAATATTGTTGTTTTATCTAGTAAAGTTATGTTTTAAATTGTGATAAAATGTGTTTAATTTTTGCATAATAAGGTTGTATCGTAAGTCGTTGGCAGATTTGTTACATTTTTAAACAAAATGTTGTATTTTACAACACACATTTCAAATCATATAATCATGCAGTAAAATAAATCAATAAATTATCTGGGAAAGCTATGTTTCAGAATTTAAATATTAGTTTCAATAAAATCATTAAAAAAAGATCCGCGTACGTGTTGAGTGACGAAAATACTTCAGTTTGTCTATTTATTTACGGTCTTACAAACAAAGATATTTAAGATTTTTTTTACATTCTTATTTTGGTTTTGGTTTTGAAAAATTATAAATACTTATGATCAATTACAAAAAGGACATCATTTTAATAGTTTTATCATCACGCCTTTCAGAATTTTTGGATGTAGGTATAAATTAAAGCAAATTTTGAATGAGATAAAATCGATATTGAGTTATAATTTTAAAAAGCTGGTACGGAGAATAATTCATCTTTCTCATTGGAACCGCCCTGTACGATCGTAAGAACATCTTTCGACGAAATTTTGATTCTCGGCCGCTGGCTGGTTAAAGGCCCTTAATTTGTGTGGCGGGTATGCATACCATTTATTGGATAACCAACACCTCTGCCATAGGTCACCCCAAGTGGTGCCCCACGTTTGGTGCACGGGTTCATTTGGTGAGGTTAGTACGGGTCTTAGCGACGGATACGTCTTCCCACCAACTGCAGGCCGGATCGAGAGACTGGTTGAGGAAGACGTTTTGACCTCGCCTGCAGGACTCTCTCAGAGCATCGCTTTGTACTAAAGTGGGAGGGATGGATTCGTACGTCCATCACTCTTGGGCAAACTGACCCCCAAATTCCTGCCCACCCCTCATACCTTCTTCCTTCCAAGAACTTCACAGCATCCCCAAAGATGACAAACCGAGGGGAATTATTTTCCTCCGGGCCTCCGGTGTTAAACTAATGTAAAAATACAAGTGTGCAGTTCACACGCGATATAAGTGAAACTTTCAGAAAACCGAAGTAGACATGAATGGGGAGGCTACGAAGCACCGCACAAAGAGGAGACCGATTATTTTATCTCATTCTCTCGCAGGCTAAATCATACAGATGTATCTATGTGTTTGTCTCTTTTTAGTGTCGCTATTTTTCGTTTCATCGAGTTTCAAATCACAACGGCGCTAAAGAAGTTTTCGCTTTTAAAAAAAAGTGTTTCATTTTCTGGAAATGCAAAATAATGCATTTTAATATATACTCGTAGCTACTTCGTTAAAAAAACGAATACTTTTCAGCATCTCTTCTTCACGCCGTGTTTTGACATAATAACATTAAAATAGTTTTTTTTTGCTGGTTTTTTTTTTTAAACCTAGACTAAGAACCTTGGAACCTATTTTAGGATCAAAGGTTCATATTTTGGGTTAAAATATGTAATTAGAAAATAAAAAAAAACTAACCTCAAAACTTTCACACCTATAATAATGGCCGCCAAGTTAACAATCGAATTTAATTTTAACGAATTAACTATTAAAATGCATTATTTTCCATTTCCGGAAACTGTTATATTATTTGAATACAACTACAGGGAAATGAGTTTTTTTTAATGGGTATTAAGCATGTCTATATTTTGTCTGCTTATATTTATTTTCCTTCAAATATGTTACAAAACACTACTGACCCCTTACCAATCAATGTGTTTAAAAATTGTACACAACTGATGAACAATCGTACTACTGAGAGTATCTTCCACTCTGGAACATGCCGCAAATAAATGTATATTATTCATCAGATTCATCACCACTAAACTGTGAAAATGACACAAATTAATCAAACAAAATATATTTGCATTTCCCCTGGACCAAAGAGGCCGTCAATCTGTATGAAATTGTACATACATTAAAAAGTGTAACTAAATTCATTCATATTTTTAACCATCCAGTACACCACCTACAAGACAATTTTCAATTTGGGAGGCGGGTATGGGTACCGCCGCCATGGGAACAATTTATTGGATAACCAACATCTCTCAACCAATGTATAATATTTATTTGCCAGTGGACTTATTTTGAAATAAGACAAGTAAACAGATTGACCGTGAGCCTTCATTAATACGAACAAAATACATTAGCTATATTCTCGTAACACGTGCTATGGCGGATACATTCGACTTCATGTAGTTTTTAATTGGTTTTCCGGTAAAATAGGGTGAATATTGACACTAATTTTGATTAGAACTATTTTTTTGTGTTTTTTTAATTAAAATAATTTCCCTCAGGGCCTTTGGAATTTTTCGGGATGTTTGTGGAGGGTATTTTTAAAAAGCACCTCAAAGGCGCAAAAAGTGGCGCCGCAGCGAAACGTAAATCTCCCTATGTATATTTTCAACACCTGATATTCCTTAAAGATACGGTGGAACCGAATACAACAGAATCGAACTTAAATAATGCGGAAAATATAGTCCCTCCCACCCCCGAATCAGTATCTCAAGGACAACCAAGATCAAAGAGGAAAAAGGAAGACAATAATTTCGAAAAATAAGATCTTGTTTCGGTTTTAAAAGAAAGGATAAATTCAAGAATTCAACGTGAATCAGTTCTCGAAGACGACAATGACAGATTATTTATGCTTTCCTTAGTAAAGGATTTCAAAAAAATACCAGAATTCGCGAAGCTGACATCCAAGATGTAAATTATTAATCTAATCCACCGAGCTCAAAGTGGAAGATATGATCCAAGCCACTATGAACCTATGACCAGGCACAGCCAACCTACTTACCCTCGAAGCAGTTATACCAACCTTCAGGAATATCAACAGGGATATTTTACTAAGCAATCGGATAATGGACCACTTGCCACAATGAGCTGCCGCCCTTCTCTGTCACGTCCCAGTGAACTTCCGCCGCCATTGGATTCAGGAAGAGAAGAAAATTCTATCCAATCACCTACTACTACTCTCTCAGGCCTCGCAAGATTCAGAAATAATTGAAACGTTTTTTAATAATTATTGAACAACTGCACCTTTCATTATGATAACACAGTACTTAAATACTTTTATGTACCTACTCGTTTCACTTATCTACCTGCATCCTTTTTCATAAAACAGACACTGAGATAAAGAAATAATTTGAATAAAAGTAGATAGGCATAGGCTTACCTTAAAGTTACAACAAGTTTTTCCTTGGCAGAAATGCAGGGGCGAAATTTAGTTACAGTGCCGGTGATTGATGGACTTAATTTTCTTAACAGTTCTTCAAACGAAGACTTGCTCATCCGCAAATAATTAAAGAACTTGTCATCATATTGCTGAAGGTCGGTGAAATAAGTATGAAATAATCCCTTTGTTCACCTTTCACGTAGCAAGGGATGAACCCAATATTTTTTCCTTTTCTTTTTCCGCTTCTTACATATAAGATACAAAAGCACTGCTATTTCCTCAACGTCCATTTTGAAGCGCGCTGTATGTGCAACTGACGATCGTAGCCGCGGTTTTAACCGCGTTGCAAATCGCAACCCCTGCGGCCAGGCTGCGCGTCGTGGCCGCGCTGCCAGGTCGCTAGTGCGTGTAGGGCCTTCGATCTCGCTGGCCGCTGCGGCTTGGTGTGGCCGCTGGCCGCGTGCGGCCAGGTGCGCGAGCTCTATGGCGATTTCATCCGCCGCGCCGCGACCTGGCCGCTGCGGGTTAGCCGCTAGTGCGCTATAGGCCTATAAGTAACAGATGGTTACTCCTTCAAGGCTTTCACAAGATTCTATTTTTTGTTAAACGAAGCCACGTTTATTTATTTCAAACGAATCTAGACCACCACAGTCCCTGCGTACGTTGTTAGAAAGCAGTATGCAAGTGCGTAACAGGAAAAAAAACATAACACAACAAATCAGGTTAGTAATAGGTACAAGCGAAAATAATAGTTAAAGCAAAATAAAACTCAGATAAGTTTTTAGATTTTCACGGCCAAAAGCATTTTCGTTGTTAGTTTTTGGGGTGTTATGCCGTGCTCACATCACATCGTCGGATCTACCGGATCTGCCCTGATGATGGACACTGCAACGCTGTCCGAAACGTCGGCTATAGTAGGAGGTAGCGCAACACGGCATAACACCCCAAAAACTAACAACGAAAAAAAAAAAAAAGTCATTCAAGAAGCACATGAGGCAGTATTGCATGGTGTGAAAAACCCAGTGAGCACCTTTTTAAATAGATAGAGAACATAGATAAACAATTAAGTCTCAAATCATTTGGCAAGTACCAATTAAAAATGTAAATTACATTCAGCCTGATATAAACCACATCCAGCATCCGTGTCCCCTAGCCAACCACCCAGTGAAACCTCAAAGAAAGTTATTTGAATAATAGAAGTAAAATATCTGAAGACTTAAAGAAAAAATAGGAATATATAGGAATCAGTCAATGCAAAATGACCATTGTGGAAAAATCATCAATATCATAGGCTTGTTTGTAAGGCTTGGGATCGAACTTTAAAAGCCGTTTCCAGCCTGATATATTCAAAACACAAAAAGTTGCACAACTTTTTTTCACCTGAAAAGTGTAACCACTTCCCCCATTTTACATCAGATTCCCAGTACCGGAAATTCAACGTTCGTATTTTGAATTGCTCAGGTAAGTACCAAACCGGAAGGCGGATAAGGTGGATGTATATAAAATTGTAATCTTTTGAAATAGATTTTTATGGCTGTATCGTTTTACGTAGCTATTTATATATAACAATATATCTACATACAAATTATAATTATATCATGTACAGGTGGTCATATATTACAGAACAAGTATTTATTATTATTATAAACTACCTGGATCAAAAATCGCAAATCTTGGCCTTGGGAAGGCATTACACGATGTGATTTGGTAGTTGAGGCGAAAAATTGTAAGATTTTTTTTTTTAAACACACAGGAGGCCCTGAGGAAAATAATTCCCCTCAGGGCGTAGGTCATCTTTGGGGATGCTGTGTGGAGGGTCTTTTTGGGGAAGGGAGGAAAGGAAGTTCAGGGAAGGAAAAGTGTAATTTTTTCATTTTTTTTTACATGAGCTCCACACAGGAGGCCCTGAGGAAAATAATTTCCTTCAGCGCCTATGTCATCTTTGGGGATGCTGTGTGGAGGGATTTTTTTTTGAGGAAAAGAAGGAGAGGAGAGTTCTGGGAAGGAAAAAGGTTTAAGGGGTTGGTAGGAATCTGGGGTTCAGCGTGTCCTGGCCATCCGCCTCCAAGACCTAGACAAACCTCACCCCCATGAACCCGGGCACCCCTGCTAAATCAGCAAACGTACCGAACCACTTGGGGTGACCTATGGCAGAGGAGTTTGTTATCCAATAAAGGTTCCCGGGGCGGCGGCACCCATTCCCGCCTCCCAAATTGCCAAATGCTGTGTGGAGGGTCTTTTTAGGGAAGAAAGGAGAGAAAATTCTGGAAAGGAAACGGGTATTAGGGGTGGGTAGGAATCTGGGGGTCGGTGTGTCCAGGAGTGACGAATGTATGAATCAGCTCCCACTGCAGTGCAAGGCGATGTTACGAGAGAGTCCTGCTGGAGAAGTCGAAGGGGCTCCCTCAACCATTCTCTCCTGATCCGGACTGCCGTGCAGCTGGTGGGCAGACGCATCCGCCGATAAACCTCACCCCATGAACCCGGGCACTCCTGCTAAGACACCTAACGTATCAAACCACTCGGGGTGGCCTATGTCAGAGGTGTTGGTTGTCCAATAAATGGTTCCCGGGGCAGCGGTACCCATACCCTTCTCCCAAATTGGATATGACGAATGAGACAATATTTTACGTGAAAGGTGAATTCGAATGCTAATTTTCAATTTTCAACAGTTTGAGATGCAATCATCTTATAAATTAATCTTGTTTATATGAATTCCGCACAAGAGTCCCTGCTGACCGGAGCGGCATTCCGTTATCAAATCTAGTTAAAAAATAATAATTCGATTACTGAAGTGAAAACTTCTTCAGCACCGTTGTGATTTGAAACTCGATGAAACGAAAAATAGCGGCACTAAAAAGAGACAAACACCTAAAGGATTTAGCCTGCGAGAGATGTGATAGTATAATCGGTCTCCTCTTTGTGCGGTGCTTCGTAGTCTCTCCACTCTTGTTTACTTTAGTTTTCTGAAATTTTCACTTTGGAACTAAGCAGAAGAACTTTTTGTCCGCAAATATTTCCCATCAATAATCAGTCACCTTGTAATAATTAGCCCAGCAATGTTGATATTCTATAAAATATAACATTGTTAGTTATCTACTGAATATGTCTACAATTATACCTATACAAGGTATAACAGCTGTTACGATACGCCCCTGAAGCGAGTAAATACGAGAGCACAGAACGCAGCACAAGTCCACACGGCTCGGCCGCCGCCTCTCCCCGCCCCGTATCCTGTTTCTCCTTGCCTCTCCCCCGTGCCCTGCCACTCGGCATTCCCGCTGCGCTCGCCACAGAAGAGATCTGAGCGCCTTTGAGAACGCACGCTCGCGGCTCACTTGTAGCCGGCGGACCCAATTCAATGGGGCCGCGATGTATTATTGAAATACTTTTGAGTAGAATCAGTCTTTTGCCACTATAGTTCGGTCTATTTAGACTACGAAAGTGCCTGATGAAGCTGCCACATGAGACGAGGTTCCTGCCAACCTACATGTAAGCTGTATCTTGATTTCCTCCTTAAATGTTGTCCGTAATTCAGTGAAATGTAGGGCCCCCGCGGAAATCACGACTCGGAGAGTTTCGTTTTGAGAGAGAGTCAGAGAGAGTTAAACACTTTAGCTAGGTTTGTGTAATTTGCATTTCTTGTAATTGAATTGTACTGTAGAAACCTATGTATGTGTTTGAGTTTACAATACATGTCTAAATGATTTAACATTGTTATTATTCTGCTACGGCGGGAGGATTGTTGACCAGTGAGGATCCCGTGGGTCACCGGAGGATGGAGAGAAGTTCCCTAGCCTTGAGCTGCCCACCCCCCTGAATAGAGAGTACCATAGTCCCGCTGAGAGCTAGTCAGGGACGTGTTTTGGGCCCTGGTGTTGGTTTAGAAGCCGACATCGAGGCACCCTAACACAGCCTATACCCGAAAAATTTTACCCAGCTGAAGAATTTTAATTAAGCATATATGCAGTACCAAAAGTAGTTAGGTATAGTTTTACCGTCCGATGATATATTTTTTTTTATATTAATCCTTCAGGCCTCGACAATATTTTGACAAAGGTTCAAAATATTTCCGCTTTGCAACGAAATCCATATAAATGGAATATTTGTTAAGGTGAAGTTATACGTGAAATCCTATTTAGATACTTTTTAGATTAATCTTTACGAGGAATTGGCTTACAGTATGTTCATCAAAAAATATGCTACGGATAAACTGAAGCTTTAACTAGGTTTTCTATGTATTGGAATTACAATAAAATTATTACTTACATAACAAAAAATACATAATACCGTAAAACCATACCGTAATACCATAAAAATAACGTAAACCACTAAAAAAATGTTTTTTCATGACTTAACTATGAAGCAATACAAGAAACATTTTTATAAAAATACCCCTTTATGGCTAAGACTATTTTTGAGGTTTTCTATGTTCTAATTTTTTTTCGTTCTTATAAAATTATGCACAAACTAAATCAAAACCACTTTTTCGCTTACTTGCCTCGCACAAATAAGACGCTCGATTGTAAATTTTGCAGGCACGAGAATCGAAATATTTCTAGCGTTTATATTCGTCTTAACATATTCGAAAACTAAAAATTGTTTTTGAAAAAGAAGATAAAATACGCTTTTAAATTTTATAAATCGAAATAAACAATTAATTTTAAAGAATGAAATTTTTGCATTAAAAAATAAAGAAGTTTTAAAAATGGCTTACGCTACGTTTTTTTTAACTAAACTTACTGATAAAGAAAATATAAAAACACATACCTACATATTTTAAAAGACAAATGTATTATAAACGTTATTATCACCTCACTTTTTTGTCGTTCCATGTGAAAATAAATAATAAAAAGTTCCCAAATTTTCATCAATATTTTGCAAAATGCGATACCAAATTTTGGTTTCAAAAAGGTGTAAATTTTACTTATTTTATGGTTACCTTTTATATTTGAATATAAATCGTGGCATTTTCTTTTTCTAACGCGGTTTTTATCATATTTCTCATTTGGATAGCAAGGGAGACATAACGATTTCTATGAGATCTTTATGAATTGTTCCGAAAAACGAACAAATGAGCCGGAGGGGTTAAAAACAATAAAAATATCTTTCATCATACGTCGCAACTGAGTAATCAAGAACTAACAGAAATAAGAATAAATGTAAATAAAATAAAAATATTAACAGAAATCAGTCAAAGTATTTACTTAAGATTTTTCTTAAGTCTTCAACAAAACTCCATAACATCCTTCCCCAAGACATAAAACTAATAAAAAATCCTAATGAATAAAAATCAAGAATAAAAAAAATGTGGCTGAAAGAGGTCAATGAAAAAACCCTAATAAAGATACTAAAAACAACATAGAAGACAAATAAACTATATTTAAATAACTTTAGTCCGCCTCGGCACAGGACCCCCTAGTGAGGAGGACTAAGAAATACAATATTTTATACTTAATTTCACCATTATATTTCGTATGTACAATTATTTTATATAGGCTCTAAAATAAAATAAAATAAAAAAAACTTACTTTTGATACTTCATTCAGCCTCGTTGATAGTGCCATTCCTCTTTCAACAAATCCATTGCTTTTACATGCTATACTCTTTCTCTCTGAACCTCTCCAGGTCGACCAGTAGCCAGAAAAATACTATCTTGGTCTGCTCAAAGTGCTGTTACCAGATGGCTTGGCTTCGTTTATCACCTTAATGGGTGTTGCCAAAACCACCTCAACCCAGGCTAGGAAAGTGAATCAAGTCGGCCTCTTATTTTTATAAGAGGCCGATTGCTTCACTTTCCGATTTCAGAATCGGTCGAAATCACGCAGTCCTTAGTGCTTATGATAGCCATCCATTTTGATTTTACAAAAAAAACTTTTTTTTTCATATTATGTGATGTTCATGGTTTAGGCACAAATATTGAAATGTTTGAGAAAATAAGAAATACATGAAAACATAAGCTGCACATCTCACTAGGGCATTCCTGTATCGAGATATGCAGTTTTACAATAATGTAATTAAAAAAATTAAAAAAAAACATACATATACCTAAACTTAAAAGAAATATAATAATAAGTTATAAAAATAGTTGAACTTAATATTCCCCTCCCTGCTGTCGTTCTAAAACCCCAGATAATCAAATTGTTTAATAAAGTTAACTATGATTTAGTCAATGATGCTCTCAGAAATAGTGATTGGTCTTCTGTACTGAATGCGCAAGACGTTGATACTGCGGTACACCATTTTTATAGAATCATTGATGCCATAATAGATGACACGGTTCCAAAAAAAGTAACCAGATCAACTAAATTTCCATCATGGTATTCGGCGGCTTTAATTAATATAACGAAAGAAAAATTAAAGTTTTTTCGTGCCTGGAAACGCTACAAGAATCCATTGGATTATCAATCTTTCGCATTACTCCGCAAAAGACAGAAGAAGATTTCTAATCTTACTCATAAAGCCTATATTGCCCAATTGGAATCTAATATTCAAAATAATGTTAAAAAAATATGGTCTTATGTAAAGACGCAAAGAAAATCTCCCACTATACCTGAACACATGACATATCATTCCACAACGGCACACGACAGCAAAGAAGTTACAAACCTTTTTGCTGATTACTTCTCAACAGTCTTTACAAATGAAATTCCAACTCCTGATACTAATAATACGGTAGATCCTCTTAACAACACATTAATATCTTCAATCAAAATAAATGAAGAAATCACCTTAAAATATTTCTCAAGCATAGATATTAACAAAGGACCAGGAATAGACAGGCTGCCCGGGATTTTTATACGCAACTGCAGTAAATACATCTGTGTTCCGGTTTGCGCCATCTATAAAAAATCACTGACAGAAGGATCGTTTCCTCTCAAATGGAAATCAGCCGTTATCACACCAATCTTTAAGACAGGTGATAAGCATGACGTTAAAAACTACCGTCCAATTTCCCAACTTCCTATTCTAAGTAAAGTTCTTGAAAAAATTGTTTTTGATCAATTGTACTCTACTATTTCGACAATCATTACGCCGAATCAGCACGGATTTATGAAAGGTAGGTCTACAACATCCAACCTTGCCCTTTTCATTAACTTCTTGCATAGCAAGATGGACGATAAGGAGCAAGTCGATACTATGTATACAGACTTCTCTAAAGCCTTTGACCGTGTAATTCACTCAATTCTTTTGAAAAAACTCATCCTCCTTGGTATACATGGCGACCTGTTTAGATGGATTAAGTCTTACATTAGTAATCGCAATCAGGTAATATTAATCAACGGCGTCTTCTCAAAGTCTATAGAGGTAATATCTGGTGTCCCGCAAGGTTCCCACCTAGGTCCGCTCTTGTTCAACATTTATATAAATGACATTGGATCATGCTTTCAAAATTCCGAATATTTGCTTTACGCTGATGACATGAAAATATTCAAAGTGGTGCATTCTCTCTCTGACTGTGAAGCGTTACAAAGTGACCTAGATAGGCTTTGCAAGTATTGCAAAGTTAACTGTTTAGATATCAATATTTCCAAATGTCACACTATGACATTCACCAGAAATAAACATATAATTGAGTACTCTTATTCACTCCACAATGAACCTGTTATCTCTAAAAAGGAATGTAAAGATCTTGGCATTTACCTTGATAGCAAACTTATATTTAATAAGCATATCGACTCAATCGTTAACAGGTCATATAAAATGCTTGGCTTTGTTCTCCGTGTCAGTAAAGTATTCAGTAACCCGCGTACAGTAGTAATGTTATATTTTGCATTAGTCAGAAGTACACTGGAATATGCCTCACCAATTTGGAACCCACAGTACAAACTGTATATTGATAGCATAGAAAACATTCAACACAAATTTATAAAATATCTTGCCTTCAAATTCAACAATATCTTTGGATGCACATTTCAAACTTTGCAACAAAGGAGAACAATAGCTGATGTAACATTTATACACAGAATTTTAAATAATAACATCGACTGTACCGAACTTCTTTCCCTAATTAATTTTAACATACCCTTAAGACGTACACGCCATACAGAATTATTCCACACGCTTAATTATAAAACAAATGCAGCAACTAATTCGCCAATTAACCGTGCTCTTCATATGTTAAATAATGTTTGTCTAAATTCTAATATCGACATTTTCTCCGATTCACTTCCCAAATTTAAAAAGAGCATCATGTCAGTAATGTTAATTGTTCAAGGCGCATACATACATACATCACCACTTCTCACATCCACAAACATACTCACACACTCACACACACACACACACCCTCCCACAACGCACATCACCCGGTAAAAATTTAATACAAACAAGATACCTCAATGAAACATATCAGAGGTACCTAACTTGAAATATACTTATTAACTGTAAACTTTTTTCACCAATGTAAATAATGTACTGTTTGTTTCTGTTAATAAATAAATAAATAAATAAAAATAAATAAACCTACAAAAGAAGCACTGAGTACAGTTATTAAAACATTACTAATAAATAATTATTACAGCTGGGCAGTATGCTCATTGTTGGCAAAAATAACATTATACTGTAAACTAAATATTAAAATATGTAAACACAAGGTACCTGTTGTGACTTACCAGATGCAATAATAGGGTGATCATACCACAGTAGCATTAAATTATTAACAAAAAATAAATAATAATAAACAATTATGTAATAAATTTATATAGTTTATGAAATAAATATAATATATTAAGTAAATATGTAGATATTAATAAATTAAACAAATAATATTATATTATATAATTATGAGTAAACAATAATAAACAATTTATTAATAATAAGTAAATAAACATAAGTAAATAAAGTACATAATAATTATCACTAAATACTAATAAACAATTAAAATATTGTATAGTAAGTAAATTATGATATGAAAGAAGTAGATAATAATAAGAAAATACTTATATATAACGATAAGCAAAATAAAAAGTTCATAATAATAAATAAGTTAAGTAGATACATACACACTAATTAAATATGGATTATATCAAATATAGCTTAATTCCATATAGCTTAATTCCATAGTGATTTATGATATAAGCGACAACATGGGTAATCCATAACCATCACTCTCAGTAAGTATACATATTTTGGTGCAGTTTAATTTGAAGTAGGTGCAGTTTCATCTTTGTAAATTTGTATGGTAGAAGTATAACGCGTTTAGTTTTCTGACTTTAAATTCTTTAAATAGAAGTTCTCATACGTAATATGTATAATGATGATACATAATAAATATATGAAGCGGTTGAATCTATATTTTTTTTATAAGTTGCGCCCCATCCTGCTCAATTTAACTTTAAAAAAATAATTTAATAAAAAAAACAGAGTGTGCAATTCACACGCGGTATAAGTGAAACCTCCAGAAAACTAAAGAAGACAAGAGTGGGGAGGCTACGAAGCATTGCACAATGGGGAGACCGATTATTTTCGCAGGCTAAATCCGATAGATGTATGTGTTTGTATCTTTTGAGTGTCGCTATTTTTCGTTTCATCGAGTTTCAAACCACAACGGTGCTAAAGAAATATTCACTTCAATAATATATACATAGGTATAAAAAAAAATGCGTTTCTGGATTTTTAGGTACCAAATAGTTATATACAAGGATCTTAAGAGGCCGAATCGATTCAGCACCCTGGCCTGGGTTGAGGGGGTTTTGGTATACCCTCCCCCGCTTGGCAAACATAACTAATCCATGCTAATCGACCTGTACTCCCGATGTTGGTTATGAGGGGTTGATGGTCCTAAGCATTTATTTATTCCTCCTCAGTCTCCACGTTCCTTCTGCGATACGTTGGACTTTTTGATATATTGTCCCACGGAATACCGAACAATTAGGCCCCTGTTCTTTCAATTAAAATTGTTAATTATTAAAATTGTTGATATTACAAATTATACTAATTTAAAAAAAAATGTTATGGCAGTGTATTCGGACGAGGCAATTATGTATGGACGCGTTTTTACGGGTGGGGGACGCCCGCGTATAAGGATTCTGCGAGACTAATGGCGGAATCAGACGCTTCACTCAGGTGAACGTTTACTAGAGCGAATGTTCATCTTCGTTTCACTCCGTGGTCAGATGGCGATATAGAAATTAACGTTCACTCGACCATTTCCACTACAACGTCATGCGCGTTGGAATTCGTTTGATTTGTGATAATTTAATCGAGGAATTTACTAAAAACTGTATTTTTAATGATTTTTGCCATCAATTCCACTGTAAGTACATGTTTATTTTAAAATATATATATTTTTAAATTATTTTATGTGAAAACTCCACTGTTTTATACAACCGAAATAAGGATTCAATATGTAAACTTAGAGAACAGAACTGTTTGTTTTCCCAACTAAAGTAATATAATAAAACGTAGAATGCCCCATGGGCTAACTTGGTGCATTTCTTTTGAAATATTTGTACAATTTTTAGGTGTTGTTACTGTTTTAGAATAATAATAAATTGTCCATGAACAGGATCAATATGTTGACAGTGATTTTGTTAATTTATATAGTTAGGTGCGTATCCGTTTTCAAAGTAATTGAGCTATGTAAGCACGGGATTGTAAATTGTTATTCTGACCAATCAATATTTTTAGTCCGTATGCAAATAATTCAGAAATTAAGGTCAATCCAATCATTCTATTTGCTTTCGTAAATACATAAGTGATTCATATTAAAATTAACATATTGAATACATTCTGAGAAAATATAAGTACCTAGTATCAAATTGTTATGTTATAGTTATTTGCTTATGCTCGGATAACTTCTGTTTCATAAATCAAATAGAGGATGCAGCGCTATCGATAAATTATTATAATTTGTTTTCAATGTTTTTTTTATTAATAAAAATGCTAGATGACAAAATATAATATGATTTAGATTGCATTATACAAATATTTTACATATCTACATACCTAATGATAATACACTTCTTTTTTATAGTATATCTTTAACAAGCGGGCCCCTGTGTTAAGAAGAGTGAATCATTATAATTTAATTTAGGTTTTTAAGTAAACGTAAACGTCGTTCGTCATTCGTTATTCGTCATTCGTCATTCGTCATTCGCCATTTTCATTCATCATTCGTCCCTCGTCATTCGTTATTCGTCACTCTTCATTCGTCATTCTTCATTCGTCATTCGACAATTGTCATTCGTTTTGGTCATTCGTCATTCGTCTTTCGCCATTTTCATTCATCATTCGTCCCTCGTCATTCGTCACTCTTCATTCGTCATTCTTCATTCGTCATTCGTCATTCATAATTCGACAATTGTCAATCGTTTTCGTCATTCATCATTCGTCAATCGTCATTCGACATTCGTCATTCGCCATTCGACATTCGTCATTCATCAATCGTCATTTGCCTTTTGACATTCGCCATTCATCAGTCATTCGTCATTGATCGTTCGTTAGTCATTATTTGTCGTTCGTCGGAAGAATACCCCTGAATTTGAAGTGAAATGTTACCAAAACTGCACTACATAAGTATTTTGTTATTATTTTTAATCAATATAAAAACGTTTCTTTCATCCCACTGCAAAAGAAGCCGCC
Source organism: Limnephilus lunatus (assembly GCA_917563855.2). Lineage (NCBI taxonomy): Eukaryota > Metazoa > Arthropoda > Insecta > Trichoptera > Limnephilidae > Limnephilus > Limnephilus lunatus. The sequence continues at coordinate 10,439,636 of OU830596.1, forward strand.
AGTGATACCTATTGCATGACAGATCTATGTCAAGGTTACACAATGTTACAGTTTAATATGTATTTAGTTATACAGCAAAGGCGTGCCGTGGCTTTTTATCGATTTTCCGGTGCAAAAAGTAAGAGGTCTTTTTTCAATTTCAATGTTTTTCTTATTCACTTACATATCTATGTATTTTAAAGTGGGCGTCTATGGAATTGGCGTAGCGCCAAACTTGCGAACCCGGGCACACCTGCTATATCATAACAATGAACATACTGTTCAAAATTCAATATTATTATTATTAACTAGCGAGTTCCCGGCATGCGTTGCAATGCCACTTAATAAAGAAATTGTTTCTCCCTGCGTGTCCTTTCCCATTCGTCCCGTTCCACTTCCGCCTCCCCTTCCTCTCCCGCGTCCCCTTCCCCTCACGCATTCCCCTCCGCCTCCCCCTCCTACGTTCCCTTTCCCTCTACCGTGATTCATACATTCAGTCCCAGTACATTCAATTTTCAAACAAATCCCGTGCGACCTATTGCAATTTTTTATACAAATTTAATAATGCCATAGTTCACCAGTAAATATAGAAACCATCGCGGGCATCAAATCCCCAAAGTTTCATCGCAATCGAACATTGACGTATACTTGGTCGAAGCAATCGAATGAACGGTTTAGCAACGCATAAGGAACACACATGCAAGCAAGCAATCATTGATTTTTATATATAGTATAGATAATGAACTTATACATTATTTTATAACTTACAGCAAATTACCATTAGCTGAACCAAAATTTGGCCCTTTCGGATGGAAAACGATTCTTTCGAAAATTACAAACGCAATACCAGAAGGCAGATGGTTTTAGCGCGTAGATCAATGACATTAATACTGGACGCGGGGTAGAAATCTCAAAGTGGGAAGCCAAACACAAGACGATTGTAGCTGTCTCTATTTCTAGTACTTTGGTACGGTTAGTATTTAGTATATTTATGTTTAGTACTAAACTGCTACGCGTCGAGTGAGGTTTTGTCTTACCAGTAAGTAAATTGCATTGCAAAGCGCCAAAATGCCCTCCTGTGTGATGAGAAAACGCTTCAATTACACGGCAAATAGTCGTAAAGGCGAAAGAATAACACTTCATTTGTAAGTACACGCAAATTACTTATTATTATCAATTATTATAATTATTACGATTCATTTTATAGTAATACGTCATTGTATTCTTTACACTTCCCTGTCCATTGTGTAACCGAGTGAGAGTATCTTGTTATCTCAGTCACACCCATAGGTCACATCCATGATGTGAAAGCAGTATTCGGCGAAGAAATTAATAAGCCGCCCTACCATATTTCTATGACATTCATACACGTACATTCTTTGATTGTCTATCTTTATCACACAGGAATAAAGTTTTGAATTTAGAAATTATACTGAAAACCGCTGAAAACAAAAGAGTGTTGCTTGCTTTCCACATTATATTGTGAGTATGTGAGACTATGGCGAGTCTATTTATATAACGTCATTTCCGTAGATTGGATTTTTTAAACCATCGTTGTAACGATATTATAATACTATGAAAAAATAATTATGAATAGGTACCTACCCCCGGTTTGCCGACAAATAAAGTGAGATTATTGAAATAGATATAAGATTTGTATTTACAAAACTGGTTGTCTTAAAATTTTGAAACATTTTCGTATACACATTATAATTCTTCACTACGTCATTTGATTACTACAGGAACTGGAATTAGATTTTCGGGCTAATTTTACTAACCGGGCATCAATAAAGCATACTCAGTGCGCACTATACAACATCGATGGTTACTCTGTTTGCCAGGGGCATTGTTACACCTCTGGTCTGAAGATTGATTTGTCTAGTCAGGTTTTCGTTTTTACACTGTCACACCCGTAAAAAAGTTTAAATTGATTTAAAAAAGGATCATAAAACCATAACCTAAATTTTTTTTAAACTTGCGGCACGCCTCTGAATGATGGGATTAAGGCGGCTCCCTCACGGATCGGTAAGGAATCGACATAACCCGAGTGCAATGATAAGAAAGCACTATATTGCCCGAATTCTTATTGCATCCCATATCCCATTCATAATATGTCGGTTCCTTACCGACCCATGAGGGAGCGCGGTAAAATGTTACATATGTTTTGGTTTTCATAAACGACGGTTTATATCTACATATCTTGTCGGTGATTGTGCATGATGGAAGGAGTTAGTCGGTAAGTGAAGATATATGGAATTTTACGTATTTTTGACCGGTATTCTAATACAGTCTGCTTGCAATGTAACATATGATAAGCAGCCACGCTGGGAGACTACGGAAGAGAGTTAGGCAGCATTGTTGGTTGTTTTCATTTTTTTATACTTTGTAGATTGGACTTAGATGAAATAAAATGTCGATTTAAGGCTTGTATTTTGTAAGGCTAACGGCTAGAGAGATACCAATTTATTTTTGGATTCATTGATTTGTGGATATACTTAATACATTTTAGCATTAAATCACGAGACATAAATCTTTCTGTTCATCTTATCAAATGCCCTCCCGCGGTAAACTCTAGCATTCACCAAATTTTACAGGTTTTTTATTTGGAGTTTCGGGGTCAAAGGAACTATTTTCACCTCGCAACCTCATTTCCTGCACGAACCATGGTGCTTCGGAAAACGTATTAAAAATTTTAACAAAATTACGATGTCCAATTTTAGTAAAAAATATTTGTAGGTACAAAATAGTTTTACAGCTTTGATCACCATCTATCGATAATACGTCGAAACTTTTTCTAAAACACTAGAAATGAGCATGAGCGGAATTTTGTGATATCGTTTCACGCGAATTTTCATAGATGGCAGTAATGCATGATATTTGTACACTTATTTTTTGTACAGTACGATTACGAAGTTCTTGTTTTCAAGTGTCGAATAAACTTGTTGGGCGTAATATATATTTTTTTTATCGCTCATTCCAAAATTGAATAGTTGAGAGAAAGCTAAATAACAGGAAATTCAAATCATACTTATATAATTCATTGAACAACATATCTAATATTGTTGGCGTAATGTCGAAGAACTTATGTGATATATTAATATTTTATTAATTTATTTATTATTATTTAAGTAAATAAAACAGGGATGTTGCCCAAAAATGTATATACATGGATGATTTAAATACAGTGTATAACAGAAATTATAACCAAAATAGTAACAAAACATATCTACGTTTTGTTGGAATGTAGAACTAGGTGTCAAAACTCTCAAACGGTGGGCTTTGACCATACGAAAAGTGGGCAGATTTTTCTGTGTGACGACCAACGCAACAATTCTCTTGCAGGTTCGCTTTCATGGTGAGCTGTTAAGCTTTAAAATGTCCAGTTTACTGTAAAAAAATCAACCCTCAATGACAAAGTTTTTTTTTACTATAATACCACCAATCGAACGTCTTTTAAATCTTAACTAACTAACTAACTAACTAACTAACTAACCATCACGCCGTTTCCCCGCAGGGGTAGGCAGAGAGGACGGACCGCCACACAACTCGATCTTGGCACACACTCTTTGCCTCGTTCACATTCATACATCGTCTCATACATACTCTTCTATTATTCCGACTCTTCACATGGCCCGACTCAAGTATCTGATTCACTTGTTCGTGCCATGTCTTCCTCGGGCGTCCCTGACTTCTTCTACCATTCACATTTGCATCATATATTCTCCTTACACTCCTTTCCTCGTTCATTCGCTTCTTTGATAATTAAAAATTAATTGAACCTTCCTTCCCAGGAACTGGAGTCAACCACGCTTCCAACTTCCAACTGACCTAAATCCCGATCTGATAAGACCGACATTTATTTAGTATACTGCAGTAAAATATTAATTATTATGTCAAATTCATAAAAATGCTTGATTGTGTACGTGCCTGCCACAGATGGTAGAATGCATTATCATCGACAATGTCTATCTGCCGAGTTTAAGTTCAATCGGTGTTGGAAAGTGGGTTACTTTCCAGTTCCAAGATTCCACGGCATTCATTGATTCATTCATTTTATTAATCAAACAAAAGTGAAAAGCAAATAGGTAGATATATAAAAGGATACCAATGTACGTTTTATTTATCCAGAAAGGTTTTTTTAGGTTAAGATTAAAATGATTTTGCATAATACCAACTACCTACGCGTTGATAAAACTACTTACATACATACATTACTACTAAATTCCTTATTTTTTTTTCTAATGAGAAAGTGCTTTCGAAACACCCTGTAGGGGTGGGTGCTTGATTCTGAAAGCGTTCTACTGAAAATAAGCGTTTCATACATTCCCTTGAACTAAGTTTACCCTCTTTACCCATGTGTATGTACTCTTCGTTCTACGACCCTCTATCTCAGTCTCTTTCACCCCTAATTTAAAGTATTGAGGTTAGACGACGACGCCGATATTTCTACAACCCCCACACAGACGGCTCACTGTTAAAGTGGTAAGTTTTATTTTAAGCGGTTGAAAAATGAAAACAGATTTTATAGACATTTTGTTTTGAAGAGTTTTAATTTTCAATGTACATTTGTTACTTAAATTTTAAATTTTCTACGACCGGTTTCGACACTCCGTGTCATTCACGAGCAAACTTAAAACTTTACTAAAAAACTAAATCAACTTAAAACTAAATCAAACTTAGCTCGTGAATGACACGGATGTGTCGAAACCGGTCGCAAAAAATTTAAAATTTAAGTAACAAATGTAGGTACATTGAAAATTAAAACTCTTCAAAACCAATTGTCTAGAAATTGTTACATATTTTACAGATTTTATAGGTTTATTAAGAAAGACTAGATAGAGTTTTTGGCATTATGTCCTCGCGATCTACTTGTATTTTTGAAGTCAAGAACTCTTTTTGATTGCAATTGGCTGATTTATAAAGCGCTGTTTTCGTGAAAAATCACCTCAAGGGCGATAGGGTGATATTATTTAAATTCTTAAAAGTAAAGCGGAATATATGCGTGGTGAAGCAAGAATACTATTGAAATGTAAGCTCTGGCATCATGAAATTAGCAGATCACTTCCTTCTGGCAACTTTATTTCCATTGAAAGCTATTTTGAGCTAATCAAATACAATATGCAGATATGTTCAATATTTTTTTACAAATTGTTCCACATTTCAAATTCTTAACAATTACAAATTGTTCAGTAACTTATTCTTCAATTTGGGAAGCGGGTGGGGGTACCACCGCCCGGGAACCATTTATTGGATTACCAACACCTCTGCCATTTGTAAGCCCAAGTGGTTTGCTACGCTTGGTGACTTAGCAGCGGTGCCCGGGTTACTGCATGTCGGGCCGGACCGGGAGAGATTGGTTGAGGGAGGGACCTTTTGGAACCTCCAGTAGAGCTCTCTCGACTTACCGCCTTGCACCGCAGTGGGAGGGATGGATTCATACGTCCGTCACTTTTGGACCCACTGACCCGAGAATCCTACCCACCCCTCATAATGTAATTGTTGCAAACTATAAACGCAAGTAAAAAGTGTACCAGAGACTCCAAATTTAACGAGATATCAGTTTTCTTCTTGAGCCACTAGTTTTCGAACACCATATAAACGTATTATATGAAATTAAAAATAAATATTTTTTTTTTTGGAAATGTAATTAAAATTAAATTTTATAATAATAAATTTAATAATTATCATTAAATTTCTAAAACATAAAATGGTGTTCTATGAATTAAACACAAAAACAATTAATAGTATTATTAATGAAATTATAAACAAATTTCAAATTATTACGTCGGTTTTCGAACCCTCCACCTCTGGAACAATAGCGTACGATCTATTAATATGAGATGATCGTTTAGGAAGATAAAAAAATGCATCTTAATATTTTTTTTTTGCAAAAATGTGGCTACGTTTATTTGCAGATATAAGTCTAGCCCAATTAACAGGGAGCTGTCTGTACTGCTACATTTTTATTTTGTCTCGCTTTCCCCGGCATCTGATGCGCCCTTTAGAGAGAGACACAACAATAACACGGCATGATTACCCCTCTCACTCTAAGCGTCGAAAATATCCGATCTGGAATCTGTGTAACTTCGGCGATAAGCCGTGTTCTGACAACGTTTTCAACGATATTGTTCATTTTTACCATCCATTTCAATACTTATCTTGGTAGATAATATCTAGAGAGTTTATATTAAACTACCTTCACCTATTTTAAACTACCTTCCAAGTACATAAATACATAGTCACATACGTGTTCTAGGAAAGAAAAGAAGTAAGCGCCGCAGGTGATTTTTTTCCATATTAATGTTTTAATTCATAATTGGCCTCGTCCTCTCACCGCTTTCAACATAAATGGCCATTTGAGATGGTGTCCTGTCTTCCTGGTATTGCCCGATTTCTTTTTATGTCCATTTACGCGTTGCATCATCACACCATTATTTCTGCGATATCGAATGCGACCCAGAGATTGGGAATCCATGCAAGCCGTTATATTAAATCTTGTAACCGCAGACCACCACATTCAACAAACAAATATGCGTATAATATATGCGTCATGATGCGTCAAATTTTTTACCAATGTTACGGTAAAAACGAAATCCCCGGATTCGGAATATACCAACGAAAGTGATGATTACTGCATAATATTATGATATGTATTACGGTTCTTGTATTTGTTTTTATCTTCTTTTTTACATTAGCTCCACACAGGAGGCCCTGGGGAAAATAATAACCCTAGGGACCCATGTCATCTTTGGGGATGCTGTGTGGAGGGTCTTTTTTAGGAAAGTAAGAAGAGGAAGTTCTGGGAAGAGGGTTTTGGGGTGGGTAGGTATATGGGGGTTAGTGTGTCCAGGAGTGATGGACGTATGATTTCATACCTCCCACTGCGGTGCAAGGCGTCGAGGGAGTCCGGCTGAATAGTTCAAAGGTCTCTCTTAACCAATCTCTACCAATCCAGCCCGCCATGCAATAGATGGGCAAAAGATAAACAAACCTCACCCCGTCTAAGTCACCAAACGTGTCGAACCACTTGGGGTGACCCATCGCAAGGATGTTGGTTATCCAATAAATACCCGGGCGGCGGTATCCATACCAGCCTCCCAAATTGAAAATGCATTTCAAATTTGAAATCAACACAAGGCGCGTTCAGGCGTTCAACGTTCTAGCCTGGCCTGGCCAGACCTCGCACAGTGTCTTGAAATAACAAAGCGCCGGTGAAATGTCCCTACATAATTCCGATTATTCAGTTTTCAGTTCCCCGTTCGCCTTCGATCGGTTCGGTTCTCGGCTAGGCGCGAGCGCCATCTGCCGCATCTTTTCGCGAGCGCAACTAATAATATTCTGCAAAACACTCGATCGATAGCTATAATTGCCAATATTTCGCCAAATTTAACAGAACCTGACAAACCGCTATGTAATCATTATAAGATATACATTAAAATACGGTAATTTGTGTACTTGAGCGTCTATTTTGTGTTCGTCCTGCTGCCTTCAGTGTAAAAAGGACATCTTTTCATCGATTGTGGCAGTGTTTTTACCGTTTTGTGACATAAAATCTCATTCACGCATGTGTCGTTATTTGGAATGTTTCTCGTGTAAATAAGACACTGTATAATCCGTGTTTATCTTGTTGATTTGGTGCAAGTTTGTGTGTTTTTTGTGTAATTTTCGTGTAAATAGCGGGCGGGTTGTGCTGAAAAGGGTGAATTTTCATCGATTATGTCAGTGTTTTGGATGTTTTCTGACACAAAATCTTATCTGTGAGATCGTGGCTGTATTTGTTGTGAAAAGTAGCGCGATATTGAGTCACGTTTTTGCAATTTACACAGATTTAATGCTAAAATTCACACATTGTCATTACATCGAATTGATAACAATTCGCTTCGCCATATTTAGACGTTGCCCGATTTTCAACAAACGCTCTATAATTATGATTTATTTTGATATTTTGACTTGAAAATGAAAAAAAAATATTTAGCTAAGGTGTCACAATCTTGAGCTACTGTCAGGTAAATAGATAATTATTTAATAAATAAATAAATAGGTAAGTAGGTATCTTTTATTGTAAGACGGAGGTGTACGAAAAAACGCGCAACTTTATTTTACAATATTTGTTTGTTCCGTTTTTTATGAACGATTCGATTTGGTACTAGCGCCGACCCGTAAAAATCACGGGATATTTTAATTGTAAGATTTGTAAAGTTGAAAGAAATGAAGAATATACATTTGCTTCAGGATCTGCCTTTCAATAGAAGAAATTCACCTATCCAATCTTAATATATAAAACAAAGTCGGGTTAGTTACACCATTTATAACTCAAGAACAGCTGGGCCGATTTTTATGATCTTTGATTTGTTGGATTTGTCTCCGCCCTGAATAGCAGAAAAGCTATTAAAATATCGGAAAAAAAATAAAAAAAATTTATTAAGAAAATTCTTTTCCTCATAAGTACATTCGTGTGGAATGAATTTTCATCTTTTGAAAGAGCTGCAGCAATATTGTGTTATATATAATATTGCATAACATATTGAGTGAAATCCAAAAATTCAAAAACCTGCGCTGATTGTTTTGCTTTTGTTCTTAAACATATAATGCTGCCCCTCGCTCTTACACACTTAATGTCAAGAGCCGAAAATGAGACAAGCGGTGAACGTATGTCTGCACCCCTCCAAAGGAAAAAGTCCTCCCTCACACGTATAAAGAAAATGAAACGCAACGCCATCTCTGATATTGACAAACACGGACAGTTGCGCATCGATAATTGCTTCATTGTGTAGTTTTTAACGTAATAAAAAAACTGGATTTAATTCAGTTAATAAGTGAACTCAACCGTTATTAGTTCTGAGGCGGTACGAAGTTCACCGGGTCAGCTAGTTCTATTATAAAAATACATAACAAGTTATATTCATACTTATTGAACAAAAAAATGTAGCACCGCTTGTGAAAAAGTTAGCCATTCAAAGAATATGTGTATGGACGGGCTGCTAAAGTATGTATGTTACAGTTAAAACCCGTTTTTAGTTATAAGTTAGTATCGTTAAGATTCCCACATTATTTTTCTTCTTTTCTTTGATAAGGCAATTTCGACAGTAGAAGCCGTTTATAGCCGTCAAATACACGGGTCGCGAGTCGTAATTTGTATAAACGGCTTCTTTAGTTACGTCGTTAAGATTCTGAATATATTTTAGGGAATATTGTCGTCTTAAAATCCATTCAGTAGTTTTTGCGTGAAAGAGTAACAAACACACATACATTCATATAATATTAGTAAGATGGTGTGGTGGTACAGGTATTACATTAGTTTTAATACAAATATTATCCTCAAAAATTCTTCAGTCAGAGCGTTATGTAATAGGTTAGATAGGTTAAAGCATAAGATAATGTAATGTACTTTAATCCCAGTGATTAAGATAGTGTTATAATGATCGGGGAAACTTCAAAACAAGATTACAAGTTGTTTTATTTACGTTATCGTTAGGTTTACAAAGAAAATTTAACTAGACCAGACGTCCTTTCTACGTGAGGCTCAATGGTATATTAAGACACTGTCGTTCGCCTAGCCGTCCATCATCTGCCTTCGGCTGTTGCCGTAACCGTTCGTACATTAGACACGAACTACGATAGATGACACCACGAAACTTCGTTTAACTAACTATACTAAGACATCTGTTAAAACTACATTTCTAATGCTATATATTAAATATATCATATTCTACTTTTTTTTCAATATCGCTTCGTTGTAGATGTTTTATATTTATTTCAACTCTTTTAAGTAAAAAAGACTGCATATTTGCGCATTCACTGAAGTTCTTTAGTCAGGACGTTCTTCATCTATTCACGTTTCTTTCAATATTGCTCTATCTTAAATATTACAACTCAAGTTCTTCTATCAGGAAGTTCAACGTCTCCTCATTTTACCTTCCTTCATTATTTCATTATTTGCTTTATAGTACCCACTAAATTAGATAGATACTTTTCGTTCTTTATTTTATTTATTACAACTCTAAATGAATTTCGCGTAAAATGCCACATGTCATAAAAGAAATTTTGCCGCAAATTAATTTAAAAAAATTGTCGACCGCTCTTGAGCAAATCTACCAAAGTTCAATGCAGCCAACATAAAAACGTCATTGTGTTTTTAGTGACGTTGCAGAAACAAAGTTTAAAGGTCACCGAACAAAAATACCGTTTAACTGTCGTTAAGTGTTTTTTTTATTAGTAAGGCTGTAAGACAACTGATATTCTCAGTCGAGAACTTCTTCGTCTACTCAATTTTCCTTCAATTTCACGATGCAGTGCTTTGCATTTTTAACGTTTCTCATTTCCTCATTGCATCCCCAATGTATTCTAGTTACGATTTTCATAGCCGGAATGACTCCCGCAGTTCTTTCTTCAGCTGCAGTCTTCGGTACTTACCTACCTTATTTTTCGTTGGTGAATTTGATCGTCTACTTACTCTACGTCTATTAAAAATGCATCCAGGCTTTTTTTTGTAGTATATTGTCAAGATCTATGTTTCCATGATGTAGAATTAAGTTGTAATTAGAACGAACACAGCTTAAATGGCATTCTGAGTTCTTTCTGCAAGTCCCTATTGCAGAACCTCGAAAGGCCGTAACGATGTTTTGACCGATCGTATTCTTCAATCAACTTATATAATCCTTATCATTGGTCCCACTTATTACTTATATAGACAAATTTCTTCTAATTTATCTTTCTGTTTGACATTCTTCACGTCAACATCAGCCCTTCCTTTATGTTATGTTTCGTTTTTGATCCTAATATGTTATGTTTCGTTTTTGGTGTCCATATTCAAACATCGCTATTTACTTTTGTTGAATTTGTCATTGCCAAGTTGAAGAGCAGTGTCATCTTTACCTTTGTTATTAGTGTTTGTACCATTAAAACGTACAGTGTAAGTACTATCGGTTGCGTCAGTTAATGCCTCTTCAAATATCTTCAGAGTAAGTAAAGGTGACATTATGCAAATTTGCTCGAGTCATCTGCGAATTTATATGCCATTTTTATCAGATTTTCTTCTTTTTCTGCAGTTTTGTTTATGCCAATGTTATATTATGTAGTCATCCTCAAATCCGTATGACGATATTTTTTCCATTGGGACGTAAATACGCGATATAATACTTAATAAGAATTTTATTCAGATCGGATATTTTTTCGGACGACCGTGATGAAATATGCTCCAAATATTTATAAAGGTAACGATTTATTGAAAAAAAACCCTCAGGACATGAGTCATCTTTGTGGATGCAGTATGGAGGGTATTTTAAAGGAAAGGAAGGAGAGCAGGTTCTGGGAAGGAAAAGGGCATGAGGGGTGGGTACGAATCGGGGGTCAGTGTATCTAGGAGTGACGGAGGTATGAATCCATCACTCCCATTGCGGTGCAAAGTGATAGGTCGAGAGAGTCCAGATAGAGAGGTCAAAAGGTCTCCTCAACCAGTCTCTCGATCCGGCCCGCCACGCTGCAGGTGGGCAGAAACATCGGCCGCCAAAGGGACTCCCTCGATCATCGAAGTCAAAGGGACTCCCTCGATCATTCCCTCCCGATCCGGCCTGCCATGCAGCTGGTGGGCAGACGCATCCGCCGCCAAGACCCAGACAAACCTCACCCCATGAAACCGGGCACCCCTGTTAAGTTACCAAGCGAACCACTTGGTGTGACCTATAACAGAGGTATTGGTTTTCCAATAAATGGTTCCCGGGGCGGCGGTACCCATACCGCCTTCTAAAATACAGAATGATTTAGGAAGGCTTAAGGAACAAATAAAGAAACATTCATTTTTATATATTAAAATTATTGTAATCCAATCAATTGTCGATACATAGGTTAGATGTCAAACCGACGAGGGTTATATCTGGTTAACAAGGCGTAACAGCTGTCTCGTGCGGTAATTGATCTCATCTGCATATACCAAACAGTGGCCGATTGCCAATAACGGCGGGTCACGATCAATAATAATTGAACCCATTACCGGACATAGGTCAAGTAACTAGGAGAGACTGATAGTGGGGCTAGCGAATGGGGCGCTATTCTCCAGAGGCGAGTGATTGAATTCGTATACGCCACCGGTCAAAGGAACAACAGACTAGACTTTTCTTCATTTATTTATTGATTTATTTTCATTCTTCATTATAAGCATTCGCCAAAATTCCAAATCAATTTGTCAGAAAGGTCAGTTTAACAACGCCAAGCTAACACTAAACCACACCTTGTAGCCACAATATAGAAAATAGATATAGAAGAATATCATTTCAAGTAACTACTAGAAAGGCATAAAATACATTGACAGATCGATGTAATACAGGCAACATATTCATTGACATATTTATACATAAGATTACATGTACCTATACAATCCATTGAAACCAACGTGTAGGTGTTTAGAAACAATATAAATTTAAAAAAATCTTTTTCAATTAGCCATTTTTAAAGTTTTTTTTAGTTATGTGTTGCAATTTGATTCAACATCTTATTAAATATAGAAAGTTGATGTCCGTTGCCAATATTTATTTGGAATTTTTGGATTGGATCTCATTTTGACTAAGCCTTGAGGTGTGCGTATGATCTACTTTTTCTTTATATACGGATTCCGACAGTAGGTTTTGGCAGACAGTTTTATTATATCTTCGTATATAGGTAATAAACCCCCATAATAACAGATATAAATGTACGATTTAATATTTTCTCGGTTGATAATATCATTAAGTTGTCTGATTTTTGGGGTAATATCGACCTCCGTAGGAAATTCAGATGGAGGATTCAGAAAGATGGAGTTATCAACTTCTTAGTTCTGAACCCGGAAATCGTCCGATTACCCCCCCCCCCCCCCTCCATATGAATGCTATAGCTGCGCCCTTGGTAAGGGCGTGGGAGGGGGGGGGGGGGGGGGTCGACCTTAAGGGAGAAAGGAAAAAAGGGTGTTAGGTTGGAAAATTGATTGATCACATTATAAATGAGAATTAAATAAGTCCACGAACTTTCAATTTTAAATTCCAGGAAAAGTAGAATTGAATTAAATATTTTACAAAATTTGGTGGTTCTGTAACCAAACTCTGTAAATTAGAGACTCGATGACGCGGTTTACCCATCAGTCACCAGTTACCAATTACTACCTATGGCCCACACCTTCCATACCTACCAACCTACCCCCGAACTGATTAAACCAAAATCCGCCAGAATTAGCACACCTCTCCCTCTTCCGGAACTATCCCTTCCAGCCCTCAGCCTTTAGCACAATTATCAGAAGGGCTGGGCCTACTTAGTATTAGCAAGGGGTGAATTGGATATAAAAATATATTTATTATTTGTTAATGCCTAACTCCCCTCTCCCGTTTTCCCGCCCCGCGAGCCCCCCTCCCAAGTGTTCTGGGCAAAGAGGAATACCTATGGTAGTAAGTCCCATAATTTATGCACTTAAATAAATCCCGACTCCTCTAGCATTACGTAGTGGAATCCGAAAGCCTGTCAATGCAAGCAATTCTGGACTATCAACTATTTTATACAGAAATACCAAGTCAGTGAAAATCCTTCTGTCTGACAATTTAAACATATTCATAAATATAATTTAAAAGGTGTTGTTGTAGTTCAATGAAATTGCTGTAATACCCATTTTAAAACATAGAAAACGTAAGTGTTAATTTTTTATTCTTTCAATAGCTTGTACGTGAATATTACATTGTGGGTTCCAAACTTGAAAATTGTACTCAAGTTGACTTCTAACAAAGGCAAAATTTAACAGTTTAATACACTTAATATTTTTTAAATTTTCTAGTTAGCCTAGTTATAAATCCCAACATTTTTAAGCCATTATTAGAGGTTTCCGTTGTGTGGTTAAGGCTCAGTTCCCGGCCCCAAAAAGAAGAAGATGGAGAGATATGAAATTACGAATGTTAGAAGAGCGGGCTAACATTTACAGCGATAAAATTGATGCAAAAATCATGAAAATCTTTAATAAAACATGACTCGTTAAAAATAGAGCAAAAATCTCGCGATAATTGTCTTTAATTTTATTTAAAGAAACACTGTGAATTTTTTCATACATATAACTTGTAAAACAACCGAAACAAACGTGCTTATAATTATCTCATATGCATACTTTGCGATTTTTTTCAATCGAGGGAATTTTATATAAGTTGCGTTTCGGCGCGATAAATGTCTAGATATTATCTTCAAAAATAACATATATTTTTTTGAGAGCTTAAAAACTTCAAATGTTTAAGGGAGGTTTGCAAGAAATCGGTTGAAATTCGGAGAACCGCCTCTTAACAAATGATATTTTTTATTGAAAAGTTTTTCATTTGTGGTATTGACTCAAGGAGATTGGTATCAATGTTGTAATTAAAGATCACTGGATATTTTTTTCAAGAAAATCTGACTTTCTTATATTTGGATATATTTGAAAAAGTAGTCTATTTTCATTACACCAAATGAACGATTATTTGTAATTATTTTGAAGAATGTTACAATGGTAAATATTTTAAATAATTTATTCTAAACATTTTTAGGCCATCAGCATTAAATATGTATATGCATACGTGTATGTATTATTTTTACTTATTATTCACTGGTTTAACTATCCAACTAATATTATAAATGCGAAAGTTTGTATGGATGGATGTATGGATGTTTGTTACTCTTTGACGCAATAAATACTGAATGGATTTTAATGAAACTTTACATTAATATAGCTAATACATCAGAATAGGCTATAGGCTATAACTTAAGCTCTGGCATTATGAAATTTGTATAAAATTCTACGTTTATTGTCCAGGTTGTTGGGGGAGGGTGAGGGGGGGTTAGTGGGGGCGTGGATGAGGGAAGGGGGGGGGGTGGGAGGGGGAGGGATTGGGGGGGGGGGGGCAGTGGCGCGTGCGAAGCCGGGGAAAAAGCTAGTAAGAAATATAATGTAACTGTAAGCTATACACATTGTACTTGGTGTTTTTATGTTTACATCGTACAATAAACATATTTGAATTTGAATAGGCACAGAAAAATCTAAACCTTCGATACTTTGAAGTTAAAGGTCAGTGATTTTCTAAAAAGTTTATTTGTGTAATTATCTAATTAGCACATTATGAAGGCATTTAAATTAACTATTTTATAGAATTATGTACCTAATTGAAATCTAGTGTAGGGGAGATGTGGCATGAAAGAGCCAGTTTACTAAACGTAGCAAAAAAATACACTTTTAATGAAAAAAAAAATGTTTTTATTTACTTTATTAAGTAGGTAATTTCTAACGAAAAAACCTTCAACACTATAAAAAATCAATGAATCATTCATTTTTTTTAAATGTGTCTTTTGGCTCTTTCATAACATTTCGGTATTGAAAGAGCTACTAAAAGTTATGAAAGAGACGGTCTATATTATTAAGTAATTGGGAAAATTGTGCAAACTAATAAAATTTGTGCAAACTAAAAATAATTGCCCTAATAAAAATAAAAAACAAAAAGACAATTCTAACAAATCCTTTTTAAAAACTAATGTCATTTTTAAGTCTGTCAGTCATTTTAAGTAATTCTAACAAAATGTTCTTAACATATTATTCAGTCATACTTAGTATATATATATATATAATCTTAACATATCAGAGGCGGATTACAACAATTTCTAAAATTAAACAAAATAACAAATAATGTCTTCTATCAAAAACGTTCAGCTCTTTCATGGCCCATTCGCCCGGCTCTCTCATAACTTATTCGTAAAAGAAATATAACCTTCAAAATAACAACAATATCAAAACTTTCGTGTCAGTTTTTTCGCAGCTGCAATGCCAAATACATGCACAAACTCAATTTTTAAGCCATTTACCTACATTTGTTTACAATAAAACAACAAAAAACAACTTAAATGAAGCAAAATACTTAGTTTTTAGTGCCAAAAAATTTGATTCGATGTACCGGCGTCCGTTGGTTTCGGCGAACTGTCAAATGTTTGTGGGTGACGGGAAAACAGTGTTGCTACTTAAAAATAAAGTTGCCAGACACATCCGTTCCTAAACTACCAAAATAATGCAAGTGGCTCTTTCAAAACTTGGCTCCTTCATGCCACTTCTCCCCTACTGTTTGACCGGTCAGTGGCTGAGTTGCATCACGTTTGGGTCCCACCTAGGCGTCTCGTGTTCGATTCCTCGGCTGGCTAAGTCCTCCATCACGACACAACCAACATTTTCCGGTTAGTGTGGTGGTAATAGGAGATTTTAAAATATTGTTGGGTTATTCGTAACCCGGGAATGGTTGTTTTTAAAACTACCCCCATCTTCAATTAGTATTTTTGCAACATGTAGGATTTAGTCTGCGAGAGAATGAGACAGTATAATCGGTATCCTCTTCGTAGCCTCCCCAATCTTTTCTACTTTAGTTTTCTGAACGTTTCACTTCTACCGCGTGCGAATTGCACACTCTGATTTTTGATAAATGATTTTCTTTTTGCATTATATTTTGAATTCGCCCAAATTCGTCCAGTGGGATTTTTCCCTCATTCCGTCCCTGCAGCAAGCCGAGAGGGGCGAAAGACGATTCCAAAGAATTTTAATCAAAATTATTATTAATGCATGGCAGATTATTCATGAAACGTAACTAATTATAAACAGTCCCGGTTTCTGTCCCTTGTAGCCTGGTCCTTGTGCCTTGTGTCATGTTCGGTTCTGTGGGCAGAAGTTTTGTTAGAAGTTTTCACGACTGAAGAAATACTATACAAACATAGACATAGCTCTCTAACCAGTCTAACCAAACCTTATAAAGTTGGTATAGCCTGAGAAGATTTAAGATTTTCAGCCAAGTATTATCGTGATTTATGTTTGGGGTATTGTGCCGTGTTATGCTACCTCCTTCTTTTCAATACGCTTTTAAATTTTATAAACATGTAATTTGTAAAATATAAAAATATTGCACGCAAACATTAAAAAAAAATTAAAATGGGTAATCTTATGTTTTCTTCTAACTAAAATAACTGATAACGAAAAAAAAACATACTTACTTACTAATTTTATTAGACAAATGTATTATTGTCATGTAAAAATCTATATGTATATAAAAATTTAGGTTTCGTATGTTTGCGTTCGCAAATCTCGGAAAGTAATCGATGGATTGATTCAAATATTTTACATTATATATAGAACATTTCAGTTTAGCAGAAGAGTATTTCTGTATATAATTGTAAGCTCTAGCGTTACGAAATTTGTATAAAAAAATAGGTTCCGCACGTTTTGGTCCGCAAATCTCAAATCGCAAATTCTTTTTACAGAATGTTTCATTTTAGCAGAAGAATGTTTCTATATATAATGGTAAGCTCTGGCGTTATGAAATTTGTATGAAAAATTACTACAGGTGGTGCGCGAGTGGTTTGAAAACGTGTTAATATATTTTTTTGCCGCAGGGAGGGAAGGAGGAGGTGGAGGGTAGGAAAGGAGGTGAGGTTCGCGGGAAGGGTGACGAGGGAGGGGGGAGGCCGGGAAGGTAGAAGTGGAAAGCACGAGGGGAAGGGGACGCGGGAGGGGAACGGAAACGCACGAGAATGGACATGTAGGGAGAAACAATTTATTTCTTTGAATTGCATAGCAACGCATGCCGGGAACCAGCTAGTAAATAATTAAAAAATCTCAAAGTTGTGATTCGAAACTTTGGTTTCATAAAGGTGTACATTTTACTTATCGTATGGTTCTTCTTCTTTGTGTGCCTTATCAGGTCCCCTAGACGTTGTCGATCACTCTTGAAAAGGTCTCTCTGTCTTGCGCTGCCCGGAATAGCTCCTCCACACCTCTAATGCCACTCCACTCTCGTGTATTTCGCAGCCAAGACATTTGTCTCCTACCAGGCTCTCGGCGACCCTCTATCTTGCCTTTCAATATTAAATGGAGCAAGTGATACTTCTCCCTTCGAAGTATATGACCCAGATATGAAATTTTCTTGATTTTAATTAATGTAAGCTGTTCTCTATCTGCTCTAGCCCGCCTGAGAATTTCTGTGTTGGTGATCATGTCGGTCCATGGGACCTTGAGCATTCTCCGGTGAAGCCACATTTCGAAAGCATCTAACCTGTTCATGGTATTTATTTTCAAGGTCCATGTTTCACAACCATACAGCAAGATCGACCACACATTACATTTTAGCATTCTCTGCCTTAGTTTTAAGCTGATATTGTCATTGCAGAAGAGGGATTTCATTTTTATGAACGCAGTTCTTGCTGCTTCAATTCTGCACCTAATCTCTATATCTTTTTTATTTTTATTTTTATTTATTTTTTTATTTTATTTAGTAAAAGATTATATATTTATAGACATTATTTAAGAAATTTTTTGACTGCCCAACTAGGAGGATTCCCGTTTTAGGACAGTCAAATTAGGATGCGTATTAACATACGGAACATGGTCTGTAAATAATATAAAAGAACAAAACAAAAATAAAAGATTAAAACAAAGTCACTGTTCTTTGTTTAGCAAAGTTTTTTAAAAAAATAATATTAATTACGTAGGTAGGTACTTAATTACAGAGGATTAAAACATATAGATATAGAACAAACGTGTTAGCATTGCATGTCATAGTCCTACACAGATGGGTTGTATAAAATAAAATTAAAAAAAAGAAGAGAAAGAATTTAAAAAAAAATAATAGTAATAATAATAATAGTAATAACCAATTGATACATAAAAGATAACCGTGCTTTGCTTATCATAGTTATTTAAATTATCATAAAAGTAAGATATACATACTTAAATGTAAATCATTAAAACATTATGGTATCTTGTGTTTGCATTTCAAATAATACCTAGTCCTACATACACATTTTATAAAAATGAGAACTAGAAAGATAACAGAAACAATAAAATGAATCAAACATTTAATAGTTGGTTATTACTGTTGTTTGATGGGTCAAGAGTCTCCGTGAGAATACTGCCGAGGTATCTAAATCGCTCCACCTTTTCGACATTACAACCATTTAACTGTATCATTGATCCAGAGTAATATAGTCGTCCAAAAGTCATCCATTTAGTTTTATTGACGTTGATTGTTAGGCCCAGTTGCTCACCAGCATTATTAACAAGATTTAATAGGTCTTGGAGGTCACTGATACTGTCAGCTAGTAATACAGTATCATCTGCATATCTTATGTTATTAATGACAACTCCGTTGATCTTGAGACCCTTCTCGGTATTACTTAGGGCTCTTTTGAAGATATGGTTGGAATAGAGATTAAATAATAGTGGCGACAGGAGACAGGAGTTTTATGGTTAGCTTTTGTATTTGAATATAAGGCGTGGTGTTTTTTTCTTTCTAACACCGTTTACATCGTATTTCTCACTATGATAGTAATGGAGAAACAACTATTTCTATGAGACCTATATGAGTTGTTACGAAAATCAAACAAATAGTCTTTAGGGATTTATGAAAAAAAAAAAAAAAAAACATTGTTTATCTGTTAGTTCCATGCCTTACTTACGAATTAGTATAATTTTATGATATCATTTGCATGTAACAATATATCCCATCACTCTTTCGTTTTTGTAAATCGTCGGTTTCATGAGTTTGCTCCTCGCTTCGAATTTAGCACAAATGTTTCGACTCATCACCGCTTCGAATCGAAACAAATGTATTGTGATACGTATTGTATTTTCTCTTCCCTTTGATGCTATGCCAAACGTGAAAACGGGCATACATTTCAAAATCAGTCGGCTGAGAGAAATCGTTTGTCAAAATTAACTATGCTTCTGGATGCAAAAACATTCACATATTCATAAAGCGATGGATTTCAGATGCATATGAAATGTGGCTGCGATATCAATGTGATAAATATTCTTTGGAACATGGTCACTTTGACTGCATTACTTTAAATTACATGAAAATGCTAACAGGTTTCGGTGCAAACATGCCTTTTGTCAGGGTCCATGAAAAGATAATGACTAAAAGAATTCCATACCGATTTGATAAACTCCCACAATGCATGTGACATGCAAATTTCTTTATCACCGTTGTGATTTGAAACTCGATGTAACGAAAAATAGCGACACACTAAAAAGAGATAAACACATACGTCTATAGGATTTAGCCTGCTAGAGAATGAATAAACTTGTATTTTTTATTTATTATTTAAGTAATGTACTTATTATAATTTTCACAGAATTGCCTTTTTGAAAAAAAAAACATATGTATGTAAAATGCAAATATAAGATACGTAGAATATTTTCTTAGTCCTCACTAGGAGATGCTGTGCTGAGAGGTAAATTAAATCTGTATGAATGAATGTTTGTTTGTTTGTCCATTATTATTTCCTATACCATTCATCCGATTGTGATGAAACTTTGGTGATTTGTTGTGCGCACGCCCGCTAATTTTTATGTATCTAATGGTGAGCTCTGGCTTTTATGAAATTTGTATAAAAAAATTACAATAGACGGCGCGCGAATTGTTTTAAAAATGTGTGTATTTCATATAGTTTATCAGCAGGAAAGGAACGAAGGAGGGGGGAGAGGGGGCTTGGAATACGGGAGGGGTTCGCAGGAGTGGCAACGAGGGAGGGTGGAAGGCGGGGAAGATGGAAGGGGCACGCGGGAGGAGTAAGGGACGCATTGCAACGCATGCCGGGTACTCGCTAGTTAAAAATAAAAAAATATATTATTAATAAATTAACATTAAATTCACTCTTTGTCCGTTCGGCGTTTTCAGACCCTATGGGAATTGTCGCAAATTTTTTTACCTCTTCATTGAACTCTTCAATCTTACCACGTTTATCGCATCGTATTATGGTACGTAGTACATCAATTTATATTATTTGTATTATGAATCCGGACGATAAAATCCACGACACTTCGCTCGTAAACATTAGTCATGCGTTTATACCTTATAAATATATCACCGAACAGATAATGCCTAGAAATGTTATCTTTGTCCATTTGAGTGAACATTATCAATATAACAAGCATTTACTTAGACTTTTTTTACTCCTTGGTTCAAGGCAGACCAATTAATTTAATTTTCTGCTAAAAAAAAGTACTTTTATATTTGATTTTTTTTCATTAGCTTCACACAAGACGCCCTTAGGAAAACATTTACCTTAAGAGCCTATGTCATATTCGGGGATGCTGTGTGTACCGTTTTAGGGAAAAGAATGAGAGGAAGCTCTGAGAAGGAAAAAGTTATGAGGGGCTGGTAGGAATCTGGGGGTCAGTCTGTCCAGGAATGACGGATGTATGAATCCATCCCTGCAACTGCGGTGCAAGGCATGGGTTGAGGGAGTCCGGCTGAAGAAGTTAAAACGTCTCCCTCAACCAGTCTCTACCGATCCAGTACTCTTCGCAGTAAGTGGGCAAAGATTCTAGCGCCTAGACCTGAACAAACCTTACCCAATGAACCTGGGCATCCCTGATAAGTAACCAAAAGTAGCGAACCACTTGAAGTGACCTATGGCAGTTTGTTATTGCCAACTCGATTTTTTAAATAAAGCCAAACGTTACCCCAAGACGTTGCCAAACGTTAGCTAAAATCTTGTATAGCCTAAATTGCGACTGACAATTCGCTATTCTGGAGGGGTAGGGGGTGGCTAGAGAAATACTGAGAAACAATAAATCGGTTCTTTCGATTTTTCGTGTATCCAGGAGGAACTGGGTGGAGGCTAGACTAATTCTGAGGTACCATAACTCTTAAAATCTCATTTTTCGTTCATGAACTTTGTATTAATAAACGAAACTAGATTGTCTGAAAAAACGAGCTAAGAAGTTAAACCATTTCTGAGCTACCAATTGAACCAAGATGGCCTCATTTTGGTGGTAAATCTAGCTCTAAAAGAGATGAGTTGGCAACACTGATGGTGGTACCCACACCTGCAATTTGATGAATTTCATCAAAAGTTAGGAAAAAAAAAAATTCTTCGGGCGCTAGAACACGCCCATAACACATGTCTATAGTTTGTCTCTTCGGTATTATAACTCACAATAAAATGAGTTATCTCAGTAAGTCAAAGTCGTGGAGTAAATTCATTCAAATACGTCATATTTATCTATTTCTTACGATATGAATATGAGAAATTATTGATAGGGTTCTAACTTCACTTCACCTTGTTCTGAGATCGAAGGTGTCAAAGTTTGCAAATACATGCACTCATTATCTACTTACCAATTTTAGATTTTGAGGTTGAATCTTATGTAAAGTATTTTAATTGAACATATTTTAAAATAAAATATTTAAATATGACGTAAACTTACCATTTAGAACTAACCTAAACAAGCAAATAAAACCATATGCAACCAGTAAGGGCATAATAATTCATTGCATAAGGTTCTAATTACGTATCCCTAATGTAATTCCAAGCAAGGACCACGTTCTTCTTAAATATTTTCCATTAAAATATGATAAACTACAAATAAAAAAATAATTCAGTTGGTGTAACTAAATTTTAAAAGAAATGGTGAAAAAAAAATCTTAGATAAATAAACAAAATTTTAACAAAACAAAAAAAAAACTTTAAAAAATGCACTAAAAAGTAAAAAATAATTTCGTATTCTTCTACAACTTAATCAACTTACTTTTTCTACTCATAAATATGTAGGTACGATTGTTATTTTTGGAGTCGGTGTCAGCCAAGGTACGTTTGTAACTGCGTACATAGTTAAAGGTGAGATATGATTGTGCCTACCTTGGCTGACAAGCGTGCGTAAAGGCCCAACCCGCCCAGCAATCGATCACCGTTTGCATCGAAGACATTTTTCGTAACAATCACCACTTTTTGTAACGCATTCATCAGCTTACTCCCAAGTGTCGAGCGTGCGTAAAGAAGTTTTACTTCAAAAAAAGAATCATCGAAATCGGTTGGCGTAATACTGAGTTATTCGTCCATTTGTCGCGCACATACTTATTGCAAATTTAAGACTTATATGGTTTTCTCATGGATGCCATTGTCAGAACTGGACCAAATTAAAATGGGACCACACGGGAAGCACCAGCATTCAAAAAATAATCATCAATATCGGTTCACCCAATCGGAAGTTCTAAGGTAACAAACATACCGTCGAATTGAGAACCTCCTCCTTTTTGAAGTCCTTTAAAAAAGAAGATGGACAAAAATTAGCGCACAAAAATAAATGAAACATTTGGCGAAGACATTAACGCTGAAGAAACCAAAAATGATAAACATTACAATCGAATTTGTCAGAGGATGAAATTGTCTTAGGAATATCTCAGCAAAATGAGGGTTCACAAAATTTAACTAAAATTGTTAAGATTACAAAAATTCGTCTTTGCAAACTTTGAAACCATGTTAAGACGAAGTTAAAACCCTCTCCAACCAAAGTGGCGAACCACAATGCGCCTCGTAATAACTATCAACTGTCAGATACAAACAGAATAGAGAGTGTAAGTGATGTTGGAACCTTTTAAAATGAATTATTATTTAAAATGAATGATGTTAGAACTTTTTCATATAGGTATAGTATACATCTACAAAAATACAAAACAGATGGTTCAGAAAAATATTTTGGGTATATAATTAGCAAAAGAAATGGTTTGGCATTCAAAGGTCATTTTTGAAAAAAAATGTCAATTAGAACTTTATCCAAATGAGGTGACGCAATGATAACGATAAATTCTTACTCAGTAATATCAAAATATGGTTGATGATATGACTAACTCGCTAATCAAGTATTTGATTCACATCTCTGGGTTAGTGACCCGCGATAATGTGAGATGAAACTGTCGACATCTCATACAAAACGGATACACCGGGTATTTTAAGATCAGACAATGAGAACGCAGGGATGGAATATGTCGAATATGATCTCGCAGTTCGGAGTGAAAGGTGTGTTGATAGATTTTAAATATACAAAAATAACCACGGAATATATTCATGACTTAATTATTTTATTAAAAACAGCAATATGTAATGTTTATTTATACTAAATGTTGTAGATAAGCCGTTGAGTAATACAGTTTTAATGACCCTGCCAAGAATTATAGTGAGAACGTGGCGAGAACAGAATTTTTGCACAAAAAGGAATCGGTCAATTATGGGTCCACCTAATCAAATCAAAACCACTCTGGAGGTCTGGCGCAGACGATCGATAAAACCCTATATCAACGCGATATTGACTAAATCCGTCGTTCATAGTCAGTTATCAATATTTGTGAGCACGGTCAACAATTATTGTTAAGAGATATTCCTACTGACGATTGATTGATATATTTTTGCAGCGCCTCCATAGTTTTTTTCATTATTTTTATTAACGACAATATAAAGTAAAGTAAAAATACAATATAAGGTAAAGTAAAAAAATAAAGTGAAGTAGTTTGTTATCAGTCCTTCTTACTAGATATTCCTGTTTCGAGGCGGATTGTATGTTGTTGTATGGATGATGATCACGATTTCCTCCTCATCTAGTTTGTTTGTTTTCACAAAATAAATAAATAAATAAAGTTAAAAGTATTTATGTTTATTGTCTGTAAGTTGCGTTGGTGTTATTTCACAATTTTAATAATTTCCTCATCTTCGTGTTTAGTTAGCCATAATTTGAAGTCTATTTTAAACTTTTGTATCTCCATTTTCAATTTCAATTGGAAGGGCATTATATAATTTTATAGCATGGAAATTGTGGTTTTTCTGGCCAAAAGATGTATTTAATTTTTTAATGTTGTAGATTTGAGGATTTTCTCCTTGTAGTGTAGATGTGTCGGTCATCAAGGTATGTACTCATATTTTTCTTTAAATTTGAGTAGTGCATTTTTTTAGTTTAGTTTTAAAATGCTGAACACATTATTTTTTTTTTAATTTCTTTTGATGGAGTTCTTATGGGTACTATCAGGATTATTTTTATTATTACTTTTAACAAGCTGTTTATAGTATCAGATAACTTTCAGCTACCTGTAAATATACACAAATTTTTAATAATTTCGTTCGTTATGCGAAATTTCTGTTTTATTGATGAACGGAGTTGAACTAACGAAGCTCTTAGAATTGAAAGAAATCGTAAACGCAGTGAGTTAAATCCTTTCAGGCCAAAGACGCTACATTGGTTCGGACTTGGAGAACCAGAAGTTGATCACATAACAAGTTGTGAATTAGCTCTATTAACTATATTAATATTAGCTATATTAATCCGAATTAACCTCATTAGCTAATTAGTTCTCTTTTTAGTGTCATATTCATATTTAGGTTATTATTTGATAAAGACATATATTGGCTCGGCTAGCAGTCGGACAGATCATTTTCGATACTCATAGTCAGTTAAGGACGTATTACTGAAGAGGTCTTTATAGGTTTTTGATTTTAGGGTTTATAAATTCAAACATATTTTTTATTATAATTTGGGTGGAAAACAA
This sequence comes from Limnephilus lunatus, assembly GCA_917563855.2. Lineage (NCBI taxonomy): Eukaryota > Metazoa > Arthropoda > Insecta > Trichoptera > Limnephilidae > Limnephilus > Limnephilus lunatus. Next base: position 10,464,934 of record OU830596.1, read on the forward strand.
ACAAAGATCTGAAAGAAAAAAAAAGTAAATGCCTATAACCATAATAGATATCGATTACGTTAAATGCAGGTAACTAAAGCCCATCTCTACGGTGCGTGGGGCGACCATCTTGGACTCTTCCCCGCATCCATTCAATTATTAACGACCTGATGCTCTGATTCCAACGTTAAATTTGGTTAATTCGAAACAAACAAATTAAAAGTGGCTTCATTTATCAATATTTAGATTAGGCAAATCACTGGAAACTACGCAATAACACTTTATTAAACATTAAAATTGTGGACAGAATCAAACCAAAGAAACAATTAACATTTTGTCATAATCTTGAGAAACTAAACAATAGTTTAACAACCGAAATGATATTAAAGTATTAATAATATTATAATAAATTTATATAATAAACAATCAGTAATAAATGAAGTGAAGTGCTCAATAATTAATCTTCAGTGTTGAAGAAAGTAGGAACTCGAAATTAAAATAATTAAAGTTAACGAGTTATTTGGATCGAGTTTTCTTCAAAGAAGTGTGCGTTTATTATTAATTACATTTTCCAGGGCAAATAATGAGAAAACCCAATAAAGCTTTGAAAGGGAACAGAGGAAGCTCGACAAACTGTATTTTCACCTATTTTCAGACCCCTTGCTCACCCGGAAATCCAATAACCCAAGAAAAGTGAACCAGAATTTTTATATTTATTTTATAAATTCAGTAAAAGTTTTTGGTTTGAGGGTTGATAATAATTGCTTTGTTTTGAATTTCACCAAAAATTCAATGAAAATTATTCCTTTATATCGGTTTTCGCTGGAAGAAGAAGAATATGTTTTTACTGCAACCGACCTGGCTGGGAAGTTATTTGGTTGAGTGACCTGGAACTATGGTTGAATGAGCTGGAAAACTATGGTTGAATGACCTGGAAACCAACATTGAATTAACTACTGGAAACTAACTGATTGACGTAGAAAGACGACCTTGAAATGGTTGAAAAAGAAAATTTTGTGAAATTTGCAGACCTCATTGAATGACCTGGAAATTGAAAGTTGAATGACCTGAAACTAACATTGAATGACCCGGAAACTGACGCTGAATGACCCGGAAATTGATGCTGAATGACCTGGAATCCGCACAATGCCGGGATTCGTCGCCTTCCAGCGGCGCTGGGCGGTGGGCTCCGACGACTTGGTCGTGCCAGGGGCAGTCCTGTTCACGCTACATCTGGTCTGGTGAGTAAACCACGCATTATTACTTTTAATGATCTAATTGTGTTTGTTTACCTTGAAACGATTTACAGCCAGAGTTTCTCTAACTTTTTCTTTCTTCTCCTCCCCCACTTTTAGGAATACTCTACCACTTTTACTTTTAATAATTATAACAATAAGTTGAACATCCATCGTATGGTCCTGCCACTGAGAGCTCCGATGCAATCTGTCTTTCTGTTGCATTCGTCGTTTGTAGAGGGAACTTATAACTTATATACTTATTTGCAAATAAAAAAAATGTAAGTCTTAATATAAGTCTCGATAATAACCGCCTTGAAAGGGCTGATGTTACAAAATATCTTGGCCTTTTCATTGATTCACAACTCACATGGAATCACCAATTTAAACATGTTCTATCCAAAATTACTCCTATAACTGGTGTTTTATATAGACTTCGCGGGTTACTTCCTCCCTCTCTATTAAGATCGATTTACCATGCTATGATTCACTCACATCTAATATATCTCGCCGGAATCTGGGGATTTGCTACAAAAAAAAATGATTTCAGAAGTCCAAGTCGTCCAAAATAGAGCCCTGCGAAATATATTCAGTTTACCTTGGGATACACACGTCAAAGACATTTACAGAAACACCCAAATACTTCCTTTTAACACCATTCCCACTTTTGAAATAACAAAAACTATATTACAAGTAATTCAACACTCGGCACATTCCAACACTACACTCAATTACAATTGCGACGTACACCAACACAACACAAGAAATCACAACAAACTTCATATACCAAAAATCAAATCAACAAAATATGGACTAAGATCCCTAGAATACATAGCTTACACAAAATATAATCAACTACCCAACGAGATCAAATGTGCAAGTCAATGTAAAAAGACCCAAACTAAAATGCTCAAACTTCATTTTATGAATGACTATCTGAAATAATAATGTTGTGTATGTCCTATGATATGTCCATTTAATACATACAGCTATATGTTTCATGTAATGCGTATCATTCCCGCAATGAGTTTATTAACTCTTGGGAGTACAATGCTTTATATAATATACTATATTCTGTATTGTATACTTTTAATAAATAAAAAAATAAAAAATAAAATAACGGAACTATCGTCGATACGCCTTTAACTAAAATCAAGTCATTTAATCAACGCTTTTGCCCTCGCCGCACCCATAGTGTCAAGTGTAAAGTTAAAAAAAGCCTTTTTAGGACACACTTTTAGGACCATTTTTAGGACACATTTTTAGGACGTATTTTAAGGACACATTTTTAGGACACACTTTTAGGACACATTTTTAGGACACATTTTTAAGACACATTTTTAGGACACATTTTTAGGACACATTTTAAGACACATTTTAACGACACATTTTTAGGACACATTTATAGGACAGATTTTAAGGACACATTTTTAGGCACTATAAATTTTCCCTTGCCGCCATAATTACAACCTTTTCAATTTTGCCCCTAGGCGACCACCGCGAAATATCCCACTCTGGGAATCTCTGATTTGTACAGTGATGATGCGATTCCAACCGTTTTTCACTCACCGCGCAGCAAAAACATTTAAAAACATTTAAGAACATTTATTTAGAATAGACGAGTCAATTAATGAATGTTTTGTTTTGTGGAAATGGCGTGAGGAAATTTATCGTGATTCTTTATTTAAATTCTTATGTAAGCTAAAGAAAGTTCAGATAATTCATTTCCTGGGAGCATTTTTTCTTATAAAATTTTGGCCCAACAATAAATTTCTAAATTCGGACCAATGTCGTTTAATTCAATAGACGTATATATTTTTTGAAATTTCGCTTCGAAATTAGATTAGGTATCTTCCGAATCCGAGAAAGGATTTTTCTGTTTTCGGGGGCCAATGATTGATTCACTAGAAAAACACTTTTCTTAAAATTAAAATTAGCTTAAAAGAGCAAACAAATAATTATACATAAATCTCGTTTGAAAAAGTGACATTGCCACCTTTAGAAACAAACCGCAGATGTAATGTGTATATTGTGTTTTAACGACATTTTGTGTAGTGTAAGAATAGAATACTCATAAACGTTTTTATGGCAATATTTTAGTGCGCATTAGCGATAATCGAACACACAGCACATTCCGGTTACAAAGACAGTTGTTGATTTACTATCTGATCGCAGTGATCACAGAAGCGATAATACTCGTATAAGATCATTTTATAACTCATAGACTTACGATCTGGTTTTGCCCAAGATTTAAACTGAAAGATTATAGAACGAAAATGATTGCATCTGAATTATTATTATTATAGATTTTTCACTCATCCCCAATGTAGGGAAAGTTGTGGGGCTGAAGGAAGTTGGAAGGTGAATTAGATGAGGAAGAAGAAGGAAGAAGAGGAAGGTGGGGAGGTGCCTGCTATACAGATTCGGTCATTAATCATGGGTAATGCCATGTTAAGCAATGTTTCAATTCAGTTTGTGCGATATTGAATGATTTCTAGCGTCTTCTTTTTTTTTTACATAAATACAGTAGAAAAATCCCAACCGTCTGGAGAGCCAGTCTAGAGAGACTATGGTAACCCGATTGGGTGTGTTATGAGGCTGAAGGGTAAGGGGAAGGAGATCGGAAAGAGGATGGTGAGGAAGTAAAATAATTTCTTTCAGGGTCTATGTCATCCTTGAGGATGCTTTGTGGAGTGTCTGGAGGGAGTTCTAGTAAGGATAAAGGTATTAGGGGTGGCTAGGAATCTGGGGTTCAGCTTGTCCAGGTCATCTCCCAACAGACCTAGACAAACATCACCCCTTGAACCCAGGCATCTCCGCTAAGTCACATAATGTAGCGAACCACATGAGGTGACCTATGGCAGAGATTTTTTTTTACATTAACTCTACACAGGAGGCCCTGCGGAAAATAATGTCCCTATGTCATCTGAGATGCTGCATGGAGGGTCTTTTTGAGGAGAGGAAGGTGTTTATATTAAGAAGGTGTTGGTCTTGATGAGACCCATGTTGTAGGAAGGAGGAAACACAAAGGCCGGCAAATCGTTCAACAGCCGAGCTGTTGAGCACAAGAACGAGTCGACGAAGCGACCCGTTCTCATGTGACAAATGTCAACCGGGCAAGCGTTTGGCGTGTTTCTCGACAATGCACCGGTGCCGAAGGGATCAATGACGTTAGTTCCTCAGAGCATCTTCCATTGAAATACCGTTAGAACAAGGATAGCATTCCCACCCGACGCCTGTGCTCTAAAGATTGCAATCCGTTTGTTAAGTTAGGAATATCTATCAAACAGACCACCCAGATTTGAATCGTGCAGAGTTTCTGCACAGATTCGATGGTTTTTTCAGGTATTTTGGGGCTCCAGACCAGAGGTGGCTGCCAAATTCAACCGTGGGGGGCATTTTTTTTTGTACAGGGTTAGCAGTTGTGTACAGTTTTTGAGAGGCTAACTTTACTCTGGCTTCGATGGAGCCCCCATATCTGAGCTGCTCACCTAGAGTTACACCAACCATATCAATGGAGGGCCTGTTCAGAAGATTGACTAGATTTTCATTTCGAACACTCTTAGACGTGATCAGACTTGATTGAGTCTTTGAAACATTAAATTCGACGAGATTATTCCCCAAGAGAAAACACTCTCGTTAGCTATTCAGATCTGGTCACCAACTACGGCTAAAGCTATATCAAGCCATGTTTCAACTCTGAATGATCGTCTTGTTTTACCTTAAACAGATAATCGAGTTTATTGATCTGAATGGGACCTACGAGTCGAAAGGTCTTATGTATATTGATAACATCAGTTTTCCTTCAAATCGATACAGATCACCTTTTTATCAGTTTATCTCTGCAGTGTATTCTACATATTAATCATTATCCATAATTTATTATAATGAGATTCAACACGAAATGACCTAGTCTTCTATGTTCTAAGTAAAGAGTTTTACTAACTGAATAATATTTACATAATTCACATGACGTGTGGTGAGTGGTTGCGTGTAGGTATGCAGGTGTCGTGTTCGCGGCGTGTTCGGTGTACGGAACGAGACGTGAATAGAACGCACGACTGATTTCTTTCAGGAACACGTGTCTATACTGTTATAAGTGTGGGGGTATTTGATAAAATTAATTATGTAGATGTACATAATTATTTTTGATTTATATTTTTATGACCTTATTCGGGTGTTAGTTTTGTCACATGCTGCAAGTCAGTAGTCGTGGGCTCAAAACCCTGACTACTGGGTCTAAAGCGTTTTAGTAAGTTGTTGACAACTATGTTAACACCGCTGTTAACAAATTGGTTCGTCATTGTTAAACCCGCTGCGCTGTTAATAAATAGTTCGATTATGTTAAAAAAACCGCTGTTTACAAATTGCTTCGACAATGTTAACACCGTTGTTAACAAATTAGTTCGACTATGATAACAGCGCTGTAAAAAATGGGTTACACCGCTAAATCCTCTGGCAAATTTTTTAGCTTTTCGGAACAACTCCTATAGGTCTTATAAAATCGTTGTGTCTCCCTTACTATCATAGTGAGAGTTATGATCTAAACGGTGTTAGAAAGAGAAGACCATTCATTATATTAAAATCTATAAATTAACCACAATTAAAGTAAAATATACGTATACGTTTGCCCTGAGGAAGGAACGGTCGTTCCGAAACCGGTCGGCTTTAAACAAATATACAAGTGGTTCAAACAAAGTAACATTGTTTCATTTATCTATAATGGATAACCACAAAGTTATAGCTACATTCAAAAGTATAAAATATATACCTTCACATCGTAATTTGAAAAAAAAAAAAATTAAAAAAACAGAAATTTTGTATTAATTATTTTTACACGGTACAAACAAACATGGACAAAAAAATGTGGTGACAATAGTTGGTTAAGTAATACATTTTTATAATGAGATACGTATGAATTTTATTTTTTTTAAGTTATCAGTAAAAAAACGTGAGTTAGGCCATTTTAAAAACTTTTTTTATGTTTGCATGCAAAAAATGAATATTTCAAAAATTTGAAAGCGTATTTTATCACCTTTCAGAAACAGTTTTTAGTTTTTGAATACATTTAGAAATATTCCTTTTATTTGGATTTAATTGCACAGCGGAAAAATTTTGACCCTCTGACAAAATATGACCGAGGCCTCAGGGGCTAACAAATTTATGTTACACCGCTGTTAAATAATTGGTTCGACTATATTAACACCGCTGTTCTGTTAACAAATTGCTTCCACTTTATTATTCGTATTTTATCAAATGAGATTTAGTTTCTCATCCTGCCAAAAATATAGATAACACATTTTTAATCAATCGAGTTGTTTGAAAGCTTGTGTAGTGATGGAAATTTTCGAGATAATTTCGAAATATGAAGTTGATCAAAATATCATTCGAACTATTTTGTTTAAATTACGACGTGTTAATGTTCTAGAAGTGACACAAACACAAGAAATACTTAACCGTACGAACAAAACAAGAGATAAATGGAATTCTTTAGAGGAGGCCTTCGCCTTCGCCTGAGAGAGGGGTTCTGGCTTATGATTAACTTAAAATACCTGTGTTACATTTTGCGTAAATAGCATCAAGAATGCTTTTTATTCCTTTTTATAACTCTGTAACATACCTATTTGCAAAAAATAAAAAGCTTTTTATTATTTTATTTCTTTATAATGTTCTCCGCACCAGGTACGAGTATATGGTGGATCATTAATTTAGAGGGCGCATTTAGAATTAAAAAATCACAATATTGTTTTGCGAAAATCTTAGCTATGATGCCGCAAAAACTCTTTGTCTAAAGCTGCAAAAACCCTCGAAAAATTAGCTCATAAGTTTATGTAATATTTTGAATTTGAGTTTTTTTATATTCCACACACATTTGTATTGTATTTTTATAAGTCTGAGGTCACCATACTTTCTTGTGGGTTAGCCAGGTATTTAAAGATTCAAGAATTATTTCTCGATTGTACATCTGGAGCAAAGCTAGAAGTATCTATGTCAATTTTCTCAAGCTACAAAATGAAGATTGTTTATCGATTTCTTGGTGTACAAAAACGCTGAATCAAAATTTTGACTTCTACTTTAGATATTCTACAATTTCATAGCATTCAAATAAGGGTTTTAGTTTTAGTTCTTTGTAGTAGATATCTAGGTAAATCAAATTACCAAACTGGTATGGGCAGTTCTAGCTTTAAACTATAAATGAACGTATTTTTTAACAACATAACAGAAATCTTTTATTTTGTTTTGTTTATGCATGAAAACAATCTTTATAATTCGATTTTGATACATTTATTTATTTCTATTCTTGAACATACACTTAAAAATTATTACATTGGTTTACATAGATAATAAGTTTAGTAATAATAAAAAAAAGTTTATGGTCCATAAGTGTATGTAAATAGGTTAGTAGTAGTATTTTGTGACCACCTCACTAGGCAAACCTGTGCTGAGGTGTTCCCATGTTTGGGATTAAGTACTATTCTGTCGACATAAGTCGAAACACCTTATCCTTCTTGATATTGTCAAGAGGGCACTGTGGGTCGACCCATGGCGGCAGTATCGTACACATAAATTAAAGATTACCTGCAGTTACATACAGTTATTCTTAGCATCTAGATCAGTGGTTCTTAACCTTATTGGAGGTACTGACCCCCATCAGTTTCATATGCGTGCTACCTCTATTACGATCAATCTGCATTTTTTACTCTACCGAGCGATTCTATATCTTTTGTGGGATCGTTATCGAGATAACGGACGTGATCTCCTGTCAGATCTGTGTGATTTATTTGCCTTTTCTATGTACAACGTATATTAAATGAATAAATAATTATTCAAACTTGCAGTAATTCGTGTTTAAAACGATCGAAACTAAAATATGAGACAGTAAATATGTCAAAATCACACAAATCTGACAGGAGATCACGTCCGTTATCTCGATAACGATCCCACAAAAGATATAGAAATCGCTCGGCTGTTTGAATGCACAAAAATTATTTCGAAACATTATTCGAACATCAAAATGTTTCGAATAAACCCATCACTAAATCGGTGCACTTTTCCTATCATGACACTTAACCTTGGGTAACCGAGCACTTAACCAAACATAAGAGTTTATCTAAATTTGATAATTTGATATTATATGACTCAGTTTGTTGGTAGACACATAAGTAATAATTTATGGTTATGCAATAATAATATCTATACTACTGATTGTGTCTGACGAATCTCTAATCTGTTATCAGTTACAAAAAATACTATTTTGTGCGATAAATGTAAATAGTTGCGGTAATAATTCAAGTACGGTTAGTGGACGAGCGGAACAAAGCGTCGAGTACCCACTACCTACTCAGGCGTCGCGGGTTCAATCTTATGCTAACTATGAGCTAAGTCCTAGGCAACATTTCCCGCTTATAATGATGGTAGTATTAGATATTCGTTTTATTATTGTCAGGTAATCCGCCACCTGGGATAATTTATGAAGAAAATTTAAAAAGTTCATTATTTTTTTACATTAATCAAAAAACAGGAGGTCCTGAGGAAAAAAAAACCTCGGGGCCTATGTCATCTTTAGGGGATGCTGAGTGGAGAGTCTTTTTAGGGAAATGAAGGAGAGGAAGTTCTGGGAAGGAAAAAGGTATGTTGGTTGGGTAGGAATTTATTTATTTATTTATTAATAGGAATGTAGGAGACAGTGTGTCCAAGAGTGATGGACGGAAAAACCATCCATCCCGCTGCGGTGCAAGACGATGCGTCGAGAGAGACCAGCTGGCGAGGACAGAGGGTCTCCCCAAACCGGCTTCTTCACCGCCAAGAACTGAAGCCACCTCACCCGATGAACCCTGCTAAGTCACCAAACGTAGAAAACCACTTGGCGTGACCTATGGCAGAGGTTTCGGTTATCTAATAAATGGTTCCAGAGGCAGCGGTAATCATACCCGCCTCCCAAATTTATATCATTATTAACACAAAAAATCTGAGTGTATAATTCTCAATTTATAATAAGTATATTATAAAAGTGTGCAGTTCTTACGCGGTAGAAGTAAAACCTTCAGAAAACTAAAGTAGGCAAGAGTGCGGGGGCTACGAAGCACCATACAAATAGGAGACCGATTAAACTATCTCATTCTCTCGGACGCTAAATCGTAGATGTATGTGTGTCTCTTTTTAGTGTCGCTATTTTTCATTTCCTCGAGTTTTAAATCACAACGGTGCTAAAAAAGTTTTCATATCAAAAGTAATAATTACATTTTTATTAATTTATTAAGTAAAAATATTGTTAAAATTAGTGATGCAACTATTGTAATTCCGATTAATCGTAAATCGTAACCACACCTGTATTACTTTCGGAAAACAAAATTCTAAAAAAAATTGGTTTCACGAATGGTAGGTATTTGAGTTGGTAAGCCAATACTAAATCCTTCCATTCTCTACGGTACTGGGAGTAGATATCGTTATCTACATAATATACAACCGCAGGTCTTCTGAGAAACCTGTTTTTTTTTTCAAAATGTTATTTTGTCGCTGTGTTTATCAATGAAATTAGGATACAGAAATAAAAAATCGATAAATCAGTCAATTTCTTTCTCTAAAATCTCTCGGTCAGTGAGCTCCGGCATCATGCAATTTATAGTATTTCTGATTTTGATACTGACAATTCGTGGAGATAATATCCATTATAATATTAATTATTATATATATTTTTTTTTTAGCGGAAACTTCACTGGTTAATGCACCCATGTAATATGTAATTACCTTATAATATGTACAACTGTTTGTTTCTCTAATAAACAAAAACAAAACAAAATAATATAGACGGACAAGCCAATATTTTTTCAATGATTAAAATAGTTGCGTTGGCCTAAAAACTCAAGACAACAAAGGTATTACAAATTGTTTACCTTAATATGTATAAAATTGCATATTTTTTTCCACTTATCTATTAGTGTGGTTAAATGGAAAAACTTTAATAATTAATATTTTTAATATATTATTATGATGGAATTCCAACACGAATTGTCAGTATCAAACGTTATAAATTGCACGACGCCGGAGCTCATTGACCGAGAGATTTATGCACTTATTTTTCCACTTATCCCACAATTAACTGAAATCTAAAACTGTTTTAATACGAGTATACATATTTTATCGCGCAATTTGTAAAACTTTTTTGTCTAGAGTTTTTAGGTCAACGCAACTATTTTCAGCCTTGAAAAATTATCCACCTGTCTGTCAAAAATAAGTCTATATGATAATGGCTCCATATTGTTTATTTCATATTATTTTTTTAAATTAAAATTTCTTACTGCTCTCTTTGTGTAACTTTTACTGCCCCCTTCATTTTACCTAATTATTCCGTACGATTAGTGTTTGATTAATCGTTGCGAACGGCCAGAAAAATCAGACCACTTCCCTCTTTAAATTTCAACTTTGCAATTTATGTGTGTTGACATTTTTTTGCCACGACTGGCGACATTAAATATAAACCCGATTGAAAAGGTTTTTATTTTTGTTTTTGTGATTAAGCGCAATAGTCCCAATAGGGTCCGGAACCAATGGGTCTATGGCGTCCCCAAATAATAAATGTTGTGAGACTTAAGAAACAAGGGGAGGGGAAGGAAACGGTAAAGAAAAAGGATGATTGGGAATGTTCTGGCTATCAGAGCTGGTTACTAAAAACGACTAAATACATTTCTAGCAATGTGAGTATCAAAATATAACAACCACAATAGATAGAGATGGTTATAATACAATATTACCAAAACATTTATTGGATAACGAACACCTCTGCCGTAGGTCACCTCAAATGGTTCTCTACGTTTGGTGATTTAGCAGGGGTGCCCGGGTTCATTGGGTGAGGTTTGTCAAGGTCTTGGTGGCCTGCGTGGCGGGCCGAACCCAGAGAGACTGGTTGAGGAGGTCTTTTGACCTCTCAAACCAGAATCCATAGACCCATCGCCTTGCACCGTAGTTGTAGGGATGTATTCATACGTCCGTCACTCCTGGACTCACCAACCCCCATATTCCTACCCACACCTCATACCTTTTTCCTTCCCAGAGCTTCCTTTTCTTCATTTCCTTAAAAAAAACACTCCTAATATGACATATGCCCGCATGGAATCATTTTTCTCAGGGCCTCCTGTGTGGAGCTAATGTAAAAAAGTAAAACTTAAGTAGACACGAGTGGGGAGGCTACGAAGCACCGCACAAAGAGGAGACCGATTTTTCTATCTCATTCTCTCGCAGGCTAAATCCTATTGATGTATGTGTTTGTCTCTTGTTAGTGTCGCTTTTTCGTTTCATGGAGTTTCATATCACAACGGTGCTAAAGAAGTTTTCTCTTCGAAAAAAAAATTACGGGAGTTGAATTCCAAAAATAAACGTTTGGTCCCTTTGTCACCATATGCAAAATAATAATGTCGGCACGTTTTCAAAAACCCCGAAGGGTTGCAAACTAAACTTGTAAAGTGATGTCATATCCAGAAAACCACAGGGAAAACAAATATTGCTTTAGCCGGGGTTGCCAGAAGTTTAAAAAGGCTAAAATAAGAAAAACTCATTTAAACACCAAAAAAACATGACAGGCCAAACATTTTTTTAATGGAACAGTTGATATACGAAGATAATACCTGGAAAAAAAATAATATCTGTTAGATATAATATCTAGAAAGGAATCATTTCTTTTTTAGCACCACACAGATACTTACATCACGCCGTTTCACCGCAGGGGTAGGCAGGTGAATGTAATGCCCCACAATTCTTCTTATACCCTCCTTCCTTCACTCATAGCATAATTATTAAATATTTCTATTAACAAAAAGGTGAAGCCACAATAATACGACAAAAACATCCTATGTGACTCACTCACCTACATATTACATCTTCAAACAATTTATTTTATTAGTGGAAATAAAAATGCTGCCAACATTTTTTGAAACAGAATTTCGTGTTGATTATTTCGATTCTCATCAGTTAAGCAAGCACTTTGTAGACAGGTAAATATTAGGCACCAAAAGTTTTCAGGCTTCGAATGGAGAAAACTATGAAAATATAACTAAAAGCATAAAATAGTGAAATTATGAAAGGACGAAAAAAATACAGAATGAAAGAATTAAAAAGTGAAATAATAAAAGCACGCAAGTATAAGATAGTGAAATTAGGAAACGATGAAAGAATGAAATAATGAAAGCATAAAATAGTGAAATTATGAAATTATGAAAGGATGAAAAAATAACAGAATGAAAGCATAAAATTGTGAAATTATGAAAGGATAGAATAACAGAATGAAAGAATTAAAGAGTGTAGTAATGTAAGCATGGAAGTATAAAATAGTAAAATAATGAAAGGATGAAAGAATGACAGAATAAAAGAATTAAAGAATTAAAGAGTAAAGTCATGAAAGCATAAAATAGTGAAATTTTAAAAGGATGACAGAATGAAAGAATGAAAGAAAGAAAATTTGAAAGAATATATGATTTAAATAATTCAAGAGTGAAGTAATGAAAGGATGAAAGAATGAATTGATGAAAGGATGAAATAATGAATGACTGAAAGACTGAAAGAATGAATGGCTGATGTAATGAAATAATGGAAGAACGAAATAATTAAAGAGTGAAGTAATAAAAGGATGAAATAATGATAATGAAAGAATGAAATAATTAATTTCTAACTGTTATACTGAAATAATTAATGGCTGATATAATTAAAGAATGCAAGAATGAAATAAAAATGATCCTGTGACTTGTTGCGATCCCGATGCTTTAGGCTAGTCGGTCACGAACTCCGTTGTGTCTTCTGTAACATATTCTAATACTTCGCCTGAAGCAGCTATCGGTCTCCTGTAATACAGTGTGGTTTGAGGTGTCTTATCACGAGACCAGACCACAAGCGTGTGTTGATCCACTCCACTTCCTGACGTCCCAAAGCCGTATATTGTACATTGTACGGCGTGCGGCCCTTATCTTCCTTAATAGGTACTAGTAACGGCTGCTTCACTCGCCCTTATATTTTATTATACAAAACAGCGACCCTGTTTAGCCCTAGGGCCGTTCAGCACCATCCTCACTACGGCCGTAATATGAGCACCTTCTCAGAACTATTATCTATACAGGGTGGAAAACTAATTCTTTGGTGCTTTTATTATTCTATCATTTTTTTTAATTACTTGACTCTAATTCTTTCATTCTGTCATTCTGCATTTCTTTCACTCTATGGGTGGAATATTAATTCTTTGATGCTTTGATTGTTCTATAATTTATTTGATACATGATGGCTCTCACTCTTTCATTCTGCCATTCTTTCAAACTTTCAATTTTTCATTCTGTCATTCTTTCATTCTATCATTGTTTTCATTGTGTAATTCTTTCACTCTTGTATTCTTTTGTACTTTCATTTTCTTTATTTCTAAATTTCACAATTTGACTCTTTCATTATTTCACCTTTTTAAATATTTCACTCCTTTATTCTTTTTGGCTTTCATTGCTTAATTTTTTCGTCCTTTCATTATTTAACTCTTTTATTCTATCGTTCTTTAATTATTTTAATAATTCCCTCTTTTATTCTTTCATGCTTTCGTCGTTTCCTTATTTAACTCTTTCGTCCTTTCATTATTTTAATATTTCTCTATTTTATTCGTTAATGCTTTCGTCATTTCATTATTTCACTATTTTATTCTATCGTCCTTTCATTATTTCAATCTTTCACTCATATATATTTTTTCATGTTTTTTTTTTCACTGTTCATCCTTTTATTATTTCACTCTTTTAAAATATATTTTGAAGAAAGACAAACATTTCCGAGTTTAAAATAACCTGGCAATATTTTAAAATCTCCTCCTGCTGCTTTTGTCGTGACTTACTCACGGCTCGCCTGGGTGCGAACCAGACCCGATCCAAATCAGCCACTGACCGATCTATTTATTATTATTATTTCATTCTTTCATTGTTTTCACTATTCTAAGCCTTAAAACTTCCGGCGCCGAATATTGGCCTTCCTAGAAAAGCGCGAACTGATGAAATTCGAAATAATCATCGAAAATTCTGCTTCAAAAAATGTTGGCTGCATTTTCATTCGTGAATTAATATTAAATTCAGGTATTTTCCACCCTGTGTGCTCTTGTTTACCCTCCTCCGTCATATAATATCACTACCCTCACAGAATAAGTACTTGGAGAGGGGATTGTAAGGTTTACTACCCTCCGCGTGCCTCCCTAAAGGAGTATACGGTGCTACCGGCTACGGACACACCGGATTTCATTTCATGTAGCAGGCATGAAAACGGCAGTTAAATATAAATATTTACGAGGTTTTTTTAGATAAACTTGATAGGCATATTTTTTTATAGTTTACACGCGCTGCTTGCCCGGCGTGGTCTGGAAATCAGATTGACCTATAGATAAGTTAAAAAAACATTATTTAAAGAAGAGCCTTCTTAACTTTCATTTTAATCAATAATTTTTTTAATTAACGTGGGCCTCACTGAATCCTTTTACTCGTCGTCACCTTGGTTGGATAGTGTTCTAACTTCGCCTTGCCATGGTAAGGACTTTGACACTTAATAATGTTTTCTTTAGTGTCAAATTCCTCACCATTGCAAGGTGAAGTTAGAAACCTATCCAACCAAGGCGACGCGACGCGACGTCGGGCTGAGGTCCGCATTTCAGTGGTAGATTACTCTAAATATCGCCCTGACTGGTTTCATGACAACTCAGAATCAAGTCAATTCAACACCTTTGCTTTTTTTAAATGAAGAAGCTCTATGAAGAACAAGGTAACAATCGTTTAGGCCAATATAAATCTGGGACCCGTGCTCTATTTGAAAATTGTAGCTACTCTGAATAATTTTAAAAGAATTTTCTGTGAAATTTGCGGGTGACTTTTGGCTGCTGTCAATGGCGGAAATATCGAAATTTTACGTTTTAAAATTAGTATAAACGTCATTATTTCGTTGAAAACTCATTTGAATTGTATGTTTTCATGTTATTCAGGTTTGTACAGAAATATTAAATCAATTTATATTTGTAATGACATATTTTTTGACAATTATTTCCAAAATGAATAGATGCTAACGAAGAAATAACAGTTCACGTCAAATAAATTAGGAACCCTTAATCGTTGTGAACTGTTTTTTTGTTCGTTAGCGGCCTGCAGTCGTGCTCGGGAGTGATGACAAGTTACCGACATTTTCGATAAAACCTATATCGATCGACCATGCTAGATACCCTGAACTCATCAAGGTCATTTTTGCGCGGTTTTCAAAATATTATCCCACGTTGAACAGGTTAAAGGCTACGAAAAAAAAGCAAAATCGCTAATAACATAACCTAACGTAACCTATTTAACCAATTTTTTATATATTTTTTCAGCACTTTTAATGACTTTTCAAATGAGGTGTTGAGTTGAGCTCATTCTGAGTTTTCCGGTCACCATGAAAGATCATCATTCGAAAATGAAACTATGTTTGAAATATCATTAACCGTGATTGTTGAACAGATATGAATAGCCATGTCACAGCCTACCTATGGTTCATCTCATTCCCCACCCCGTTCCTTTCAGTCTTACAATATACTCCAATGCCGTAGTCTTACTGTCTCCAGACGGGTCACTCTTGTATGGTACACACAAAAAATACAAGTTTACGTGTATACATCATCATCTTCTTCCCCTTATCCTATTCGGGTCGGGGACCCACTGCATCGACAAGGCGCCTCCATCCTCTCCTCACGTAGTACGAAAAACTAGCAGTTAATGAAAAGAAAAATGCATACCGAAAGTACATTGCTAACCCTACACAAGAAAACCATAGAAAACACCAACAAAGTGGTCAAAGAATCCTAAAAAAGACCATGGAAAAGTGTGCATCCAAGTTAGAAGAGAATTATCACACGGCAATTAAGGTTTTCTGGCAAACTTGTATACAATAAACATTTTATAAATGTAGTAAAAACTAAGTATTCTACACGGACGTACAAATAGATGGACCTGCCCTAAGTAATAAAAGGCGTATTATTTCCCCCTCCCATTGGAACCATTCCATCGGAACCGGCTGGGCTTGCGACAGCCTCGCGTGAATCTAAAAAATGTGACGTCATCATTCTTGTCCGGACCAGTGTCGAGCTCTTATCGTACATTTTACGAAATAAAACGGCAAAAAATGTGGCTTGTGCTATAAAAACGTGTAAAAATAGAAGTGAAAAAGAGAATAAACCCAATTTTTGTATTACATTCCATAGGTAAGCATTATTTTACTTTATTTTCAGTTTATTCATATCACATTATATGATAACACGTACTATGACATCGAGATACATGGCGACGCGAAACACAAAGCCGCTGTTTACTGGGGTAAGTAAATTATGAAACATTTGTAAAAGTGTCTACGGCAACAAAATATTCGACCATGAAAATACGCGAACCTTACTTTGCCGCATTTGGACTTCACACATTTTTTCATAACGTGGCGTGCAATTCGCGCTCCCATATAAAAAGGTTTATTCATTCAAAAGCAGATTTTACTTTCAAGAACTAAATGGTGGTATTATAGTGCGAGGTGCCTATTTTTTTTTTTTTTTACATTAACTCCACACAGGAGGCCCTGAGGAAAATAATTTCCCTCAGGGCCTATGTCATCTTTGAGGATGCTGTGTGGAGGGTCTTTTTGAGGAAAGGAAGGAGTGAACATGGGTCTTGAAGAGACCCATGTTGTAGGAGGGAGGAAACACAGAGGCCGGTAAATCGTTCCACATCCGAGCTGTTGAACTCGAGAACGAGTCGTAAAAACTCGACCCGTTCTCATGTGACTAATTTCAACCGTGTACAAATGTTGGGCGCGTGTTTGGCGTGTTTCCCGACTATGCACCGGTGCCGAGGGGTTCAACGACGCTAGTTCCTCGGAGCATTTTCCATTGTAATACCGGTAGAACAAGGACAGCATTCCCGCCTGACGCCTGTGCTCTAAAGATTGCGATCCGTCTGTTAAGATGGGAGAATCTATCAAACGGACCGCCCGTTTCTGCTCAGTGTCAAGGGTTTTTTTTAAGGTATTTTTGAGCTCCAGACCAGAGGTGGCTGCCAAATTCAACCGTGGAGCGCACTTGCGATTTGTACAGGGATAGCAGTTGTGTACTATTAAAGTATCTGCGGGCCCTGTACAGTACGCCCAGTTTCTGAGAGGTTAATTTAACTCTGGTTTCGATGGAGCCCCCATACCTGAGCTGGTCACTTAGAGTAACACCAAGCATATCAATGGAGGTCCTGTTCGGAAGAATGCTTCCGTTGAAGGAGACTAGATTATCATTTCGATCCCTTTTAGACATTATCAAACATGATTGGGTCTTTGAAACATTAAATTCGACGAGGTTATTCTTACCCCAAGAGAAAACACTCTCGAGGTAACCGTCCATTCTCTGCTTCAAAGCCCTCAGCTATTGGGGTTTGTGTGCTCTTTGGAGGCTTGTCAAACAAAAAGCTATCATGGACTGTACTGTCATCTGCGTAACAAGCGGTGCACATGACAAGAGGTCGTTGATGTGCAACAGAAACAAAGTCGGAGACAGAACCGATCCCTATATACTGTTAGATTGATTTATTGGCGAATCACAGTCTCTTTCCTCTCTTCGTTCCGCCTTGGTTAGTTTTTACCCCTCATCTGTAAGTTATCGTCTATTTATTTGTATGTCTATGATATTCTATTAATTTTGAATTGGAATAAATATATGTCAAATCTTCTGAATTTATACCCAGATGTATTCTACTCGTAGAATTTTATAAGAAAATCTACTATAATTATTTTAGTATTATTTCAAACGCTTCATAAACCATTTAATCTTTTTTAAGAAAAAATCTCTCTTGGAAAAATCATCGCTTTAAACTTTGAACTTTAGACATTTGGTCCATGCCGACAGAGGGTGAAGGTGGAAGTGGTGGTATTTTCCACAGGTTTCAGAGTGCAACTCAGCAATATTCGTAATGGATGGCGTTGAATTTAGTACATATTTACACTGCGGGTAAGGGGTGCATATTTTGCGCAAGGTTCTTTAGAAATGATGATACTTTCGGGTTTTAGATTGATTAGAGCATCGTTTTCCAAACTACGGATAGAGACCCGGCACCTAATACATATCTTAATTTAGAAGGCGGGTATGGATACCGCCGCCCCGGAAAAGATATATTGGATAACCAACACCTCTGCCACAGGTCACCCCAAGTGGTTCGCTACGTTTTGTGACTTAACAGGAGTGCCTGGGTTCATGGAGTGAGGTTTGTTTATTTTTTAAGCTATTGTTAAAAATATATAGAAAGAAAAATAAAACTACTATTATATAGGTTCCATACCAACTCAGAAAAAGTCAACTCAACACATTTTTAAAAGTGATTAAATGCTATGAAAAAAAATAATAGAAAAATAGCCCATAACCTAACCTAACGTATCCTAATCAACATCTGATCTGGAGAGGTTCTAATGGAATATATGATTTTTTTATTTATATGAATACCTTACAAGAGTCTCAGCTGCTCCCGTCTGGAGCCAGTGAGACTATAACATCCCCATTTGTAGTACGTTGTGAGGCTGAAGGTAGTGGGGAGGGAAAGGAGGTGGGGTAGAGGAAGGTTGGGAAGTACCAGGCTATCCAGATCTGGTCACCAAACACGGCTAAAGCCATTTCAAGCCACGTTTCAATTCTGAATGGTGGTCTTACACCAGGGCGATACTGAGAGTATCTTCCACTGTGATGTCTGTGACTAGTAAAGTCTTCCCGAGGCTTGAAGAGTTAGTCTTTAAATTACTGTTTTTTTTAACATCGTGAGCTTTAATTTCGGAAAATTCTCTATAAAATTCATGGAATCTACAATCTAGAAAAATATACCCATTCAAACCGCCCGACAACACGGCATAATCCCACTCAGACGCCAGTCTGTGTTTTTTAAATTTATTTATTTTGGGTTTACGCACCACTCGAGTTCCAATTGTCTGGAGACAATGAGACTAGTACGTAGTACGTGGTGAATAAAAGGGTGGGCGTAGATTTATAATTTATACAATTAGAGGCGCTATTTCGCATACTTTATATAATATTTCATCGAAATGAGTTTCATTGTGTTTCATTCAACGGTGCGAAGGGACCGGGTTCGTGTGTTTCTCCCTCTAAAAAGACCCTCCATGCATCATCCCTAAAGATGACACAGTACCTGAGCGAAATTATTTTCCTCAGGTTCTATGTCATCTTCTCTGAGTTAATATAATCATTAATAAAAAATCTGTTAGAGCTTTGGGGTACTTACCCTCAACTAAATGAAAGCATTTTTTTCGCTTCGTGTCCTTTTCAAAACATATATGTTATGGATGGATGGTCCTGAGGTCATACATTTTGGAATTTCTGGAAGTTTGGTATGCTATGATTTACTTAAATTCATTTCGTTATTATTAATTACTAGCTGGTCTCCGGCATGAGTATATCATATAAGAAATAAATTGATTCTCCCTGCATGTCCTTTCCCGTTCATTTAAAAAAAAATTAAAATGTCAACTGATGTCTCTGTGGTTCCATTTCATTGTCAGTATTAATAGTTTCCCACTAAAGTGAAAATTTCTTAACCACTGGAGCGATTGGGGTTCAGTTTTTGATTTGGCCATTCGATTTAATTAATATCATTCCTCAAAATATTAATAAGGAAACATATAAACTACTTACTGCGGTGTAAAGCTAATGAATCCATCTAAATTTCACCGTTTATCTTATATTTGTAGGTTTGTTAAATGTGGTCCAATTTTGAAACGATATCAAACGCTGATAAATAAAAACGGTCCAAATTTGGACCTAAATCGCTCCAGTGGTTTTAAGCACCGTTGTGATTTGAAACTCGATGAAACTAAAAATAGCGACACTAAAAAGAGACAAACATATACATCTGTAGGATTTAGTATGCGTGAGAATGAGATTGTATAATCGGTCTCCTCTCTGTGCGGTGCATCATAGTCTCCCCACTCTTGTGTGCTTTAGTTTTCTGAAGGTTTCACTTCTACCGCGTGTGAATTACACACAATTTTTTTTACCATATCAACCATTTTCCTTCATGCAATAGAGCCATTTCTGTAGATTCCTGTTTTATCATCTCCACCATTTTTCCTTTGTTTTTTTCAAAACTAAATTTTCCCTCATAAAACCACAGTGAATTAAACAACTATGATATCTTCTAGGTCACTAGTAGGCTATTTCAAAATATCAAACTAATGTATTAGACCGTTATGCCTCCCGGTGTTATTTTATTGCATAATTATTATGTAAAACAAAGACAGGTGTTTTTTTTACATTAGTTCCACACAGAAGTCCCTGTGGAAAATAATTCCCTTCAGGGCCTATGTCATCTTTGGGGATGCTGTGTGGAGGGTATTTTTAAGAAAGGAAGCAGAGAAAGTTGTGGGAAGGAAAATGGTATTAGGAGTGGGTGGGAATCTGGGGCTCAGTGGATCCAGGAGAGACGGAATGATGAATCCATACCTCCCACTGCGGTGCAAGGCGATGTTCCGAGAGAGTATGGCTGCAGAAGTCAAAGGGACTCCCTCAACCATTCTCTTCCGTTCCGGCCTGTCATACAGCTGGTGGGCAGACGCATCCACCGCCAAGACCCGGACAAACACATAACACGGGCACCAGCCTAGCATGGTGGTCGAAAAATCCACTAATGTTACCTCAATTTTTGATTTAATGAATAAAGAAAATTAAAAAAAAAAAAAAAAAAAAAAACCTCACCCCATGAACCCGCGCACCCCTGCTAAGTCACCAGACATAGCGAACCACTTGGGGTGACCTACGGCAGAGGTGTTGGTTATCCAATAAATGGTTCCCGGTGTAAACAATATGTGAATTATGGTGAGCATTCTAATATTGCTTTTCTTATTATCTCAAATCTTAGTACTTGGAGATATCTGACTAATCAACGGGACGATCGATAGAGTCACCGTAGTCACTAGTCACCCTGAAGTCACGGCATACCCCATTTCTATCGGTTTATTACATATGTTTAAAGGTCTTCATAAAATAATTCTTGAAGATAATATCTATACATTTCCCAAGCCAAAACGCAAATTATATGAAATTCCCTCGACAGAAAAAAATTGCAAAGTATGCTTCGAAAATTATTGTAAACACTTTGGTTTCAGTTGTTTTACAAGACTCCAGATACTAATAACTACAGTCTGTATGTCGGACGAATATCTACAGCTCATATGTTGGACAAATATCTATGAACTTCAGAGTGAAGACTAATATCTACAGAGCTAAGGTCGGATAAATATCTATGACAGTCCCAGTGGTGACGAATATCTATGGAGCGTAGGTGGGACTAATATCGACAGAGGGCAGCTGAGCAAGAGGTTGTACTGAAAAGCATTAATTACTTCTATTAAGTAATAATAACCTAACCTAAACTTACTTAACATAAATTAAGTTTTTTAAACTGTATGCCAATATGCTATACATAGGTAATTGAAAATCCAACCTCTGCCAGTGCTGTAGATATTCGTCAACATCACCTGTTCCGTAGATATTAGTCAGCAGTTTGAGCTGTAGATATTATTTCTCACTTTGGTTCTCATAGATATTAGTCAGCAGTTTGAGCTGTAGATATTCGTCCTCACTTTGATTCTCATAGATATTAGTCCGGTTTGTTCAGTTTTTGGAATTCCTGTAGATATTAGTAGACGCCTCCCTTTTACAAGTATGAACAATTCAAAGTGTTTCTTTAAATGCTGTTTTGGCAACCCCCGATTTTTGCTCTGTTTTAAACAAGTCGTTTTTTTATTAAACATTTTCATAATTTTCGCTTAAATATTATAGATTTTAATAATAGCGTGCTCTTTCTAACATTCGTATTTACATTTCTCTCTATCTTCTTCTTTTCGCCCGAAGCGCTTCTTTCTATCGCAACACCTATTTTCATCTAGTTTAAGATTTCAATTACTTGCTTTAATCTCGTCGGGTCCACCACCAAACGGGGATGATTATCGCCTCGCCATGTTTACCGTGGGGGGAGGGGCGATAAAGTGGGGCGCAAATAGGTTGGGGGGGGGAGGTAAAGTGGGAGTGGGGGGGTGTAAAGTGGGGGGGACAGGGTGGGGGGCGTTTAAACCCGTAGCGGGCGTTTTCAATTATGTAGGCATGCATACGGGATGTGTTTGGACGACCCGGTTCTCTTTTGAAGCCGGGGGAGATGTTGCTAACGAAGAGGGATGAACACTGTAGGAGATAAGTCCTAGATGTGTGATTTACAGAGACGTTAAAATTTGAAATTCGAAAAACAATGAATGCGCGAAAATCGCGAAATTTGTCACTTTCTCAACGAATAACGCGAATTTCGCTATTATCGGGCAAATGGCACGATTTTCTGTTATTTTTGAAGTGAAACTTCTTTAGTGTCGTTGTGATTTGACACTCTATGAAACGGAAACTATACTAAAAAGAGACAAACACTTACATCTATAGGATTTAGCCTGCGAGAGAATGAGATAGAATGAAACCTTACCTACGGCATACTACGGCTACCAACGGCTGACTATCTCTAGACAGGCCAAGGTGAAAAACTAACGTCCGTAACCATGTGGGTCACCGACGACCCCACGCATTTTTCTATTTATTTTGTGAGAATCTTCCCCGCCTTCCCTCTCCCCTCTCCCGACTAAAAATATATTTCATGTATGTAAAAAATATAGTATTTTGGGTACTACCTTCGGCCATAGTTGGCTGCCGGAGAGTTACTACCTACGGCTCTGTAGAGTGTGTTGAGTGTGTGCTCCGTCGGCGCATTGGCCGCTTTGATTATGAGCTCACTTTTAAAGGCTCCTACTGGTTGATATTGTGTGGGTGAAGGTTTCACTTCTACCACGCGTGAACTGCAGTCGATTTTTATAAATAAGTAAGTAATATTATACGTTCCAATTATTTACCTTTGTATAGTTTTGATAAGCTTGAGTAGCCATACAGTTGGCACATAGATTTACTTCAAAGACACCCAAATTTTGATTTAAAAATAAATAAATAATGAGTCCCTCGACGTCAACGTTACTAACGATTTTGCTAGTATAATTTATGTACTAGACGTTTGTACATAAATTGCAAAATAGGGAGCTGGACACAACTTGGCACGCCAATGTCTTTTACTTCTGGATTAATGACTCTAAGTTAAATTAGCAAAACTGAATCTATTACTGTTGTAAAACATTGAAAATTGATTCTAGTTATAATGGCCAAAACTGAATTTAGTTACTTAATTTAATATTGATTTGCACTTTGGAGACTTTTGGAGACTGTTGGGGTCAGGATAATGGGATACTGGGAGAAAGGTAGAACAGAATTTAATACTGATTAAAAACACTTTTTAAGTAGGTTAGAACTTGGAGACTTCAGTTTCTTGGAGACTTGTTACTTCTTGGCTGGTAGTTTTTGAACTGATTTCCTACCGGTTTGCCGTTTGTTTTATAGGGCAAATCCGGGTTGGACTTTTGGAACACAGAACCTCCCTGTTTCTGAAGGGTGCTTGCGTTTACGTATTTTTCCCAATCGCTATGATTTTCGAGCAGATGTGTTAAAAATCCGTGTGATAACCTTTGCCAAGACAGTCCTGTTCCAATAAACCGAAGTCTCACATAATTTTTATTGTTTCAACAAGAAAAGGTACAAGTTTACAAATGTGATACAAGATACAATATCTAGAAGTAAATATTTTCTTAAAGTGCAATAATCACTGGTAGACGACAGTTTTTTGAGGTTTTATTGTAGTATATACCTATTTTTAGGTGATGATATATATTTCTTGATTCAAATTATTCCCGATTTCCCGAAATTTAGCTCCGAGTTTTTCGGAATGTAAATTGGCTGTCGTAAATATTTACGATTTAAACATTTCCTTTGTTCAGCATTGACCAATGGCGCCGCGTCTGGTAGCAGGGTGGGGATAACGTAAATACTCAATCATTTCCTTGATTTTGATCATTGCTGTCTGGGGTCCCTGGTGGAAGTATTACGTGGTTATTCAGATGTGTTTTCGAGTCCAATGATGCTGCAGCATGTATTTATTATCAATTGCGTTTATGTTTTCAATTGATAAGTTAATTGTAGAATGTAATAGCATTGTAGACATCATTCCAAATGCACAGTGTTTCGTTGGCCAATGAGAGCACTCCCTTTGTTTCGTAGGTTATTGGAAGGGGTAACGCGCAGCGGAACGGTATTATGTGGAAGCGTAAATTCCATTCTTGAATTCTCAGGGTTGTCATACGCTTTCGTCGACACGTTCGATACACTCCCCCCAGTGCAGTCTCGACTGTGCTCAGCTACTTCGTCGGGCGTGTCCTTTTCCGATGTCTGAGTTCTGAATCGGGTGTCTTCGCAACTGGTACAGTTTCGTTAGTTGTTGGTGTGGCAGGCAGGATGACGGCGATTTTGACTGCCGGCCTTACGTATATCCCAGTACTGGTTTGGATCCGAGCAGTTCTGACCTGTCCATCAGCTGCAGGTGTTGCTTCGAGGATACGGCCACGTGGCCAACTGTTTCGAGGCAGTGCTGGGTCCATGATGATCACTAGGTCATCCTTCTTAATTGGTGTAGTTGGATGGTGCCATTTTTGTCGGGCAGCCATGGTAGGTAGGTATTCGTGCAGCCATCGCCTCCAGAAGGTGTCTGCAAGTTGTTGTCCGATGCGCCACTGGCGGCGTAGGCATACTTCCTCTTCTTTTTTGTCGTAGAAGGATAATTGGGGGCGCTTCCCAGCCGATCCCAGCAAAAAGTGGTTGGGTGTTAGAGGTTCTTCATCACGCGGGTCGACTGAAATATGGGTGAGTGGTCGGTTATTTACCACAAACTCGGCTTCTGCAAGTGCTGTGCGTAGAGTTTCTTCTTTTGGTGCTCTTTCTTTGAGTGTTGCGCTTAGGGCTTTCTTTACTGATCGTACTAGTCTCTCCCAAGCTCCCCCCATGTGGGGACTCAGCGGTGGTATAAAGTGCCACTCGATGCCCTGGGTAGCTATTGCGTCAATCATTCTGGCGTCTTGACTTATTGACAGCAGGGCGTCCCTCATCTCGGTGTCAGCTCCGTGAAAATTTGTTCCGTTATCCGAGTACATGGCTGTGGGTTGTCCTCTGCGGGCGGTCATTCTTTGAAGGGCCATGATGGCCGAGTCGGCAGTCAGTGAAGCGGCTAGTTCTAGGTGAATGGCGCGCGTTGAGAGGCAGGTGAAGATGGCTCCGTATCGTTTTTCTCGATGCCTACCGACCGTGATAGCCATAGGGCCGAAATAGTCAAGCCCGCAGTGTGTGAATGGACGGACGTGATGCATCAGGCGGGGTGGTGGTAATGCGCCCATCAGAGGTGGAGTCGGTTTGCTGCGTCGTATGAAGCAAGTGGGGCAGACGTGCGTTAGTTTCCTGATTGTTGTGCGTATTCGTATTATGAAGAAATGATTGCGTATTTCTGCAATTGTTTTCTCAGTACTAGGATGATCCGCCTTTTTGTGGTAGTGGCTGATTAGGAGCCGAGTGTAGGGTTCGTCGCCGTCCAGTATTATGGGGGTTCGGGCCACACTCTTTGTTCTTTCCAAGGCTCGTAGTCGGGTCCCCATTCGTAGAAGGTCGTCTGGTCCAAAGAAGGGGTTCAGCGAGTTGAGGCGACTGCCAGTAGGTAGTTTTTGACCTTGTCGGATGGTGTGTAGATCAGTTGTGAAAGCGTTTTCCTGGGACCTTTTGATCCATTTTTGTTCTGCTGCTTTTATCTCCTCGGCTAGTAGTGGGCCTTCTAATGGTTTGTTGGGCCCCATCTTGCATCGTCTGATAAAACGGAGGATCCAAGCTGTGGAGCGGATTAGCCGGTGCCATGAGGAGAACCGCTCTACTGATGGGAGTGCTTCGCCCTTGGTGGACACAAGGCCAACGTAGTGAGGTTTGACTTCTAGTGTTAGGTCGTCAGGCCTGTGGGCGGGTGCCCGTTCTTTCGGCCATGCACCCTCCGGGGAAGTGAGAAAGGCTGGGCCGGTAAACCACCTTCCTTCTGGTGTTAGGTCTGGCACCTCTAAGTCTCGTGTTCCTATATCAGCTGGATTGAGTTTTGTGGGTACCCATTTCCAGTCGGGTATGTTGGTTAGTTCGTCTATTTCGCCCAATCGGTTTGCCACAAAGGTTGAGTAGGCGCGTGGGTCGGTGCGTAACCAGCATAGTACAGTTGTGGAGTCTGTCCAGAAGCAGGTGCGGGATATCAGGGCTTTGCTTTCCTTTTGGATCGTCTGGGCTAGTCTCGCTGCTATGAGGGCGGCTTGAAGCTCGAGGCGTGGAATGGAGAGAGGCTTCAGTGGTGCTACCTTGCATTTACTTGCAAGGAATGTTACTCGTAAGGATCCATTTATTTCTTCGGTGAAGTAGGCCACGGCACAGCAAGCTTGCTCCGATGCGTCGCAGAAGAGGTGTAGAGTTACGTTGTTCTGTTTGTTTGAGAGGCAACGTCTCGGGATTGAGATGCTGTTTGTGTGCAGCAGGCTCAGCCAGTCTGTCCATCTCTGGGCGTGTTCGGGGGTAATGGGTTCGTCCCAGCCGACGCTTGAGCGCCACACTGCTTGCAGTAGCATCTTAGATCTGATGGTAAGGCAGGCAACGAAGCCGACTGGGTCAAAGATCTTCATTACTATGGATAATAGTTGCCGCTTGGTAGGTTGTGTGGCCGTGTCGGGGGAGATCGCCTCGCGAAATGAGTACAGGAAGCGGTCTGTGGTGGGGTCCCAGATCAAACCAAGCACTCGTTCTGTCTCTGGACCTCCACTGCTGATCTGTATCGCGGAGCTGGCACGGTCTTCTATGGGTACGCCAGCTAGGGCCACCGGGCTATTAGACGCCCAATTTGTCAAGTGGAACCCTCCTTTCGCGAGGAGGGCACTTACACTTTGGGCTAGTGTAGCAGCTTCATTGGGTGTGTCTGTTGCATCTAGGTAGTCGTCCATGTAGAACTTGGTGCGTACGGCTTTTGCGGCGGCCGGGTACTCGTGCTCGAATGTTTCGGCCACTTTATTTCGGACGAATTGGGCACTGCTTGGGGAGCAGGTGGCTCCGAACATCATTGATGACATTTGATAGGTGTCTGGTTCATGATGGGGTGATGTCCTCCACAGGAAAAGCTGGGACGGCTGGTCTTCTCGCCTTATTTTTATTTGCAGGAACATTTCTTTGATGTCTGCAGCAATGGCGATGTTTCCTTCCCGGAAGCGTATTATATTCCCCAGGAGGGAGGACAGCAGGTCAGGACCAGTAAGCAGCTGATCATTGAGGGAGGTTCCTCGGCATCGGCTTGCAGCATCGAATACCACTCTGATTTTTCCTGGCTTATTTGGGTTGATTACTGCGAAGTGAGGCAGGTACCATTTGCGAGGTGTGGTGGTGGAAGCTTCATGGCCTGATAGCTTCTTGGCATAGCCTTTGTTGAGAAGTTGACTTATTTTGTCATTGTAGGCCACTGCTAGATTTTTGTCTTTTGCTAGCTTTTTCTCCAGAGACAGAAGTCGCTTCAGCACACACTGCCGATTGTCAGGTAGCGAGACTTCTGGATTGCGCCATAGTAGACCAGTTTCCCACTTCCCTGTAGGAAGAGGACGGGTAGTTGCATTCATAAGTGCAATGGCCTGTTGTTCGCTTGCATTGACTCTGGTGGCTGATGTTACTCCGAGCGAGTCGATGGCGAAGTTGGTTTTTACTAGCTCCCTCAATTGTATGTCTGCGGCCGTTTCTGATTGTAGTGCCAAAGTGGTAGTCGTGTTATTATCTCTGGGGTTGACTCCCCCATGAGCGATCCATCCTAGTGCGGTGCGTGATGCTATTCGCGTAGTATCATTGCATTCACGAACTTCCCTTGACACAATTAGGTGAGCGTTGTCTTGGCCTATTAGCAGCTTCGGGACGACAGACCTTCCTTGGATCTGTTGCTCCGGCAGGTTGAGGTTGCTTATTGTGCTGGCAGAGATATGGTATGTATTACTGTTGCCCGCACCTCGTATTCTTAGTCTCACTCGTTGGGAGAGATTGTCAGAGGTGCACATTCCTTTGGCACCGTGGATTCGCAGTCCGTGAACTGGGCCGTTTGCTCCGACTTGTATTGCGGTGTCAGTGTCAACAAGTGTTACTGTGGATCCTTCGTCCAGGAGAGCAAACACTGACACTTCTTCTTTGTTGGGAGCGCTTAATATTACTGGCGCAATTTTTAACAGTACTCTCTGTCCGGAGTCCTGGCGTCACAAGTTGACATTTTCCACGGTGCTTTTTCGTACGAACTCGGGATTATGTAGCAGGGGGTGGTGTGGGGATCGGCAATCCCCTACTTTGCACCATTGGTTTATTTTGCAGCTTCGTGAGTGGTGTTTTTCTAAGCACTTGCGGCATAACCTTCCCATGCGTACAGTTTCCCATCGAAGTTCAACATCTTTGGCTGCGAATTCTTTGCATTCGCGGGTTTTATGATCGCCGCCACATTGGGCGCAGCTTTCGTCGGCTGTTTTTCTTTTTCGGCTTGGTCCAGGGTAAGTATGTGCCTCATTCATTTTGCGTTTCATCGGGGCGATCTTTTCTTTTGGGCCGTCCCCGATTTCTTCTTGATGTCCGGCATGTATTTGCTCATGGCTCGGTAGAAGTCGCATGCGATCACTATCTTCTTCCTCCTGGTACCCGGCATGTATTTGTTCACGGCGTGGTCGGGATCGTATGTGGTCCACCATCCCGCTGTTTGGAATTGCGTTTGATACCTCTTTCAGAAAGGCAGCGAGCTGGGTTATGGTGGCCGGGGCATGTTGTTTGCGGATCTCGATTAGCCATGCCAGCCGCAGGGAACTCGGCATTTTGTCAGTGACGTCGTTCAGTAATGCAGGATTGGTGAGATAACCTTCGGTTTTTAAGATCCGGAGGGATGCCACCAGGTTTTGCACCGTCCCGGAGAAATCTGCCAGGTCCTCGAGTGATACCTCGGTCGTGAGGTAAGGTAGCTTTTTAACCTTGTCTAGCATAAATTTTGCTATGGAGTTAGCGCTGCCGTATCGCTGCTCGAGGACGCTGATGATCTCTGGGACTTGCGCAGGATCCATTAGTAGGGGACCCACGGTATCTCGCGCCTTGCCTTTGAGGGCACGCTGCAGCCGGATGAGATTTTCGCTCGGAGTCAATTGGCAGGTGGCGGTGGATTGAGCGTACTGTGCCTTCCAGGTAGGCCACTCGAGGGGGTCTCCGGAGAAGGTAGGCAAATCTTTTGCTGTGGATTGCCTGGCGATTAGGGCTGCCATTCTTGAGTCATCTTCTAATGTGCGAGGGCTATCTTGCGTTCTGGAGGAGCGGAGCGCCTCTGCCATCACAGAGGCGATCTGGGCCAGTGGGTCGTTGCCGTGCTGCAACCATTCTCGGGTGTGCCGTGCTGTCTCGTTGGCTGTATGCGGTGGTGTAAACAATGGGGAATCCTGGCCGGAGGAGGCTGGCTGTTGCTGGTACCCCGTTGTATTGTAAAGTGGGCGCTCGGGTCCGAGATGGCTGTATTCGGCCGTAGGGATGTTCTTTGCAGGGCCCGTCAGTAGTGTGTAGCCTTGGGTGGCGGCATATCCAGTTGGATCGGTTACTGTAAATTCATTGGTAGGCTGACCGACTGGTGTGTGCATTTGAGTAGTTGCATATCTCGTTGCAAACTCTCCGGCTGGCCTTTTTACTTGAGTGGCATATCTCGTTGCGAACTCATTAGTAGAAGGGCCGGTCGGTGCGTGCACTTGAGTTGTTGCATATCTCGTTGCAAACTCTCCGGCTGGCTTGTTTACTTGAGTGGCATATCTCGTTGCGAACTCATTAGCAGAAGGGCCGGTTGGTGCGGGCACTTGAGTTGTTGCATATCTAGTTGCAAACTCTCCGGTTGACGGGCCGTCTGACGTGTGTACTTGAGTGGCATATCTCGTTGCGAACTCATTAGCAGAAGGGCCGGTTGGTGCGGGCACTTGAGTTGTTGCATATCTAGTTGCAAACTCTCCGGTTGACGGACCGTCTGACGTGTGTACTTGAGTGGCATATCTCGTTGCGAACTCGTTAGTAAACGGGCCGGTTGGTGCCTGGACTTGAATTACTGCCTGACTGAGGTTGGCTCGCAGGGTCGGGCTGGTTGGTGCTGGCTCCTGGGCAGGTTGGCTGACTGCTTGGCGTGTCGCAGCGTTCAGGGCTGCGAGCAGATTGGCTGTCTGCTTGGCGTGACGTCTGTCCCGAATGCGCATCTCTCGGCGCAGTAATCGCAGGGAGTCTTCAGTTGATTCAGAAGTTGTTTCGCTGCTTTTACTGTTGGATTCGTGGAGGCTCTCGGAGACAGATTCTGGAGCAGGTCGGTCAAGCGTGATGAGATCAGAGTTCCTGGCTGGGCTCGCACTAGATAGATCGTGGACCTGGCGGGGTCCTCTAGATGGCGTCTCATCGGTGTCTACGGTGTGTGGGCCCGGGGTCCGTCGGGGCGCCACTGGCATATTTCGGCTTGTCCCCGGGGCGTCAGGTTTACATTTAGACAGCGATGTATCAGAAGATGTCGGGGTCTTACGGCCACTGCGAAGAGACGGCATTTCCACTGGGTAAGACTGAAGGCGTGTTATGTGTAGATCCGGCACGAAGGACCAAATGTACTAGACGTTTGTACATAAATTGCAAAATAGGGAGCTGGACACAACTTGGCACGCCAATGTCTTTTACTTCTGGATTAATGACTCTAAGTTAAATTAGCAAAACTGAATCTATTACTGTTGTAAAACATTGAAAATTGATTCTAGTTATAATGGCCAAAACTGAATTTAGTTACTTAATTTAATATTGATTTGCACTTTGGAGACTTTTGGAGACTGTTGGGGTCAGGATAATGGGATACTGGGAGAAAGGTAGAACAGAATTTAATACTGATTAAAAACACTTTTTAAGTAGGTTAGAACTTGGAGACTTCAGTTTCTTGGAGACTTGTTACTTCTTGGCTGGTAGTTTTTGAACTGATTTCCTACCGGTTTGCCGTTTGTTTTATAGGGCAAATCCGGGTTGGACTTTTGGAACACAGAACCTCCCTGTTTCTGAAGGGTGCTTGCGTTTACGTATTTTTCCCAATCGCTATGATTTTCGAGCAGATGTGTTAAAAATCCGTGTGATAACCTTTGCCAAGACAGTCCTGTTCCAATAAACCGAAGTCTCACATAATTTTTATTGTTTCAACAAGAAAAGGTACAAGTTTACAAATGTGATACAAGATACAATATCTAGAAGTAAATATTTTCTTAAAGTGCAATAATCACTGGTAGACGACAGTTTTTTGAGGTTTTATTGTAGTATATACCTATTTTTAGGTGATGATATATATTTCTTGATTCAAATTATTCCCGATTTCCCGAAATTTAGCTCCGAGTTTTTCGGAATGTAAATTGGCTGTCGTAAATATTTACGATTTAAACATTTCCTTTGTTCAGCATTGACCAATGGCGCCGCGTCTGGTAGCAGGGTGGGGATAACGTAAATACTCAATCATTTCCTTGATTTTGATCATTGCTGTCTGGGGTCCCTGGTGGAAGTATTACGTGGTTATTCAGATGTGTTTTCGAGTCCAATGATGCTGCAGCATGTATTTATTATCAATTGCGTTTATGTTTTCAATTGATAAGTTAATTGTAGAATGTAATAGCATTGTAGACATCATTCCAAATGCACAGTGTTTCGTTGGCCAATGAGAGCACTCCCTTTGTTTCGTAGGTTATTGGAAGGGGTAACGCGCAGCGGCACGGTATTATGTGGAAGCGTAAATTCCATTCTTGAATTCTCAGGGTTGTCATACGCTTTCGTCGACACGTTCGATACAATTTATTTTTATCCAAAAATCCAAAAATCTCTAGTGATCTATACCGATTTCAAAGAAAATTGATGTTTCAAATTTACCTTTTTTCGACGGCCTTGCCATTTATTATCTGCTCAAGAAAGTATTTCTATATTACTAATTTTGAAAATTTTACTAAATTTGAAGAGAAATAAGGAAAAAGTGAGCTTACTCCAATCACACGGACACGCCAACAATACGTTTCTATCGGTCTATCGCTTCAGTGGGGAGAAAGTATAAATATGAAATAAGTGTAGCGAGGTGGTCGATAGAATCGTGTAAAAGTAACGCGGGACGACGCTGGTGACAAATGTGTTAACGGGTCATGGCGTCGTGAAATTTGTGAGATGAGGCGAGAATCATATTTGCGTCGAATAGGTTAGACATCCGTTTACATCAGGACCTCTGATTTAAAGAAAAAAGGGATAGGGCATTTTACTCTTATTGTACCAAGAAATACACCGCGCATTTTCTAGTACCTCACAAACTCACAGCACTTGCCTCAATTTTATAGTATTCTGAACCTCATGAAGCCTCGGGCGTATTTTGTCAGAGGGTCTAAATATTTTCGATTTGCAATAACATCCAAATATATGGAATATTTCTGAACGTATCCGAAAACTAAAAACTGTTTTTGAAAGGTGATAAAATACGGTTTAAAATTTAATTAAGTATTTAAAAAAAACATTTGCATTCAAGAATAAAAAAAATTAAAAAATGGTTCATCTTATATTTTTTCTAACTAAAGATTCTGATACAAAAATGAAAACACATTATTATAACGTTATTGTTACCTCACCTATTCGTCGTTCTATGTAAAAATCTGTATATATAAAAATTTAGACTCCGTATCTCGGAAAGTAATTGATGAATAGGATCAAAAATTTTACAGAACATTCATTTTAGCAGAAGAGTGTTTCTGTATATAATGGAAAGCTCTGGCGTTATGAAGTTTGTATAAAAAATTACTACAGGTGGAGCGAGAGTGGTTTGAAAATGTGTGTAGGTATTTCATATATTTTAGCGGCAGGGAGGGAAGGCAGGAGTAACATAAATAAATAAAA
Source organism: Limnephilus lunatus (assembly GCA_917563855.2). Lineage (NCBI taxonomy): Eukaryota > Metazoa > Arthropoda > Insecta > Trichoptera > Limnephilidae > Limnephilus > Limnephilus lunatus. Next base: position 10,498,081 of record OU830596.1, read on the forward strand.
TACTAGTCGAAACAAACTATGTACCTATTTTAAAATTATTAAAATATGGCGCGAAGAAAAGACGTCAAATTATTATCAGTTTTTAACGAAACACATATGTAGCTAAAATGCTTTATTTTCAATTTTCGGTTACTGAAAAAGTTATTTCTCATTACACCACGCACAGAGTGTATGAAATACATGTACTTTTATCGTTAATTTCTAAGGGAATTTAGAAAAAATGTTTTATTAAATAATAATATAAAATATGAAACTAACCTCAAAAAAATCCAACGTTTTGCATTGCCTTGTCACTTCCGTGTGTACATGTTTTGTCTTCACTGCACTACACTGTTGTATATACACATAATTAATACAAAAACATTTCACTGTTTATTTTATCAAATTATTAAAATATTTAATGCTCTTATGTATAAATAATTATAATTTTTCTTATTATCGGGTTTTAAAAGTGACACGACGAATTTTGACATTTCGACCTACTTTAGTTTTGTTTCATTAAATGACAGATATTCAAATTAAAATGTACATTCTTATTACAGACAAAATTGCTAGAACGCACCTTTGGGGTAAGTAGAATTAATTAAAAAAAAATACATTAGCCCCACAGGAGGCCCTTGACGTAAATAATTTCCATCAGAGCCTATGTCATATTTTTTAATGCAGTGTGAAGGGGTCTTTTGAGGAAAGGAAGGAGAGGAGGTTCTGGGATGGAAAAACGTATGAAGGATGGTTATGAATCTAGGGGTCAGCGTGTCTATGAGTGATCAAAGTATATCTTTCCCGCTGCGGTGCAAGACTATGGGTTGAGCGAGACTAACTGGAGAGGTCAAAGGGTTTCCCCAAACCGCCTCTCCCGATCCGGCCCGCAACTCAGCTGGTGGGCACACGCATCCGCCACCGCCAAGACCTAGACAAACCTCACCCTATGAACCCAGGCACCCATGCTAAGTCACCAAACGTAGAATCACTTGGGGTTACCTATGGTAGAGCTGACAGAGGAGTTGAGTTTCCAAAACATTGTTACTGAGGCGGATGCCCCATTCTCGCCTCCCAAATTGAGAAAATCAAAAATACAAATTGTTGGTTGCGAACTAACAATGAACTCGGTTTTGTTTTAAATTTAAGTGTCTATTTCAAAATTGGAACTGATTGCGCGAAGAATTCATATAAACGATAAAGTGCCTACCTATTAATGTCATATTTTAACAAACAAAAAAATATACATATTTGTTATTTTTTACATTGGAACTGTTATTTTCACGGGTCTGAGCTAGTACATAACTGTACAAGACTGTTTGTGGGCGGGTGTTTTTTTAGGTGACCGGCCAACTCAGAACCACCTCAGAAAGGTCATTATGTAAGAGTGATGATAAAAAAATATAAAAAAATTGGTTAAATAGGTTAAGTTAGGTTAGGGTTACCGGTTATTTTAAATTATTTTTTCAAAGCTTTTAATGACATTTCTGAGGTGGTTCTGAATTGGTTTGGTTCTGAGTTGGCATGGAACCGTTCTTTTAATATACTAATCTACAGTTTTATTCCGACATTGATGAAATTTCGCAAACTTGACCATCAAAATAAGAGAAAGATCACTGTCTATACGAGCCTTCAAAAAAACTACCCCATCCCCTATTCCCACGATGGAAACTTCAGCTTTTGTAAAAATATAGTTATGGAACAATACATGAATATTTTCGCTTATTTGTTAGTCTAATCTGCTTCTATAAATATACCACGTCAATTCCCAATCACCCTCTCTATCTAATAATATAATATGTTTATTCCTAGTTTCATCTCTTATTCCAACATTAAATTCCTTCGCATAAATCACCGATCATTTAACAACCCCCTCCCCCACTGCACCCCAATAAATATTACCTACTTTGGCTGCTTTTATAGGTCTGCCCACCCCTTTTATCAAACAACCCTTTGTTATGATTTCTACGGGGAATTTATATCAACTTCCGCTTACGAAGCCATCTCTAGAATTTATTTATCTGTAAAGGAAGTCGGAACGGAAGCACAAATGGAAAATGGGACGCCCCCGACTCGTTCCATCTACTTTTGAGTCAGATAATGGCTTGATTCAGGAGTGTTTCCAAGGCAACGGGGCTTTGGAATCATTTTTTTGATATTACTTTCATTTGAATGCTTTAGGTTAAGATGTTTCAACATCCGTCGCATTTTATGATTGACGATGAAATCGGGGTTAAATGTCATTTTGGTATTTTAATGGTTCCCATTAAACGCCGATTCTCAGTCCGTTTCAGCGTTAGATCAACGCTTCGCTGCTGAATTGTGGTATTTTACTTATTTGAGACTATATACCTCTCTGGATTCTTCCGCAAATTTCCACAAATCATTCCACAATTTCTTTCAAATAGTTCCACAAATATCCTACATGTTATTTTATTTGATCCTCGCCGGGTTTTGAATCCGCGGTATCTTAATCCGGAGTCACAGAACTTAAATACTCGGCCAAGGAAGTCTTCCGTTGTAACTTGGGAGACGGGAATGGGTACCACCGCCCCGTGAACCATTTATTAGATAACCAATAGTTCTGCCATAGGTCACCCCAAGTGGTTCGCTACGTTTGGTGATTTAGCAAGGGGTCCGGGTTCTTGGGGTGAGGGTTGTCTAGGTTTTCCGGTGTATGAACTCGACACACTGAACCCCAGATTCCTACTTTCCCCTCATACCCTTTTCCTTCCCAGAACTTTATCTCCTTCTTTTTCTTATAAATACCCTCCACACAGCATCCCCAAAGATGACATAGGCACTGAGGATAATCGTTTTCCTCAGGACCTCCTGTGTGAAGCCAATGTTAAAAAAAACCTTACACTTTCTCACAGACAACGCATGCTGTAAAAGAGAGTCTACAACAGAGCTTTTAACGGCAAGTCATGTAAAAATCCAAGTATTTGTTTATATACCTACCTACTTAAGAATCCGCAACCTGACACGAAAAAAAGAAGATGGAGGGATACGAAATTACGAATGTTAGACGAGCGCGCTAACGTTTACAGCGACAAAATCGATGCGAAAATTGCGAAAATGTTTAATAAAACACGACTCGTTTAAAATAGAGCAAAAATCTCGTGGGGAGCATCTAAGTATCATTTAAAGAAACATTATGATTTTTTTAACAAATATAATTTATAAGATAATATAAACAGACTTGTTTTTAATAATTTTTGGAGCATACTTTTCGATTTTTTTCTATCGATGGAATTTCATAATGATTTGCGTTTCGGCATGGGCAGCATCTAGACATTATCTTTAAAAATAACATATATTTTTTAAGAGATTAAAAACCTCAAATGTGTAAGGGAGAAATGTAAGAAATCGATAGAAATTCAGGTTGCCGAAGCTTAAATCGGTTCTGTATTATTTTCTGCCCATTGTTTCAAAATTATTTTTAAATCTATTAACGTAACCGCTTTGTAAAATGCAAAATATTCATTATTGCACAACCTAAGCCGATTATGTTTAGTCTAGCTTAGTACTTATGCTAATAAAATACACCCGGCGTTACACCAACTCGGCAAATATTTAAACTGGGGGACCGCATTGCGAACGTTTTATTTCAGTTATTATTTCTTAGGACGCTAACAATAGCTTGGTCACAGGTAAACTGATCGAATAAAAATATTTCTTAATTAAATATACTTTTGTACTATTTTATATGTTTCATGGCTTTCGTACAGCAATTTGAAATTTTGTTATTTGACTTAATAAAAGAAAATTTAAATTAAAATGAACAAAGTTCAGTTTTTATGATACTGTAAAAATTGTTAAAGTTTTCCCTTAAACTCAAGAAAAAAGGCTGTTGAAAGTATATGGTTATGCACCGATACACACAGTCATAAGTAATGTTTTTAAGTTTATATCTGTCCTGATGAAGGTTGAGGAAGGTTTTAAACAAAGAACGTTTTTCATTTAAAAAATTATTTTCCAAATGTAAATATCTAGTACATAATATGTATATATATATATATGTATTTGCTGCTTTATTGATCGTCTTTTAAATTATAAATTAAGTATAGGCTGAAATCTATTTTTCATGATTTTAGAGATGAAATTGAAATTTAATATGAGTTAACGATAGTTATTATAAAAAAATATTTTGCTCTATTTTTTTGTAGAAATGTATAATAAAAAAATTAAAATAATAAAAAAGCTGGGCATAAATTTAAATTACAAATGACCGACTTGCGTTGGAATATAAATTTGAATCATATAAATTAAAATTTCTACCAAAGAAAACGATTTTTATTTATTTTGCATTATAATATTACCACAGAGTTTCTGATTTCTTTAAATAATTATAATGAACTCTCAAAAAATGACAAAGTTGTCACTTAAATTATGCATAGTTGAATTATTTTTTAGTCTTTATTTTATAATTTGAAACATAAATAAATAACTAACTAACTAACCATCACGCCATTTCCCCGCAGGGGTAGGCAGAGAGGACAGACCGCCAGTTGGCATGGAACCAGTTCGAACAACAATGTTCGGATATGTGCTACTCGCCCGAGAAAGATATGGCGAAACCAAGTGAATCAGATACTTGAGTCGGGCCATGTCAAGAGTCAGAATAATAGAAGAGCATGTATGAGACGATGTATGAATGTGAACGAGGCAAGAAGTGTGTGCCAAGACCGAGTTGTTTGGCGGTCCGTCCTCTCTGCAGGAGTTCGGTTCCATGCCAACTGAAAATAAAATCAACTCAGCACCTCTTTAAAAAGTCATTAAAAGCTATGAAAAAAAATATTTTTAATTAGCCCATAACACTAACCTAACGTAACCTATTTAACCAATTTTTTTATCACTCTAAATTACCTTTCTGAGATGGTTCTGAGTTGGTTTCATTCCGAGTTGTCCGGTCACCATCCGAATTATCCTAGAACCTTTGCTATATTGTTTGATTCAAAAAATACATATATTATATAAATTTGGTCGGGTATTTTGGCCTCAAATCCAAAATGAAGTTTTTTTTATAAAAAAGGCCGCGTAGCCGTTTCTCTATCAACAGCGAAGTTGTAAAAAATTTGACCTCATTGATATTCCTCACAGGTTGCGGTCCCTAAACTGTAGATGGTACCAAAACGTACATGAGCACCTTGTCTCCGTGGGATAAAATATAAATCTTCAAATCACTGTCACTCAGTGGACAATCGTGGACTTCATTATTTATTAATTCAGCTTCCGTACGCAACTCAACATTTTTCAGTGGGATTAGGATGTACTTTGGGGAACGTTGTTGAACTAAAAACGAAATGGGTAGGACAGATGGGGAAGTTGAGGCATTTTTGAAAGAGAAATCTTCTGATTTGGCCATTAATTATAAATTAGTTAACCCCAAAATTCAATGCCCATGGTTGCTAAATAAGATTCAATTTAATGTATCTGCGCGATCTACACGTTCTTCTGTCCTGTTCAAAGTAGAATTCTTGCTTGAATAGACTATGTAATAATTACAAAAGCATGGCCCCATCTCTGAGTAAATGTAAATATACCTTTGGGTGTGCCCCAAGGATCGCACCTGGGACCATTGCTGTTTATAATTTTTATCAACGACATTATAAAATGCTTTAATTATGCAAATGTTCTACTCTTCGCCGACGATAAGAATACATTCCTTCCGATTAATTCTATTACAACTATAAATTACAAGAAGATCTGTACGGACTTAGTGACTATTTTATCAACAATCATATCAATACGAAAGACTCTAAATGTTATGTGATTTACTTCACTAGAAACAAAATTAAATTTGACCATAATTATCATATGCCAGCCAATTACTCAAAAAGGTTACGCGTATTCGTGACCTAGGTGTTCTACTCGATTGATTGATACAGATATGAAGAAATCCCTTAGAATGTTAGGATTCTTCTTCCGTATTGGAAAATAATTTAATATTGTATTTTTCTTATGTTCGCAACCGTCTTGAATTTGCTTCTCCAATATATTTACATAGTGCGCTTTGAAGCTATGCAAAGAAAATTTATCCATCATTTAAATTTTCAGATAAATGTTGGTAACTATGACATAAACAGCTCGGTGGACCAAAATGAAGAAATTCCGCAGATATAATATTTCTCGATTAAATTATCAATTGCTTTATTTATCGTTCGCCCCTTTTATCTGAGATTAATTTTAGAATCCTGAGCTTTAAAACTAGAGTACTTTTAGACTATTTTTTCATCTTCACAAATGTTCTGCTAATCTCAGATAAAATTCTTTTATATTCAGAGGGTATGATCTATTAAATAAGAATTTTTAAATAATTTAATTACTTTCAATATTTTTTTTATCAATTTTAATGGTTATTCCCATCAATGTAATACATAATTGAAGAATAAGATAATACTAATAATCAAAACGAAAATGTGAAAGAGAACAAGATTCAGAAAAATAAAAAGAAAACGGTTGCAACTGGGACTCGAACCCAAAACCTCTCATCTTACCGGGACGAACGCCTTATCCAATTAGGCCACTACCACCTCTTATTAAACCGTCATATTTATCAATCTCATATTTAAAATTTCAGAATTAACAATATTGTATTCATATTTTTTATTTTTAACTTTATGAGTAAATCTCAAATTATAATATTGTGACCGAATTTGAAATGGGTTCCATAGTTCAGTTGGTACAGCTCTTATCATGTCAACAAAGGGTCCTGGGTTTGAGTCCCAGTGGAACCAATATCTTTCTCTGATTTTTCTGTCTCCAGATTTTCGATTGAGTTTCGCTAATATTGTCTTCATTTAATTAAATATTATATTCGACTAATTTTTTTCACATATATTTGGCAACTACCTTTTTCATTGGAAACAATCATTCAGTTAGAACTGGTTTATAACCTTGATAAATATGTCCTATTTTATTTATATGGAACATAAATTGACATTTTTGTAAAAGTCTAAATTAATATTCAATTTTTATTCGAACAACTCTCGCTGTATTTATCCGAGACACTATCTAGGTTACAAACCAGTTCTTCGAACGTATGTTTCCAATGAAAAAAGTAGTTCCCAATAATACGAAAAAATTAAGTAAAATTTAAAAAAAGTCCAAGATAATATTGTTAATTCTGAAATTTGTAATATGAGAGGGCCGGAGACAGGGTGTTTGAGTTACAGCGTATTGGATTGGCCTCACGTATCGTAATGTATCCATGCCACGTGCACTTCGCGTGAAATGTCAATATGCTGTATCTCCACAAAACTAATTGACTATTTTTAACAACATTATAAATGAAGACTCAACATAGCTTTTAACAAATTTGAAATTTTTACTGCTCTTAGTTTGCGAGGAAAGTAAAACAATGTCTAAAAAAAGTTTAAAGTAATAATAAATAAAAAATAATAATAAATAAATTAAATATTTATAAAAATGAATCCCTATTTCCCTTGGTCACGCCATAACTTCGGAACGACTTTACCTATTTCATTAATCATTTTTTAAAGTTTTCTAATACTTTGTAGAAAGTTCTTACGGAAAGAAAAATTGAGAAAATTTGATAATTACAGAAAATTTAACGACTATTTTAGCTTCGCACGTTTGACAGTTCACGCGTTTGATGAATGTGAATTTAGCAGGCAGCTGTTTTTTTTGTAAAAGAAGAATTGTCTATGGAGTTTTTAAATTATACATATTTTAAATAGGTACCTATGGTAGGTACCAAATTTGAGTGATTATTCTTATAATATACAACACTGGATATTTTTAATACATCTATAAAAAATGAAAATTTATTAAAAAAATTGTTATAGGTGGCACGCGAGCTGTTTGAAAACTGAATGTACTGGGACTGAATACATGGAACGCAGGAGGGGGGTTGGCGGAACGGGGGGGGGAGAGGGGAAAGAGCAGGCGGGGGAGCTGGAAGGGCTACGTGGGAGGGAAGGGGAACGAGGAGGCACTGGAAAGGACATGCAGGGAGAAACAATTTATTTCTTTGAATATGGCATTGCAACGCACGCCGAGATCCAGCTAGTTTATCTTAAAACTAACTTTTTGGAGATACAGCACATTGCCATTATAGCGAGCGTATATTATGTTAACATTATTGATCTCCTTTTAGATCTTGCTTCTTCTATTTTCATACATAACCAAGACAGCGTTAAGTGTATTCGTCCCGGCTAAAAATAATCCTACATATTGCAGCGGTTGCTATTTGTATCGGGTCAGAAAAACATCATCATTTTATTTACGAAATAACAAACCTTCAGTTCTCTGATGCAATTTTTTTTTAAGTACTTTGTTTATATGATGATGAGTAAATGTATTAGATTAAGAATTTATTATAATAACTAGTTCCTTAGGCCAAGGCCGTTCTAACAATTGTTTCGTATAGTGTTATTTTGATTTTCCTATGGACGTTTCGGGATTTGAACACTGGCAGCAACGCGTTAGTGTTGTTAACGGCTGTGATGCGCTTTCTTACTTCTACTAGGTCTTGGTTGTTCTGGATGTCCTGGAACACTGACAGCAAAGTCTGCGGAACAGCTGGACACCTTCGAAAGGTACTTCGAAGAATCTTAGGAGCGGTGCGAGAGGGATAGGCATGGAGAATCCGCCACAATAATGAGCTTTATGATATCTACCAAGCTCCCAGACTCTCTACCTTTTAAAGGCACAAAATACTAAGAAAGGCCGGACATGTACACCGAATTCCAAGCACACGAGTACCGAAGAAGGCTCTAACAGGTCACCCGGGAGGTAAACAAAAGGCGGGCAGACCTAGGCTGAGATGGGAAGATGATGTCAGGAAGGATGCAAGAGGACTACTCCATGTCGCATATTGTTAGACGACGACCGATAACAGAGGGCGGTGGAGGCTTATCTTGAAGGAGGCCAAGGCTCGAAATGGGCTGTAGCGCCATTGAAGAAGCATAAGAAGATAATAACCATAGTCGAACAGATACCAAATGCACTCCCAAAATTTCACACGGGGATTAACGTACAGTCAAAACTCCGAAAAACCCAAACTCGAAAGACAATCAATTAATAATGTAATGGTGGAGTATCTTTCGAGTTTGGGTTTTTCGGAGTTTTTACTGTACGTTAATCCCCGTGTGAAATTTTGGGAGTGCATTTGGTATCTGTCCGACTATAGTGGGTTTTTGGCCACCAAGATTGTTTTTATCACCCAGCCCAATTTTTTTCAAAAAACTTATAAATAAAAACTTTGTGTTATGGGAACCATTTCTTAGATAACCAACACCTATGTCGAAAAACACCCCAAGTGGTCCGCTACGTTGGGTGACTTAACAGGGTGGCCCCGAGTTCATGGGGTGAGGTTAGTCTAGGTCTTGGAGGCGAATCTGTTTGCCCACCTACTGCGTGGCGGGTCGAATCGGGAGAGACTGGTTGAAGGAAACCTAACCTACATCTATATAGTTGGACTCTTTCGACCCATCACCTTGCACCGCAGTGGGAGGGTGGTATGTATTTATGCGGGTTTGTGAGTTGTCTTTTTGCTAAATCATCATCCGATTGCGATGAAAATTTGGAGATTTGATGTGCGCATGCCCGCGATGGTTTCTGTATAAAGTAGTGAGCTCTGGCGTTGTGAAATTATGCGTTGATAGACCGTTCATCCGATTGCGATGAAACTTTGGTGATTTACTGTGACCACGCACGCGGAAGGGGAACGGAACGAATGAGAAAGGACATGCAGAGAGGAACAAATTATTAAGTGGCATGTGCCGGGAACTCGCTAGTATGTTATAAAACAAATAATAGGAATAACAAATGTAATAGTTATTTTTATAAAATCTACGTAATTTTTTAATACATAATGTGGTGAGAGCAAAATTTTATTACTTTCTTTAACGACATTCACTCACCACAAAGAAAACATTTTTAATATTTTTGTATTGGAATTTGTATAGCCATGTGGTTTATACCGGCCAAAGAGCATACATTTTTCCCATACCAACCAACGCCAACTAATTGGCTTTGCATTAGCCCAACCCAACCCAACAGTTCAGACCTAATCTTATTACGTTCCACTGTATGTCTGTTACATCCACTGAACAGAAAATTCCTAGAAGCGTGATGTAAACGGATTTGATAGAAAATTTTATCGCTAACTTCCGATCTAAGATCTTTCGACTCTTAACCTCTCAGGCTAATTTGTTCGCTTTTGGGAACAACTCACAGAGGTCTCATAGAAATGGTTGTGTCTCCATTACTATCAAATATGATATAAGCGGTGTTAGACAGAGAAAACACCGCGCTTTATATTCAAATATAAAAATCAACCTCAAAAGTATACACCTTTATGAAACCAATGTTTCCGACTTCAATTTGAAAATATATTATAAAACTTTGTGATTTTTTTTATATGAAACGACAAAAGTGAGGTGATGATAACATTTATTATACATTTGTCTAATGAAATGTGTATATTTTTTCATTTTTTTTCATTATCAGTAATTTTAGTTCGAAAAAAAGTTAAGTTAGCTATACGTAAAACTTTTTTATGTTGCATTAAATTTTTTTGTATTTAAAAAATTACATGTTTATTTCTAAAAGTAAAATTTGATAGCTTATTTCGTAACCTTTTAAAATCAGTTTTTAGTTTAGTTTTTGGATTTTATTGCAAAGCAGAAATATTTTGACGGCCGGCGTGATCCAGGGATAAGGCTCTTGACTCGCAATCCGAAGGTCGCGGGATCAATCCCGGCCGCGGCGTGGGAAAATACATTTTATTTGAATAATAATTTTATTTGAACCACCATTCAGAATTGAAACCGTGTTTGGTGACCAGATCTGAATAGCCAGGTATTTCCCCACCTTCCTCTTTTCCATCTCATCCTTCCCCCCCCCACTATCTTCAGCTCCACTATTTACCCCAATTGGGGATGCCATAGTGTCACTGGCTCCAGTCGGGAGTAGCTGAGACTCTTGTGAGGTATACATATAAAAAAAAAATTAAATCTGATATTCTGCCCGAGGCTGAGAGGTTAATAAAATTGATCACCCAGAAAGAATTTCGATATTTGAAAACGTTTTGTCAATTTCGGCAGATGTAAGGTAAGATTGAGACTTCAGACACACTGAATGCACTTCTACGGCTTATCCCTTCAGTGGTTATACCCATATCACCTTTCTTGTGGGGTTAATAATTTATAATTCTTTTGAGTGCCAACGTAAGGTAGTTCTACATTATTATTTAATTTTTTTTTGCAGGCCCGACGCTTTCACCTCTAATAAACAAATAATTATTCCTTCTGCGTACATACGAGTACCTTTTTAAAAATCGGAACTGACATAATAAATACATATTATATGTTGTTCGTTTTGAAAATATTATAAAACTAGCGCAGAACCGTAAAAAATCACAGAACAGTCTGAATTCTTGAAAGATCAGTCAGTACCTATTTTGATAATGATAAAATTGGTTTTCTATTGAAAATACCTATTATAGTTTATCGCTTTTCTGAATTCTTCACTCAGTCAGTTCCAAATTTAAAAATGACGCTTATATTCATTCTATTAAATTCTGTAGGAACTTTATCGCTTTTTTAAGAATTCTTCACACAATCAGTTCCAAAATTGAAAGTGACACTTAAATTCATTCTATTTAATTATATAAGTAGGTTCCTACTATATCACTTTTCTGAATTCTTCACACAATCTGTTCCAAATTTGAAAATGACGCATAAACTCATTCTATTCAATTCTGTGGGTACTTTATCGCATTTCAGAATTCTTCATACAATCTGTTCCAAATTTGAAAATGACATTTAAATTCAAAGCAATCTTGAGTTCATTGAACCAGAGTTGATATAAGGAATCGACATAAACCTTAAGACCCTGGGCAGAAAAGTTTCACAATTACCCTAAGGGTATGAAATTACCGCACTGCAAACCGTAGCGAAATTTACTTTTATGCGCAGGGTTTTGTAGCCCTCGGTTTATGTCGATTCCTTACCAGGTCATGGGATAGCTGGCTAAATCAAAAGAAAGCAATTTCCGTTTTTTTTCCCAATCTTTTGCTTGCCACTTTGAGAGCTCTACAGCGTGTCTATAAGTTTGTAATGCAATGTTGCAACTGGATTTTCGAACAGTTTAAGAGCGTATAACCAGAGAACACCAGAAATATGCCATTTTTAAATCAGTGTTTAGACGTATTGACTCTTTACCACAAAGAATTATAAATTGGTTTCGAAAGATTGTTCTTTTATCTAGTAAACGTTTGTTTTAAATTTTCAGAAAAAATGATAATTTTTAGTATAATAAAGTTATACCATGGGTTGTTGGCGGATTTGTTAAATTTTCAAAAAAGTACATTTATTATACAACACCCATTTCAAATCATATAATCATGCAGTAAAATAAATCAACACATTATCTGGTAAACGTATGTAAGAGAATTTTTATTTTAGTTTAAATAAAATCATAAAAAATATATAAGAACGTGTGTTTCTTGACGAAAATTGGTCCGTTTGGGTATTTATTTGCAATTTTAATAGTTTTATCAACACGCCTTTCAGCATTTTTGGATGTAGGTATAAATTAAAGCAAATTTGGAATGAAATAAAATCGATATTGAGTTATAATTTTAAAAAGCTGGTACAGAGAGTAATCTTTCTCATTGGAACCGCCCTGTACGATCGTAAGAACCTCTTTCGACGAAATGTGAATTTTCGGCCGCTGGCTGGTTAAACGCTCTTAAATCCTTAATTTATTTTAAACATTATTACTTATTACGTACACAGCTGTTATGTCACGCAAATGACCTCCGACCTCACTTTCCAGAATAAAAATAAAATCCGGTACAAGGTTCTCATATTTTCTCAAAATTAGTTCAATCGTAGGTTTTTGCTGTTAGGCCCTGCGGGCGGCTTTAGGTTTGGCTTCGCCCAGTTTGAGTTTTGATGACCATTTTATAAATCCTATAGAAACTGGTTCCAAAAATAGCCGGTTTCTCGGATCCACTGTAATCCAGTGACAGCTAGTCACCGGGATAAAGTAACCGCGACAGGATATGACGTCATATGTCATATATAGCCGCGTGGTACTATTATTCACAACTGCCAGTTACAATAATACTCATTTTACCGTCAATCTTTCCATATCCGGAGAGATACTCAACTTTACAAATCCGCAGTATATATACCTGCCAGGGGCACGTCCTCATGCGATCTGCTAAAGTCAGTGGCGCCATCTTGGTATTTTCCTCAGGGCCTCCTGTGTGGAGTTAATGTAAAAAAAAAATCGAAACCGAATTACAAAAGTAGCTTTTTAAGAAACTTCAAGTACGAAGATGGTTTTGCGTACGGCGCGGCATCAGAGTTGAATTATCAGCCCGATTCTCAAATTTCAACCATATAGAAGGTTAGCGTAATAATAACGTCCGATGCAATTCGAAAAAATTTTTTTGTAACATTTTTAAATCATCTTTAGAAATATATGCTTGAGCTCCGTTCTCCGATCCCAAACCCTGGTAAATGCTGGTAAATAAGCCGAAATAATTTACGATGAACACGTGGCCGAATATTCGAGACGGGAGTATTTTTTCCAGGATTTACGTTGTTTCGAAACCTTTTAGTCCGAGCGAAAAAAATACACGGAAAATTAGCAATCCTTTTCCCATTATCTCAAGGTTTTTGTCTCGTAATCCACCCGTCTGTGTTGCCTTTGTCATCTGTGTTTATTTCCTAATCTTATTAAAAGTTATACGAAAAGCCATCACGGAAATATAAAGAGAAAAAATATTACCTTGTTAACCCTTAAGTGACATTATAGATCCATGAGACACACATGAGACACAGAGAGACATACAGGTTTTTGTCTCGTAATCCACCCGTATGTGTTGCCTTTGTCATCTGTGTTTATTTCCTAATCTTATTAAAAAGTTATCCGAAAATCCCTCACGAAAAGATAAAAAGAAAAAAGAATACCTTTTTAATCCTTAGATGATATCGTGGGTCCATGAGACACACGTAGCCACTGGAGCGACAGCGTATTTAAAAACTTTTTTCTCCGTTTGCTCTACATTTTCAGATAATCATTTTTAATATTTAAACGTTTAAAAAAATCATACCTTCGAATTTTAACAAGGAAACATAAAAACTTATTATTCTAATTATTTTATTTATTTATTTTTTCAGGTTCTCCATAAAACAGCTATACACCAAATTATTACGTAGAAGATTACAAATACTGCTATATAGCCAATGAATTTACCTGTATTTTACCGTTTATCTCATATTTGTAGGATTTATAAAAAATATATTAAAAAAAACTTAAAGTTTTTAACCGCGCAAACCATGCGTGGTTGTTATTTTGAAACTGCCGTGAGAGGTACCTACTTATTCGAGTCAACGTAGAATATTTTCGATTTCTGTATATTGTCTGTGGTATACTTGATAATAAAAGGTTCATATCTATGGAAGAAGGTTTAATTTTAACCGTAAACAGATGATCAGAAATTCTGCGAGAAAAAAATATTGAATTTTTTTTTTTTAACATCGTTATAAAATAGTCGACGAAGTTCGGATTTGTGACATCTATGGTCATAGATAAAGCATTTCAAAAGTTTCGTTTTAAGTCCAAAATAACAATAAGAGCTATAAATATTTTTTTTATTGAAGAATCAAGGAGATAATTGTCTTTTTTATCCGAAAAGCAATCGGAGACATTTAAAATGGCACCAAAATATGGCAAAAATCGCTCCAGTGGATAAGACACAGAAATACAATACATACATGTTTTCGTCTCGTAATCCACCCGTCTGTGTTACCTTTGTCATCTGCGTTTATTTATAAAGATAAAGAAGAAAAAAATAATACCTTGTTAACCCTTAAGTGACGTCGTGGGTCCATGAGACACATATCGCAATCCCCTCTCTCATCCTATTCACCATTGAGCCCCGCGCATCTTCCCCACATTCTGACTGAGATTGCACAGGATAGACAGCTCCTTCTCTTAAGTTCAAAGTCTGCATACAAGAGTCGTATGGGTCCCAGCGATTCATTTTATTTATTTTTCCAGTTAAACAGAAAATGCAGGGAGTCAAAACCCCAGACCAAGTAGTTTACCTCCCGCCCCCCCCCAGGCCTCGGGCCTATTTTGTCGGAACTTCAAAATATTTCTGCTTTGCAATGAAATCCAAATAAATGGAATTTTAATAAAAACTGTTTTTGAAAGGTGATATAATACGCATTCAAATTGTATAATTCGAAATAAATATATGTTTATGTAAGTATTGCCTTTTTTGTATGTATGAGCTTACACAACGTATTTTTTTATAAGTTTAATTTTACACCCAGATGATTCTTGTGTTAAGCGAAACCAACCGGAAGTATAAAAAAAAAACATAGTCATAATAAGCAAAGTAATTGTTTTATTTCATTAAATTTTGATTTGGGAGTATAGAGATAATCGGATATGGGTACCGCCGCCCCCCGGGAATCATTTATTGGATAACTAACACCTCTGGTTTGGTGACTTAGCAAGGGTGCCCATGAGGTGAGGTTTGTCCGAGTCTTAGCGACGGATGCATCTGCCCACCAGCTGCATGGCAGGCCGGATCGGGAGAGTGGTTGAGGGAGTCCCTTTGACTTCTCCAGCCGTAATCTCTCAGAACATCGCCATGGGAGGGATGGATTCATACGTCCGTCTCTCCTGGACACACTGTCCCCCAGATTCCTACCCAACTCTAACACCATTTTCCTATCCAGAACTTCTTCTCCTTCCTTTCCCAAAAAGACCTTCCACAAAGCATCCACAAAGATGACATAGGCCCTGAGGGAATTATTTTCCTTGGGGCCTCCTGTGTGGAGCTAAGGTAATTTTTTTTTTAAATACGTCAAATCACGAAGTGACTGCTTTCTACCAAAATATTTATCATTGTTACGAAATATGTGGATCTACGACGTCACTTGAGTTTTATTCACCACGCTACAAGAGTTAATAGATTTTACGATCCTTAGATTTAGGAAACAATTAATCTGAGATACTGTCTTTATCTTCTTTTTTTTCTTCTACTTATTTCTTTGAAAAAACCTTTCGATTTAAGTTTTCCGGGTGGAGTATGTATTCAGGTTTATGTAGAAATAATAAAACCAGTTTATATTAAATTCGTATATTTGTTTACAGTATTTGGTTAACAGAAAACAATTGAATAAATATCAACAATCGCAGTTTTTAGTCCGATTTTAAGCAAAACTCGTCAAGGCAATTTTCGTCTGGCACTCGAGTGTGTGCTAAAGATTTTCTGATCCGGCTCTCCACAGGTTAATTGTTGTTATCAACTAAACACATGAGAAGATTTAAGAGAGTGTGAAAGGCAAAATGGTGTGATTTGATAGAGAACAGCGTATTGTTGTATTTCATCTAGTTTAGCGAGAGGAAACGAGGAAGGGGGAGGGGAGTCTGGGAAAAGGGGTCGAAAACAAAGGGGGCGTAACGGAGGTGAGATCAATCTGATTTATTCGTGTACGCACCAGACGGAAAAACAAAAATTGTTGTGTATCCAAAAGCACTTCCATGAACAGAATTAAAATACAAGCACTTTATTTCTTTGAGTGGCATTGCAACGCATGCCGGGTATTCACGAGCGTGAAAAAATGTAAACAATATTTATTAGAGTACATGAAATACAACATCAAAAAGTGTTCTTATTAGTTGTTCTTTCATAATCTATTGTTGAAAATAAATAATATCCTAGATTTTTTCCGTGAGGTTTCTGTCCACTCTATCTTTGCCCTCTCGATCCTTGTCCAGCCTGTTTACAACTAACAGGTTTTTGTCCTTGTCCACACGGTTATTATCCAACCTATCTCTGTCTACCTTGTCTTTATCGTCCCGATCCTTATCCAGCCTGTTTATAACTAACTGATTTCTATCCTTGTCCACACGGTTACGGGCCTCCCTATCCCTGTCTACCTTATATTTGTCCTCCCGATCCTTATCCACCCCGTTTACAACCAACAGGTTTTTGTCCTTGTCCACACGGTTACTGTCCGCCCTATCTCTGTCTACCTTATCTTTGTCCTCCCGATCCTTGTCCAGCCTGTTGACAACCAATATGTTTTTGTCCTTGTCTACACGGTTAATGTCTATCCTATCTCTGTCTACCTTTTCTTTGTCCTTCCGATCCTTGTCTAGCCTGTTTAAAATCAACGGGTTTTCCTCCTTATCCGAACGCTCCCAGTCCACCCTATCTCTGTTTATCTTATCTTTGTCCTCCCTATCCAGGTTCAGCCAAGTCCTCTCAAGCCTGATTACTGCCAACAGGTTTCTGTCCTTATTCACGCGGTCTAAGTCTGTACTTTCCCAGTTCGTGCGGTCCCTGACCACCCTATCTCCATCTACTTTATCCTTGTCGTCCCGATTCCTGTCCGGCCTGTTCTCAGCCAACATGTTTTTTATCCAGGTAATTTTCTTATCCGCACGGTCCAAATCCACCCTATCCCTGTCCGTGCGGTCCCTGCTCAAAATATCTCTGTCTACCTTATCCCTGTCCACTCTATCTAAGTCTACCCTACCACTCTCCACCCAATCCCTGTCTTTTAAATCTCTTTCAAACCTATTTCTATCCACCATATCTCTGTCCCTCCTATCCCAGTCCAATCTATCCCTGTCCAACCTATCTCTATCAACCCTATCCCTGTCCACCCTATCTCTTTCCTCCCTGCCCACAAAATCCCTATCAATCCTCCCCCTGTCCAACCTATCTCTGTCAACCCTATCCCTGTCCTCCCTGCCCACAACATCCCGATCAACTCTTTCCATGTCGAACCTATCCCTGTTGTCCCTGCCCACAAAATCCCTCTCAATCCTACCACTGTCCAACCTATCTCTGTCAACCCTATCCCTGTCCAACCTATCCCTGTCCAATCTATCCCTGTCCAACCCATCCCTGTCCAATCTATTTCTGTCAACTCTATCCCTGTCCGACCTATCCCTAAACTCCCTGCCCACAATATTCCTAACAATCCTATTCCAGTCAAACCTATCTCTGTCCAACCTACCCCTGTCAACCCTATCCCTGTCCACCCTATCCTTTTCCTCCCTGCCCACAAAATCCCTATCAATCCTATTCCTGTCCAACCTATCTCTATCAATCCTATCACTGTTCTCCCTGCCTACAATATCCCGATCAACCCTATCCCTAACAACCCTATCCCTCTCCTCCCTGCCCACAATATCTTGATCAAGTCTATCCTTGTCCACTCTATCCCTGTCCTCCCTGCCCACAATATCCCTCTCAATCCTACCACTGTCCAACCTATATCTGTCAACCCTATCCCTGTCCAACCTATCTCTGTCCAATCTATCCCTGTCCAACCCATCCCTGTCCAATCTATCCCTGTCCAACCTATCCCTGTCCAACCTATCCCTGTCCAACCTATCCCTGTCCAACCTATCCCCGTCCAACCTATCCCTGTCAACCCCATCCCTGTCCACCCTATCCCTTTCCTCCCTGCCCACAAAATCCCTATTAATTCTCCTTCTGTCCAACCTATCTCTGTCAACCCTATCCCTGTCCTCCCTGCCCGCAACATCCCGATCAACTCTTTCCCTGTCGAACCTATACCTGTTGTCCCTGCCGACAATATCCCTCTCAATCCTACCACTGTCCAACCTGTCTCTGTCAACCCTATCCCTAATAACCCTATCCCTCTCCTCCCTGCCCACAATATCCCGATCAAGTCTATCCTTGTCCACTCTATCCCTGTCCTCCCTGCCCACATTATCCCTCTCAATCCTACCACTGTCTAACCTATCTCTGTCAACCCTATCCCTGTCCAATCTATCCCTGTCTAACCTATCCCTGTCCAACCTATCCCTGTCCAACCTATCCCTGTCCAACCTATCCCTGTCCAACCTTTCCCTGTCCAACCTATCCCCGTCCAACCTATCCCTGTCAACCCCATCCCTGTCCACCCTATCCCTTTCCTCCCTGCGCACAATATCCCTCTCAATCCTACCACTATCCAACCTATCTCTGTTAACCCTATCTCTTTCCAACCTATCCCTGTCAAATCTATCCCTGTCAAACCCATCCCTGTCAACTCTATCCCTATCCAACCTATCCCTAAACTCCCTGCCCACAATATTCCTAACAACCCTATTCCAGTCAAACCTATCTCTGTCCAATCTACCCCTGTCAACCCTATCCCTATCCATTCTATCCCTTTCCTCCCTGCCCACAAAATCCGTATCAATTCTATTCCTGTCCAACCTATCTCTATCAATCCTGTCCCTGTCCTCCCGTCCCACAATATCCCGATCAACTGTATCCTTGTCCTCCCTGCCCACAAAATCCCTATCAATCCTGTCCCTGTCCTCCCTGCCCACAATATCCCGATCAACTCTATCCCTGTCCAATCTATCTCTGTCAACCCTATCCCTGTCGAACATATCTCTGTCAACCCTATCCCTGTTCAACCTATCCCTGTCCAACCTATCCCTGTCTAACCTATCCCTGTCCAACCTATCCCTGACCAACCTATCCCTGACCAACCTTTCCCTGTCCAACCTATCCCTATCCAATCTATTTCTGTTAACTCTATCCCTGTACATTCTATCCCTAACCTCCCTGCCCACAATATCCCTCTCAAACCTACCACTGTCCAACCCATCTCTGTCAACCCTATCCCTGTCCAATTTATCCCTGTCCAACCCATCCCTGTCCAATCTATTTCTGTCAACTCTATCCCTATCCAACCTATCCCTAAACTCCCTGCCCACAATATTCCTGTCGAACCTATCCCTGTTGTCCCTGCCCACAATATCCCTCTCAATCCTACCACTGTCCAACCTATCTCTGTCAACCCTATCCCTGTCCAACCTATACCTGTCCAATCTATCCCTGTCCAACCCATCCCTTTCCAATCTATTTCTGTCAACTCTATCCCTGTCCGACCTATCCCTAAACTCCCTGCCCACAATATTCCTAACAACCCTATTCCAGTCAAACCTATCTCTGTCCAACCTGCCCCTGTCAACCCTATCCCTGTCCACCCTATCCCTTTCGTCTCTGCCCACAAAATCCCTATCAATCCTATTCCTGTCCAACCTATCTCTATCAATCCTATCGATGTCCTCCCTGCCCACAATATCCCGATCAACTCTTTCCCTGTCCAATCTATCTCTGTCAACCCTATCCCTGTCCAAACTATTTCTGTCAACCCTATCCCTGTCCACCCTATCCCTGTCCAACCTATCTCTGTAAACCCTATCCCTCTCCACCCTATCCCTGTCCAACCTATCTCTGTCAACCCTATCCCTTTCCACCCTATCCCTTTCCACCCTATCCCTGTCCAACCAATCTCTGTCAACCCTATCCCTGTCCATCCTATCCCTGTCCAACCTATCCCTGTAAACCATATCCCTGTCCACCCTATCCCTGTCCAACCTATCTCTATATACCCTATCCCTGTCCACCCTATCCCTGTCCTCCCTACCCACAATATCCCTCTCAATCCTACCACTGTCCAACTTATCCCTGTCCTCCCTTCCCACAATATCCCTATCAAATCTTTCCTTGTACAACTTATCTCTGTCCGCCCTATTCCTATCAAACCTATCACCTTCGCGGCCAGTCCTGAGATCACGTACACCGTCCTTGTGGAATATCATAACCTCCTTCATCAACATATTGGTGTTCCAAAAAACAGTTCTGTCAATCTCTCGGTCAAGGGGGTATCCGAAAGCGTTATCATCGATGGTGTTGACGTTAACAAAGAAGTCACGTCTGACATCTCTGTCGATCGAAGTTCTGGCAGTGACATCCCTGTCAATATCGCGTCTGCCATAAACCCTTGTGTCGCGAATAGGAGTAATCACCACGTACAAGAAGAACTCCATACCGTCCCTCTTTCCCCTAGGGAGAATGAGGTTGTCGGGGAAGCCCATATGAGACCTACTGAAATCAACTAGGCACTGCTCATTTTCACGAATGCAGATGTCCATCCTCCTGAAGATATCATTGACTGTAACGCGATCTTTAATTGTGGTCCAGAACTCGCGAGAATTGCGTGTCACGGTATTTCTGCCTGTTTTCAGCTTGTAAATGAATCGGTCCATTTCGAAGAAGTTGACCCTGTTTTCATTAATGTCCAATCTGCGATGTTTGCTATCGAATTTCGGTCCCAAGAAGATCCTCACGATGGCGTTAGTAGATTTTACAGAATCAATTTCCAACTTTACATCAAATGGAAGATGGTTGAGGCGGCCTTGGCGAGCTTTGAAGACAAAACTATCCCGTTTCCTGTCAACCTCCTCGCCGCTACGGTATACGGCGTTGGTGATATCAACATCAACCGTGTCGAAGAATGTAACGAGCCTGTCAACCTTAACATCTGCAAGTTTGACTCCATCGAAAGAAACCTCATCTCGTGTGTACGGGCGCAGAGTTCTTTTGAATAGAAGGAAGTTATACATGAATCTCTTTATCAGCTTGTAGAACATGGGGTCACGGAGTGCCGTTTCGTATGTCTCCAAAACTGTCGGATTAATCATGAAACTAGAAAAAGAACACAGTGGTCACTTTCAGTCATTGTTTATACCGAACTTGTCTGAACTAGAGAAAAGGCCATTATACTTACTCATCAAAAATATCATCAGCGTTGCCCAACAGCTTTTTGGCAGTCAATGATCTAAGCACGTTATATCGCATTAGAGGGCTATCTCTATCTTCCATCATCATTCCACCAAGTCTCTCAATATCCTTGGGTTTGCTCAGAGAAAGCCTGTTTCCGTTCTCCTAATTAATGAAATATAAATTGTGAGTTTTTTTTAATGCAAATGTAAAGAGATAATCAATATTTAAAATAAAATACGATAAAAACTTACGAGAATGATAAATCCCCTTTCTATTGCCTCGCGAATACGCCTTTCGTAGTCGGTGACTTCTTTGAGATCCCAAAGATTATCTTCAGTATATAGGTCGAAGTTATTAGGTCTGGAAGGCATTTCCAATCCATTGAATTGCCCAGTCCCAATGGGCTGGGTCCACGTGAATCTGGGGATCTCGTCCAGATCGTTTGAAAGTCTCTCCATATAGTAACGGGCCAAGATCTGCTGGTGAGTGTAGAGGAAGAACTCTCCTCTGCGATCCCTGGTCAGTCCAAACTCTTCGGCGGTCATCCAGAATGGATACGTTGCATGGAAGTAGAAATAATAGGTGTTAAGGCCAATGTCTTCCGTGAAATAGGTCAGCGCATTTTCATCGTTTGTCGGCGTGTTCCATTCACTGTTGTCGCCCTTAATGTAGAAAGTGTTGTCTACTTGACGCACTCCCAAGAATCTGGCGAGTCTAGGGTCGATTGATCTTGCTTGTGTTTTAAGACGGCGTGCCTTCTCAATCAATTCTGAATTTATAAAGTAGAAGGGGTATATTTCAGAAGGTGGAGGAAGGATCATTCCTTGAGTGTCTCTGCGGTGGATGACCGCCACTGTTAAAGCATACACAAACATGCCTTCGTTGACATTATCGCGGGCCCAGCAGGCGGTCCTGTAGAAGGTGTCGAAGTCCCTAGCGTAGAACAAGACATGGAAGAGGCTCACAGCATCGTTTCTTTGTTTTTCATTGGTCACGCTGAAGATTTTGTTTCTTGGCAGCAAGCCCACACTCCATCTCTGAAGGAATTCCTTGACTGCTCTTTGGTTCTGAAGGGCAAAATAACATATCATTACTTATTAATCTTGTTTTACGGTCTTAACAAATTGTCTCGTCGTGAGATTCAGCAAACCACAAGTGCTACCTACATCTTCACTGTCGTGGTTTGTTCATCGTGTGAATCGGATACAATAAAATCGATACGAGCACAGGAGCGATAATGATATCAGGCAGTGTAAGAGAGACAGAGTTTTTATTCAAATCTACATGCAAGGGATTTCTAGTGTGTATTATCTATTCATTGATAATACAAGTAAGAGCAGGCAAAAAGGTGATTTTAGGGTGAAGGACAAGAGGCCCTGATGAAAATAATTTCCCTCAGGGCCTATGTCATCTTTGGGGATGTTGTGTGGAGGGATTTTTAAGGAAAGGAAGGATAGAAGATCTGAGAAATAAAAATGTATAAGGGTAGAATTCTAAGGGTATTAGAGTTTGGTAGGAATCTGGGGGACAGTGTGTCCAGGAGTGACGAACGTATGAATCCATCCCTCCTACTGTGTGAGAGGGTTGAGAGAGTCCTGTTGGAAAGGTAAAAAGTTAACCCTCAACCAGTCTCTCCAAATCCGGCCAGCCACACAGTAGGTGGAACGACGCATCCGCCGCCAAGACGGATACAATTCTCACCCCGTGAACATAAACTTACGTTCGTCGGTTGTCTTATTAGTAAAATATCAAATTAATTAATGTACTCACCGTATATTTATCAAGATTGGACTCAATGCGGTATTCTTTGCCGATTCTCCTCTGGTCTTCATTTATGTTGAGGGAGTTAATTTGAGTCAAAAGCCTGATTATGTCTCTATTGCGAACGATGAATTCCTTGTCAACTGAAAAAAACATTTAAAATACGAGTTAATATATTTTTGTCATATCTATGAAGCCACATTGGCTCAATTTTAGTTTTTACTGATTTTAAAGATCTAGTAATTCTTATTCGTGAAAAACATCCAAAATGGTGTAAACTTTTGTTTTTATATTGCCACTCGATGGGTAACGGCCCTCTGATCTACCGACCAAATTCATTGGAAGGTAATATTAATCTAAATGGCAAGAAAATCAATGCTACTTAACACAAATATATGTTTTTCTTGATTTCCGTGTTTTGTTTTGTAATTTAAATTTGCTTTCCTTAATACTTAAGGCACCAGACCACTGTAAAAAAATTGTCATTTTTTTATTTCATTTTATGAGAGAGGCATTTGTTAAAAATACTCCTACCAATTTTTAAAAAGAAATTCGTAAAATTGACGGAGATACAGCATTTCATGTGAAACCGTTTGAAACAGTTTGTATGTATGTTGAATCATCTTTCAGCAAAACTTTGAACGAGTTTTTCCCGATATTATGTTTTTCAACCTGGTTGACAACATGTTAAAAAAACTGTACATCCAATTTACATGCACTAAGCCTCAAGAGCGTTTAACCAGCCAGTAGCCGAAAATCCACATTTCGTCGAAAGATGTTCTTACTATCGTACAGGGCGGTTCCAATGAGAAAGGTTAATTTTTATATCATTCCAAATTTGCTTTAATTTATACCTACATCCAAAAATGCTGAAAGGCGTGTTGATAAAACTATTGAAATTATGTACTTTTTGTAATTATTTTTTGATCATATCTAAGTATTTATCATTTTTCAATAATGTCTGAGCAAAATAAGAATGTAAAAAAATCTGAAATATGTTAGTCTGTAAGTGCGCAAATAAATACACAAACGGTCCAATTTTCGTCAAGAAACACAAGTACTTATACATTTTTTAATGATTTTATTTTAACTAAAATTAAAATTCTGTAACATACCAGATAATGTATTGATTTATTTTACTGCATGATTATATGATTTAAAATGGGTGTTGTATAATACAAAATCTTTTTTGAAAATTTAACAAATCTGCCAACGACCTATGGTATAACCTTATTATACTAAAAATAAAAAAAAATTCTCAAAATTTAAAACATACGTTTACTAGATAAAAGAACAATCTTTCGAAACTAATTCTTAATTTTTTTTGGAAAAGAGGCAATACGTCTAAACATTGATTTTAAAAAGACATATTTCTGGTTTTCTCTGGTTATACGCTCTTAAACTGTTCGAAAATCCGGTCTCTATAACTCATGTATAGTTATTTTTTTAATATGTTGTCAACCAGGTTGAAAAGCATAGTTTCGATCAAAACGCTTTCAAAGTTTTGCTGAAGGATAATTCAACATACAAACTGTTTCAAACAGTTTCACATAAAATGCTGTTTCTCACATTTGGTGAAAGCAGTTTTAACAAATGCATCTCTCAGAAAATGAAATTAAAAAAAAATTAAAAAGTTTTTTATTGTGGTCCGGTGCCTACAAAAATCACCCTAATTCAACGGCTCTAGCTAGCTAATCTAGGAGTTAGTTAATCACGGACGAATTAATCCATCTCTTCCACTACGGTGCAAGGCGATGTTCCGAGAGAGCCCTGCTGGAGAGGTCAAAAGTTCTCCCACAACCAATCTCCCGAACCGACATGCCACGCAGTTGAATAGACGCATCCGCCATCAAGACCCGAATTCACTCTATAAACCCGAGTACTCTTGGTCACGTCACGAGCGAACCACTTGGGGTGACCTATGGCAAAGGTGTTGGTAATCCAATTAACTGAATGATAAAAAGTAAAATTAAAAATGTACTTAAAGAAGATAATGTCAGGTCAAAACATGAACACGATTTCGATAAAGTCCAAGAATGGATTCTTATTTTAGAAGAATATATAATTATTTGCACAACGACTGACAAGAATCAATCAGACGTACACAAAAAAATTTATTGCCCAGAATTGAGTAGACAAGTCTGGACAAATTAATGAATACAGAAGGTATCCATAATCAGTAGAGTGATGATTGAGGATCAGCAAAGTATTAATCAACGGGAGAGGATATTGAACTGGATGAGTTGTAAAAAAGGTGAGTCATTAAAAACGTTGATAAATTTGCATTGGTGTGCAAATGAGATCAAAAAAGAAAAAAAAAATTCTTCTTGGAAAACAAACAGCTTTACGAAGATACATAAAAAAGAAAGAGTGCTAAAATAAAACAGTAAGCCTAAAAACAAGTTTTCGCTGATTATTTTTTTTTTTTTTTTAGTAGCTTTACAAGAAAAACTAAGAAATAAAAATAGTTAAGAGAAGTTAAATTAAAACATAAAGAAAAAACTAAGAAAAAAATAGTTAGGAGAAGCTAAATACTTAAATATGCATGATAAGAATATAGGAAAACACAATAAAGGGTAAGCTTATGATCTTGTAGGAGTATAAGGATGATATGTATGTAATAAGGGAATATGTAAATATATTGCAAATTAGGAAAAGAAATCTGATTAACATTACATTTGATTTCAAAGTTTTTATATTTCTAAAATTATATATTTATTTCGATTTGTAAAATTTGGAAGTGATTTTTACCACCTTTCAATAACAGTTTTTAGTTTTCGAATATGTTAAAAAATATTTCATTTATTTGCTTTTCATTGTAAACCGGAAATATTTTGACCTTATAACAAAATGTGCCTTAGACCCGCGAAGTTAAGAAATCCAATTTTAATGTTAAGTTCCAAAAAATCTGAAAAAAAATTCTTACCAATTTTTTCCAACTTTGTTTCTAGCACCGTCCCAGGTTCGATGATGCTTCTGGCCGAAGCCGATATCAGGAATACCAGAAACACGAAGCCAGCCTTCATCTTTCTCTTCGTCACTAACAATTGCGGCCACCGCCTGATCAGAGCATATTTTATAGTCAAAACTTATCAGCGTATGGCCTATACGGTGCATCTGCAATATACAATATTTCGCGACCTGTGTTTATCACTAATTTGATTGCACCGTGTTTTGCAAACAAGTTATGTACAACCAGCGGCTAAATTTATCATTGGTAATTGCGACCTGATATTGTATTAAATTTACGATCCATTTTTCGTTCATTCACGAATGCCTTCTGTCGTTCAGCTTTGTTTATTTATTTATTGATTAACGCCCTTTTTCGAGGCTTTTACATAATATGAATTGTAAGAAATATACAGTATTTATTGTACATAACTGAACTGCTTCAGTAACAATATTTTATATATGTTTACAGATAAATTGAAAATGTCCACTGACTTGGTATAATTGTTTCCCTCAATTATTATTCTGGGCAAAGAGGAATACAAATGGTAATTTGTTCCAGAATTTCTGCACTGAAATAAATCCTGACTAGTATCACGCAGTGGAATCCGGAAGCTTGTCAATTCAAGTAATACCGAACTATCAACTAAATCATTTACAATTTTATATAGAAATACTAAGTCAGTGAAAATTCTTCGGTCTGGCAATTTGAGCATATTCATATTATTTAGTTAATTAAGAGAGGTAATTTAACATAATTGCTGGAATACCGATTTTTAAATTTATAAAACGTAAGAATTTGTTTTGTATTCTTTCAACAGCTTGTACATGTACAAATATTATAATGTGGATTCCAGACGGGAGAATTGTACTCAAGTTGACTTCATACATAGGACCTCCCTCAAATTATTCAGATTTACCGCACAAGATTCCTAACTGATCCAAACTGTCCAGAGAAAGTGGCCTATGGTCAATTGGGGTATTTTGTGAGGCTGGATGAATAGAGAAATGGAAGCAAATGGGGAAGAGGAAGGTTGAGAACCACCTGAAGATTCTTATTTGCCCGCTTTTTATATTTTTAAAAATTCTACTGCTAGTTTCTTATTTATCGAAATGAGGCGTATGTGTGGTAAAACCATGTGTGATCGTGTGAGAAACGCGGAGATCCGCAAAGAATGCAAGGCTGATGTAAGCGTAATGAGTAAGATCAAGAAAGGAACGCTCCGATGGTTCGGGTATGTAGAGCGAATGAACGAGGAAAGGAATGTAAGGAGAATATATGACGCAAATGTGAATGGTAGAAGAAGTCGGGGACGCTCGAGAAAGACATGGCACGACCAAGTGAATCAGATACTTGAGTCGGGCCATGTCAAGAGTCAGAATAATAGAAGAGCATGTATGAGACGATGTATGAATGTGAACGAGGCAAGAAGTGTGTGCCAAGACCGAGTTGTTTGGCGGTCCGTCCTCTCTGCAGGAGTTCGGTTCCATGCCGACTGAAAATAAAGTCAACTCAGCACCTCTTTAAAAAGTCATTAAAAGCTATGAAAAAAAAAAATTTAATTAGCCCATAACACTAACCTAACGTAACCTATTTAACCAGACAACCTAACCTAGAAACGGCGTGATGGTTAGTTAGTTAGGACACTGCCTGAAAACCGGACTGTCCAGTTAAAACGGGACTGTCCAGTGAAAACGGGACGTCTGGTGACATTAAGCATAGATAACCTACGCAAGAATAAAGAAAACCAAACAACGAATTGATATGTGGACCTATAAAATGTTGTGCTTCACTAATGTATCACAACAATTTGCATGTATTTAATTTATTAAAATAAATGAGACAATTATTATCAAAACCAATTATATGCATCATTAATAACAGCATGCAGCAAGAAAGTTCAATGTAATATAATAACACTACAATAATAACCCCGATATTTAAAACAGGAATTGCAACCGTGATCTCAAACTACCATCCCATATTGTATATTTTATCAAACGTTGCCAAAATATTTAAAAAAAACCGTAAAGTCACAATTAACTAAGCAGTTTTGTAGCACATAGGTCTCGTCACTTCATTTGGATAGGATTCTAACTTCACTTCACCTTCTTCTGAGATATGAGGTGTCAAAGTTTGCAAAGACGATTTCTCATAATCTATTTACCAATTTCCGGGCCTGAGGTTGAATCTTGTGTAAAGTAATTTAATTGAACATATTTTAAAGGAAAGTATTTAAATAGGACGTATACCTACCATTTTAGAACATACCTAAACATGCAAATATAACCTTGTGCAACCAGTTAAGGCATAATAATTCATTGCACAAGGTTCTAATTACATTTCCCTAATATTTTCCATTAAAATATGATAAACTAAAATACTGAACTAAAATTGTTAAATAGATTACGAAAATTCGCCTTTGGATACATAGTATACCTTAGAAAATGGTAAAGCTTAGCTGGAACCCTATCCAAATGAAGTGACGAACCATTTACGTATTTAGGATCAACTGTCAGATTCAAATAAAATAGAGAGTGTAAGTGACGACAGAACCTTGTAAAGTGAATTATTATTGAAAATGCTTGATGATAGAACTTTGTCGTACAGATATCTACAAAAAATACAACACAGATGGTTCTGAATATTATTTTGGGAATAGAAATGAGCAAAAGAAATGCTTTGGCATTCAAAGATCATTTTTGAAAAAAATAAGAACCCTATCCAAATGAAGTGACACAATGACGAAATTTTTCGCATGTTTTGCATAAATCGTATTGTAATACAAGGGGTTTACATTGTATACTTATCTCAATAGTGCATTGAGTAGGTACTGATAATACATACATAAAACGGACAATTAATTCTACGATCAGCAAAGTCATCAGCTATCGGAAGGTGGAAGGAGGCTATATACCTACTGAACTACATTTTCTGCGTCTCAGCGTATGCCCCCTAAAATATAGTCAGAATCTTAATGACATATAAGTAAAGATGGCGTTTACACAAATACGCGACGTGCGACTCCGGTGTATTGGACGGACCTATTGTCGAATTTGCCCTAGCAGGCCTGGAAATTTGGTCTTCGCGGGGTTCATTTTAATTAATTTTGACATAGGTATTACTAAAATTACAGATGTTTCTATAAAAAATAAAATTTGGTGCTTACCGCTGAATTTATAGTTGAAAAACATTTTATAAAATTTTTAAACCGTTTTACGTTGAATATTTTAAGGGTAGGGTACTGCTTTTATTAATCTTAAATATAAATAACTTACATCCATGGGTATCGATTTGAAAAAAAAGAAAGAATTATATTTATTATAAGTAACTAGCTGACGAGACGAACTTCGTACCGCCTCAGAATCAATAACTGTTGAATTAAATTCAGTTTTTTTATTAAGTTAAAAATTACACAACGAATCAATTATCGATGCGCGACTGTCTTGTTTTTGTCAGTATCAGAGATGGCGTTGTATACCGATTTATATTTTTAATGATTTTCTTACTGGAATTTTGGAGGCGGGTACGGGTGCCACCGCCCCGGGAACCATTTATTGGATAACCAACACCTGTGCAATAGGTCGCCCCAAGTGGTTCGCTACGTTTAGTGATTTAGCAGGGGTGCCCGGGTTCATGGGGTGACATTTGTGCGGGTCTTGGCGGCGGATGCGCCTGCTTACCTGCTACGTGGCGGGCCGGATCGATAGAGACTGGTTAAGGGAGGATTTTTTACCTTTCCAGCCGCACTCTCTTAACCCATTGCCTTGCACCACAGTTGGAGTGATGGATTGGATGGATTCATACGTCCGTCACTCCCAGACACACTGACCCCCAGATTCCTACCCAACCCTCATACCTTTTTCCTTCCCAGAACTTCCTATCCTCCCCTTCCTTAAAAAGACCCTCTACACAACATCCGCTAAGATGACATAAGTCCTGAGAGAAATCATTTTCCTTAGGGCCTCCTGTGCGTTAAACTACATTTCATTTCAGAGATTTATTATAATTATTGTATTTTTCCTTTGGAAGGGTGCAGACATACGTTCACCGTTTTTCTCATTTTGGGCTATTGATATTTAGTGTGTAAGAAAGAGGGGCATCATTACATGATTAAGAACAAATTCAAAACAATTACCGCATTGATATTTGACTTTTTGAATTTTTGGAATTCACGCACAGTTCAATATTATAGGTACTTATCACAAAATGCTTACAGCTCTTTCAAAATACAAATATAAATATGATATATAATACAATACAAAATGTATGGGGAAAAGAATTTTCTTAATAACTCCTTTTTTCGTTAATTATTGTGATGTTTTAATAGTTATTATGTTATCCGGGGCGGAGACAAATCCAACAAATCAAAGATCATCAAAATCGGCCCAGCCGTTCTCGAGTTATAAATAGTGTAACTAACCCGACTTTGTTTTATATATTAAAAAGATAATTAATAGCCTGAAACACTCATCTACATAGGTAGATACATTGAAAAAATCTCCCGAGAAAAGATTCAACCTGCGTCTTTGTGATTTCCGCTCAACTGCTCTTATCCAATGAGCTACGTCAGCTTATCTCCTGCCCGCCAAATAATTCAATACATATATACTCAGTTTCAGTTTCAGTGCCGGCAACCCGGGCGTTTATTTAGTATCATGGTTATTTACATTGTTTTCTTTTCTTTTACCCGCCTCACTAGACAAAGTCTGTTCCGAGGCGGGTAAATCACATCTATGTTTGTTCCAAAAGAAATGTGTTTAAACAAATATATATATGTATGTGGAAAGATAAAAAAGATAAATTATATGTTGGTATATTAAATATTTACATACATACTTTGTTTTTTTTTTTTTCTTTTTTTTTTTTTTTTATTAGTTACATTTCCATGAGAAGATTGCATATGTTATATAGATAAAAGTAAATTAAAATTTTGTGACAGTTGAATATAGCGGTTACATAATAATTAAATATTGCAAAATTGCAGTTTCTCGTGTTTGTTTTATTTGAATATTATATAATTTCGTGAGAACTTGTATGAAATGTTATTTATTTAGAATATTTTGAATGTCTGTTCTTTCCTTTTCATTCAACCATATTATAAATCTTTTGAACAGCCAATTCAAATTATTTGGGGTGACGTAAGTTTTTGTTTGTGTTAGGAAGGTATTGAAAATGTGTGGTGCTAGGTAAGATTCGTGTTTTTTTGCAAAAGCTGATTTGATATGGGGAACTTGAAAGTGCTTATTAATTTTTGCTCTTGTGTTTTGCGAGTGAGGTATGTGGAGATGTGAAGTTTTGATACAGTTTTTGTGAATGATCTTCCTTATGAATAGTTTATTTACGTCTAGTAATTTGTTTTTGATCATTAGCTGTTCCGTCGGATGTTGGTAAGGTTTTTTAAACATAATTCTAATTATTGTTTTATGATTTATTTTAAGAGAATTGAGGTAAGTATCTGCTGCTCCTCCCCAAACTGAAATTCCATACGTTAAAATACTTTGACAGAGTGCGAAATATATATTTTTTTGTTGATTTAATGACATGATGTTTCGTATTGTTTTGAAGATGTATGATAATTTTCGTATTTTTTTTGATAATATATTAATATGGAGATCCCATTTTAGTTTATGGTCAACAGTTAAACCTAGATATTTAATATTGTCTGCATAAACAATTTTGTCACAAGTACAGCATGTGTTATTTGACGAAATATTGGTGCAGGGGTTAAGATGTAGTTGTGGTTGGCTATGTGGTTGACCAGCCTTTGTTTTGCTAAAAGTTGAATATTTGGTTTTTGAAATGTTCAGTGTTAGTAGATTATTTTGTAGCCATTTATTTACTACAGTCATCCCTGTTTCTGTGTTTTTGAATACCTTTTCCCATGATTGTGCCTTGAACAAAATTGCAGTGTCGTCTGCATAACTGATTACTTTGTACTCAATTTTTCCTAGGTTTATCTCAGTTAGACTATTTATATAAATGAGGAATAGAATGGGACCCAAGACGCTGCCTTGCGGTACTCCATACCTGATATCTGCTTTGTCACTGCTGTATTTATTTATTTTTACTATTTGTTGTCTCTTTTCAATGTAGCTGACAAACCATTTTAGCGGTTGACCAGTTATACCGATATTTTTGAGTTTTTGTTGTAGTAAGTTATGCGAAATAGTGTCGAAAGCTTTTGCTAGGTCTAAGAACACCCCTATCACCTTTGATCCGCCATCTATGCTTTTCACTATGTAGTTGGTTAATTCTGATAAAGCGTCTTCTGTGCCCATTTTGGCACGAAATCCAAATTGGCGGCTTGAGAGCAGGTTGTGTTTTTCAAGGTACGCAAGTAATCTTTTTTTCATGGCTTTTTCTAGAAGTTTAGATAGTGAGTTTAGCAGAGTGATTGGTCTGTAGTTTAATATCAGAGTTTTGTCTCCCGATTTATGTATTGGAGTAATACATCCTATTTTTAAATGATCAGGGACAATTCCGAGCCTAAAACTTTGGTTGAAAATGTGCTGAAGCGGTATAAGTATGTATTCTCGTAGATTTATCAGTATTTGATTGGAAATGTTATCCGGTCCCATCGCGCAATTTGGTTTGAGAGATTTAATAAGATCCGAGATTTCCTTTGTATTTACTTGATAAGCATTGAACGAGTGATTTGGTCGTATGGAAGAGCAAAGTTTGTGTAAAGAGTCTTCTGATGTACAGTTTTTTTGAAGAATTTTTTCCGCTAGGGTAGAGCCAACTTTTGCGAATTCTGTGTTAATAAAATTAGCTATTTTATTAGGTTCATTGTTTGTTAAGACTTTGTCTCCGTTTATTATTAGTTCTTTGATATGTGAATCTTTCTTCGGAGTGGAATAAGTAATATTTCTTACAATTTCCCAAATTTTTTTTGGATCATTTTTTGCGATTTTTATTTCTTTTTTGTAATATTTGTATTTGGCTTGTTTAATTAACTTATTACACAGGTTTCTATACAGTAAGTAATCTTGCTTTAGTTTGTTATCATTCGGGTTTTTGTGGACTCGCATATGCATTGCATCTCTTTTGTGAATACTGTTGACTATTCCTTTCGTGATCCATGGTGTTATTTTTTTTTCTTTATGTGTGTAGTTCTTTTGTGGATTTTTTGTGGTGTGTTTGGTTATGTAGGTTTCAACCGTATTTATAAATGTGTTCAGCGCTGTGTTCGGGTCTATTTCATTTAGTACATTAGTCCAAGGTTCATCGTGAATATCCGATTTTAGGGACTTAAAGTTTATTTTGTCTTTCATGTTGTCATTTTTTTTTTTACTAGTGTTTCATTCAACAATTACTGCTTATTCGACGGTATTTTTTTTTTATGTTTGTTACTTCAGAACTTTTGATTGGGTGAACCGATATTGATGATTTTTTTAAATTAGAAAGCTGGTGCTTTTCGTATGGTCCCATTTTAATTTGGTCCAGTTCTGACAATGGGATCCATGAGAAAACCATATATGTCTTAAATTTGCAATAAGTATCTATGTGCGCGACAAATGGACGAATAACTCAATATTACGCCAACAGATTTCGATGATTCTTTTTTTTAAGTAAAACTTCTTTACGCACTAAAACGCTTATGCTCATTGCTCGTCACAAAAAATCAAAAAATAAACAAAATTTTTAACAAAACAAAAAACGACTTCAAAAAATGCACTAAAATGTAAAAAAATAATTTCGTACGATTGTTTTTTTTGGAGTCGGTGTCTCTCACCTATAACTACCTATGTATGTAGTTACCTTGGCTGACACCGACTCCAAAAATAACAATCGTACGAAATATTTTTTTTACTTTTTAGTGCATGTTTTGAAGTCGTTTTTTGTTTTGTTAAATTTTTATTTATTTATTATTAACATTTAAACCCACCATTTTGTATAAATTGGATTATTTAGAAACCCGCGAAAGGTTGCTGCTATGCCCTGTAGTGGCTTTGTAACAAACTTCACCGACAAAGGTTTTGCATAAGGCACGGCGTGAAAGCTGTACTCGAAGTCGGATTCTTAAATTTTTACCGTACTGTCGCTAGAATGCTATCAGAATTCCCATTTGCTCGTATAACATTCATGCGAACTCTGGCGGAGTGAAAAGGTACCCACGGCCAACACGGGTACCATATTAACACGATCAAATTTAAAGATAGACAAAGCGCTCGTACAGATGGAAAATGAGAGATAGCGCTTAAATTTGGAAGTGGGTACCGCCACCCCAGGAGCTTTTATTGGATAACCAGCACCTCTGCCATAGGTCACCACAAGTGGTTCGCTGCGTTTGGTGATTTAGCAGGGGTGCCCGGGTTCACGGGGTATGGTTTGTCTAGGTCTTGGAGGCGGATGACCAGGACACACTAAACCCCAGATTTCTACCCACCCCTTAAACCCTTTTCCTTCCTAGAACTCTCCTCTCCTTCCTTTACTAAAAAAAAAAATTCCACACAGCATCCCCAAAGACGACATAGGCCCTGTGGGAAATTATTTTCCTCAGAGCCTCCTGTGTGGAGCTCATGTAAAAAAAAAACAACAAGGTAGTCAATAATAAATTCTAAACTAACTAACCAAAAATCTCGCTGTTTCTCAGCAGTGATAGGTAGATAGTATAGACAGCAACACTACGCTGTCTTAAAACGCGCACCTTGTTTAATTCATTTTCATACATTGTCTAGCATTATCTAATCTGTTATTTTAACTCTTGGACATGACTTGACCCAATTTTTTTTACTTACTCGCTTGTGCCATGTATTGTTCAAATTGAGCGACTGGTGTCAATTTTACATTATTTAAAGAGTATTCATAGGTAACATGACTTTGGATTTTACGAAAACGAATAACTTGGCATTTTTGAATATTAAGAAATAACGAGTTGATCACACACCAGTGATACAATTTATCTAAATTTGATTGTAAAATATGACAATCCTCTATACTACGTATCATTTTATACATTTTCAAATCATCAGCGAAGAGAAGGACTTGTACGTCTTTAAATACACTAACAATGTCATTCATAAATAATAAAAAAAGAATTGAAAATCATTAATTAGCATGTTTTTCAAATCATCAGCGAAGAGAAGGACTTGTACGTCTTTAAATACACTAACAATGTCATTCATAAATAATAAAAAAAGAATTGAAAATCATTAATTAGCATGTTTTTTTTTAATAATTCAAAGAATACCTTCAACATCTTGCCTCATCTATATATCATCTGTTCTGATACTTATCCACATTGTATAATTTGCCCGTTAATATACTTTTTTTAGAAACCATCCAAGGAAAAGTAAAATAAAGAAGAAAGCAATAAAACGATTTGGGGGGGAAACAAACCCCACGAAACAAAAGATTCCAAAATCAGATTTGAAAACAAAATGGCCCCCTCCCAGCCCCTTAAGTGTCGTTTGAATCCTTCTTGAGTTGGAAATATTGATTCTCATGGTGCTCTGTTGCGTGGTTGACACTACAGGGTGTTTATTAAAGCTGTCACTCAGCGAAGCTTGGAGAAATGCGTTTATCTTCGCATTTACGATTTCTCAGTCACTGTCTGTCTGCCCAAGCTGTTATCATTTTCTCAGTTCAATGCACAACAGAAAGAATAGAATTAGAGGATGTAATCCAATAGAAGTGGGCTGTAGGCGTGTCTGTGGGCTCGAGGTAAGCTCATATTTCCCCTACTTCTGATGAAATTGAAAGAAATAAAAATTCAGAATTCTGAAAAACTATGGAAAGTCTTTCTTTGGCAGAAAGATCTTGTATAATTTGGCGACATTTTCTTTTAAATCGTTAGGTACATGAATTTGTGAGGAAGATACCGCCACCCCGGGAATTATTTATTGGATAACCGAGATACCTGCCATAGGTCACCCCAAATGGTTCGCTACATTTGATGGAATTTCAATTTAGGAGGCGGGAATGGGTACCGCCGCCCCGGGAACCTTTATTGGATAACCAACACCTCTGCCATAGGTCACCCCAAGTGGTTCGCTACGTTTGGTGATTTAGCAGGGGTGCCCGGATTCACGGAGTGAGATTTGTCTAGGTCGTGAAGGCGGATGACCAGGACACACTGAACCCCAGATTCCTACCCACCCCTTAAACCCTTCCTTCCCAGAACTCTCCTCTCCCTCCTATCCTTAAAAAAAACCCTCCACACAGCATCCATAAAGATGACATAGGCCCTGAGGGAAATTATTTTCCTCAGGGCCTCCTGTGTGGGCTTAAGTATAAAAAAAAAAACTTACTAGTGGTGCCCGAATTCATAGGGTGTCGTTTGTCTAGGTTCTGGCGGCCAAAGCTTGGCGAACTACTGCATGACGGGCCGGATCGGAAGAGACTGGTTGAAGGAGACCTAACCTAGACCTCTGTAGCCGGACTCTCTCGATCCTTCGCCTTGTACCTCAATGGAAAGGATGGATTCATACGTCCGTCAATCCTGGACACATTGACCCCAGATTCCTACACACCCCTCATACTTTTTCCTTCCCAGAACTTCCTCTCCTTCTTTTCCCGAAAAATACCCTCAACACATCATTCCCAAAGATGACTGAGTGATTTTTTTTTCCTCAGGGGCATCTGTGAGAAGCCAACGTAAAAAATGATATTCGCGTACATATTAATTTTAATTGTTTTTTTATCTCTACAAAAATAGCTTTCCGTGATAGTGTTATTACGTGCATTAAAAGTTATTCCTTTTATCTCACGCAGCGCACATTCTCAAGTTGTAATATAAGATGTATACCAGCGGTAACCAACCCTGAAAAACAAATAATATCCAACAATACAAAATCAGGGGAACGGCTGCGCGGCCCGATTCACATAATAGAGAACTCCAGCCCAATTTTTTCAATTTTCTTTTAATGAATAATTAACTTAAATAACTGCATTTTTTTATTATTTTTAGAGTTAATTTTAATAGTTAAAACAATTGTCAAAGTTTTAATTTTTCAAGATCCCGAAAACCACCATATCTATGGTGGATCGTGTGACGTCATCAATCACGTCATCTACTATAAGATCGCGCAATCAGCTGTTCGACTCGCCGCCAATTTGAAATTTGGAGTTCGATAGAATCTTCATAGAAGTAGCATTACTATTTTTTTTGTACAGTAGTTTTTTAATATATTTTCAATAATAGAGATAAACGAATAAGAGATACCTTAATTTCTGAAACTGAATTATTTAGGCCGAAATAATGTTTCAATAAACACAACAACTAAATCTCTGTAAACAGTATGTAATTAAACGAATAAGATGAAATGTTGTTAATACGATGGCTTGTGTCATACCTACATTCCCGTACAATGACTTTACAGTGATCAGTGAGGTCACCACTACACATTTTAGCAATACCAACTTGACGGCGTGTTTCAACATCAGTATTAAAAATGCACATTTAATATATTTTTTTTAATTCTACGTTTAATATTATTAAATAAAACTTATATATTCAGAAACAGCGTTTATTGGTCTATATGAACATATTTTTTTAAAGCCATAATATTTTTTTACTGGAGTTACTTATTTTTCAAAAGTTCAATTTCTAAATTAAGTTTTAAGTAAAAAAGGCCGTTAGCCGTTCCTTTTAAACTTTAGGCTTTTAAAATACTTTTATGTTATGGTTTTGCATTTGATTAAAGAAAAAAGTCTGTATTTATAAGACCTATTGTTACGAATTTTTTTCACCGTTTCTCATTTAGGAGGGAGGAGGGTATAGGTACCGCCGCCCGGGAAACATTTATTTGACAACCAACAACTCTGCCATATGTCACCCCAAGTGGTTCGCTACGTTTGCTAACTTAGCAGGGGTGTCCGGGTTCGTGGGGTAAGGTTTGTCCGGATCTTGGTGGCGGATGCGTCTGCCCACCAACTGCGTGGCCAGCCGGATTGGGAGAGATTAGTTGAGTGAGACCTTTTGATCTCTCCAGGAGTACTCTCTCGGAACATCACCTTGCACCGCAGTGGGAGGGATGTATTCATAAGTACGTCACTCCTAGACACACTGACGCCCAGATTCCTACCTACCCCTAATACCCTTTTCCTTCCCAGAACTGCATCCCCAAAGATGACGTAGGCCCTGAGGGGAATTATTTTACTCAGGGCCTCCTGTGTGGAGCTAATATAAAAAAAAAGTCAAAAATAATTCCTTAAGTAGTCAAAAGGTTGAACAACACTACTTCATACAGTATTCAGTGTTTTATAGGTTCATGTAACTTCGCCTTATCGCTGCCGGGAGCCCTCACTTCAGTATCGCCCCGGCGCGTATCATGAATTATTGACGAGGCGTACATCAGATTACCGGCCCCAAACACCCTCTGTTGGGCTATCCGCATACCCCTTCGGGAAAATCGCTTCCTGTTTCGAATCACGTATGTTGTGATTAGGGCTGGCCCGTGAATTAGGGCAGTCAGCTCCGGGCGCCGACTCGCCAAGGAGCCAAGACTTAATACAGCGCCCTTGAGGTTTTTATTAACGCCAGGCGCCGTTTGGCTCAGGGCCAGCCCTGGTTATGATAATGATAGGAAAGCCAGTCGAGGAGTTTCTGGCTTTAATTTATGTGTAGGTCAGTGGACCATCAGTTTTCAGCTTCGATAGTTCACCGCACGAAAGTTAACGGCATGAAAATTCACCGCACGAAAGTTCACCGCGCGAAAGTTCATCACAACAAAGTACAGCGCGCGAAAGTTCACCACCCGAAAGTTGACCGCACGAAAGTTGACCGCACGAAAGTTCACCGCACGAAAGTTCACCGCACGAAAGTTCACCGCAGGAAAGTTCGCCGCACAAAAGTTCAGCGCAAAAGTTCACCCCGCGAAAGTTCACCGCATGAAAGTATCACACTCAAATCATCTCCTTTAATTAACGTATGTGAGGTTAACGAGGTCGGAGAAGGGAAAAATATGGTGTAGAAGAAGGTTGGAAAGCACCTGACTATTAGATAGTATTACTATACTATCGATAGCTATTATTTAGATCTATGGTCACCAAATACGGCTAATTCCATTTTAAGAATGGTGATATTTCACCAGGGCGATACTGAAAATATCCACCACTCTCAAATCAATAATCAGGAATTATCTAATCATGGTGCAGAGTACTGACTCCCACTTTACTAGCCACGGTGGTTTCTTGTGAGTATGGATATTATGGATGGTGGTTTCCTTCTCATATGTACCGTGTGACCGGACAACTCAGAACGAAATCAACTCAACACCTCCTTTGAAAAATTATTAAACCCAATAAAATGTAAATAATGGAATATTATAAAATAAACATAATATAATTTTTTTATATCCGTATAAAAATTATAAAAAAAGTTTTTAAACTGCCTAACCTTACGTTTTTTCTAACAAAAATTACTAATAACGAAAAAAATAAAAACACCTACATATTTCAATAGGCAAATTTATTATAAACGTTACCGTGAACTCACTTTTATGTCGTTTCATTTAAAAATAATTAATAAAAAATTCCCAAAGTTCATTAATTTCTTTTTCAAATTACGCCGGGAAGCTTTAGATTCATAAAGGTGTACATTTTAATTTTTTGATTTGAATATAAAGCGTGGTTTTTGCGCCTTAACACCGTTTACATCACATTTCTAATCATTGTAGTAAGGGAGACAACGATTTCTATGAGACCTATATAATGTATTAAAGTGATAAAAAAATGTATAAGAAATTGGTTAAATAAGTTACGTTAGGTTAGGTTAGGTTATGGGCTATT
Organism: Limnephilus lunatus; assembly: GCA_917563855.2. Taxonomy (NCBI): domain Eukaryota; kingdom Metazoa; phylum Arthropoda; class Insecta; order Trichoptera; family Limnephilidae; genus Limnephilus; species Limnephilus lunatus. Next base: position 10,538,118 of record OU830596.1, read on the forward strand.
TTTCAATTTATTTTTTATCATAGCTTTGAATGACTTTTCAAAGAGGTGTTGAGTTGACTTGTTTCTGATTTACCATGGAACGGTAATTACAACTCCGCCCAATTTTATGGTTGATTTGATATTTTGACGGAGTTAATTATACCTTTTGAAAATTAAGGGTTCTACAACCAGTAATTAAGTTCCATTTGATGTAAATAATTTATTCCGGGGGGATTGGGTCACGGAGAAATGGCAAGTTCTAAGGCTTAATGCTTGGTTATATTTTCAATTTGATTAATGTGCCTGGTTAAGTGGTAAACGTGTTAATATGGGGTCCGGGGTATTTGACAAATTATCATGAGCTTTTAATTTACCACCCATTTGATTATTTATTCATCTAAAAAGTGGCTCAGCTTTGTGTTAAGTGTAAAATTTATCTTTATTTCGAGAACATTGAAAACTGTCATTTTTAACCCCCGACGATAGGAGCGGTGTTATAAGTTTGACTTTCTGTGCGACTCTCTGTATGTGGCATCGTAACTCCTAAATGAATGAACCGATTGTGATGGATTTTTTTTATTGAAAGCTGACGTGATCGAGATCATGAAAATCTGTTCAGGCGTTTAAAGGTCATTAGCTCTTTTTTGTGTCGGGTATTGCTTAAAATTTTTAAAATTTCCTTTGATTTATTCACACATTGTCTCACACACTCTTCGGTTATTCTAACTCTTGAGAAGAACAATTTGAAAGACGGAAATGGGTCGCCGCCCCGGGAACCATTTATGGAATAACCAACCTCTACCATAGGTAACCCCAAGTGATTCGCTATGTTTGGTGACTTAGCTGTTCCCAGTGCCTGGGTCCACGAGGTGAGGTTTGCTTAGGTCTAGCGCGTGGCAGGCTGGATCGGGAGAGACTGAATGAGAGAGACCTTTGACCTCTTCAGCCTTACTCTCTCGACTCATCACTCTCACTCCCACAATTTTTGCATGCAAACATAAAAAAGTCTTAAAAATGGTTCACCTTACGTTTTTTCTAACTAAAATTACTGATAACGAAAAAAATAAAAAACACCTACATATTTTTATAGGCAAATGTATTGTAAAAGTTACCGTCAACTCACTTTTTGTCGTGAATCATAAAACCAGAGCCAAGCAAATAGACATAAGTACTAAAAATACCAAAGTGTAATTCTACCTTAGGGCAACGAACCTCTGAATTTTTAGCAATAAAGTTATATAACAAACTCCGACACAGTATCAAACAATTTAAAACAAAAAATAACTACATTAAGAACATCAAATCTTGGCTTAAGGAACCACTGGAAAAATAACTCATTTGTATTTTAAAATCATCGTCATAAAAGTTTATGAAAAAACCTTACACCAACCATGAAGTTGTACTACAGAAGTCTGAAAACTTATCCAAAACATAGCCCCACCTCCATCCCTCCCTCAGCGCAGGATCTCCTAGTGAAGATGACTACTAAAATTATCTACATCCTTTTTATATTTTTATTCAATAATACAAAATTTGAACACAGAAATTAAAAATAATTGCTTCTAAAATATACAATAATCTACTTGACAAAACAAGACAATTATAAAATCTAAACAAACTATAAGTCTTGACTATAAACATCGGATCATCAAAAAAAGTCATTCAGTAATATTAGTCAACTTACTCAAATCTAAATTAAAATTCTTTAATTCCACTTTTGTTAACAAATACCAACCTGATTTTATACTTCCAAGACATTACATTTTTTACATTTTTGCTTCCAAGTCATCAAGAAAAGTATATCTATCGAAATTATTAACCTTATCGAAAAGCGTACGTGCCTCTTGTTAAAAAAACTTTTGTACACACTTACTAGCCTGTATCGATACACGATATCCCCAGTGATAAGGGCACAGTAAAAAGATGTTTAAATCCAACTTATAAAAATGAGCCTAAAAAAACAGAACAAACAGTCAATTCTGATGGATGCAGTAATGTCGATCTGATAAAAGGACGCAGATATGACAGCGGGATGTATACATGTATATATATTTATTTTTTACATTAGCTCCATACAGGTGGTCATCTTTAGGATACTGTGTGGAGGGTATTTTTAAGGAAAGGAAGGGGAGAAAGTTCTGGGAAGGAAAAATATATGAGGGATGGATACGACTGAGGGGTTCAGTGAGTTCAGGTCGTTCGCCGTCAAGACCTTGACTAACCTTGCCTCGTGAACAAGGGCACCCCTGACAATTCACCAAACCTAGCGAACCTAGGGGTCAATGTCTCAATCCATCCAGGCGCAAGTCGAAGGATCGAGAGAGGATCTAGGTTAGGTCTCCTTCAACCAGTCTCTTCCTATCCGGCCCTCCATGCAGAAGTTCGGGAAAAGCATTGGCCGCCCATGAATCCGGGCACCACTGCTTAGTCACCAAACGTAGCGAACCATTTGGGGTGACAGAGGTAGCAGAGGTGTTGTCCAATAAATATTTCCCTGGGTGGCGAAACCCATTCCCATCTTCCAAAATTAAATCTCATTTCTATAGCACTTCGCTTACTTTCATCCTTCCTCTGCTGGGATTTTTCTTCTTCCTTGTACTGTCCCAACTCATTGCCTAGGTAGGCTGTTGGGGTTGGCTTTTCTCGTTCTCAGGTTATAACTTCTTCGGTTCTGGGTATCGCTTTCGTCCAGGCCGTTTCTCTGTAATATTTTGAAGCATTGAATCATCCAGGAGTTCTTTGGTCCTCCTCTGGATGATTGTCGATGAAGCTCCATAGACATTGCCTGGTTCACTGTGTGGTCTGGTGGTCTCCGTCTTATGTGCCCATACCATCTCAACTGTCGGTCCTCCAGCTTACTGTTTATGTCCGAGCTAGGATAAAAATACCATTATTGGAGCTACTGGTCAAGCATCGTAATAACGGAGTTTCAGCCACTTGAGAATGTCGGACGCAGCATGGACGTTTGAAGTGCTTGAAGGGTGTAACTGTCATTAGCTAGCGCTTATAATAGTGGTTCTACTTCTACCATCCTCCGACAGGGACTTTGGATAAAATAAAATAAAAATAGGAGATTGAATTTGCGTCCGTCAGTAGACACAATGTTCACTGTAAAACTGGTGAATCTACATTACACAGGGAACGCAAAAAATATGTCAGAGCTTTTCAATTTTATTTATTTTTACTTTTTTTAATTTTTTCCGGCGACTTCAGGGTTAAAAAATACCTTTTGCGAGGCGGGTTTGAGCTTCAACGCTTTTTAAAAACATTAAACACCTGAAAACTCTCTTGTGATGGCAGCGCTCTACTTCTGGCAAGGTCCCATTTACAAGTGATGGCGATGGTGCCAATTCCTAATGTCATAGATTTGAAAAAGTCTTACTTTATTTTAATTGTCGTCTTTTTATGTATTATTAGTTGTTACTATTTTTATCTAGTTTGTCTTCCATGTTATTTATTATATGAAAATCGTGGGATTATACCAACCTCCCCGAGGTCTGGAATAAACAAGAAAAAAAGTAAAATAACCCACCAGCGACCGATTTTTTTCATAATTTGGCCTAAAAATTTCAATTTTTGACTTGATTTACTCGAAAATGAAAACTTAGATAAAAAAGAGTTATACCACATTTTCTGCTTATACTATGAGTTTCCGGATACCGTGTAATTGTAATTTTTGAGTTATTATGCCGTATTTCCTCCTTTAGAAAACGTCCTGAAGATGGATACTGTAACGCTGTTCGAAACGTTGACTAAATAATGAGGAAGCGCAATACGGTATAATAACCCGAAAACTAATAACGATAATACTTTTGGCCGTGAAAATCCAAAATAATAATACTGCAAAGATTATTTTTAATGAATTAATCGTGAGATAACAAAAATATTAAATAAATTCAATTTAGGCTCTTCGGAATTTGAACCCGTGACCTCTGGATTCGTAATCGAAGACCTTACTCCTCGAACTCGAACACAATCATATATTAATCATATGAATCACAAATCATACTTTGATAGTGTTTTTCAAAACGTTTCTAAAGCATCAATATTATTTATTAATTATCTATCTAAAATATCTAAGCGTTGTTTTTTTTCTATAGAATTATTAAGAATAACGCCTGCGCTGATTTTTTCATACAAAACTTAATTTTGGATTTAAGGCCAAAATACCCAACCAAACTCAATGATATTTTTTAAATTAAAAGTTGTATTAAATATCTACTACGGGTTTGAGCTAATTTATTTATTTTTGATTTATTTTTGTTGTAAAGATGATATACTCGTAAAGTAATTAAATAATTTAATTTTGTTTTATTTTGGAGGGAACTTTGGAATTTTTTTTATGAGTTGACTATAATTATTTAAAAAAATATCTTGCCTTGTCTTGTGTTTATACAATGATAAAAAAAAATAAAACACCTTATAAATGCGTTTTTTTCGGTGGTGATTCTAATTTATATACAATTAATTTATGTTCCAACGTAAATTGTTTATAATTTAAATTTTCGCCCATTAAAATGCTTTTTTAATCATATTTATTTTTTATTTCATTGTATTTCATTATAAATGAATTTTTTTTAAATATTTATTATTAACTCACAAAATTTGCCCAAGTTTCCTCTAAAACCATGAAATATTTAAATCTTTAATGGCCTACATATTATAATTTAAAATACATTTAAATAAAGTAGCACATATCTGTACTAGATATATAATACACATTTTATTAATTTATTTATTTACATGTATTACAATACAATACATTATAAAATGATGCTTTATCTGTCCAACTGGGAAGGATTCCCGTTTCAGGACAGCCAAATTGCTTATTTAGTTCATAATATTTTTAACAAAGGCATTCTTTTGTTAAGAATATTGTGAACTAAATATGAACGAAACCACTTTTTGGTTCAAGATTTCAGATTCTGTCAAGACAACTTTTGAGAACATTAATAATTGCATTCTAAAAGAAGGAATGGTATATTTATGTCCTTGGAAGAGTTTTTTCAAGGTCATTTTGGATAACATTAATAATTGCATTCAGAACAAAGGAATGGTTTCTTTCGAGAGATCGCAAGGATCTGATCATTTTGGAGAACGTTTGCAATTGCATAATTAAAAATATATTATTTTTTTTGCAAAAATAATTTTTCAGTTTGGTTGGGTATTTTGGCCTCAAATCCAAAATTAATATTTGTATGAAAAGGGGCCGAGCAGGTATTTCCACAATTTATTAATTCTACAGGTCATAAGATTATTCCTGTGAATTTTGTCGAGCACAATCTAATTAGCAATAATTATGCGTCTTTAAAATTTAATATGCTCGGCTGGTTAAATAATGTTCAACCCTACTCTGCTCCCAAACAACATTTTCTTTGAAAGATCAGTGGGGTTATTTTTAGATTTTAATTACGAATTAACCCAACTCCTTTCCCGTGTTTCACTTAAGGCAGGGCCGGACTTGCGTGCCAACCTCTGAGGGAGATATTTTCGAAGGAGTAAGGGATGTGGACGAGTAAACAGTATACGTGGGGTGAGGTTTGTCTAGGTTTTGGAGGCGAATGACCTGGACACACTTATCCCCAGATTCCTACCCACCCCTACAACCCTTTTCCTTCCCAGAACTCTCCTCTTCCTCCTTTCCTTAAAAAAACCCTCCACACAGCATCCCCAAAGATGTCATAGGCCCTGAGGGAAATTATTTTCTTCGGGGCCTCCTGTGTGGAGCTCATGTAAAAAAAAGTTTACGAATTCGGTTGATGTACCATTTGGATAATAGAGACGGCCGGCGTACTCGTGGGGTAAGGCACTTGACTCGCAATCCGAAGGCCGCGGGATCAAATCCCGGTGTGAGCAAAAAAAAAATATTTTATTGAATTGTGTTATTTCACAATTAATTCTTTTTTTTTCTTTTTTTATTTATATATTTTGGCAGAACTGATTAAAAATATCTACATATAAAGTTACATCGGTTACATAGTTTTTACGGTTATAAGTTTTTAACAAAGAAACAAAACTTGCCTTTCCTCACCATAAAGAGACAATGCCTTGTGTTTGGTGAGGGAATTCTAGCTCAATTAGTAAATTAAAAGATCGTTTAAGTTAGTAATAACGGCTATTGTAAGTAATAAGTAAGGTTAGAAAATCATACATAAATTTAAAAATAAAAATCATGATAAGTTTAAAAAATCATAATTAAATTAAAAATCATTATAAATTAATGAATCATGTAAGTTAGTACAAAAATTATTGTAATTAGTGAGTAAATTAAATAATATGTAAGAAAGAACGCACGATTTATATAATAGTAGACTTAAAGGTAAAGAAACTCAGAAATGAGAGAGAATGAAGGAATGAACGATTTAAATAATAGCAGACTTTAAGCTATAAAAAAACATATTTGGGACTCTTATAGCCGTTTAAGATAATTTTTTAATTTGGGCTTAAATTCCTGCATATTTTCGATAGTTTTTTTTATTTTAATGGGAGGTTGTTATAATAGATTATGCCTAGATAAAGATAGGAATTTTGAATGTGCTTAGTGTTAAATTTTGGGATTTTAATAGTTTTCCGGTATCTTGCTGATGTATTGAATTTTAAGTTACAAGTGTTCAACTGTATTTCTTTGTGAATTTGAAGTATTAAATATTTTTGATACATTTTGTCTATTGTAGGTACATTGAATATTGAAATTTCAGTAGAAAATTTAGATGGTTTTTTCAAGATTACCTTAATTATCAACCTTTGAACTATTTTGAGTGGATTTAAAATATTATCATATGTCCCTCCCCAGCCAATAATACCGTATTGTAATATAGATTGAACAATTGCATAGTACACTCTTTTTAGGTTTTCTAAGCTTTAATTAAAAATAATATATAGTATATTTGAGGCACGTTCCAGAGTGGAATATACTCTCAGTATCGCCCTAGTGTACGACCACTATCAAGAATTGAAACGTTGTTTGAAATAGATTTAGCGGTGTTTGGTGGTCAGATTTAAATTGCCAGGTACTTCCTCATCTCCTTCGCCTCACCACTACCTTCAGCCTCACAACATATCCCAATTGGAGATGCCATAGTCTCACTGGCTCCAGACGGGAGCAGCGGGAGTCTTGTGAGGCATTCCTATAAAAAATATAGACATTTAAACAAGCTCTTTTAAAAGCTGTTTCTCGGACCCTTTGCCGATTCGGATCACCAAAAAAAATTACAAAATTTCGTATACAGGATGGAACAACACTTATCCGAGCATATTTGGAGTATAAAAAATAGATATAATTTTGCTGCCCGATGATATTTTTTTCTATTAAATACAAAAAATATTTTTTCAATCACACGTCGCCACTGATCACACTCCTACACTGTGACGGGATCACGTGATACCTGTAAGAAACTAATGTAAAAATCAGAGTGTGTAATTCACACGCGGTAGAGGTGAAACCTTCATTAAACTAATTTAGTAAAGAGTGAGAAGGCTACGAAGCACCGCACAAAGAGGAGACAGATTTTACTACCTATCTCACTCTTTTGCAGGCCAAATCCTATAGATGTATGTGTTTGTCTCTTTTTAGTGTCGCTATTTTTGGTTTCATAAAGAAGTTTTCGCTTAAAAAAGAAGAGGTGAAACATACTTTTTTGGACGTGAGGTCTACAAATGGTATCAATTTTATTAGTTAAAATTCGTTCTCATGCGGACCAGCCTTTCCTTATTATAAAATGGGACGAACCCGATTATAACGTCAATCAATCAATCAATGAATAATTTGCCTTTGGCGCAAAAACGTATTTTCCAGCAACAACAAAATTTATCAATATTTTCCAATTTGTTTGCTCTTTTTTAATCTATATTTGGATAGGACAAGACACTGAGATTTATTAAGTGGACAGTCTGGTAAAGCTGAGTTTTTTTATCAACGCGTTTTTTCAACAAGAAAAAACACTATTGAAAAATTTATTTGAATCTAAATATATGGATATCGTGGCCGCAAACGGAGGTTCTAATGTCTAACCAAATCTGTTGGAATCCTGAAGTCCTTGGATATTCTCCAGGTATGGTATGTGGCCTTGTTTTGCAGGTATTACAATAGAAGATGCTCCGAGGAGCTAGCGTCATTGATCCCTTCGGCACCGGTTTATCTTCGGAAAACACGTCAAACACGCGCCCAACACGGTTGTCATACGTCGCATGAGCACGGGACGTGAGTTCAACAGCTCGGCTGTGAAACGACTTGCAGGCTTCTGTGTTTCCTCTCTTCCACAACATAGGTATCGACCCTCGTTCCCTCCTTCCTCACCTCAAAAAGACCCTCCACACCATCCTGAAAGATAAGGTAAAAACTTTGTTCCGGGACACAAAATGTTACCACTAGGTGTATTATATTTATTATTTATACCAGTGTCGTGTGGTCCATAGAAAAATACTTAACTGTAAGTTAATTATTTATATATCTCTAACTGCTACTAATCTTAAATTTATGTATACGATACTACCGCCATGGGTGGACCCACATTGCCATTCTTGACAATTTCAAGAAGGATACGGTGTTTTTACTTAGGTATGTCGACAGAATAGCACTTAATCCTAAACATCTGAACACCTTAGCACAGGTTCCCCTAGTGGGGTGTTCTCAAGGTGTTCAACCTAATTTAAGTACAGTTACTGATCAATAACATTTTTTTATTAATGAAACTAATTATCTATGTAAACCACTGTAACAATCAGTAAAATGTATGTTTGAGAATAGAAAAAAAAAGAAAAAAGAAAGACATAGGCCCTGATGAAAATTCTTCCTGTGTGGAGTTAATAAAAAAATAAAAACAATTTTCTTGGTGGGATTGCATTAAAAACTTATTATTCTTTTGATGTTGTAATATACGATTGTACAATTCATACTGTTTGCTATTTTTATTAGAATGCTTACTTACGTATGTCATGCTATAATGTTGCGTGCTAATGGTAATAGTATATTTGATAAAAACATTCCACGTTTCTCTTTCCCGATATAGGTGAATTAACCTCAAATTACATCTACATATTACCTAACTTCTGGTTCATAATCACATCTAACCCTCTACTGTGTATAAAACATGTTTCAACTCTTTCAAATTCTGTTCTTTATCCAAAAATTCATAAAATATAAAAATTAACATCTTAATTTGTTTTTATTTGAATCATACTTTAACCCTTAAAAAATTTGGCATTTTTTTCAGATGGTCAAAATATTTTCGCTTTACAATAAAATGCAAATATTTGGAATATTTTTCAGCACATTCAAAAACTAAAAACTGTTTTAGAAAGGTGATGAAATACGCTTTTAAATTATATAATTCGAAATAAACATATATTTTTTTAATTATAAAATTTTTGAATACCAACATAAAAAAGTTTTAAAAATGGCTCACCTTACGTTTTTTCTAACATAAATTACTGATAATAAAAAAAATAAAAACACATACATATTTAATTAAACAAACGTCTAACAAACATATATGGTAATCTTACTTTTTTGTCGCTCTACGTAAAAATAATTTATAAAAAATTCCCGAAGTTTCAAATTTTTTTTTCAATTTGCGATTCAAAATTTTGTATACATAAAAGTGTAAATTTTACTTTTTTGGTGGCTATTTTTTAGATTGAAAAATAAAGTGTAGTGTTTTCCCTTTCTAACACCGTTTAGAACATATTTCTCACTATGATAGTAAGGGAGTTACAGCGTTTTATATGAAACCTATGTGCGTCGGGACAAATATGGTCTCCTGCCATTCAAAGGGTTAATTGCGCTGATCGCTATTAGATTTAAATTGCTTCATCGCGTCACATACTAACACAAAACATGTATCTTATTTAATTACTTATATGGATTTTACATTAGTAATACAAGGGTATTAAGGGACGTTTTGATTTACTTTAACCAGTGATTCTTGACATTATTAATTTGGAGTAAAATAAGTAAATGAAATGTTGGGCTTCGGTGATATTTTTGACGTTTTTATTTTTATTTTAACAAATACATAATTATTCCGGAATATATCTCAAAATTTTTTCGACTTCTAAATTTTTATTTTTTATTGTTCAGTCCATATGTTACTCTAAAAGACAGTACTACGGTAAATCTTAAGATTTACCAACTTTTAATGTTGGTAAATACTATGATTTACTAGAAAAACCTAAGATTTACCAATTTACGGGTTTTTACAATAGCACATATAGGTACATTAAAAAATATACAATAAAATAATGTTTATACTAGCGCAGACCTACGAATTTTTTTGAAAAAGACAATGTACATATTGTACATTTTGAAATTGAAATTAACTCGCCAACAGATCCAATTTTTTAAAATGACACTTCAATTAAAAGCAAATCCGATTTCTGTAGCTCATTGAGTAGAATATACTCTCACTCTCGCCCTGACCACCATGGCTTTAGCCTTGTTTGGTAACCAGATCTGAATAGCCAGGTTCTTCCCTACCTTCCTCTCACCGATATCCATCCCATCTCCGCTACATTCAGCCTCACAACAAACCCCAATTGGGGATGCCATAGTCTCATTGGTTTCAGACGGGAGCAGCTGGGACTCTTGTGAGGTATTCACATAAAAAAATGAATCAGATTTACAGATAAACAACTGAAATTAGTAATTTTGGTTGCTGACGGTTGGTGATTGTAAGTTCTCCGAAACTGGAGGGAATTATGCCAAAAAACAACCTACCCCTATTACTTAACAGTGTGATAATTATTTGTTTTGTGTGATTGTTTCAGGGTCATAGTTCTGGGTTTGGTGCTAGGGCTATGGGCCCCCCTGCAGGAGAAGCCCCAGTGCGCCCCCCTTCTCTTAAATCTACTCATTGGACATCTTATCATCATGGCTGGTAAGGTTTAATACTAACCTAACCTAACCTAATCTAACAAATAAGTTCATTTAAATTAATATATTACGAGTAGGTAAGTATAAGGTGGCCCAAAGCTATGAGCTCCCTTCCAGGCAAAGCAGGTTCTATCTTCTGCTAGCTAAGTCCTCCATCATTGCATAAGCTCATTGTCTTAAACGTTAGTTTATCAATTAAAAATAATAATTGCATAAGCATTTTTCCTCTCTATAATAATTGTCAAGTTATTCGTAACTTGGAAATTTTTCTACAAATCTTCACCAGCGACTACAAAGTGAAGTGTGTCATGCTGTAACTTATTTTCTTTCATTGTCATAATGTAAAATTCATCCTAGTACTTACACTTCTTAGTAATATAAATATGAGTTCCCCGTCCTGCACAATTTTTTCTGTTTTTTCACCATGATTTTCACTTCGTTATGTACTAGGCTACTACTTTTCCAGTCTCACAATCATGAAATTTTATTACCCATCGATTTACAGTAGACCTATAAAAAGCATCCTCACCAAAAACATCCTTTAAACGACGATGAATCTCAGTAGGAGTTACTTTTTCAGCAGATAAAAATTCGATAACGGCACGCTGTTTACCTTGCGTTGACATAACACTAAAACACGTCTCCATACTTCCGCTTCTCAAAATACACTCGATGAATTCAACGACCTCAAACTTAAGCGTACGTATAAAAAAGAATGTCAGTTCCACATCCACCTGGAGCGCTTTTAAAGGTCGCAAATTCGCGGTGTACAAGCACGTGTGCATTACTTTTCACCCTACCCTCGTAATTTCTATCATGTGATAAGAAGCTCTGAAATACTCATTTAACTTTTAAAAATTAGACACAACATTACGAATATATTGCTTTTCCATGCTTTTCTTACGAGTAACTTAAATGTTTTTGAATTGTTGTAGGTTTCAGTATAATATTTCTTATTCATCTTGATATCTTAAAGTTTTCGGTTGGGTTCCGGAGTTCACTTGAAATGAATCGTTTCAATTCAAAGTTAAACAAATTGCTGTGGGTAGCTCGTAATTAAAGTGAAAGTTTTAACCAAGATATCATCCAAACTTGACAAATAGTTTGTAGCCTAGTTATCAAAACAATTACCCCTCAGAATTCTACTCAAGTTATTCCAGTTCGTGGTAGTCTGGAATAACTTTAGTAGAATTGTAAGTAAGGTTAAGTTTTTAAGCACACGCTCGTAACAATCGATTTCTTTATTTTTTAAACAAAGATACACATACCCTGGGTTAGATTGCCTTGTTCTGTTTTATGTTTTGTTTTGATTTATTAGTGTCATCTTCTTCAATGACATTCCTTTACTTTTTTCTTCTTTTATATTTTATATTTTCATTGATGGGTATAACCATTAAATGTTAATCCAATAAAATTGAATCATTCTTTTCTTTACAAATACATTTTGTGGCATTATTTTTTTGGTTCCATGACAGCAAAAACAATTAAAATTAACCGAAAAATAGCACATAACCTAACCTAACGTAACTTATTTAACTTTTTTTAAATATATTTATTTCATCAATTTTAATGAATTTTCAAGGGGGGTGTTGAAGTTGAATGATTCTGAGCTGTCCAGTCACCATTTTTTTAAATGTTTCAAAACATAATTAAACGTATATTTCGTGATCTGTGGAATCATAATTATAAAACACCAATCTTCAAAGGTAACTAATAATAGACCGACATGCATAGCTATTATCAATAATTACAAAACTTTTTAAAATGCTAATTCTGGAAAAAAAATAATTGACACATTTAAAGACTGCATATGTTCTGGATAGCACGGTTTTATAACTGGCAAAACAACGCTTACTGTTCATATCCATTACGGAAATTCGATATGCCTTAAAGGCTAGTCGATCCAAAAAAATGCTCTATCCATCTGTGTCGTCGAAATATTTCTAGAAGAATAAGTGTGTCTTTTACGACGTGCATTTTAAGAAGAATTTTTTTCTAAAAAATTAAAACTAAATTTAATTCTCTTACCAAATAAATTTACCAAAAATGTTGAGCTTCTGAAAGCATTTATATTCAATGTTATTTTTTTATAAAAATCATAATTATAGGTTTACAAGAACAGGAAATATGATTTTTTTTTTAAACTTTCGATTCGCTCTCCTGAGCAATTAACATTTTGTCCTTTACAGCTGTACAAATTTCCGTGACCGATATTCTTAATCAAAATTTAATTTCCGATGCAATGGCGACGAGGCTTAAAGTTGACTTGATTTACGCTGACTTCAGCAAAGCTTTGGACAAGGTTTGCTTTATTTTTCTTGTAGAAAAACTGTTTAAAGCAGGAATTGGAGGAAATGCAATATTTTGCATCCAGGTGTACCGCAAGGCCCCCACATCGGATCTGTTTTATTTGATTTTTTTGTGAACGACATTTATAATATTTTTTAATAATATCACACATTGAAAATATTTCAAAGAGCTTAAAAAAATACATTTTAAAGATTTTGTTTCGTTAAAGTGATACAAAGATTTTACCAACATTAAACATTCTGTACAAATCAATAGTGAGGAGTCAGGTTGAGTATAACTCAACTGTATGGTCTCCACACTACAACATACATTCTTAAACGATAGAGAGTACAAAAAAATCCTAAGCTTTTAAAATCATAAACTAGATATACCTAGAGAAAAACTACATTATATACCGAGAGAATAACAACAATTAAATATTATTAATGACCAAAAATATATTTTTAAATTGCCATCACCTATTTTTTCACATTAATACCATTATATATTCGTAATAGTTTTTTTGTTATTTGGGTATCCTGATTGCTCCTTCATTCTGTTGTTTTAATTTAAATATTTTTTTGTTAATAAATACAATAATTATTTATGTAATTCATTTTTACAATAATAACTAATTAATTGCCTTCTCCCTCCACTTATTGTTATTGCAGGCCGAGCCTCTGGAGTTATTCTCCACAGCTTTATTTGGGCCGGCCAACTGGACCCTCTAACTCTAAATGCTGCCCAAAATATTATGTAATCAATCCTTTGGAAAATACTTTACGATGTGGTCTATCTGTACATTTTTTTTCAGTGAGTGCATTGGTGGAGCTAGGAATTTGTGCAGTATCAATGAGAGGAAGTATTTTGGATACAGCGAGGAGAGCACCGATGCAGAAACTGGTCTATGCCAGACTCGGTAAGAACAAATATTTTTGCTACATCTTTGCTTCGTTCCCTTACTATAAGGACTGTATCGTCGGAGATAATTTGCTATGTATGGTTGAACAAATATAATATCCAATTTTTATTAGAACAACTCTTTTTTTATAACTTTTTAAGGTTATTTCCATCAATGATATATGTCATTGAAGGAGAAAACACTAATAAAATAGTCGTAGATAATATTGTTAATTCTGAAATATGAGATTGACCCATACGACGAAAGGTTCTGGGTTCGAGTCCCAGTTGCGACCGTTATCTTTTTATTTTTCTGTATCTTGTTCTCTTGCATATTGTTGTTAAGATTGTTAGTGTTATTTTATTCTTCGAAAATATGATGTCATTTATATATAAAAACAATATCGGACCAATAACGGTGCCCTGTGGAACACCAAAATTCTTCACCAGGTTCTTGTGCGTCAGTTAGTTTTTAATTCATTTTAATAAATTGTGGACCATTTGCCAAGATTTTAGTGTAAAATGCTATCAAATGCCTTTTACATTTACAAAATATGATAATATGCCTCCACTATTCGTATAATTATTTTCTCTTTTAGTTGCCCTTGCCTGCGATGTGGCGTGGTTATCTGTCAGCGTGTGGTGGTTGGCGCATTTCTACATGGACTGTCCAGCGCCAGTAGCTAAAGAAGCCCTTCTTGGTAAGTTCACAACCGAAAATATGTCATTTTTAATTCAAATTTTAGACGTATTGACTCTTTTCCACAAAAAATTATAAATTGATTTTGAAAGACTGTTCTTTTATCTAGTAAAGCTATGTTTTAAATTTTGAGAAAATATGTTTATTTTTAGTACAATAAAGTTTTACTGTTGGCAGATTTGTTTAATTTTCAAACAGAATTTTGTATTATACAACACACATTTCAAATCATATAATCATGCAGTAAAATAATTCAGTAAATAACCTGGGACAGCTATGTTTCAGAATTTTAATTTTAGTTTAAATAAAATCACTAAAAAAAAGATCCGCGCACGTGTTTTGTGTCGAAAATACTTCAGTTTGTCTATTTATTTCCGGCTTACAAACTAATATATTTAAATAAATAATAGAAAACACTTTATTTTACGTCACTTTATTGATATTTTATAGTCCACCGGTTTCGGTACCTCCGTACCATCCTCAGGACTGTTATAAAAATACTAACAAATATAGAATAATATACATATATATATATATATATTGTTGAGAAAGAAAGAGACAGTAAATTTAAATGTTCTTTTATTCTAGTTTCTACATTGCGTGACGTTTGTCCTATGTAAAACGCGCTTTTTGAAAAATTAATATATTTAAGATTTTATACATGCTTATTTTGCTTAGACATTATTGAAAAATTGTAAATACTTATGATTAAAACATAATAAGAAAAGGTACATAATTTTAATAGTTTTATCATCACTTCTTTCAGTATTTTTGAATTTAGGTATAAATCAAAGCAAGTTTTGAATGAAATAAAATCGATATTGAGTTATTATTTATGGAGAATAATTCATCTTTCTCATTGGAACCGCCTTGTACGATCGTAAGAACATCTTTCGACGAAATTTGAATTCTCGGTCGCTGGCTGCCCTTAACATATGTTTAGTAGATTTCTAGATACAATTCTAATTTATATTCGCACAATAACTTCATTTCTCATTATGAATATCCCCCTTTCAGTCAACAAAGATGTCCGTTATAAGGTGATTTAGCGACTGCCGTCTATATGTATATTTATGTAAAGTAGAATGAAAAGTAGAAAATCTACTATTTTATTTCGCGTTTGTTAAAATTTTGCACAATTTTCCTTTAAAACAAGAGGAAAGTCACTGTCTACAAAGGATTTCAAAAAATCCTGCGTATAGCTCGGGCAACGCCGGGAACTTCGGCTAGCATAACGTAAATTACAGCATGGAAACCTATGAAAATGTAACAGTGCTTCATATCCGATCATGACTTACCCTAGACAGATCTTCGACAGAATGGAAAAAATTTTCATTTTTAAACGACTTTGAAAAGGAGGAGGTTATCCAATTCGACGGTATTTTTTTTTTTTTTTTTATGTTTGTTACCTTAGAACTTTTGATTGGGTGAACCGATATTGATGATTAATTTTTTTATTAGAAAGCTGGTGCTTCCCGTGTGGTCCCATTTTAATTTGGTCCAGTTCTGACGATGGTATCCATGAGAAAACCATAAATGTCTTAAAATTTGCAATAAGTATGTGCGCAACAAATGGACGAATAACTTAATATTACGCCAACAGATTTCGATGATTATTTTTTTAAACGACTTCGAAAAGGAGGAGGTTATCAATTCGATGGTATTTTTTTTTTTAAATATATATTTTTTTAATGTTTGTTACCTCAGAACTTTCGATTGGGTGAACCGATATTGATGATTCTTTTTTTATTTGAAAGCTGGTGCTTTCCGTGTGGTCCCATTTTATTTTTTTCCAGTTTTGATAATGGGATCCGTGAGAAAACCATATATGTCTTAAATTTGCAATAAGTATGTGCGCGACAAATGGACGAATAACTCAATATTACGTCAACAGATTTCGATGATTCTTTTTTTGAAGTAAAACTTCTTTACGCACGCTCGTCACTAAAAATCAAAAAATAAACAAAAATTTTAACAAAACAAAAACGACTTCAAAAAATGCACTAAAAAGTAAAAAAATAATTTCGTACAATTGTTATTTTTGAAGTCGGTGTCAGCCAAGATCTCCACATCTCCACATCTCACCTATAACTACCTATGTATGTAGTTAGTTACCTTGGCTGACACCGACTCCAAAAATAACAATCGTACGAAATTATTTTTTTACTTTTTAGTGCATTTTTTAAAGTCGTTTTTTGTTTTGTTAAAATTTTTGTTTATTCTTTTTTTTCTAAAATTTTGCATCGTTATTTCAATTTTTGTTATTTTCAATTTATATTGGTCGATAAAATTCTTTCAAATGTAAACTTTTTTGTCCGGAAACTATTTAACGCGCGTCAATTTTCAATTTTTTATGACTCTTGGTTTTGCGGTGACGGTTTTTCCGCGGAAGTATAAACACGATGAATTCTTGACTTGATCGTGTTTATCGAATGGGTTCGGCGGCCCATCTCCTCTGCCGTCCTAAAATACTTGTAATATAATCTGCAGTAAAGTCAAACAAAATAAAATTTAAAAAAAACCACAGATAAGATAATCGAATCTACCAGATTTTTTTCCAGCGTTATGCACAGCTCATTTATCTGAAATTTCTAGATGAACTACTCTCATTTCATAAGAGTTTTAAAATTTCATTTCTTCAATTTCTTGATACCATACCTCACCATTCGACAGTTTTTGGCGTTTTAGAATTAATTCAGTTTTTTAATTGAAGAAATATAGTTTTTTCTTGATGAAATCAAAAGAAAAACTTTGACTTCTATAACGATGTATTTTATAGATCATCGCCGATTACGAAATACAGCCCGAAGGTCGCGGGTTCAAATTTATTTGATTTGTTATTTCACAATTAAATCATTTTTTGTGAATACTTCACAAGAGTCCCAGCTTTTCCTGTCTGGATCCAGTGAGACTATGACATCCCCAATTGGGGTAGGTTCGTTGTGAGGCTGAAAGTAGTAGGGAGGGAAAGTAAATGGGCAAAAGGAAGGTGGGGAAGTACCTGGCCATTCAAATCTGGTCACCAAACATGGATAATGCCATTTAAAGTATGCCATTTAAGGTAACGGTTAAATTCTGAATGGTGGTCTTACACCAGGGCGATACTGAGAGTATCTTATGCTCTGGAACGTGCCGCAAATAAACTGTTTATTATTTTTAATGAATTAATTGTAAAATAACACAAATTAATCAAATATAATTTATTTGCGCCACGCCAGGATTCGATCCCGCGACCATCAGATTGCAACTCAAGAGCCTTACCCCTCGACCACGGGGGCCGTCATTTAAAATTATGTAAGGCATATTTGCAGCACGTTTCAGAGTTGAAAATGCTCTCAGTATGGCCATGGTGTAAGACCACCATTCATCCAGGAACGTCGCTTGAAATTGCTTTAGCCATATTTGGTGACTAGATCTGAACAGACACGTACATCCCTACCTTCCTTCTCCACGTCTCCTTCCCCTCCCCACTTACATTCAACCTCACAACGTACCCCAATTGGGAAAGCCATAGACTCACTGACTCCAGACGGATGGGAGAAGTTGGCACTCTTGTGCGGTATCCACCCAAAAAAACGATTACCCATTCCTTTTTGAACAATACATTACACCTATCACCATTATTTATCTCGTGCACCTGTAATACAAGATAAATATTAAATAACTACACAAGGTTTATTACAAATAATAAAAGCAGTACAACATTCGAGATGGGGGTAAAATACCACAGTGCTCACTCGTAATACTCCTATAATAATGATTGCACCATCATTTCTACAACTCTTCCATAAAATATGGCGGTACTTACTTACCCGGCAAACTGCTGCCGGGAATTATAATGTTTCCCTTTGTCTATGGTTTATTTTGTTCCGAGTTCTTTGTTTATGGTGTATTTTGTTCTCTGCTGTTTGTCTATGGTGAATTTTTTCTCGATGCTATGGTTTCCATTTTCCATCAAAGGAAACTTTCCCCAAAGGAAAACTTGTTTGAAACATTACTCATTGCTTTTACGTACAACTTGTATGATTTAATACTCCGGTGTGAATATTTGAATTATATTGTAGACAAGTAGGGCAGGCATAATAATTTGTAGATATTGTAGTGACAATAATAAGCCTTTATTCAGACAGATTACATTATTTATAATATTATAACACTTATCATGCATCGACTCCTGTCTGTATGTCACTAGTTGACAAAGGCCTCCTCCAACTGTCGCCATTACTATCTATCATTAGCTACTCTTGTCCATGTACCACCTGCTTTGGTGATGATCAAGTATAATTCGTTATTTTTTAATCATTGTAAAACTCTACTTTAATCGAATTAACCAATTCAAAGAAAATAATGTTCATTAATTGATATATTTTTTACTGAAATGACTACGCGCAAACCGGTTTCGGCAAAAGAGTGACTTCGTAGAGATATAAAATGGTGTTAAACACTTATTACTTACCTAGTTTTTGTAATATATTCGCTGTGTTTTTCAATTTGGAAGGCGGGAGTCACCCCAAGTGGTGCGCCACATTTATTGACTTAGTAGAGGTGCCGGGTTCAAGGGGTGAGGTTTGTCTAGGTCTTGGCGGCGGATGACCTGGACACACTGAACCCCAGATTCCTATCCACCCCTCATAACTTTTCCCTTCTTAGAACTTCCTGTCCTTATTTTCCTTAAAAAGACCCTCCACACAGCATCCCCAAAGATGACATAGACCCTGAGGGAAATTATTTTCCTCAGGGCCTCCTGTGTGGAGTTAATGTAAAAAAAAACGAATCTTTGGTAAAATCCACTTGAATCGGATTCACGGATTCAAAGGTAGATTATATATTCATGAATTGATTTTAAGTAACATATTTTTTACTGAAACATCACATTTATGCGCATTTACATGCAAACCGGTTTCGGTACAATAGTTCCTTTATCTGGAGAGATATAAACTGGTCTCAAACACAAAAAACAGAAATAAATTTATCCATCCTTCTACAACTCACTTTCTGTAACTTTCTAAACTGTAGTACAGTATGTTTTCTGTTTATTTATTTTTGTAAATCAGTATGTTTTTTCCATATTTTTAATTTTATTTTTATAATAGCTGAAAAAACCCTTTTTCACTTATTCTACCTATGTAATACTAACTTTATATTTTATATTTATATTTTGTTTTAATATTACCCACACTCAGGCAGTTCCTTAGTGGGTTTTCATTTCTTGTTCATACTAATTGTTATTATATATTACGTTATATAATATTTGCTATTATACATTATATGTACAAAGAAATGGGAATAAATTAAGTAAAAAAAAAAAAAAAAAATCGTTCTGAATATGGAAGAATAAATTATTGCGTTCGAATATTATAAGGTCTGACGGCCGGCGTGGTCTAGCGGTAAGGCTGTTGACTCGCAATCCGAAGGTCGCGGGATCGAATCCCGGCGTGGAAAATAATTTTTATTTGATTAATTTGTGTCATTTCACAATTAAATAATTTAAAATAATATATAGTATATTTGCGGCACGTTCCAGAGTGGAAGATACTCTCAGTATCGCCCTGGTGTAAGACCACCTTCAGAATTGATAAGTTGCTCGAAATGGCTTCAGCCGTGTTTGGTGACTAGATCTGAATAGCCAGGTACTTCCCAACCTTCCTCTACCCCATCTCCTTTCCCTCCCTACTACCTTTAGCCTCACAACATACCCCAATTGGGGATGCCATAGTCTCACTGGCTCCAGACGGGAGCAGTAGGGACTCTTGGGACTGATCGTTAAAAATAATGTTTCATCTTCGATTTAATCGAATCGAGTTGCAATCGAGAATGCACACAACCGCAATCATTTGAATTCGAATAAATTGATTCGTTATAAAATATCGTTATTTTCACCACTATTGAACAAATTTGTGCAAGAAAATTAATATTATTTCTTTTGACTAGCGAAGTCGCAATTACATAATCTCTTCTGATGTTGATTGCGTATATCAGTCGTTGGCGCTTGTGTAGTTGGATGTAACATTCCTATGCATTAGCGAAAGTTTTTTTTTGCAAAAAATTTGTAATAATAGCAATTAAAATATCTCAATGTTGCATTATGCCTCTTTGCCGCTCTAGAACGTATGGAACTTGGTTTTCAAGTGATAAACAGTTAAGTTATGTATTTCTGTCATTAGCTGCCAATTTGAAAACAGAAAAGTTGTTCTTCATCTTATTCTGTTAAAAATGTGTGTATTGTGTAGATACATACGTTCATACGAAAATATTCTGGAATAGGTTGCGGTTGTAAAAAAACAAATTTTTCTTTTTTATCAATTACTTTTGCATTTATATTTCTCAATTCATTATTAAATAACTCCTTGTCACTCCAACCGCCATATTTGTCAACCCTTGTTTAAAAATGCCTTTAAATCATCAAAACGTTCTCTTACATTAGTAAGTACCTACACACTTATATCAAATTGGACAGATACAAAAACCCGAACTGGATCTTTCTATGCTGGAATTCTAAATCATATTACAAGTAAACCTTGGTTCCACGGCAAAAAAAAATCTAAATGATTTATTTCCTGCATTTCGAGAATGAGATTTGGCCACTGCTCTATTGCAGCGCATTTGTTTAAAATAGTCCACTCTCCCAGTGCGGTGTGGAGGAGGAGACTCTTGACCATGTCTTCTTCAATTGTAAAAATAATTCTTCCTTCAAAATATATATCGTTTGCGTATTAAAATCACCCACTATTCTCCCCTCAGTATTCCGTATTTGCTGTCTCTCAACAATTCTCGCGTTTTTTCAGTTCTATATAAGTTCATAGATTTGAATGACTTCAATATTTGATTTCTCCTGTCCCCATAAATTATCCTCAAAATTATAACTATCTTTCTTAACTTTATCGGCACAAAGCACTCTCTTGATTTGGGTTGGGCATCCCTGCTCTAGACTCTAGAGCAGTGATTCCCAACCTTTTTTTGACCAGGGACCACTATGACATTTATTTGTTCTCACAGGGACCACAAGGTACAATAATGATAAACTGTTAATCGCATAATTAAACGCGTCCTTGCAATTACATTTTATCATTTTGGAATTCAATGTGCTCTTCTTGTATGTCTTCAGCTACCTCTCCATCATTAATACCAAAAGGGTTACGAATCAGCTTTTGGATATCTTTCGATTCGGTTTTTGTAGTAAATGAATAAACGTTTCGTGGACCACATTTTAGATCTCGCGGATAACCTGTGGTCCACGGACCACTGGTTGGGAATCACCGCTCTAAAGGAAGATAATTTATAGTTCATTGTCCCATAACATTATTGTATCGTTTGAAGGCTTTCTATTCTGAAAATTCGATGGGTTAACCAAAACAAATAGAAAAAAAGGATGTTTCCATAGGGTTAACCAAAAAATACTGCAAAAAGATTCATTGGGTAGGTACTTTAAGTGTAGACCCTTTTTATTCACCCTGTGTTTCCGGACCCTACTTGGTTATTTCCGGAACATAAAGCATACTAATCTTCCGGAAGGCGGCCATTGTTGTTACCGCTTTACACAAAATAACAATTTACGCCAAGACCAGAGTGAAAATGGCATTGTTATTATCCACATTCACACATTGTACTGTTTCACGGAGCGGGAGGAAGTGAGACGAGGGTTTGCCATTAAAAATCTATCCTTTATGTATGCAGGGTGATTGGTGTTTGATGCTAAATATTGAAGGACGTGCATAATAGAAGAAAATACTTAAAAGCAAAAAAAATCAATCATTTGAACGCTAAATTTTTGCAGTGCGCCGTTTATTCTATTTTCGTAATAATTTACTTATTTTCTGCAAAATTATGTTTTTGTAAATTGTAACGTTTTACCAGATAATGTGTTTATATATTTGTAAGAAATTGTACATAATCTACCATATATAGTTTCCCCAAAATAGCTGTATAATATATTCATAAAACGATTTTTTAAATCCTTATGTAACAATAGGGATTTTACCAAACTGTTGCTGCCACTGTCACTTGTATTCCCTATTTTTTTTCCTTCAAAACTGGACCGATTTTTACAGCATGGAAGAAAGAAAATACTATTTATCTGCACGTTTTGCTTATTTTAAAATACATTGTCTTGTTTTTATACTAAATTTCTGTTGATGGCGTTCAAACTATGCAATTTTAATGATTTTTAGAGGGTCCTAACTCCTATAAGATGTAACTTATCAAAAACTGAAAAACGTACCGACACTTTAGTGGTCGATATCTAAATTATATTAAAAACTAACTGCACTGGTGTCAAAATTCAGAGAGGAAATTGGGGAATTCGTTTGGGTTTTTCCCGGTTTCCTGACGTACGAATTACGAACGTGGTAGGTATGTCATCGAATTTGTTTTTAGTTCAAAAATTCGTTTTGCGCGGGAATTGATCCTCGTCCGTCATTTGGTAGTTTCCTAGATTCCTAGTAGCCAGCGATGCGGGCGCAGTTGGGGAGGATTGGTTTATTTATGGGGAGAACGAACGCGTGCTGCTGCAGCACATATAAACACTTTGTTACATAAACAAGTTGTTTCGACCACCTGGCGCATAGTTAGTAATTTGAGGTATCTAGCTCGACTTTATTATTTTATTATATTTTTGGGACAATATAAATTATCATTGTATGAAAAACTTGTTAAAAAAAATATTGCTCAATTCAACCTGGTACAGTCGTTTTTATACTAACAGCAATCTACATGTATATAACAATTTAGGTTTCGTGTGTTTGCGTTCGCAAATCTCGGAAAGCAATCGTTAGATTTGCTCAATTTTTTTTACAGAACATTGCATTTTAGCAGAAGAGTGTTTCTATATATAATGGTAAGCGCTGGCGTTATGAAATTTGTAAATAATTTGTGTATCAAAAGTCGCCTTGGTGCTGAAAAAATTTAAAGTTGTTAAAGTAAACCCTGAATATTTCACAAAACTAAAGTTAATTTAATACAATAACGTCCATTAAATACAGAAAACGTAAAATTTTCCCGGATACATTCGGATACATTTTTAAGTCTCGTTGAATTCTAAACTTAAAGAAAAAATACGATTTGAAAAATGGTTACTTCAATATTTTTTTATCACACTAAAACACAAGTTAAATAATTATAATAATCCCCTCATTTCCTATATTCCATCATAAATATTCAGAAAGACACAGTAGTTTTTGTTGAATTATCACGATGACGTGCACACGTACACCCGCGTAGAGATCCAAACTCGACCGACATAAAATTACTCGTCCGCGTTTCGAGGTATTAAGTTTTTGCGGTGTTTTCGTGACGTCGCAAACAGCTAAAATTGTTTTTTTTTCAATTTCTAAATAAATTACAACTTAAGGTACCCAATTAAATTTAAATTAAATCCAGAAAGAAACTTAGAGTTTTATAATAAAGCCGAACTAGATACCTCAAATTACTAACTGTGCGGCGTACGTGGTTCGTATAATCCAGTATTTGTTAACCCTATTCCAAGAATCGCCCCCTTTACCAGAATAAAATTTTCCAGTATCTTCTTCCAGGGCCCTCCTGTGTGGAGCTAATGTAAAAAAATGTGCCCGTGATCCTTTATTTTTAATATATTTGAATGGTTAGCAATTGACACCACGAACAAAACATGCATACTTTTTTTTGCTTAAATGCATCTCCTTTATTTAGTCCTTAAATATTTCACATCAAGTGCCAATTACCATGTAAGTAAGTACCTACATTATTTGTTTGCTTGAAAATTTTGCATACAGCCCAAAAAATGGGGTCCATACCTACATAATATTTAGCAATGTGGTCTTGTCGATTATATTAAATTACACCGCGTAAATTGCAGGATTATCGTGTCCCATAAAAAGCGTATTGTTTGTTTTTCAGTTTGGGCATTACTGTGAACACAAGATCCTGATAAAGCCTGTTTTCGTAATAATTTTTGTTCCAAATTTCATAAAATTTTAAACACTTTTATATTGCGTTTTTTTCTTCTTTTTTGTGCGGCGTGAAAAAAGAAGTTATTAAATTTAATTGTATTTATTTATTTTAATTTAATTAATTATTTTGCGTATTATATTAGAGGCACTGCTGAAAACCAGCTACTTTCCAGGAGAAATCCTGAATTATAACTGAGCAGTTATAATAACATGACCTTTTATGTCAGTAGAATCAATGATGAATGAATAAAATGTGTAGGTAATATTGTAAAGATCTATTGATGAATAAACGTTTTTATTATTATTATATTATATTCTCCTTATACTGTTCCTTCGCTCTACATGCCCAGACTATCTGAGCTTCCCTTTCTTAATCTTACTCATTTCCACACAAACACCTCAGGGATCTCATTTCTACGGCATTTAGTCTACTTTCATCCTTCCTTTGCCAGTTTCATGCCTAACTATCATCAAAATATGAATCTAATCTAAATTAAAAAAACAAACAAAAAAACAACAACAAAAAAATATAAATAAAACATTACAAAGTTTTTGTCAAAATGAGACATTATTTAGGTAGGTACTCCCTATGAAATATTTAATATATGTAATATTGAATCACTTCCATTTTAATCTTTGTACTGTTTTGTTTTTATAATATAAATAAAATAAAATATGTTATTATTCGTACCACAATAGTTTCATTTGAGGTTCAAGATTGTGATAGTTAGTTTTTCTACCTAATGATAATGAATTGTGTCTATTTGTAGGTGTGGTGGTCAGCGGTTGGTGTGTGCTGGGCACCATCTTGGGCACCGTGTGGTGCTCCTGGGACGCTGCGGGCAGGTCCTGGGTGAAGTTGAAGAGGTACCAGCGAGCCGAGAGCAGGTTGAACCAGCGCCGCTCTGGAAGCACGGGCCGCAACTGGAGACAGAGGTTTGTAGCTAGCCGTTGATGGCACTGATTGAAATCACAATTTGATCTCCCAAAATTTTGCATTATGTGCAACTTGGTCAAAGAAACGAATGTTTAGAAATACCTGACCTCAAGACAAATATCTATTCTAAGACAATTCCAAATTGGGGAGGCATATTCTAGTGTACTTCTGACTAATGTAAAATAAAACATTACTACTGTATGTGGGTCACTGAATACTTTACTTATACGAAGAACAAAACCAAGCATTTTATACGACCTGTGAACGATTGAGTCGATGTGCTTATTAAATACTAGATGGTTCCCGGCATGCGTTGCAATGGCATATTCAAAAAATACATTGTTTCTCTCTGAATCACCTTTCCCGTGCGTCCCCATTCCCCTCTAGCGTCCCCTTCCTAGATAGCTTTATAAATTATAGCCAATGTGTTATTCTGATGTATAAGCTTATATTATTTATAAGTTTCATTAAAATCCATTCAGTAGTTTTTTCCTGAAAGAATAACAAACACACATACATCGATACAAACTTTCGCGTTTATTATATGTAAGATAAGTTTGCTATCAAGGTAAACGCCAAGATCTTAACATTCCGTTTTAGAGATGACAGGTTTATTGTGGAGTGAATTATATGTTTATTTCTGGTGAATGTCATAGTGTGACATTTGGAAACATTGATATCTAAACAGTTAACTTTGCAATACTTGCAAAGCCTTATAATAATCCTCCTTCAACAGGGCAAGGTCCTCCCGTAACTGATTGTTCACGTAATCCACTGGTGGGACCTTAAAAAGTCAGTGATGTGTGAATGCAGAACACCAGTAGTCAACAATTGCCCGCTCCATTCATTCTCCACAGGAATTGATGAGGTCTACATGGTGGTTCCTAAGGCCCTAGACTGGCTCGTAGACTTAGATGTTTCCCTCCTAACCCTCCCGTCCCCACAATACCAAAGGAGGAGAAGATTGTAATTGAAATACATACATACACCCATAAACAATTCGATACAACTATTCAATGGAGATGCATCTTTCTTATATATTTTCTTTAGGTGTGCATATGTGCGGCCTCTGCATTTCCTCCCTCCTACAACATGTATTCTACAGCATGGTTCACTCCTTCCTTTCCACACCACAAAACGACCCTCCACACAGCATCCCCAAAGATGACAGGCCCTGAGAGAAATTATTTTCCTTAGGGCCCCCATGTGGAGTTAAATTACCATTTTTTACTAAGTGTTGTTATTTATTTTTTTGCAGAAAAGTGCTGAGAGCATATCAAGACAGTTGGGACCACAGGTGTCGGATATTATTCTGCTGTATGAAGCCTTCTGATAGAGACAGGTAGTGATTCCATATAATATTATTTTGGCACATATTTATTAATTTTATTGTATGGCTTCCAAGTTTCTTCAAACAATCGTCTCGTCAAAACTATACAGTTCTCTTCGTAAGAGTTCTACACTTTTAAAATGTATTCTATCATTGATCTAACCAATCTAGGAGTCCTTATTTGACTTAATCTAACCTAACCCTACTAATTCTCCTTCCAGAAATAGCTTCACCGACATAGCCCGCCTACTGAGCGACTTCTTTCGAGAGTTGGACGTGGTCCCTTCAGATGTGGTGGCAGGATTAGTGTTGCTTCGACAGTTCCAAAAGATAGAACAGAAGATTATCGTCAACCAGGTTGGTGGTATTACTAATAATAAGTATATTATTTATTTTGTAAATTCTTTTGTGAACACTTTTACAAGTCATACTTTTAAATATTGAGGTGAATTATTTGTCTGCGCCCGTACATACGCTATACGAATACGAATAAAGAGTTTTGTCCATAATATAATCAATTTTTTCGAGAAAGGCGTACAAATATAAGATTGGTGTGAATAACCAATACAATTTTTTTGTTTCTTCAAACTTTGCAAAATTATTTTGTGGCATCATTAATAAAATTATATAATGAATAACAGATCACTTTGTATAAACCACTATATTATAAACAATATCTATATGTTTCGATAACAATGTTATCTTCATCAGGATATGTTAATATATGTTTATTTGGTTTATACAAAGTGATCTGTTATTCATTATACAATTTTATTGTATTTGAAACTCAATTCTTCCAAGAAAGGTACCCAAAACAACATTGGTTTAAATAACCGATACAATATTGCATTTGTTTACCTTTCTTGGAATTTTTTTTTTGTATACGCACAAAAGTATTTCTTCGTATTCATAATAATGCATGTGTACGGGCGCAAACAAAGAATTCATCATGATATTTTGAAGTCATCATCATCATCACTCTGGGCTCTACAACCCCTGGTGGGTCTTGGCCTCCTCAAGAGTCTTCCTCCACTCATCTCTCCAGTTTATAAGCTCCAAGGTAGATATATCTTTGAGGACGTTGTCGCTCCATCTTAATCTTTGTCTTCCCAGGCTCCTTCGCCCTATCGGTCTTGAGTTCAGCAGGGACTTTGATGCTTGATGATCGGTCATTCTCTCTACATGACCCAGCCACCGAAGTCTTCCCAGTTTTATAAATTTTGTGACATTTAGCTCCTTAAACAGAGTTTATAACTCATTGTAGTAACGTCTGCGCCAAAATCCATTTTCTAAAACCGGTCCGAAGATACGCCTCAAAATTTTCCTTTCCAAAACGGCCAATGCTCACTCATTCCTCTTAGTTAGTATCCAAGTCTCAGATGTGTACGTGAGTAATAAAATTTTACATTATAATTTGCAAAAGGTGTTTTTCATTGGGACAATGTCGACGCTAATGTTGGGAATGTTGTGAGGCGAAAGCAAATAGGAGAGGCTAAACGGATATTTGGGATTAACCAAGCTATTCAGATCTATTTCCTAAACAATGCTGAAACTATACAATGTTGCACTTCGGATTAATGGACTATGACAAGTGTTACTTAGAATAGTTTTTATTCTGGAACAATTTGTGTATCTACACACTTCACAATACATATTTTTATAATGCATTTCAATTCTGCACTACATATTATATGGATAATTTGTTTTTAATTTGGCGCTTTGCCCGATTTTAAACTGCAACCTCTGGGCCCAGAGCCAAAACTCCAACAATATTGCCATGGTGCTTGTCGCATAATCCACCATTACAATTCTCTTAATAATTACAGCAATTTAAGTGTATAGGAAATGAGTAAATTCATGGGAAAACTCTGTGATTTTTTTTTTAAGATGCCGTTCTGATATTTGGAAGGTTTAGTATTTATTTAGAATATTCTGTACAGACCGTCAAAAAAAATGGAGGGCACTGCGATCATTTAAATGGCAACACCAAGATGGTTTTTTAAAGGAAAAAAAATGTATATGTTAAATAAGCACTAAATCAAGTCAAAATTTTTTACATTATTAAGGTGTACAAAAATGTGTGATATTTCCTGAAAGGATTCCGCATCATATTTTAAGGAAATTTAGTATTCAAACTTACTAATTTTTAACACTAACTTGCCGCATGCATGGAATTTGTACTTTTGAAATGTACATACTTAATATCAAAGAATCCATTTATTGGATATTATCAAAATAAAAACCAGTTAAAATAAAACTTAAGTGTACTTACTTAAATGAAAAGCAATTTAAAAATAAATAACCTTATGAAAATTCAATTTTGCCAATCTTTCTGTCCATTATTGTATTGCCAGATTTGGAAATCAAACATAACCTCATTATATTTTGTTCTAAAATCGGTGTTATTAGGTGTTGTCGTAGTAATGAAAACTTTTAGTTCAATTTGATTAAATTTCTTAATTATATTTGAAAGACTTTCTTTCTTTATTGGAGTAATCTCATAATATAATTTTGTTATCTACATTTGTAATAGGGCTGTCAGTAAAATAAGGTCTCCAAGGACGTCGCGAGGAATGATTTGATTTTACGTGCAATCCTGCAACACTGGCGTGTAGCCTGGTTTCCCCTTGTCAAATCCCCACAACGTCGCACCCTCTGTGACGCTTAGTCTCGGCGTTGCAACCACTCGGCGCACCCGCTAGGTGTGAGTTACGCTCTATAATTCGTTTTTAAACTTTGCATCTGCAAATCTGAATGATGCCTCTCGGATTATTCCTTTGTCTCTGGGGTCGTGTAGTGTATCCGGGTCTCGCCCCCAGTAACTCAAGGAATCTGCGGGCTGCTTCAACCCGTTGTTTTTTGTGATCTTCGGTGAGCATTTTGGGACCCACCTTGGGCAGGCTTTGTGGTCTCCCAAATTTTTTGTCAAAATCTTGTCAATAGTGGTCTTACTGACATAAGGGATCATATCACAGAGCTCCCGAACCGTCACCTGTCGATTTGCAATCATTGTTTTTTCCACTTTGGCAATTTTTTCATTTGAAACCGATGGCCGTCCGGCAAGTTTTTTTAAAAAAAATTTTTATTATAACCTTTATTTATCAAGTTACATAGGTGATTGTACTGTGCCTGTCTCATTAGGAATTCCTGTGTTTAGAGCAGGCGCATTTTAACATAAGTAGTTTAATATAAAAAGAAGAATAAGGATAACAACAACAATGTTATATACATTTAAAGGTACAAGGACAATCAGCATTGTACCAAAGGGAAAGCATGCACTAGGAGGTTATAAAAATATTGTTAATATATGATCTGTCTTTGCTAGTGATCCAAGACTTGGTATCTGATTTGTATTTTACATAATTAGTGTGCTGTCTAATGGTCAGAGTTTTAAATTCTCTGCACCATTTGCGCACGTTTTCGCACTCATACACTGTTTTCCGTACACTTCAAATAGCTGAGAATAAATTCCTACCGGGGTTATGTTCTTCACACAAAAAATCTAATTACAGAGACTAAGTGTCGAATCGAGTGCAGATTTGTGGGGTTTTGGCGTAGGGAAACCAGGCTACATGCCAATTTTTCCGGATTTCGCGAAAAATTGTTTCTCGCGACCGCAGCACCTTGGAGACTTTATTTTACAGAGAGCCGTCGTATTTAGTGCTTATAACAATACATTGTGTATGTCTTTTTGTTTGTTTCAGCGAACTAATGATGTTTACGAGTTCCTTTCTGGAGTTCCAGTGACAGCCAGAACACAGTTCTTGGCGCTAAATGATCCTGCAGAACTGGAAATGTTCCAGGTACCTACTCAAAATTATCTGCCGAGCGATTCTCTATGTTTTGTGAGATCGAGATAGATCTCGGGCGAGATCTCCTGTCAGATTTGTGTGATTTTCTAGGGCTGTTAAATGAATAAGTAATCATGCATACTTGCATGAATTCGTGTTTAAAACGACCTAAACTAAAATACGTGACAGCTCACAGCTGAAATTCTGACATTGGCCTATAGAAAAAGCAAATAACAGCCAAAGAAAATCACACAAATCTGACAGAAGATCTCGCCCGAGATCCATCTCGATCTCACAAAAGATAGAGAATCGCTTGGCTGACCTATCTATATCTGTCATAATACTTCTTATTATTTACCTAGTTCAGTCGGTAAAGATATTAATTGTTAAAATAATCTATTTTTCAAATATAAAATATAAATTGTAATCGTCACTAGTGTGGATGACTGATAAAGATTTTTAACCTGTGGTTAAGATGCTTAGATATTGACCCAATTAATAACAGTTTTACTGAACTTTACACTACATTTTCATTTCAATAAAAAATGACTCACACATTAATAAACGAAATGTATTATAGACGGTGGTCCACTACATGCATTACGCGCTCGGTGCTTATGGCTGGCCCATGTTTCTTCTGACCAGCTCTGCTGCAGGAGCTTGTGGACTATGTGCTTCCTTGAGGTAAGCTGATATAAAAGATGTTAAAATAATAAATCCAATCTGTTCCTCAGATTACATTTTTACTTATCACTTAATTTTTCATAAACTGAATAACTGATTACTGGGGACCTAAAATTTTCACTTTTTTTTGCAAAAATCGCAAAATAAACTAGCCCCGCTTTTCACAAAAATAATGCAATGCGAGTTTGAAAGGAAAAGGAATGCACTAGTCTCAGGCGGAAGAAGGAAAAATAAGATTGACTTCACAATAAATAATTGAATATTCAATTTTTATAAGAAAAACTTTATTTTTTGTACTTTTTTGAAGGTTATTTCCCTTCAGTGAAATATATCATATTAGAATAAGTTAACAATAATAATCTAAACGAAAATATCAAAGAGAACAAGACACAGAAAAACAGAAAAAGACAATGGTCGCAACTAGGACTCGAACCCAGACCTCTCTGTCTAACCGGGACGAGTGCGTTAACCAATTTCGCTATTGCCACCTTCTGTCAAAACGTCATAATTGTCAATCTCATATTTTCAAATTTTAGAATTACATTATTATCAACTAATTATTTTTTTCCATATTACGGGCAACTACCCTTTTTATTGGAAACAATCATTCGAAGAATTAGTTTGTGACCGAGATAGCGTCTCGGATAGATATATCCGAATTTATTTATATGGAACAATTGACTTTTATGAAAGTCTAAATCATAGGTTCTCAACGTGGGCGATAACGCCCCCTTGGGGGCGTTTGAGACCTTCAGGGGGGCGGTAGAAGATCCAGAGACAATTGGGGGGCGTTGAGATGGCATAGGGGGGCGTTGGCAAGTAAAAAAATATGGTCTAAAAAAGACAAAAAAACACGCTAATCACATACTAATAAAGGAAAGTAAACTTTAATGGGTAATTTTTTTTTGTGTGTATTTTAATCATTTTTATCACGTTTGCGAAAATTCATTCGAGAGTTCGGGAAGTGAATCAAAATTGAACTGATAGCCCCGATCCATTCTGTTCCTGCGTCGCCTTTGTCTCCGCGACAAGTCAGCGTTTTATTTCTGCACTGGGTAGCGTATTTATAAAACCTATACCGGTTCAGTCACGGCGGCGACTGAAATGGGATAGGTTTTGTTGTGCAAAATCATCAACAAACCTAATACCATTTCAGTCGCCAACGCGCTTCGTTGCTCTATCTATCTGTTTCAGAGACTATGGGGACCGTAATTATAGAGTGTCTTCTGTTGGTGTTGGTGCTGGTGCATTTCCATGGTTATATATTTATTTCGTAAATTTATAAAAACGTGTACAATTCATAACTTGCATTATATTCTCAAAAGGTATGAAACTCATGGGTGAACTCAAACTATGTTGGATCAAAAGTGCAGTTGCAGTACATTTTGACACATAATTAAAACTAGCAATACATATTTTGTCATTTACTGCATACTCCTTGCTTCAATGACATTCCTACATCGTTAAATTTACATACAAGTCCAAACCTACCAGTTCAGCCATCCCAACAGACTATAATACCGTCAGATAGTTTAACCGCAGGGGTAGGCAGAGATGGTGGATCGCCAAATAACTCGGTCACACTTCTTGCTTTAACAACATTTATACATCGTCTTGTTTACTAATCTTTATTATATACCCACCATTTCAGTTATGGTAGCTTATAATATAAGGCCGCTTCTCTAATAACATCAGGCTGCTTCCCGCAGAGGGAGGCAGAGAGGATAGACCGCCAAACAACTCGGTTCCATTGCTTGCTTAATCACATTTATACGTATGAGAATAGATACATCTTACTAATATTTTAGGTATTGGAATGTAATAGTTGTTTGGCGGTCATCCTATCTCCTACCCATGTGTTAAAACTATCTGATGGTATTGTAGTTTTTGAGATGTAGGTACTAGTAGGAATGGACTTGTATGCATGAATTTTATTGTAGAAAACAGTGTAACTGAAGCAGAGAGAGCAACGAAACGAAGCAAACGAAACATTTTGTTTAGGGTTTGTTGATGATTTTGCACAACAAACCCTATCCCATTTCAGCTGCCGCGGCCGCCGCGACTGAACCGGTATAGGTTTTGTAAATACGCGACCGGGTACTGAAAGCGAGTCACTGCGTGTTTATTTCATTCCTGTCGAAGCGTGTTATATGTCTTCAACATATATAAAGGCACAGATTTTTCATTTTATGTTTATTAACATTAACGCGCGCCATTTAACAGGGTTTTAAGAGTTAATCTTTTACTCACGTATCTCTAAATGTCGGAAGTAAAAAAGAAGATACGGCAATATGGTGTGGATTATATTAAATACGGATTTATCGAAAATCCTACAAATCCATCATCGCCAATGTGCCTTATTTGTCGAAAAACATTTTCAAATGAAGCGATGAAGCCTTCTAGGCTTCAAGATCATTTTAATAAAATCCACCCGGATAAGAAAGACAAAGATGTGACCTATTTTCAAGACATAAAAAGTACGAAATTCAGCCAACTATATCAAAACAATTTTCGACAGCTTCTAAGCAAGACGATGATGGACTTCGAGCTTCGTACAATATCTCATTGTTGATTGCTAAAACAGGCAAACCAAATACTTTTGGGGAAGATTTAATTTTACCAGCAGTAAAAGAAGTAATAACCACTGTGCTCCATAAACCAGCTGCAGATTTTATCCGAAAAATTCCTTTGAGCAATAGTTCTGTGCAAAGACGAATTGATGAAATGGCTGAAAACATTGAAGAATCATTGTGCAGTCATCTGCAGTCTTGTCGATTTTCAATTCAGCTGGATGAGTCCACTTTACCAACCAATGAAGCATTGTTATTGTCATACGTGAGAATCATCAAAGATGAGAAAATATGTCAAGAATTATTGTTTGTTACAAATTTGGAAACAGATACAAAAGGAGAAACCATATTTAATACACTGGAAAAGTTTTGTGGAAGAGAAAATTCCTTTTAAATAATATTTTGTCAGCTGCTACGGATGGTGCCCCAGCTATGACAGGGCGTCACAAAGGCTTCATAGCGTGCTTAAAAAATAAAGTTCCTGACTTGCTTGCTGTGCATTGCGTAATTCATCGCCAGCATTTGTTTGCGAAAAATCTGAGTGAACGCCTCCATACATCACTGCAATATGTTATCAGAGCAGTCAATAAAATCAGAAGTAACTCATTGAATGACAGATTATTTGGACAGCTTTGCATTGCCAATGATGAAGATTTCAACCGATTGCTGCTTCACACAGAGGTGCGCTGGCTGTCAAAAGGTTCATGTTTGACTCGATTTTACAATCTGTTTGAGATTTTTAATAGTATTCCCATCGTCCTATTTAGCTGAACGTGGATTCAGTGCTGTAGCAACGTTGGTAACCAAAAAGGGAAATAGGCTCCATATTACTGAACGCGGCGACTTACGTTTGTTTTTGAGTAAAATCGAGCCTAATATAAACAAACTTCTTAAAACGCATCAAATTCAACCATCTCATTAAATAAGTAAAAAATTCAATACCTTCTCTATATAATTAAGTACGCGTTTTAATTAACAATCTTCTTCTCAGAAATAGGATAGGAGCCATAACCCATCGCCCTCCCCCCCCCAACCCCCAAAATGGTATGTAAAAGCAGTTGGGGGGCGCCAGAAAAAAAAATATTGTCAAAGGGGGCGGTGGGCAAAAAAAGGTTGAGAATCTATGGTCTAAATGAATATTCAATTTTTAAAGAAAAATTTTAGTTAAAAAATAATTAGTTGATAATAATGTAATTCTAAAATTTGAAAATATGAGATTGACAATTATGACGTTTTGACAGAAGGTGGCAATAGCGAAATTGGTTAACGCACTCGTCCCGGTTAGACGGAGAGGTCTGGGTTCGAGTCCCAGTTGCGACCATTGTCTTTTTCTGTTTTTCTGTGTCTTGTTCTCTTTCATATTTTCGTTTAGATTATTATTGTTAACTTATTCTAATTGAATATTATTTATAACTGCTGGATTAAAAACAAAAATAAAAAATATAAATAATATTTTGCTTTCAGGTGTTGCTGTGCATCCACTGTAGGGGGAGCGACGGTAGTTCATGACAACTGCTGCCAATGCAACTATACTGCACTCAGACATCTGCTGCAAGTTGGTGATGTAAGTTCAACTATTTCTACGGTACTAACTGATGCACTCACACTGATGTTTTCTGCAGCTCATTGTGGAAATGAGCGATTTGAATTCTAGTTGCTTTGATCTAGAATTTCGAAACAAAAAGCCGTGCGGAGATTGTGATACCAAAGCTCACAATTCAAGGGTTTTTGCTGCTTCCGACAAGCAAACAAATTTTTACTCTATTGTTACAATTATTATAAAACCTACTGTTTAGGTTTCAGATCACATTCAGTAAAACACACAATCCGTTTAGACAAGTTTTCTGAATTTATTTCACACTTTTACATGAAAATTTTGCTTGTCCCGCTTGCGAATTATAAAGAAGAAAAATTCAAGAAATCCTATTGTTTTTATAAAAAACGCTTATCAAAAACTTACACTAAAACCAGCATGTCAACATATTTGCAAATGGCTTATAATAACACACTTCATTACCGACTAAAAGAGAAAGATCTGTTTGATCATATAGCAATTAATTATTAACATAAATGATAGTAGGTTTTAGTCAAGCTCCGAACCTAATGTTTTTGAGATCAATTCTGTTTGACAGATAAATAATAAATATGTAGGTAAGAAATGGTATGATTGCTATTAATTTAATTATTTTATTGTTTCAGGTTGATATAACCTACGCCACATACCATGTTGATGTGGCTGAAACCCCATTCTTCATAGCCGTGGACCATGAGAAGAAATCTGTGGTACTCAGCATTAGAGGCACTCTTAGCATGAAGGTAATATGGGATTCTTCTAAAATTTATTCCTAGTACGGTTGATCAAATCCATTCAACAGAAAAACCTGACATTCAGTTTTGTGAATGGATGGTATGACAAAGAAATTTACAATTATCAATGTAACAGTTGACCATTCAGTTGATGATAAAATGTTTACTGAATTATTAGTATACGCTGACACAAAACGATTTAACACAACCTTAACGACGTAAGTCAGGAAGGCCTGTACACAAATATGCGACACACAACCCCGGAGTATTGGACGCACCTACTGTCGAATTTGCGCTAGCGTGTACATAAATAAAGAGAGCGCGGTCCAGGCGTATTGGACGAGCCTACTGTCAAATTTGCCTTAGCAGGCCTAGAAATTTGATCTTTCTGTGGGGTTTATTTTAATTAATTCTGAGAAACGTATTGCTACAATTGCATAGGTTTCTAAATGAATCCCTCCAAAAGTTATTAATTTATCGTCTAGAAAATTAAAATCCGGTGCTTACCAATTGGTTTTATAAATTTTTCAAACCTTTCTATATAAAATGTTTTTATCATAAGGTACTGTTTTTATTAATCTTAAATATAAAAAATAACTTACATCCGTGGGTATCGGTTCCAATAAAAAAGGGATAATAGTCACGAATTTGTAAAAATTAATTGAAATATGAGCCTCGAGCATTATTAGAGTCTTGTGCCGCATTAATTTTCCTATTAATATCATAGTATGCAAAATTCCAGAAGATTTTGATTACATAATAATATAATATTACAGTGCCTTGAGTTATTTTTTTCACAAAAACGGCGCTATGACGGTGCTCTAGATTTTATGTCCGGGTTAAATCTTTCTCAAATGAAAGACTAAACCCTTCCACACACTTTTCCACAAATGATTATCTAGTAAATTCACGCAATTTAAGTGCACTATATAAGTATAATAAATACAAAACAATACAAGAACAATATAGTCAATCCACCAGAAACATAATGGGAAAATATTTCACCGACTCCAGATTTTTTTTTTTTTTACATGAGCTCCACACAGGAGGCCCTGAGGAAAATATTTTCCCTCAGGGCCTATGTCATCTTTGGAGATGCTGTGTGGAGGATTTTTAAGGAAAGGAAGAAGAGGAGAATTCTTTGCAGGAAAAGGGTTTAAGGGGTGGGTAGGAATCTGGGGTTCAGTGTGTCCAGGTCATCCGCCTCCAATACCTAGACAAACCTCACCCCATGAACCCGGGCACCCCTGCTAAGTCACCAAACGTAGCGAACAACTTGGGGTGACCTGTGGCAGAGATGTTGGTTATCCAATAAAGGTTCCCGGGGCGGCGGTACCCATTCCCGCCTCCCAAATTGAAAGATATCCCAGATATTTTCATATCATTATTAAATAAATAAATAAAATAAAAATAAAAAGCCTTTTATTTCTTGCAAATAGGTATGTTACCGAGTTATAAAAAAAGTTAGAAAAAAAAGTATAATTAATGTTATTGACAATTTTGTTGAAAAATGTTACATAGATAAATTATTATTAATCACTTCATTTTCAGTACTTATCTAGTAATCTATTTTGTTCACTTTTTTTTAAATAGTTACCAATATTTTATTATTATTAATCTTTTTGTATGTTTCAGGATTTAATGACAGATCTTAATGCGGAGGGTGAACCTCTTCCCTTGACGCCACCAATAGATGACTGGATTGGACATAAAGGTACATTTAAATAAAATATATAATTAATTATACATCATATTGATAAAGTTATATGAACCTAATAGAGATGGCGCCATTTTGATTTACTCTTCAGTGAGCAGATTTGCCATCCTTAATAATGTATTTTACGCACCTGATAATAACAAATTGTTTAACATTCAAACCGTTCACATTTGCCACATGAGAACAGGTCACTTCTACAACTTGTTCTTATGTCATCAGCTCGGCTTTCGAATTATTTGAGTCTCTTCAAGATCCCTGTTCACTCCTTCCTCTTCTCAAAGAGACCTTCCATACAGCATCACCAAAGGAAATAAATATAAAATTAAATAACCTAAGCTTCACCGGAAGGGTGATGATTATCTTTTGCTTTAAGACAGCGTCACGAGACAATTAAGATAAAAAGGGTAAAAACCCGTCAGATATCAGAAGGTATTCGTCGTACATTATCAGTTGTCGAATTTCTATGATTTTCTATGGCTTTTCCATGCCTGTCGTATGTTAAATGGAGTAATTACCTCTTAAAAATACAAATTACTATTTATTAGTTATTAAAATTGCTTAAGTGTAAGCCTAATAGTCTTTCATAAATGACTATTAGTTTGTCGAATTATTGAAGCGAAAACTTCTTGTTGTGATTTGAAACTCTTCTTTATTTTGATGTTTGAATGCGATGACATTCGTTTCGCAAATTTTCCCGCGACTGACATCTCTGAGCCACTCAGCAACGTAAGCAGATATACACGTTAATATGCCGACATCAGTCAAGTACAATAAGCGTGTTTACACGTCAACGCGTATGTTTATACAGAAATCGTCATAACTCCGTTATTGTTCTAGTGACATCCGTAAAACAAAAAGGAGAAGCTCCATAATAAATTAGACTACCCATCACTATTCAAGATGTCCATAGAAATACATAAAAATATCTTTTCTGTCAGATACATGATAGACCGCCAAAATTGCCTACCCACTGTTAGACATCGTTATTTTTTTATTAAATATTCTTGTATGAAATGATAAAAAAGTGAGGTGACCGAATTGTTTATTATACATTTATACGATACAATAAATATTGTCTTTTATATAATCCGTGATTTTATTACCGTTTTCACATAAAAACATCACGTGAGTCATTTAATCATTTTTTTTATGTTTGCATTCTAAATTTTAATGTTTACAAATGTTAATATTTATTTGTAACATAACAATTTGAAAGCTTATTTCATAACCTTTCAAAAACAGTTTTTAGTATTCGGCTACGTTCGGAAATGTTTCATTTATAGAGCTTTAATTGTGAATCGGAAATAACACAAAGTTTTCGTAAATCTGACATGTCGTTTAAGACGTAAAAAGTGCATATTCGCGATGTATCGGAGTGGTTAACGAGTAATATGCAGCAAAACGCTCCAACATCTTTGGCTTTAGGGTAACTACTTTCAAGAGTTGGTGTCTTAACACAAGCGTAGTATTTAGCTCGTTAGCGCGATATGAAATACTGCATTTAAGAAAACTGTCAAAATGTGTCAAATACAGCCAATTTAACACGCTTTACGCTATCGCAAAAGATCCGGAAACACCCTTCAGAACAATTATTGTGAAACAATGAACAACAAATTGAATATGAATTATATGGTGGGGATCTGCTACACATAAGTACATACACAACCTGAATACAATTCAAAAAGGAATCATAAAGACCTTACTGAAAGTACCCATTAGAACGCCTTCAATTGAAATTTTCAATAGTTTTGACGTACCAAATGTACAACAAATATATGCCAAAAAAATATTATTGAAGCTATTCAAAAACACTGAATCCTCTACTAGACCGTGTATCCATAACACTAGATCTAATAAAAATGATATAAAAAATATTCCAAGTTATAAAACCACATTCCGACAAAGAAACACACAAACGACAAACAACAAAACTCCATAACATCCTTCGCCAAGACATAAAACTAATAAAAATTTCTAATGAATGCTAATCAAGAATAAAAATATGGCTGAAAGAGGTCAATGAAAAAACCCTAATGAAGACACTAAAAACGACATAGAAGACAAATAAACTATATTTAAATAACTTTAGTCCACCTCGGCACAGGACCCCCTAGTGAGGAGGACTAAGAAATACAATATCTATACTTAAATCCACCATCATATTTTGTATATTGTACAATTATTTTATATAGTCGCTAAAATAAAAAAAAAATAAAAATGATTGTTAGTATAAGCAACAGCATCGTCATATTTCCATACATCGGCTACATTAAAAAAATTAATTCTCATTATTTTTTACCACCGCCAGGAATGGTCCAAGCCGCCGAGTACATCCTGAACAAGCTGCGGCGAGAGCAGCTGCTAGAGCGGGCCTTCAACAGCGACCCCACCCGCGGAACTACTAAGTACCGCCTGGTGCTGGTGGGCCACTCCCTCGGGGCCGGCACTGCCGCTATCCTGGCCATACTGCTGCGGCCCAACTACCCTGATCTCACATGCTTCAGTTATAGCCCACCTGGGGGATTGTTGAGGTAATGATGTACCGCTGGTTAAGTTATATGTTTGGCAGATGTTAAAATAACTTTTTTTACTTTACCACCTTGTCAACCTAGATAATATACCTACATAACTAGTGAGTTCCCGACATGCGTTGCAATGCCATTTAATGAAGAAATTATTTCTTTCTGCGTGTCCTTTCCAATTCGTTCCGTTACCCTTTCACCTTCCCTTTCTCTCCCGCGTCCCCTTCCCTTCACATGATCCCACTCCGCCTTTCCTCTTCCCTCTCCCGCTTCCTCCAACCCGCGAACCCCCCTCCCGCTTTCCCATCCCCCCTCCCGCGTTCCCCTCCCCCCTCCCGCGTTCCCCTCCCCACTCCCACCGGGGGAATGCGCACATCAAATCCACAAAATTTCATCGCAATCTGATGAATGGTAAGCAACGCATAATTTCGTGATGCCAGAGCTCACTGTTGTATTTTGAAACCATTGCGGGAATGCACACATTAAATCCCCAAAGTTTCATCGCAATCGGATGAATGGTTTAGCCAACTCACATACATATATCTATATGATCACAAAAATCACTGGAAACAGATTAACAAATTCCAACTTAGGAGACGATTATGGGTACCGCCACTCCGCGAACTATTTATTGGATAACCAAGATCC
The DNA here is from genome assembly GCA_917563855.2 of Limnephilus lunatus. NCBI lineage: Eukaryota > Metazoa > Arthropoda > Insecta > Trichoptera > Limnephilidae > Limnephilus > Limnephilus lunatus. The sequence continues at coordinate 10,579,285 of OU830596.1, forward strand.
CTGCCATAAGTCGGCCAAAGTGGTTCGCTATGTTTGGTGACTTAACAGGGGTGCCTGGGTTCATGGGGTGATGTCCAGCCTTGGCGGCAGATGCGTTTCGCCCACCTACTGTATGGTGGGCCAGATCGGGAGACTGGTTGAGGAAGACCTTTTGATCTCTTCAGCTGGACTCTCTCAACCCATCGCCTTGCACTGCAGTGGGAGGGATGGATTCATACATTTGTCACTCTTAGACACACAGACCCCCTGATTCCTACCCACCCCTCATACCTTTTTCTACCCAGAACTTCATCCCCTTCCTTTTCTCAAAAGAGAACCCTCCACGCAGCATCTTCATCTCCTTTCCATCTCCAGAACTTCATCTCCGTCCAAGTCCATCGCTCTTGGACACAGACCCCCAGATTCCTACCCACCCCTCAAACCATTTTCTTCGCGAACTTCTTCTTTTTCATTTCCATAAAAAGACCCCTACACAGCATCCCCAAAGATGACTAGAATGAGGAGAATTATTTTCCTCAGGACCTCCTGTGTGGAGCTAATGTAAACAAAACAAAAAATCACAGCGGTCTCTCCGCTTAGGAAAACGTATGCACATTCTGAAATACCTATTCAAATCAAAGGATTTTTTGTCTATACTTCTGCCAATTGTTGGCTGTATCGGCTTCTTGATTATATCGTAACAATACAGTACTGTGCGAATTAATGTGAACACATGATAATTAGCAAAATTATCTTGTTTTTCGCAGTTGTATGCAGCATATTATAATAGCGGCCATTTTGTGGTCTTGTTCAATCATTCAATGAGTTATGAGACACACCAAACTACAGATGCGTTAAATTTTGTAATTTTTTAGAATTACAGTTTTTTTGCAGAGGTAAACTTAACTAAAGCTTTTTTGTTTCTAATTTTTGAAGATGGATATTTCTCTTAAAGGGATGTACTAGCCACGGCCGAATTCGAAAACTGTCAAAATGTATTAATTATTACATCGCTAGATGTCGGTAGTAATGCCATCGCGAATTTTAAAACTTCAACATTCAACTTGTGTTATGTTATGACGTGCACAATATTTTTAAATATCGAAGTAAAAACCAAACCAATAACAAAGTGTGTTTAATTTATGGAACTTATTATTTTGGTAGAATATTTAGTATGATCCTTTTTACGAATGTTTCATTATTTGCTTGTTGATGGTTTTTTCCCATAGTTCACGTCATTCGTATACACTCGCGCAGCTCCCATTATAAACTACCGACGCGACGTTTGGAATCTCGTGGTGCATTTATTTTGTAGAACTCCATTTTAATTTCTTATTTCTTTTATATGTTCAATAATATTATTATTTAATGTATAAAAACAGTTTATTATAAACAAGTTCTGCTTCGTAATTATGTATTTCGTATTTATGCATTGTATAAATAATTTTTTAAAAGTAAAACTTCTTTACGCACGCTCGACACTTGGGGGTAAACTGGTGAATGCGTTACGAAAAGTGTGATGCGAACGGTAATCGATGCGAACAGTGATCGATGCGAACGGTGATTAATGTTATTAAAAAAGGAAACGAAGCATGCAAAAGAAAACGGGGCAACTTTTGCCCAGCGAAAAAAAGACGCCTGAGTGTGTACTACTGTGTGAAATGCAACAAACCAAATTGTCTGGAATGTCAACGTCTATGTCACCCCAATGTCATATGTTCTTTTATAAGATAAGTGAAATTTTATTTCAGTCGTGTGGTCTTGCACAATCGTTTTTTATTTTTTTTAAATGTTCAATAATATTATTATTTAATGTATAAAAAAAAGTTTATTATAAACAAGTTCTGTTTCGTGATTATGTATTTCGTAGTTATGTATTGAATAAAAACAGTTTATTATAAACATATTCTGCTTCGTAATTATTCTCGTGGTTCACATTTGGAGTCGATTTTATGGTGTTTTTATTTTTGAACTGCCAGGCTGCTGGTCGGCAGACCAAGGAAATCATGAATGGGATGATCTAGATTACAGTTTTTTGTTAGTTTCGATCTTGTGTTCGATGTAATCGATGCAGCAGGGCATGCGAAACCGATATGAAACGGACGAGGTTCGGAAATTTAAGTCGTTTTACGGATGAACACAGCTCTTACGGCGACGGTGCGTTGGTTGTTCGAACTTCCAACTAGTATGGACTATTTTGGCAATCTTAAAATGACTATTATTATTATAAATTTGTACAAAAATATGGACACGCGACAGCAGTGAGGGGCACCGCGGCAGGTTTTGGCTTATTTAAAAAAAATATGGCATTCTAATTTAAAACTATAATGAAATAAAAATAATAATTCAGAAAAAGAAAAATTATTTTTTTTTTTTTTTTAAAGTCGTACCCAAAAAGCTGCCAGGCTGCTGGTCGGCAGACCAAGAAATTCTTAAATGAAATGATCTGGACTATAGTTATTCATTGGTTTAATTCGTAATTCGTGTACTCGATGACGTAAAATTTACTATTTTTTACCCCACTTTGACGCCGGCTGCCTGCGAACGTGCCAGGCTGTCGGTTGGCAGACCTGCTTTTTTCTCATTTTCTAATCGACTTTTATTATTCTCGTTGTTTTGATGTCGTAATTTTTTCGAAAAAAATCACTGACTATTTCCGTGACAGCGCGGCTCCTGCCAAAAGACGCACCGGCAGACCAGCTTTTTTAAGGTTTTATAAACGTCCATTATCACTACAAAGTAGTTTCATTCGTATACTCGATGACGTAGGGTTTACCTATCTTGTCTCTTTGTCTATTATACTTAATACTAATACTAATCATATAAGGTAATTTTTGTATCTACTACCAAACACAGCGTACATAATGTACCTACGGAGAAATGTTCGACGAGTGAATGAATGTCCACGACACAAACAAATGAACTAATACTAATACTGATATTCCGAAATACGTCACGCTATATATATTATAGCTGTGTGTGTGTACGCAGCATTGAATTCTCACACATACTTGCAAAACGTGCCCGTCGCCACACGCATGGAACAATATGAACATCGCACAAACCATTTTCGGAAGTATAACGCACATGAAATGTTATATTTTAAACGATTTATACAATATGGCGGTTGAAAAAATACAATTCGACAAACTTAGACTAAAAAAGAGAATTTTCGAGTACTTCCTGTTTTTGTAGCTTACTGAGTTTACTGCAGTGGTTCAAGTGAGTCGGTATTCTATGTTTAAAGCTATTAATAAAACATTTCGCCCGTATTTTCAAAATATATACGCTGTCAAACGAGGAGCGTACAGATTCCCTACCTGCCAACGGGAGATTCTAGCCCGGAATGAATAGAAGCTACGAAATGTGTTCGATTTTGGTGAAAAATGAAGTATTTATTTAATTATCAATATTCACAGATATCATAACGATAATAAGAGGCCGTACTTTTACAGATGTGTGTATTATGTATATATTTTAAATTTAAAATATTGTGTAAAATCATTATTTACGCGATAATCATAGACTAAAGTTTTAAAAGTGGGTTGAATGGTGTATCAATGTTTTTATTTTTCATGGTCAAATGCCTACATCGATTACAAAAAAAAATAAACAGATTGAAAAATAAAAGTCCATTATTTGGTAACAAAAAATATCAAGTCTAAGAATGACACACGAAAGGTAGTATTAAGCCGTTTTAGAGAGCCGTTTTTCAGCAAATTACAATTCTGCCCCTATAATATACTCTTAAGAAACGCACTAAGATTGTTAATATTTCAAAGACAAAAAAAATACATACCTTGAAATGCCAGGTAACTCCCCGGATCTTAATCCAATTGAAAATAGTTAAAGCAAGACAAGCACAACAAAAACCAAGCTGATTGAGACAGTAATTCAGATATGGTTTAGAGACACGCGAATATCAGAAAATTGTAAAAAAAGCTGATTCTATGCCAAACCGTATACAAGAAGTTAAAAAAGTTAAGGGAAGACACACTTGGTATTAAAAAATAAATAATTGTAATTTTATTTTTTCTCTATTTTTTTTTCCTCAATAAAGAATATTTATTATTTTTTCCAAATGATCACTTGTGTTCACATTAATTCGAACAGTACTGTAAGTGTTATCCACAATTGAACCGTAAAAGTAAGTAGCACATATTATTTTGTGATTGCAGTATGCCGGCAGTACAATACAGCAAAGAGTTCACCACCTCCGTGGTGCTGGGTAAAGATGTAGTGCCGCGAATTGGGCTGCACCAACTAGAGGCGCTCAGGGCAGACCTCATCAATGCCATACAGAGAAGTGTGGACCCCAAGGTTTGTTCCTATCACTGTCTAGTTTATCATTTAAAATTAGTCGATCATGGAGCTAGTTGGTACAGCAAAGATTGAGCACTGATAGCTCCACTCTAGTTATAGTATAATACGATAGTTCTCCCTCTTTCTGATAATAATAATAATAATATAAATAATAATAATAATAATTTTAATTTTTAGTTTATTCCAGAATGTATGCAGGGGTAGTGCAATGCAATACATTCCATATTTTGAAACAAAAAATGGGTTAATGTTAAAAATAAAAATAAAGTAAATAACAACATATAAATAAATTTAAAAAAAAAAAGCGAATAAGCATGAAAAACATGAGAAAAATAATAATAAACAGTAAAATTAATTCATGCAGCTGTTTACGGAGGGTATTTCATAGTCTCCCGTCTCCAGAGGGCCATCAGGGGGGACTCCAACCAGGTAGTCATGGCGGTGATGATTGCATTCTTCGATTGGCGTAGTCTGCGCCATAAACTTCCCATGCGGTGGCGGAGAAGTGCTCGGAAAGTGTGCACTCGTCCCTCCAGGAACATTTCCGTAGCACTGCAGTATCTCGGTAGGCGGAAAAGTTGACGGTATGCGTTGTTGTAAGCAACCTTTATCTTGTTCCATTGGGATGCAGATGCAGATAAACAATGCATTTAACAGATTGGGCGCTTTTATAATTCCTAGCACGTCAATGCCACAAATTAAACAAAAAACCAAAATTCTTTATTACAATAATTCTGTAGCTCTTTCTTACACCCTAAATAATAGTGAGACAAACGGTGTGTGTATATCTGCTTCCCCGAAAGGAAAAATGCAATTTTTATCATACATCTCCCTCAATTGTATTAAAGAGATGAAACATTGTTGCTGTAGGAATTTTAAAAGCGCTCCAATGTGAGGTTATGATGGTGCTCAGAGCACCAGGGTCATAAAGATTACAAATGCAAGGTAATTCATTGATGGATACACACAAACACAATTAACTATAATTGGTCTCTACGACATTACAGTACCCTCTTAAGAAGTTTTTCATGCTTTTAATACGGTTAGTAAAAAAAAGTTTTAAAATCGGCCCAGTTTTGAAGAAGAAAAATGGGGAATACAAAACCTCGATTTTGTTAATTTTATTTAGGTATTATTAGTCTGAGTTTCATTTGTCCCTTTCGCTCAGTATTCGGAGGAGGAAGAGAAACAGTAATAGCAACAGTTTGATAAAATACCTGTTGTTCAATTTTCTCGGAGACCGGGTTTATTCTTAAGAAGTTTTCTTCCGGTCCCTTGGAAAACTTCATAAGAGAATTTCACCGTGTTTTGCTTTAGTAGTCCCTTACAGCTATGAAAATATTTGCTTCCATCTAATGTTATAGTTCTTCATCCTTCATCGGTCTCTTGGTATAAATGCAGATAAAATAACCAACATAAATTTGATGAACAGTATGAAACCTAACCTCACTTTATCAATCAATAGCAAATAACCATATTGTTAATATTTCCAGTGGAAGACCATAGTGTGTAGCGCCATGTGCTGCTGTAATAGGAAGCCCCGCTCCGCCATGGCTCTATCGGCTAGTGGGGCCACGGGACTTGCCAAATACCAACAGGTTAGTAACACGACATAGACAGTTCTCTTTCGTGTACAACATAGACAATGACAATAGATAACTTATTGTATAATAGACAATGTAACAAGTGAGAGATGTTTATTTACCTTCAAGTGGTGTTTTTTTTTTCAATTATCTGATGAAGAAAGATTTTCCTTCGTCAGTGGTTTGGCAAATGGCGATAGAATAAAGAATAAGTCACGTTTAAGATGGGAATCAGTACAATGTGATACATTTGAAGCAATTTAAAATTGAAAAATAATACATTTAAAATTGTGGTGATAACTAACCCGTAAAGTTTCCCATAATTAAAGAAGAAGATAATATCTACTAATAAATCTAAACGAAAATATGAGAACAAGACGGTTTAGTGCCAACTCAGAATCAAATCATAACCTCTTTGAGAAGTTGGTAAAAGCTATGAAAAAAATAACTTTAAAATAGCCCCTAACCAAACTAACCTATTTTACAAAAAAAAAGTTTTTTTTCACCTCTTTTAATGACTTTTCAAAAGAGGTTCTGAGTTGATTTCACGCTGAGTTGTGACTGTCGCAAGTGGGACTCGAACCCAGGATATCTCATCTCGTGCCTCAACCAACTTGGCCATTGAGACCTCTTTTTTTAAGTCATTTCTGTCAATCTCATATTTCAAATTCAGACAAATTTTTGAATATGTATTTACTAATAGGAATAAACACAATTTTTCCATAATTATGATTACAAAAAAAAAAAAAAAATTTTTGTGAAAAATTATCATTTGTTCCTCATTAAATGGGAATTGTTTACCTGAATAACTATAAAAGTACTTCAAGTAAATTATCAGTACATGTTCATATGCACTACACATACACATATTAACCTCATGTTTCAGGCCAAAGACGTGGCACGATCGGGTCACGTCCACCCGGAGAGCGGTGGCACTCTGACCCTCCACCGACCTCTGCTTCCCCCCGGCCGGATCCTTCACCTGGTCCGCCATCACCCCGGGCATACACAGTAAGTTGAAGCTGTTCTCATGCTTCATGTCTACAATCCTGGATCATTTAACAATATCATTTAGTAACACTAGAATTTCTAGTCGATAAGCAAGGAGCCGACAAAGATTTAGAGAACTAATAGCTTGACACACTTAATTTTGCAGGTAGCCAAAGGAGAAACTAATGAACTAATTGAAACTAAACAACAATTTTTATATATAAATATTAATGTAGAAAATAGCAATTGAAACAATTTTCAGTTAAAAATATTATATAGATGCTGGAAAGGAAAAATAGCTAAAGCGTCATACAGCTGTGACATTAAAAATGTACCTACACAATAAGGCATTATTTGGATAAGTTTTTTGATTTTCACGGCCAAAAGCATTTTCGTTGTTAGTTTTTGGGGTGTTATGCCGTGTTGCGCTACCTCCTACTATATAGCCGACGTTTCGGACAGCGTTGCAGTGTCCATCATCAGGGCAGATCCGGTAGATCCGACGATGTGTAAATGTTAGTGTGTAGAGTGTGTGATTATTTACTTGGAAGCGATACCGTGTCGCCAGCTTCAATCCACTACGAGCTGGTAGGTATTTCAGTAGAAAGGGAACTGCGATTTTAGTGAAAGCGCAGTATTTACGTTAGCCTGGGGCCCGTCCATGTGAGAATTGCCGACGAAAGTGGCGCCATCGATATTCTAGAATTAGACAACAGAGTTCAAGTGGTTAAAGCGAACAGAATTGCCAGGCTGTTGAGAAAAGAAAGCATCAAGACTAGAATAACGATGGCGCCACTTTCGTCGGCAATTCTCACATGGACGGGCCCCAGGCTAACGTAAATACTGCGCTTTCACTAAAATCGCAGTTCCCTTTCTACTGAAATACCTTCCGGCTCGTAGTGGATTGAAGCTGGCGACACGGTATCGCTTCCAAGTAAATAATCACACACTCTACACTAACATTTACACATCGTCGGATCTACCGGATCTGCCCTGATGATGGACACTGCAACGCTGTCCGAAACGTCAGCTATAGTAGGAGGTAGCGCAACACGGCATAACACCCCAAAAACTAACAACGAAAAGGCATTATTTGTTTGTGCTTTTGTTTCGTTTGCAAACACAAACAAACAATATAGCTTATTGTGTATTTTCATCTTTAATATCACTGCTGTATGAAGGTTTAGTCATTTTTCTTTTCCAGAGTTTTCCACATTCTCTGGGAAACTCTAGAAAACTTGATTTGATGAACACAAGCACTCGCAAATAATATAGCTTATTGTGTAGGTTCATCTTTAATGTCACATCTGTATGGAGCTTTAGCCATTTTTCCTTTCCAGCGTCGATATTATAGGTAGGTACTTCATCGCTTGTCTGAATTCTCCAAACAAATACTTTCCATTATGAAAAAGATGATACTTATGTAAATTCAAAGTAAATTGAAGAATTCATTGAACCGCACGCACAGAGTCACAACTAATTAATTATTTAAAATAATATCAATAATATTCACAATGAAAATATAAAATGATAGAAGACACAGAAAATAAAAATAATAATACACATATACGTAATAACTACTTTTCGCAATGCATTTTTATTAGTTTGCTATTGCTTGAAGGTAATTTTTGCTAGTCAATTTTAATGGATTTTTCGCTCTTAATAAAGCAAACAACTTATCAAACACTTGTGACCAGTCAGTGGCTGAGTCGGCATCGCGTTTGGGTCCCACCAAGGCGTTGAGAGTTCCATTCCTCGGCTGGCTAAGTCCTCCATCACGACACAAGCAACATTTTCCGCTTACTGTGGTAGTTAAGAGATTTTCAAATATTGTTAGGTTATTTGTAACCCAGGAATGTTTGTCTTTCTTTAAAAAACAACAACACAATAAATAGAATTTGGATGTAACACGCTTCCAAAAAAGATATTGCTTAATAATTTATGCTATTTCTTGCTTTTGTATGCTAACCCCCTGTCTTATGCTATTTTTTTCCGCTGCTGTTTCGAAAGGGATCCACACGAATCAGTCAACAGGTGAGATGAACATGCTAATACATACAGTAAAGCTTGCATTTTGTGGCATTGAATTGAAATTGTATATTGTTCCTGCGTATTCAATACAATAATAATCAACCTAACCTCGCTTTATTTAATTACAGAAACATAGTTAGCAAACGCGAGCCTGTCTACCAGGCCGTCTGGGCGGAGAATACAGACTTTGATGAGGTGCTCATATCCCCCGGGATGATCCAGGATCACATGCCCGACAAGGTGCTCGAGGCGCTCAACAAGGTAGAACTTCCACCCGGAGCCAAGCCCACCAAGCACGCTAACCTTATTGTGTAGCTTTGAGCAATATGCCTTGTTGTCTTAGCTAATACATAGTCAATTGAGCAGCGTACCTTGTTAAAATATTCTTAAAAAAGTAGAAAATCAACAATTGCTTTGTTGTCTTAACATAGTCATTTAAGCAGCATACATTGTTTAAAATTTCTCAACAAGGTAGAAAGTCTACCAAGTATGCTAACCTCATTGTGTAGCTTTGAGCAATATGCCTTGTTGTCTTAGCTAATATATACATAGTCAATTGAGCAGCGTAACTTGTTAAAATATTCTCAAAAAAGTAGAAAATCAACCACTGCTTTGATGTCTTAGCTGTTTACATGGTTATTTGAGCAGCATTCATTGATTTAAATTTCTTACCAAGGTAGAAATTCTAGAAAGTCTACAAGCATGCTAGTCTTATTGTGCGGCTTTGAATAATCTGTCGTATTATTCTTAGCATTTTGACATAGTCATTTGAGTTGCATAGTTTATTAAAAGATTCTTAACAAGGTAAAAATTCAACAATGTGAGCATTCATTGTTTAAAGTTTCTCAATAAGGTAGAAAGCCTACCAAACACGCTTACTTTATTTTGAGATTTGTCTAAGCTGTTAACTTAGTCATTTGAGCAGCATACCTTGTTAAAGTTTTTCAACAAGGTAGATAGCGTAAATCACCCTCACCTTATTGTTTAGCTATAAGTGAACTGCCTTTTGGTTAGCTGCTTACATAGTCATTTGAACAGCATACCTTGTTAAATTTTCTCAACAAGGAAGATAGCCTAAATCACACTCACCTTATTGTGCAGCTGTGAAAAAACTGCCTTGTTTTCTTAGCTGCTTACATAGTCATTTGAGCAGCATACCTTGTTAAATTTTCTCAACAAGATAGATAGCCTAAATCGTCCTCATCTCATTGTGTAGCTGTGAGCAATCTACCTCGTTGTCTTAGCTTTTTACATAATCATTAGAGCAGCGTACCTTGTTAAATTTTCTCAACAAGGTAGACAGCCTAAATCACACACGCTTTATTGTGTAGCTGTGAGTGAACTGCCTTGTTGTCTTGCTTACTTAGTCATTTGAGCAGCATACCTTGTTTAAAGTTTCTCAACGATGTAGAAAGCTTACTAAAAATACTTATTATGTAGCTGTGAGCAATCTATCTTGTTGTCTTAGCTACTTACATAGTCATTAAAGCAGCATACCTTGTTAAATTTTCTCAACAATGTAGCTAGCCTTATTATGTATGTAGCTGTGAGTAAACTGCCTTGCTGTCTTAGCTGCTTACATAGTCATTTGAGCAGCATACCTTGTTTAAAGTTTTTCAACGATGTAGTAAGCTTACTAAGCATATTAACCTTATTTTATAGCTGTGATCAATCTACCTTGTTGTCTTGACTGTTTACAAAGTCGTTTGAACAGCATAATGTCTTGCTAAAAAATTCAGTTATTACTTGTCTGTTTTAGCTAAAATTGGCTTTTAACGTGACATTATTTTATTCTCAAAGACTGGAATAATATTAGTAATATTATAGGTTTTTACAAATAAATAAGATATAAGTACTTACCTTTTCATTTAGCAATTTGAAATTAATAAGTTGTTTTCTAATCGAGTTTATAACTTAGAACAGCTAACTAACACTAAATTGAAGAAAGTTTTCTGCGGCTTTTCTTCTAATAAATACATTTGAAATAATGCTCAGTAACGTCCTAAAACTAAATTACTGGTTGCAGCATTTTTTTTTCATTTGTAATTTTTCTTTAAACCGTCAGGTACTGCAAACTCTAATGAGAGCACTGCTTTTAGGCCTAAAAATCGCATCTGCTTCCAGCAATGACTAAATAATATCCCCTAAGAGAGGACTTGGCATACCTATGAAGTATTTTGTCCAAACGGTTATACAAAAAAGGTGGCTAAGATAGAATCAATATTTGTTATTTTGTTATTTATCATATAAACTGAATGATAACCAATTTTTATAAGAAAAACTTTCTTTTTTTACTTTTTTGAAGGTTATTCCCATCAGTGAAATATATCATATTAGAATAAGTTAACAATAATAATCTAAACGAAAATATGAAAGAGAAAAAGACACAGAAAAACAGAAAAAACAATGGTCGCAACTGGGGCTCGAACCCAGATCTCTCCGTCTAACCGGGACGAGTGCGTTAACCAATTTCGCTATTGCCACCTTCTAACAAAACGTCATAATTGTCAATCTCATATTTTCAAATTTTAGAATTACATTATTATCAACTAATTATTTTTCTCCATATTACGGGCAACTACCCTTTTTATTGGAAACAATCATTCTAAGAATTGGTTTGTGACCTGGATAGCGTCTCGGATAGATATATCCGAATTTATTTATATGGAACAATTGACTTTTATGAAAGTCTAAATGAATATTCAATTTTTATAAGAAAAACTTTCTTTTTATACTTTTTTGAAGGTTATTCCCATCAGTGAAATATATCATATTAGAATAAGTTAACAATAATACGTTATAATACATGAACGCCATGTAACGCCATTTTTGTATAACCGTTTGTACAGAATGTTCGGTATGTATTTGGATCGGTATGCTAAGTCCTTCTCTTAGATATTTTTTTTAGTCATTGGCTTCCAGTCATAATTATAGTAAGCATTATTTTTTAATACACAATAAATTTATTTTAACATTTAAAAGCACTTCTCGCTTTCAAACAGTTATTGATTATCATAATACAATCGCTTAGGCACGAATGCACAGCAAGCAATATTTTTACACAGTTGACATTTTCCGCACAAGAACATGTTTTAAAGTTAAAACTTATTTAGCACCATTGTGATTTGAAACATGATGAAACGAAAAATGACTAAAAAGAGACAACTAAATACATCTATAAGATTTAGCCTGCGAGAGAATGAGATAATCGGTCTCCTCTTTATGCGGTGCTTCATAGCCTTCCCACTCTAGCATACTTTAGTTTTCTGAAGGTTTCACTTTTACCTCTTGTGAATTGCACACTATGTTTTTTTTCTTTTACTGTTAGATCATGTCCTCTACAGCTTATGTTTCCTCTTTTCTACAATAAAAATCTCTCAAAAACCCAGTTTCACTCCTTCCTTTCATTAAAAAGACCACCAATACAGCATCCTCAATGATGATATTGTCTCTCAGATCCTTACTATTTATTCAACATTTTATTAAAAAAATAGACTTTGGTTTGCCATCTCTTATAGGAGTTTTGATACCATCACAGCAATTTTTCACCAATTAATTCTACAATAGGTATTTATTACACGTTTTAATTGAATTTGTAAGCACACCACTCAACTTACACACACACTGACTTTTTTCTACCTGTAAATATTACTAAGTTCTAATAAATAAAACATTTTAATAATATTATGGTCATATAAAATAACTAGACCTTTCATATTTTTTATTAAATTATTTTATTTGGACAACAATAATTTACAATAATACAAAAATTTTACCATTAATGTAAGTATTTTAATCTTTGGGTTAGATTTTTGACATTTTTTATTGTATTTAGATATTTTTTTAATGTGTGATATTCTGACTCAAGTATTTTGTAGTATTTTATTGTTAAATAATTCATATCATTTGCTTTTTGTTAGTTTGTTTTTATTTATTTTGTTATTATTGTGAATTGACTATGTGCATTTAATATAGCTAATCTTGCAAATCCATGTCTGTCGTGTTTTATCGGAGGCTCGAAGCCAGAATTATATAGTTAGAAAATTCTAATTTTACAGAAGAGAAAAATTTCAATAGAAAACTTGACATAGTTAATAATTGTGTTTGATTGAAATAAATGTAGTTCTTAATTAAGACCCTGGAAAAACAAAATAGGGAAGATTTCTATAGAAATTTGCCTCTCCTGTAAAATTTTAATTTTCTTATTATTGTTCTGGCTCTAAGCCCTTGTAATATGAGTAGAAAAATGGCACAGAGTAACATAGTATCATTTTGAAAATGCTAATAGAAATAGATGTAATCTTTAGTGTTTTAACAAATGTTATTTTCTCTTTTAAATTTTATTTTATAACCACACAATTGCCCTCCATTTTATGAAAAATAATCAGGATTGCCTCGGAGTAAACCACCGGCCGCGTGACGCATCAATGCTTTACCAAAAAATTCCATAATTACGTTATTATCTATATAAATGCAACAAAAAATTAAAATAAGATATTTGAAATGTCGATTGTCCAGTTGATTAGTCAGACATCTCTGAAAAATCTAAATTTGAATTGAGTATGCAGTTATATGTAAAAGTGTACCCTCTATCTGGTACAATACTCAGAATACTCATAAATACCATCAAATCATTTAGAATGCAGAAAAAACTTGTGTACCAGTTGTGCCTCCCGTTGTTATTTTTTAGTATATTTAATATCTAAAACACAGGCACTTGTAAATAATATTTTATTTATGGAGAGCATTCGAATATTGTTTTCTTCATTATCTTAAAACGTACATATTTGGAGATTAATCTACTGGACAGTTGATGTTCTGACTTTCAAAATATCAGTGTTGTCACTGTGAAATTTTATTTGACAATCTACTGGACAATTGATGTCCTGACTTTCAAAATATCAGTGTTGTCACTGTGAAATTTTATTTGACAATCTACTGGACAATTGATGTCCTGACTTTCAAAATATCAGTGTTGTCACTGTGAAATTTTATTTGACAATCTACTGGACAATTGATGTCCTGACTTTCAAAATATCAGTGTTGTCACTGTGAAATTTTATTTGACAATCTACTGGACAATTGATGTCCTGACTTTCAAAATATCAGTGTTGTCACTGTGAAATTTTATTTGAAAGAAAGAAGAATTCAGTGTCTATACGTACAAGAAGTTTAATTTCTATAGAGCTATAAATAAAACAGCTAAGAAATAAATTATTGAGCAACTATAGGTTTTAACGCGTGATTACAAGTCCACTTTTGTGGTCTTGACTCCTTTCTCAATTCTCACGCAGGTCCAATATTGTGAATGGTATTTTCTTATAAGTACTATTTGTATTAAATTATTTTTAGCACATTAACACTTACTAAGCTAATAATACTGTTTTGCTTTATTTGTTGTACTTTTTATTATTGTTTTCATAGCTTGGCCTCTTGCTAAAAAGCAAAAACTCATGAACGGTTGTAATTTCTAGGTCAATTTACTTAAAATATTGTTTCGATGTTCAAAGCCCTAGGACTTTTTTGCTAGCGGCCAAGTTATGAAATATTTTTTTAATGTTTTTGTTGTTTTATATTAAAAAAATTTCACATTTCTTTTCATTTTTTATTTATTTTTAACCTGAAAATAATGTTTTTTTGTGCATTTTGATAATTCCAAAATTATCAAGTTTCTCTGCAGATTGTTTATACAGAACTTACCAATTAACATGAAATAATTGAAATAACAGGTTTGTATTCCAAGTAATTTTTAGTTTTATAGTATTTATTACTTATTTTTTTGGTTTGTAGAACTATTTTTAAATTTTAAATTAAGAACAGAAGGTAATATTTCAAGCAGTTTTGATTTGAATGTTCCCTTGTCTGAGCATACTTTACTGAAGAGATTTTTCATTATAATCATTACCATCATCATACCAATATCAACCCAATATAAGGTGAATTCCTTTAGATACAGATTTAAAATGCTTCTAGATTTGTACCCAATGGGTGAATTCACAAAAAATATTTAAAAAAATTATTATGAACAAATTTCGACCAAATTTTTTCGCCTGCAGCCCAGGGTGCTTTTTTACTATTATTTATATCCATAAAATTGGACAGTTTTGGCCACATTGTCTTTCTCTCTGCCTCTCTGTCTTGTTAGGTATTATATCACAAAGACATCCCTACCAATTGCGCGGCCATATGCAACGGGATACCAAACGTCGTAAGGGCCAGTGACACAGAGCAAGGCGAAAGTGACCCTAATGAAACAAGGTATAAAGGCTAGAATCCACTGCAACGAAATGTGTGATGCGTTATTTTGTTTGATCTGATTTGTTTTATTTTCGTCTTTTCAAAGATTTATTAATAATAGATATGGAGAGCTTTAAAAAAAAATATTCTTTCTTGTATTGGATTAAATTTCCAACAAAGTGCAAAAAAAAATCTTTTTTTAGCTACCGAAAAATGAAAAACAAATTTATACTCTGTTCACCGAGAAGGAATGATTGTCAAAAACGATCTATAATAAATTAATAAAAAGATGGTAACAAATTGCAAAGTGCAGACATTTTTTAATATTATTTACTTAGGTTGGGTTGTTTAAAACTCTCATCAGATCACAACGCGGAAATAAAACTTTATCACCACAATAATGACAAATATGCCAAGCGCCGATTGCACAAACCATCAGTTTCAATTTAGTAATGGTCAACTTGTCTTGACTTTATTATCTAGTGAGACAGGCATTGCACATCTATTAATAAGATGAAAAAAAAATTAAAAATAAAGAAAAGGCGTTATACGTGTACCTAGACAGATATATGGCACGTAATTTGAATGAATCTGCACAAAAACAGCATTATTTCGATAACACTGTTTTTCCACATGTATGTTGGTACCCAACCCTATGTATATAAAAAACAGGTAGTTTAGTACAATCAATTCAAGTAGGATATTGTATGGCCAAAATAATAATGTATGTATGTATTTAATTATTCGTTAGTTTTCTGTAACGATTTTTTCTCGATGAACGGAGTTTAGAGACGTTTTTAATGAAGACTTCATTTCTAATATTAAACAAATCTATGTTCTTAATCTTTCTCTTTTTGAAATATAATATTATTCAGCTTAATAATTGTTAACAAAAATGGATTTTTTATTTCCATTAAATTATATAAAAATTAATTTTATGCTCGTTTAACTAATTTTTGCTCTTTTTTTATAAATGTATTAATTAGTTACGGTACAAATTTAAAAACAATTCTTCTGCATAAAAAAAAAAAGCTTTTTGGAATAGCCTGGTTGCTAGGTATTGCAAGTGGTAATTTTTTAAAACTCTTTGTTACTTTATTAAACCAATTTAACTTATTATTTGGTAAATAGAAACACTAACTTCTATAAAAATTCTGTATCTATAAAGCAGTATTTGCTGATTTGTATCAGCATTTTTTAACATAAGTTTTTTTTTTATTTAGAGGAAAAATATTGACATTTCCAATACAAATCACGGCTAAAGATTGCTTATAAAATATCTATTACCTAAATCCTATCTACCCATCTAAGTTGTGTTGTGGGCTTGTCTGTGTAACCAAAGTAAGCTACGAAGGTTGTCTAAGAATTAAAGACCGTTCCGTTTTTAAAAAAATCAGGA
The DNA here is from genome assembly GCA_917563855.2 of Limnephilus lunatus. Classification (NCBI taxonomy): domain Eukaryota; kingdom Metazoa; phylum Arthropoda; class Insecta; order Trichoptera; family Limnephilidae; genus Limnephilus; species Limnephilus lunatus. The sequence goes on from OU830596.1 coordinate 10,595,827, forward strand.
AAAATTTATAAAGGGTAACAATTATTATAAGCAATAATTATCAGCCTGAAACAATCGTCTACATTGAAAAAATCTTCCGAGAAAAGATACATGCCACCAACGGGACCCGTTGGTGGCATGTATCTTTTCTCGGAAGATTTTTTCAACGTAGATGAGTGTTTCAGGCTGATAATTATTGCTTTTAATAATTGTTACCCTTTGTGCTATGCATAAAAATCTTGTCTTAAAAAACGTCAGTTTATCAATAATAATAATAATAATAATAATAATAATAAATTTATTTCAGATAAAAATTATACAATTAAACATATGTGGAAACTTTGACTAGCCAACTAGGAATGGATCCTGTTTTAGGCCAGTCAAATTGACAAATTTAGTTCATATCATAATTTATTTTTTACATTGTTTAAGTATATAACATATTATTTAAAGAAGGAAAAAAATGTGTTACAATTGAATTCCTCATATAATCTTTAGATAAATACACAATTTTGTAATTATGAGAAATATCATATAAGCTTTAGATAAATACACAATTTTGTACTTATGAGAAAAAGAATACCCAAGTGAAGAGAAAAAAAAAATGAAGAATGCTTATGTTAAATGTGAATGTTTTGGAAAATGGAAAATGGAAAAAGGAAAATGGGAAGCGTAGTGATATAAGATTATAATCTAGATGGGGGATTAGAAAATAATCATCGCATAAATTAAAAAAGAATAGACAGTTATGTTCTGGAGTGATAAGTATGTGATTTTTGTAATATATGGACTCTAACAATTTATGTATGAGTGTGTGTTTTCATTTTATTTTTTCTATTTTTTTTTTTTAATCCTCGACTATCTATTGGCCAACATATCTTCGCTTTTGACCCTCCCTAAATCAAGAAGCCAGTCGTTGATCAATTTGCGCAAAACAGTTGTACTTTTCGATTTCCAAGCATTAGGAATAATATTAAATACTTTAGGTCCTAAGTACGAAAATTGCCGTTGCCCAAGGGACGTCGTGGTTTTTATTGGGACTATTGGATTATTCCTTGAATGTCGGGTGTCGTGAAGGTGGTCAATGGAAGGGAAGTGCTGACGTTGTTTTTGAGCATGTAATACAATCTTTCTAATATACAATTGTCTAACATCAAGAACTTTAAATTCCGTGAATAATGCGTCACTGGGGTACCTGAATGGTTTTTTAAGGATGACTCTTAGTAGAGATTTCTGTGCTTTAGCCAGGGAGTCTAATATTGTTTTGGCACATCCACCCCATCCTAGGGATGCATATTCGAGTAAAGAATTACACATGGCATAATATATTGATTTCATATCTTTTACAGAGAGAATATTTCTGATGGTAATAAAAAGGTGAGTAAGTTTTCTGACTTTTGAGGCAGTTGAGTTAATGTGCTCTTCCCATCTCAGATATTTATCAATGGTGATCCCTAGATATTTTAAACTATCCACGCATTCTAGGTTATTGCAAGTACAAGTGTTCGTTTCATTGCAGACGTGAATAGTAATATTTAGTATTACCTTGGGTTGTCCCGCTTGCGTTGCACTAAAACGTATAAATTTTGTCTTATCTGTGTTGAGAGTAAGGAGATTATAGTCTAGCCAATGTTTCACATTGTTTATTCCAATTTCTGCTTTTCTATGCGCTTCGTACCAGTTTATGCCCTCAAATATTAAGACCGTATCGTCAGCAAAAGTGATGATATGATCGGCAAGGTTACTGTTGCAAAGGTCATTGATATAGATATTAAACAATATCGGTCCTAAAGTACTTCCTTGTGGTACACCAAAATTGATATTGGCTGGATCGCTTAGAGTACCACTAATATTAACTCTTTGGCTCCGATTTTCTAGATAGCTTCCCAACCATTTGAGTAACTGCCCCTGTATACCAATTAACTGTAGTTTTTTCATAAGGATTTTGTGCGAGATGGTATCAAAAGCTTTAGCCAGATCCAGAAAGAGCGCGATGCTTTTAATTCCACGATCGATGTTATTAGAAATTACTTTAGTAAGATTGCCAATTGCGTTTTCGGTACCTAAACCCGGTCGGAAGCCATATTGTCTCTCAGAAAGAATGTTATTATCTTCAAGGTAGAGGTTAAGACGGTTTTTGACAATTTTCTCTATAATTTTTGAGACAGAATTGACCAAAGATATCGGCCGGTAATTTTGAATCGCAGATTTATCTCCATTTTTGTGAAGTAATACAACAATTGAATGTTTTAGATGGTTGGGGAATATTCCTGATTTAAGACTTAGATTGGAGATGAACGCTATCGGAGGAGCTATGCATGACTTTATTACTTTCAGCAGATTTGTCGAAACTTTGTCTGGTCCACAAGCGTTAGATGGCTTTAGGTCGTCAATTATTTCCAAGACTTCGTTCGTCGATGTTTGTATATTGTCAATTTTATGGACGAGGTTAGAGGTAACCAACTTGGCAAGTTCGGTTTCAGTTTTATTGCATTTATCGAGAATTTTTTTGGCAAGTGAGGTTCCCACCGCTGTGAAGTAGTTATTAGCAAAATTCGCTATATTTTTAGGATTAGAAGACTTAATGTTACCGATATCCAACGATTTAATTTCGGAAGACCTGTTGATTTTTGTTTTACTGATATTGCGAAATGCTTCCCACATACGTTTTGGAGAATAAGAATTTTCGTAAATGAACGTTTTATAATAATTTTCCTTCGTATATTTAATGATCTTTTTGCATAAGTTCCTATATTTCTTGTAGTGGGTTTGTACTAGGATATTATCTGGAAACTTTTGCGCCCTTTTGTGGAGTTGGTTTCTTTTGTGAATCGATTTGACAAGGCCGGGAGAGATCCAGGGCGTAAGTTTGAATTTGCTATTCGATATAAGTTTGTTACTTGTATGTTTAGATATATTTGTGTGTAGAATAAAAATGAATTCCTTCATCGCAATGTCAGTGTCAGTTTGATCAAATACTTTTTGCCAGTTTTCTAAAAGTAAGTCCTCAATTAAATTATTATAGTTTAATCGAGGGACGTACTTGATTTTAGCAGGTGAGGGTGGTTTATCTTTAAAGCACAGAGCTGTCGTATAGTGGTCGGAAATTGACGTGTGGATAACGAATGAGTCAGTGAAGTTAATATTTTTTACGTAGATGTGATCCAAACAGGATTTGTTAATGCCCTGTTCTCGAGTAGGTGTATTGATTGTCTCTATGAAACCGTTTTCTGTGAGCAGGCATATGTAGTCATTGAATTGGTGGTGAAATGGAGATATAGTGTTGATATTAATGTCGCCAATAAGGATTTGACGTTCAAATTTATTGGAACTGCGGACGACAGTTTGAAGTGAATTCAAAAAAGAATCTATGTTCGGGAAAGAAGGTGATCTATATATAGCAAAGATACATAAATTATTATTCAGAACAATTTTAAGGCAGTTACCTTGCGATAATATAATTTCTTCGACTTGCGCTTGAATACCATCTTTAATGTAAACGACAATCCCACTAGATTTATTTATATTTTGAATTGTGTGATATTCCGTGTAAGTTTGTATTATTTTAGAGGTGTAATTATTGTGGATCCAACACTCTGATAAAATTAAAACATCAAAAGTATGATTGAATTGATCAAGAAATAACAGAAAATCATCAAAGTTTGACATACTTCTGATATTCTGGTGAATAATCTTTAAACTATAAGACTTCCAGCTGTAATTATTTAATTTTTTGAGATCGTCAATCAAATACTTGTTGCACGTTATATCTGTGTCATTGTAAATATCAGTAGGTAATTGAATCATGATTATTCAGATGAAATGCAAAGCAATGAAAGTTTCACTACTATACGATTTGATCCATTTCTAGAAAAAGTATAACGTACAATAAAAATAACAATATTTATGAAAAACAAAATATGTGATAATAATCGGAGTATTCCCAAGTAAGTGAACGCAGAAGTATTAGTGATTAAGTATATAGCAGAATCGGTAACATAATAATAATATAATAAATAGTGGAAAATAGCAAACCTCGTGAGTATATTTGGTTCGAGTAGCTGGGTGTGCATAATCACAGGATATAATAATGGCAATAATAATAATAGAATCTTCCTTTTATAATCGTTGTCGGCATTAGGTATATTGTAATTGTAATAATCATAGGGAAGCCAGCTTGTTTTCATCGGATATAAGAATTGCGCCTGATCCTGTCTCTCTCTGCAGATAGACGCGTCCCTCTTTGACCCAAACAAATTGAAATCGTCTCTCTCTCGCACAGTGTTCCCGAACCCAAAACTTAAAAATCGGGAGAATTTTCGCCTAAAAATCGGGAGAAATCGGGAGAAAACGGGAGAATTTGGAAGAAATCGGGAGATGACCTAAATTATTATAACTAAATTTCTCGCTTGTCAATAATCCGACTCCCTTTTATTATTCCGAAGCAGAACCTTGACAACAAACAAAAAAACCCATAAGCAACGCCGTTACACACGATTATTGTAGATGTTGCCCATGGAATAACGCAATTTTCCCTAACGGGGACTTATTTTACGTCTGGCAAGTCAGCACAAATTTTTGTGAGGTTTGTGCTGAGTTGTTAGACGTAAAATCACTCATCACTTTACGAGACGCCAAAAATCATTTTACCTACTGACTTTTAAAAGTGAGCGACGACCTTTGTCCTTAGGATGTGTACAATTTAATGAAACGAAACCTTTTTTATATTTTTCATTTTATTTAGGAATCAATCAACCACCTCATGGGCTTTTTCAAAACACCTGTCACCTGGCGGCATATCCTTGATAACACTGATTAGTAATCCTTTATTAATAAATACCCACTAATACAATATCAGTAGAATCATAAAAAACAAAAATAAAGTGCATGGGCCAAAATTAAAATTGTTAATGAAATTATTGAAATTGTTACCGTTATGAAATACTTAAACGAGTTATATTTGATTAAAATTTAACCATTTTCATGTTCCGTCTGCAACTATTCATGTTCTCAAAAGGAACATTTAAAAGTCTACAAGCCGTGTCACAGTAGAGAAAAACCTTTTTCATGTTCCGACTGCAAGTATTCATGTTCACGAAATTCACAATTTAAAATCTACATGCTCACTCACTGTGGAGAAAAACCTTTTTTATGTCCCGAATGCAACTATTCATGTTCTCAAAAGGAACATTAAAAAGTCCACAAGCCGTCTCGCAATGGAGAAAAACCTTTTGCATGTTCCGATTGCAATGGTTGTGCTAGAAAGGAGCACGAACTTATAAGTTAAAGACTTGAACTTATAAGATCAAGGAACTTATAAGTTTACTAGTAGTGGAGAAAAATACCATTATCATGTTCCAACTGCAATTATTCATGTTCTCAAAATGAACATTTAAAACTCCACAAGCCGTCTCACAGTGGAAATAAACCTATTCCTTGTTCCGATTGTAACTATTCATGTTCTCTAAAGGAACATTTAAAAATCCACAAGCCGTCTCACAGTGGAGAAAAACCTTTTTTAAAGGAAGTTTGATTTTAATTCTTGCCAAAATTTTAACCTTAAAAAATTGCAGTAAATGTGTTGTTAATGTACTTACAAATAAAAGAAAGCATACAGCACTTACCTTGTGTTTGTTTGGTAGTACCTATTTACGCGAGCAGATGTTTTCCGTTTTGAAAATAAATAAGAACAAACATCGCTCAAGGCATACGGATGAACAACTCCAGTCGATTCTTAAAATAACTACCACGAATATGACACCCGACATCAATGAGCTTATCAAAAACAAGATAAGTCAGGCATCCGGCTCAAGATAATTTACCATTTTACCCTCCCTTTTAACAATTTTAACAATTGGGTATGGGTTTAAGTTTTTTGTTTGGCCCGCTTATACACGCTACATCTCATAAATGGCCCTTAAGAAAATCCAGTTTGACACCTCTGCGTTTCGTTACAAATTATAGTTTCCAGCTCATAATACAAAGATGATCGGTGTGTATGGGTCTTCAATAGAGATATGCTTAGATTGCAGCATTTTATAATTATTCTGGTCAATACATGGATGATCGGTTTGTATGTGTCTATAATAGGGATATGCTTAGATTGCAGTATTTTGTAATTATTCTGGTCAATACCCGAATCCGGGGAATTTTTTAGTTTTTTTTTAATACCATAGACAATTATTTGCCTGATGAGCAGACCATAAACAAAGAATCGACCAGAAACGATAAATCGATGAGAACTTCGAAAAATCGGGAGATTGGATGCCCATTCCGGTAGATCGGGAGATGAAGTGAAAAATCGGGAGATCTCCCGTAAAATCGGGAGCTTCGGTAACACTGCTCTCGCAAATTGGCGAGTTTTATACCAAATCTGCTTAGCTCGAAAAGTCAGCTGTTCAGATACATAGATTGGCAACCGGGGGCCGGCGAGACCGATATTTAACGTGTTAAGTTTTTCTTCGGTATTGTGTTTCTTCTTGTTGAAATATTTAACATCATTTAGCAGTTGATTTCTAGCCATGTTCGATTTAAGTTTAAGAACAATTGTCCTAGGTTGCTTCTGGTTATTATTTTTTTTTTGTAGACGATATACAGCATCGATGTCCTTAGTTTCAATGGGAGATCCTGTAGTTTTGAAGATGTTGAACACCACGTCTTTTAGATTTTCGTCCTTGATGTCAGGGATACCTCTTATTTCTACATTACTAGACTTTAAGGCCCGCTCTTGGAAATCGAGACTATTCTCCAGTACTACGATTCTAGCTTCCAGTGCAGAATTCTTCGCTGTAAGCTCATCGTTTCGATGCTCGACGTCACGGATTCTGGCCATAAAGTCTTCATATTGAGCGTTCATGAATTGTAAGCTTTCCAGGATCTTGTTGTTTTGGTCCATGATGTCGTTCTGTTTTTTTTCCAGGTTGTTCGTTTTGATCATAACTAAATCCTGAATATCTTCGAGATTAGCGGGGGACGATGATGATGATGGAGCTCCTTGATCTTTAGTGGCCGTTGATTTCTTGGGCGGTTCCAAAGATGTGTTATCGCTGGCAGCGGCCGATCTTGTGTCCCTTTTGCACTGCTTACACTTTTGTTGTTCGCGACGTTCCTGAGTGAGTCGACGGAATGTACTTTCCGTTATTCCTCCACAGGCGAGATGGTAGATGCCTTTACACACCGAACACACAAATATCGACTCGTCTGATAGAATAACTTCGGGGCAAACGCGGCAGTGCATTTTAAAATGATTTATAATGTCTACCGACACGAAGTTATTTTTATAATATAGTGTTTATTCTGAATTAAAATAAGTGCGACAGTAAAACACCTTGATATTATTTGAATATGTTAGAATGTGATGCCACAGACAGGATGCACTATCGCTTTCTTACTGAATATTGCGATTTAATCTTTAAAATAAACTTTTAGACGGAGTAAAATTGATATGAACTAGTCTCATGGATCTGTTGATGTGTGAAATATGCAATAAAATATTTATAATTTATAATATTTATAAGTTGAAATGTGCAATAAAATATTTATATTTACAAAAAAATCGTATGGCATTTTAGGTACCTACACATCCTAACTATTTTTCAACAGAGTTCCTGTTATGATTGATGCACTTGGTGAGTCATGGCACTAGATTTTTGATTACCTTATTATAGAACTCCGCTGCCAAAAATGCTATCACGTCTCCCTTCACGTCCTAGTTGGCTCCATAGGTTTTCCAGACAAATGTTGCTTCAGATGAAGTAAGATATGCTAATCATGCCATTGATTGCCTTTTTGGGGTTAGGTGGTGAACTCGTGTTTCAACCCAAAAAAGCCGTTAGTTGGAAAAATGGTTTGAAGAGACCCGAGCGCTTTCACAATTTTGCTCTTCAGCATTTTGGGAACCCACAAGCACGCAATTTGCATATGCCATTTTCTCCTCAAAATCGTTTGTGTGGTAGACTTACTGACGTCTGGGGGATCAAAATTGCGAGCTTACGAACTTCAACAGAGCGGACTCCCGCATGGTTGAAAAAGCGAATAATTGAGCGCACCTCGCAGGCGGCGGGATTCGGCTGCGGAGCGTCCACCTCAAGCGGACGCACAGATCGCTTAGAAACAGATACTAAGACGGATCATCGCTCGTTTTTTAGGGGAAAGTCTGAGCTACACGCTAGTGCCGCCATGAGAAATAATGTCCAAGTCGCCGAAAATGAGGAAAGCTCTTTAATTCTTGGACAACCCGCGTAGATTTTGGTTTACTTTTTGTGAAATTGCTCAAACATTTTCAAATATGAAAATTATTTATCGAACAAGTAACCAATTTCAATAGCAACATCAGTTTTCTTTCTAATCGGTGTAAATCACACTCCTGGGTATTGCCTGCCTTAATTGTAACTACCCAATACCAGAAATCCTGCAGGCTTATTATTAATACAAACCAACATTTATTTTTATTTTTTTTGTAACAATATTGCCTTGTTCTTCGTCCACAATGTTCCAGGCGAACGACTAAATGCCATTGACCAATAAAGGATGTGGAATTAGATAATACCACAGTAGTACGAACGGGTTAGGTGAAATTGTCGTACAAATTTCACCTAACCCGTTCGTATTACTGTGGAATTATCTTATTCTGTTTTTTTTTTTGTGGATTTGTAACAAAAAAACTTTTTTTAAATCTTACAGTTTCCATTATTTTACTGGATATACTATAATAAAGCAATGAAAAAGTTTTTTTTTAAATGGTCTACAGAACGAACCAATATTCGGTTAATAATAACTTACTAACAACTATATATATTACTAACTTCCGTCTTCCGGAGTACCTCTGTAGAGGAGTCGGTCCTCTCTATTTAGTCCTTCTCGAGGTCAGTCTTGTTTGAAAGTATTTGGAAACCGTAAGATGATTTGTCTTCTACAATTTGGTATTTTATCCCTTTTTTCCGTTCTCTCATTCCTTTTGCTTGGAAGGTACAGAATTATTATGGTAAAAAGTGCATAATTAAAATGGTAAAGTTAATTTCATACCTATTCAAATGAAATATTTAATTTCAGTTTCTATTTGCCACACTTTACAGTATTTTAAATCTAGGTAAGTATTTAGGAGTATTGTTAATTTCAACAATATGTTCCTCCAAGGTTAATTTAATCATACTTTTTATTTTTACATTAATTCATTTCTTTATAAAGTTTCCGTAATTTTATCATAGGTGGCATCTTGATCATTTTATTTAATATTAAAATCTCATCACACTCATCTACCGACCATGAGAATATTATATTTGTCAAAAATATATTCCAGTATTATAGTTTATTGTTTTTAATTTAATAATATATATTATGTATATGCGAACAATTTTTTGGGCTTAACACAAATAAATGTAATACTATTTAATTTGCTTTGTAGTCTTCCTTTTGTTTTTATATTAATGTAGGTATTATTTTTTAGAATCTAACCAGTTTATGACAAACATCGACTAAAATAATTTATTTTTTTAATTTTGTTTGGTTATTCTAATTTACGTAAACAATATTCAGGGCTAGTTCTGTGCAGACAATACCTTGAGGATTTTACTAGTGCCAGGCTTTGGTTCAGGGCCAGCCCTAAATATATTCTATTATAAATTCTATCCTTACCTCTATTATATTAACTACAACTGGAGTGAAGGAACTTGTGTTGCGGATCTCTGTAATATAAAATAACCTTTCCTAACTGTATATAATATATATTATGTATTTATATTTATGCATCATTAACAACTAACTCATCCTAATCGCTGTGTTGTATTCCAATTTTCCCAGGTTGTAACTCAAACAGGTCCAAGAAAACCCCAAAGAACATCCGTCAGTCACACCCATCTCATGGCTGAACCACTTAACCTCCAAGGGTTGACTCCTCCACACAGACTCTGCCTAGAAACCTCCTTCACAAGCCTCCAGAACCCCACCGTCCGCATCCATCCAGATAGTTCCAATGCCAGTTCGGTCACCGACAGCACCCACAATAGTTCATCTACCACCACTAAACTCATGCAAAAGATTCAATCACCCAACCAGATGAACTCCATACTAAGCTATGACTTTGCGTCATTACTCGACGAACAATTCAATAATGCTGCCGGCACGTCAACTAGGACTTTAACACCGAGTGTTGTAAGTGATAGACGTTTGAATCAACCATTAGGTGTGTATAACTTTGGCAATATGTCAAACGGGGATTATCGTGCAAAGAATTTAAGTCATTCGCTCGGAAGAAAGGTCGATCCATCATTTTGCAGTGAAAATAAAGCGTTGTATTTAAAAGAAAAGGATTCTTGTAAAGTGGATCTTATTCATGACGATTGGTTCGGGCTGGCTCCTCTCGCAAGTCCCGAAAGTTTATCGGAACTTTCGAGCATCAGCTCGAGGACTTCGTTAAGTCAGAGTAACGAACGATGCATTAATGTTATAACCGTAGCTTCCATATCGAGAGACGCCGAAGCCATCAGCAGTTCTGATGCTTCGTTAGCACCGGATTACGCAATGTCCACACCCAAAGTGCTGAGACGAACGCCAAAGATACCGGGGAATCTAGTCAACTGTGCCGACGATATTAAAAATGTCGTAAAGTATCAGAAAATGAATCAAAATTTTAGGTTTTTAGGAAGAAGAGTGGACGGTTCCCTTAGCAATTCAAGTAGAGAATCTAGTTTCGAGTCGGCTACAAGTGCCGAATCGGGACAACTCGCTACTGTAAGAACCACGTTACCAATTGTAAGAAGTCCTTTAAAATATGTTCCTTCCATTGACAGATCTGAAAGCCCTTTTCGAAGTCGCAAGCAAGATATTGACCAAGGCGATGAATTCTGTCTGAATGTCAAAGAAGGTTTTCATTCTGCAGAAAATTTTATAGAAAGCAAATCATCCGAAGAAAGCTTCGTCACTAAAAGTGATCCGAACTTCTTAGACATCTCGCCAGAATCGAGAAATAAACTGGATAAAAAGCATGCAAATGGTAGTGCCGTGAAACACTTTGCAGAGTCTGTAGAAACTACAATAAAAATACCAGAGAATAGTGTTTCAACATCGAGTGAATTATTTCTAAGTACAAAGTCTTCGATGCATTCGTACGAGTCGTGCGAAGCCCATATGTCTAGCCCTGGCAATAGAAAAGCAATATTGATGAAAGAAAAGATTGTATACGGAAGCAGTCTTTCTTCTGAGAGCAGTCCATTACACGGACATAGCAAAGGAGAAGCTTCAAGATTGCTCGAAGATTCCGAATCGGACAGAAATGAAATTGAATTAAAAAAAGATGTTGTTAAACCGAAGAAGAAATCAAAATCTCTTATTGATAGGAGCATCCTATCGAGGAAAAATGAATCTCTACCTCTTTTGAGTAACATTGGAAGTCCCCTAACCCATTCTCCGCCAGCTAGTTACGTTAAAAGAAAGAAATATGTTTATCCAATTAATTCCGTACTTACTAAAGGTGAAAGCAGTGTTTAATTAACCCATTTGTTTATTTAAAACAACATTCTAAAACAAATAATATGTTATTAACATCTTAAAAGACTGTAATATGTTTGGTTTTATGATATTAATAATGTAACCACGGAGTTATTATCGCTAACGCTTATGGAATGAGGGGTATGTGGCTTTGGTTTTTGACATACTTCCAGTGTTTGACTTATTAAAGCTTTTTCAAAATTCTTTTGTTCACACTTCAGGCGGTTCTCCCTTATGGGTCAGTAAGGAATCGACATAAACCGAGTGTTGTAAGACACTGCACAGAAAAGTAATGTAAATTAGCACAGTCCACTTTTCTGCGCACGATCTTACAGCATTCAGTTTGAGGAAGCCACCTAAGTGTGTGGTATGTATTATTTGAAATACATTATCCATTATTAATCACCAATGCAATTTATGTTAGAAAATGTCATTTATCGTCTAATTTGTCATTATTTAAAGGCGATGCGCTGCTAAGTTCAATTGTGTCCAAATTGGAAATGAAATCAGCTACCTGTCCTTGCAGTTGGCTCACTCCATAAGTGGAAGTTAAAATGATAAGTACTTATGTGAAAATAGGTTATATTGACAATTTTTAAATGGAATGTTTTAGAAGTTTAACACGATATAATAATATGGGGACATCGGTAAAACTGACTTTTGATGGTGATTCAACTACATTTTGTCTATAGAGATAAATTAGCAGTTATGGAATTAAATTTTTCTAACGCTACAGAAACTCAATTGTCTTTTAGGAAAGAATTTCAAATGCTCTATACATACATATTACAAAATAATTTATTGTTATTTAAGTGTTATTAAAGTATTAAAAGGTAAAACTTTATTATATTATTATATGTAAAACTTTGCAAATAAAATTAATCATGTTGCTATTGTGAATTCAATAGTGTTTTCTAAAAATGGGCGGTGTTTATAAAGTTTTTTTTTATAATACTTATGTAATAGGAAAACCGTTCCAAAATATTGCAATTTTTGTATAGACTGTAGTAATTTTTGTAGCTTAAATGTTCATTTGTTCTATCGACTGACAATACCAATAAAACAACTTCTGATTAGGGAACGATGGCACCCGCTGTGAGATTTTAAACCCCACAAATGTTGATCTAGTATTCCAATATTTCGCCACAGTATCATAAAGTTAAATTACTTTATGTTAAGATTGTTAAGGATACAAAATGTTTAAAAAAGTAATGATTTCAAAGCACTCTTTAATCTGTATTCAGCAGTCACTCACTTTTACATTTTTTTTACGCTGTAAAAGACTCCCATTGTCAAGAGCCAGTACTCTATAGTGCCCTCAGTTGTAAAAAATAAGAGACTGAAGACAAGCTCCGCGTCAGAGCGGTAAAAGCTTTGGCTCTGGATCTAGAGATCGGGAGCTTTAATCCTGATGATGTTCAAATAAATTTACTTTGGGGTTTTTCAACCTCCATCACATTTGGTAACCATCAAATCGATGATTGGCGCCATTTTGAATTTTTTAAATTCGAACGATCCCCATTTAAACGTTGATCTCGGCCTGTTTTAGGTTATGATCAAATTGTAATCAGCTGGCAAGATTAATAACATGATATCTGTTATGTCTGACAGTATCACATTTTGATAAAAAGCAGAAACAGGCCGAAAATTGACGTTTAAGAGGAACGGCTGCGTAGTCTTTTTCATACAAAATTTTATTTTGGATTTGAGGCCAAACTACTTAACCAAACTCAATAATATTTTTTTAATCAAAAGATATAGCAAATATCTAGTACGGATGAGTGCTACTTTATTTTTTTGTAGTTCATAAAATATATGCCAAGAAATTCATAGGTCAAAATTTTTCATTTATATTCAACATCAAAATGCTTTGGGGTCGTCCACGAAACATCACGAGGGGGGGGGGGGGGGTAAAATGAGATATCACGTGTATTTATTTTTCATTGAACGCACGATTTCTAAAGGTGAACGTCCTATACTTTGTACTAAAAAACAATACACGTGATTTTGGGGGGGGGGGAGTTAGCCTAAAACCTCACCACATATCACTAGGGGGGGGAGGGGGTCAAAAAGTTGCTAAAAAACATCACGTGATTAATGGACGACCCCTTTTTTATATTTTTTATTTTATATTTCATTTTACATATTTTCAAAGGTAGGCCATTTTTTTTCAATAGCTAATTTAAAATTTTAAATAGATGTTTGCCGTATATAGCTTTTGATTAAAAAAAACAAATTTTCAGTTTGGTTAAGTTGAGGTTAATCCAAATTTAAGTTTTGTATGAAAAAGTGCTGCTATTCCTACATATATAATATATCAAAAATTCAAAATGGCGGTGATTGTCAATTAGATAGTATTAAATGTGATGTTCTTTGAAACAACTTGGCTTAAAACAATGTTTTTTTTACGAATGTGCAGGTATTATAATAAATTTTTTTTGGATTACTTGTTAGAAAGTGAAAAAGTCACTATATTCTGTTATATAAATTATTCAAAATAGTGTTGTCCAAAAGGGTCAGTCGATACATCAAACAGCCATATTAGATAATATTAAAATACTTTCTAGAGTTTTAATAGTTAAAATGTGATAGTTTAGAGATTAAGCCAGATATTTAGACGGTAAAACAGATTTCTATTATATGAAGAGGGTAATTGGTCAATTAATATGCATAATAATGTCCAAGTCAAATGGTAGATGGAGTCTTACACTCAAACAATTGATAAAAAGTCTTGCTTGGGTTCCTATAGAAAAGTTTATAATATGGTTTAAAACAATAAAGTATTAAATTATTTTATTATCAGGTACTTTTTATACATTGTGTTCATTCCAAAAATCAATGATTTAATTTATACTTTTTAACTCATTTTGAATATCGTTGTTCGGCATGCAATATCACATAAGAGACATGAAACAAATTGTTCAGTAGGCAGAAGAAATAACACACATTAGTGCAATGTTACATATTTTTATTAAAGATTGTCATTAAATGGAGAAAAGGATTACGAATCTAATAGCATTATAATATCATTTTTGGAAAAGAATTTGCATTCAATTCAATTTTAAGAACATTACAAAAATGAAATTTCATTTAGTTTTTAAAAGGTACATAAGAAAAAACAATAACTGCCGTACCGATAAACGCGCTCCTAACCCTACATAACTGATAACGACCGTCAATATGGATTCCGGCGGAATCGCTCGTGCGGTGATCTTCTCGCGTATGTGACCCAAGTTTGGGAGCGGTGCCTGGAACGTTACGGTGAGATCCAAACGATTGCACTGGAATAGATTATAATAAAACAAATAAAAAACTTTTGTACTGGATTGCACTGGACATTTCCAAGAACTTTGACCAGGTTTCCAAAGCGAGACTAACCGAGGGCTTGTCAATAAACTGCCTTCTTACGGACTTCCCGCATCCTTGTGTACGTGGATTGCCGACTTTTTGAGGGAGAGGTCGATTCAGACGATGCTGATGGTTTCACCTCTTCCTCGCATTCAATAAATGCTGGCGTCCCATAGGGATCAGTTCTGTCTCCAACTTTCTTTTGTTGCTCATCAATGACCTTTTGTTGTGTCCACCAATTCATTGTTACGCTGATGACAGTACAGTCCATGATAGCTTTTTGTTTGGCCAAAAAAAACAAGCCCCCAAAGGGTACACAAACTCTAAAAGCTCGGAGGGCTTTGAAGCAGAGAATGGACGGGTTACCTCGAGGAAGTTTCCTCTTGGGGTAAGAATAACCTTAAATTTAATGTTTCAAAGACCCAATCATGTCTGATTACGACTAAAAGGGATTGAAACGACAATCTAGTCTCATAATAAAAATAAATGTTTTATTATCTTCCTTTTTTGATACAAGTAGATATAAATATATCCTTACTGGAATCTCCTCATGCTTAGGATTTCATTTACATTTTAAAAATGAATTATATGAATAATATGAAGTAATTATAAATATATTATGCGGTGTTTTTTCCGAAATAATAAAAAAATAAAATTAGATTGTGTTATTTAGTGCAGTTGAGTGGTTCAGTTTTCAGTCTGTATTTGGTGTCAGAATAATGTCAACATCTCCAAAGATGACACAGGCCTTGAGCGAAATTATTTTCCTCGGGGCCTCCTGTGTGGAGTTAATGTAAAAGAACCATTAATCCCGGTATTGCATGCCGAACGACGATTATTATGATTTAAATAACTACAGAATTATGATCTTCAAATTACCATTTTTGATATTGTAGTTTTAAACATGCTGCCTCCAAAATATACCGAAAATACAAACTTAGTTTTACAATGCAATTTAGTGCCACATAATATTATATTTAAAAAATATGTTTTTATACGAAAATCGGTGACCTAATGATAAATGAACGAACGTCGATGTAGACAGGTGATTAAACGTGGATTTATATTTGGCTGACGTGTCGGGTCTAGATGTGCTCTGACGTGATGGCTAGCATTCACATCTGTTTTGTTCTGACGATATTTTGAATCAATACAGTCGTCACAACACTGTACTGGTACGTGCACACTTATCTGATCTGTCGTGACACGGTTGCTTCCTCCCTCTTCACCTCCACCGCTCTTACGTCGATCGGGATCGCTTCTGATGCGACACGACACACGACACATTGCGGCACACTAATATAAATCTCACCATACTAAATGTATGAAGACAAATATAAATCCACCTTATTAATAATATCAATATCAACATTCACTGTTTTAACGTTACATGGCTGTTTAAATAAGTTTAAAACGGGTAATGTTCGAATTTGAATATATTATTGTCATCTGTATCCTAATGGACTTTAGCACATTTGGCGCTTTGTCATAGAACATATTATATGCCTACAATAGTATTTATTTTTATTTTGTTCATTGTGATGTCAAGATTCTATTTTACATTATATTGTTTATCGAATCTGAAAAACTGACAAACAAAACTCTAGTCTCTTTACCATTTAGTTGTTAGGTATTTTATTTATCCTTTATTTATGTTTATGCTAAGTATGACAGAGTTCTAACTGCAACTAAAATAAAATCATTTTTATCACAGCAAACACAAATATACATTTCGGAAAGTGGTGTCAACCAATTTATGTAAAAACAAAAAATCTTCCAGTGCATGCTGCAGTTACGAAAGTCATACTTAAAACCAACACTTTATCACAAATGGCATAAATTATACACATTTCTAGAAACCGAAAATTAATTTATGAAGACATGAAAACAGATTTCCAGAAAATTTAAATTGTATAAATAGGTTTCCAAAAGCCTTTCCAAAGTACCTACCTACCAATGTTGGCACTAAAAACCAACTTTAGTTTAGTTGTGCCCAGTTCACATGAGGACAATACAATATTGTATTGTCCCAGCTCCAGACCAGTTGTTCTGTTATGAACAGAAGTTTGGAGGACAGGACAATAAACCAAAACATTGTCCTAGACATAGACGGACAGGCTATCTCCGCAGTATTATCCACGTGTAAACGCGCACAGACAAGACAGTGGGACAATAGAAAGTCCCTCCGCACGTATGTATGTCGAATTCGCCCGTAATGCATGGCTTTGTGCATCCATTTTCGCAGCATTCCGTGTTTGAACTACAGACGAATTATTGTATTGTTCCATTGTCCTGCAATGCACAGTCGAGGCTATTCACGGTGCTGAGACAATAAAATATTGTATTGTCTTCTGTATTTGTATTGTCATTAGTTTTTAGGTAAAAATGTTTTTTTTTTATAATTATGAAAAATTAAAAAGTTTAACAGTCAATTTGATGAATTTTTTGCAGTTAAAACTTTGTCATAGCAGCATTTCTAATATTTACCTACTTTTCCAAACTTTGTACTTTTAGAATATTAGTTACCTATATAAATTAAATATCTCTTGTCAAAATGTGTTCTGAAATAATAACCAGATATATGGTAGTAATAATTACCCAACAGGAATTAACGCTAGAAATCCTATATTTTTAGTCAGAAATGTGTTGGATATTAGTTTATTTTACAGTACGAGTATTAAATGGTTTTCCTGAAAGGTTAACACACTAGCGATATTATGTTTAATTATTTATTTTAAGCATAATTAAGATGTCATGATATTAATTTATTTATTTATTAGACAACTAAATTTAGCAAATAAGAAGTCATTTTATCTAGTCGAGATATTATTATTAATTTAGTGAAAGCGTAAAAAATTATATTATTTATGTATTTAAATAATAAATTTAAAATTAAAGTCAGTTCTCACTTCAAGGACTGAAATCTACTGTTTTAGGAACTGTGCAATAATCAAAAAATACGATTTTTTTTTAAAGCAAGATATTGTGAAACATTTTTATGGAAATAATTTTATAGTTGACTTCCAGCTTTTTTCACGGTCATCCTTACTAAACCTTATAAACCAGTAATAACTCTCGAACCATGAGCATTGGCGTCATGAAATTTTCACACACTTTTCTCTCTGAAATTTTCGGATCAATGAAAATATTTTTAGCACGATTTATCATTTACATCATGAGCTACGGAGATTTTAAAAATCCATTTAATTGTCGAAAAATATGATTGTAACTTAGGTGAAACCGGGTAGTAAATACTAATCTTTCATATTGAAGAATTATATGGTGTTTGCACAGTTCGACCAGTATTTTTAAATAAAATTCATCCATTAAACTTTCTAATAACAAAACTAATGGGGATGGGTCCAAAACGCTGTCATTTGTTTATACATTTTTTTACCAATAACCTATACATTATTAGTAAACTTTGATACATTTTAAAACAATTTTATAATAATATAAAAGTTAAATAAAACCAATTCCTAACAGTAGATTTAGACATTTTCCTATGCATTTCTCAAAATCTTATAAATAGCCCAAGTTTTTTACAATTTTTCTGATGTAATGTATTAATTTGTTTTTTTTAAAGCTCTGCTAAACAGGCTAGTTTTTACGGCAATTACTTGCTCGTTTACAGAACCTTTAGTAATTTGACTGTATGAAGATGCATGAATGTGATATAGTTGAGGATTGTAAGTCTGGAAGGTAATGTATGGTGCTCTGTCCTAACCTAGCCTATCTCCTTGTGGCATGATATAGAGAGCTTGAATTCCTCTTACTGAGAAAAATTCTAAAAAATATTGAAGAAATGAAAACCGAGCATTTCAATTTTAAAATTGTAGAATTCAAGGGTAGTCACAATACAAGCATAACACTTCCCCACCTTCCTCTTCCCTATCTCTTTCCCGTCCACACTACCATCAGCCTCACAACATACTCCAATTGGGGATGCCATAATCTCACTGGCTTCAGATGGGACTCTTTTGCGGTATTCATAAAAAAAAATATAACAGCACGCTCGTAATGCTTGAAAGCTGGTCACAATTTGATCAAAAATTGAAAGGGGCCGAGAAAAAAATGTTTAAAATTCAAAATGGCGTTGATGGTTGATTCAATGGTCTTCAAATATAGTGGACATGGTTTGAAACACCTCAAAATTAATTATTTTAATTAAAAAGGAAGAAATTTGTATCCTAAGAAGAAATGGAGTTATCGAGAATATATTATCTTGAAAGCAATCATACAATACTGATTTAGCATCTGAAGGATGTATGGTGTATGAAAGTTAAAGAGATGAAACTCATAGAAAAATAAGTTTTTTTATGAATTGTATGAATATTGAAGTCTAGATGGAAAAGTTTGGAGCTATACTATATATCTACCCTGAATATATGTTCAAAAGTAAAAATGATTATGATATTAAAAAGGAAGAAATTTTTAATATTTTGACTTTTAGACCTATACTACTAAAATACAATCGAAAATAAAACTTCAATTTCTTTTGTGTACCTGAATCTACATGCCCACATGCATTATGCATACCCCTCTTAACCTAACCCAACAGACAGAGCGTATGTGGTGATCATTCATATGGAGCAATAACAAAAGAAGAAGAATATTATTAGGTTAAGAGAGGAACGCACAAAGCAAGCATGTTGAAGCAGTTGTTTAAAAATTCATAGTTTTATTTTTCATTATATTTTTATCTGTGTAACAGTAAAGTATCATTTTTAAATCACAAAATAAAGAATTTACTATTAAAATCACTTATTAATGTATGTATTTTATCTTTAATTATCAGAAAAATAACTAACGATATTATAATTTCTCTGTTGATATTAAAATGTTTTAAACTGTGCCAATACTGTTATTTCTACTTAAATATTTATGAAATTATTAATTACTAACTACCTTCTGTAAAATAATACCTAACTCCTATATCCATGGAATTGTTTATTGTACATACCTACTTATTTATACCGCACTAAATGAAAGAAAATATAAAAATTACCTAAAATAACTAAGCGTTTGTTTTATATCACCATATTCTTTGGATGTCCCACTTTAATAATTCGTCGCCTCAGTTCTTAATTGTCCAAACAACCATTTTAGGTTTTGTTCAATCTCCATTTTAAAACTAAAAATAAAGTATAAAAAGTGATAGTTAATCACTTAACTAAGAATTATTTAAACTAATGAAACCTTTGCCTTTACGGAAATAGCTTTATCTTAAACACCTATCTGAATGTTTCACTGAAATAATGAAAGAAAACCTTCTCTTCCTGTAAAATATTCAAATGGTCGTTTGGACATTCAAGAACTAAGGTGACGAATGATTAACTGCTTAAAGACCGACAGGCGGCTATTATATACGAGTCGTAGAAACAACCAGTTCTCATGTGACAAATGTCAACTGTGTACAAATATTGGGTGTGCGATTGGCATGTTTCTCGACTGTGCACCAGCACTGAAACATCAAAGGCGCTAGTTCCTCGGACCATCTTCCATTGAAATACAGCTAGAACAAGGACAACATTATTCCCACCCGACGCCTGTGTTCTAAAGACTGCAATATGTTTGTTAAGCTAGGAGAATCTATCAAACGGACCACCCGTTTCTACACAGAGTCGAGAGTTTTTTTCAGGTATTTGAGGATTCAGACTAGAGGGGGCTGCCAAATTCAACTGTGGGACGCACTTGCAATTTGTACTGGGTAAGCAGTTGTGTAATTATCTGCAGGCCCTATGTCTAACTAGGACTATTAGCTCTGGCTTCGATGGAGCTATCTAATTCAATTTAATTTTTTTTTAAATTGCAAAATTAACATTTCAAAGAATTTTTAAGAGAGAAAATATTTGAGATAAAATAAGCAGATTTAAACTAATAGCAACAAAGCTTGCCATCTAAATTCTGCTTTATTGATGTTAAACATATCGATATTCGAAGTGATTCTATTTAACAACAAGACAGCTCTCCCGACTGGCATGGCCATCGGCAAGTTAGTTCTGCAAGCCGGGAGATAAAACAGTCGGTGTCTAATCAGTGTAATCACAGAATTTTTTTAACATTAGTTCCGCACAGGAGGCCCGAGAAAAATAATTTCCCTCAGGGCCTATGTCATCTTTGGGAATGTTGTGTGGAGGGTCTTTTTAAGGATAGGAAGTTCTGTGAAGGAAAAGGGTGGGTAGGAATTTAGGGTTCAGTGTGTCCAGGTCATCCGCCGCCAGATTCAGACAAACCTCCCCTCATGAACCCGGGCACTCCTGCTAAGTCACCAAACATAGCGAACCTCTTGGGGTGACCTATGGATAGGTATAGGTTATCTAATAAATGGTTTCCGGGATTGCGGTACCAATACCCGCCTCCCAAATTTATTGAGAACAACAGTTTATTTTCTTAATTCATTATTATTTATTGAGTTTGGTAGGTATATACAATTACGACTGATTTGAAAAAAAGGGTCTTGATTTTTTAAACAATATTTATTAAAATATTCCATTAAAATAACACAGAAAAAATTGGTGAGTCGGGGTGTGAAGGCAGATAAGTTAGAAATTCAAATTTGAAATAGTGGTTCTCACCTCACAACCCAAATAAGTAAACTAAAAAAATATATACAAAATAGTTTTAATACCTTTCTAAGCACATAAATCTTGGCGTGTAGGTTTTTTACATAGTTGGTTGATTAAAAATATTTCTGCTTTTTTTGACAGTTTATCCATTAAAGATTATATACTATTTTTATTAATTAATATATAAACACATTTTATAAGACAGGACAGTTCACAGAAACATCATTTTGCAAAAAAACAAGTAAGGTATGATGGAATTAGAATTGGATGGCGCACAGCGAAAACTGTTATTACACCCCGACCCACGAATTGTAAGTAAAAAAAATATTAAAAAAGAATTTTATAAAATTGTTGTATATATTAGGTTTTACCAAATTCAGCTGTTGTATTCAATTTAAGTTATAAGTGACAAATTTTTGGAATAATACATATATTACAAAATTGTAAAAAAAAATCATTTGTAGATGGAGTTATAAATTAATCTAAAATAATAGAATCACTAGGACACATTATTGACAGCGAAAGACTTCAGTGACTGAGAAACAGATTTTTATTATGGCACGATAAATATTAATCATTGACCTCACCGCATCAACTTAATTTTCTTAAGTGTTCGTTTGATTTCCTGTCCGCGACTATTCAAAATTATTAAGTGGCCAATCTTATCTTGTTCACCAGGATCTTTGATAACTTTAGAAGATTCCCCGCTCTCCTCTTTAGCGAGATAATCTTGAATATCTTCCTTAAGGTCACAATCCGGAATATCTTCTTTAACGTCACAATCTGGAATATCTTCATTAACGTCACAATCTGGAATATCTTCCTTAGTGACATAATCCGGAATATCTTCCTTAGCGTCACAATCTGGAATATCTTCCTTAGTGACACAATCCGGAATATCTTCCTTAACGACACAATCCGGAATATCTTTCTTAGCGAGGCAATCTGGAATATCTAACTCCTCTTCCTTCAACGATGTTTGCTCATCACTTTCCAAATGTTGCTTTTCAATCTCAGATTGTCGCCAATCCTCGATAAGAATCCGATTTCTTTCTAAACGATTCGCGTAACTGTCTTCGTCTTCTTCTTCATCGGCTTCCAACTTTTGCAAATCGTTTTCTAACAAAACTCGATCATTTTGAGAAACTTCATCGTCGGACTTTCCTTTGCGCTTTTTCCGCGCTTGCTTGTAATTATTTATATTCAGCCGCTCGTGGATCTTCATGTGCGATTGCAAGTGACCACTTTGTTTGAATTTGCTCTTGCAATACGTGCAAGCATATTTCCGTTCTCCCGTGTGTATTCGCATGTGCATTTGTAAATGTCCGCTCTGCTTAAATTGCTTGTTACATATGATACAAAGGTGATCTTTCTCGCCTGTGTGTGTTTTGAGATGACTTTTAAGGTGAATGTTTTGTTTAAACGACTTTGAACACATTGAGCATGAATATTTGCGTTCGTCCGAATGGATGCGTTTGTGATTTAAAAGATGGCCGCTCTGTTTGAATTTCTTTTCGCAAATATCGCAAGCATACTTCCGCTCTCCGGTATGCATCGTAAGATGACTTCTCAAATGAGACGACTGCGAAAATGTCTTGTGACAAACCTTGCATTGCAAATCTTTTCTGGAATGCGCATTCCTTAAATGCGTCTGGAGATAACTTTCCTTTTTAAAACTCTTGGAGCAGATATTACAAGTGTTAGCTGATAGTAATTCAATGTCCGGTAGATCCAAAGGGTCTATGTGTGGTGGTTTATGTGTTTTTTTGTGTTTGAATAAATTTTTGAGTAACAGATATTGCGATCCGCAAGTAAGACAACAATATCGCCGTTGTTTTTCCTCCGGTTTTGATAAGGTTAGATAGTAATCGGCTTGTTGCGACTTTGGATCATATTTTTTGTAGATTTTTTCAGTGGTTTTTGTTTCTTCCCATTTTTCTGTTTCCGCAATAGAATTATCAGAATCTGAATCGCTTTCTGAATTAGAAACATCATTAAAGGTAATGTAATTGTCGTCGGTTTCCACTTCTATGTTGTAAAATATTTGATGTTGAAATGGCTCATGCTCAGAATCTTCTGGTATGATTTCTAATTCAACATTGCCTTCATCATTCATTTTGGTGATTCAGCTTTCTTACATAAAGCACATCTGAAGAGGAAACAATTTAGTATTAGATGATTTGATTAATTGTTAAGACAAAAGACTAGGAATATAAAAACCTTCTCTAAGCATCAAACATCAGAGAATTTATAGGTGGTTCCAAAAATTCAAATTAATTCAAACGCAACCTACAAGAAATTGAATCAAGCATTCTAACCGCTCAGATATCGAAAAAGCTCATCACTTTCGAGGTTTACGACACTGATTTGACATCCCATTGGAAGATCACACTAATACCAGAAGCCAAACACTTTCAAACAACAAAATTTGTCGCAATGTCAAGAAATATTAACAAATGGCGGGAAGGTTTGCAAGATCCGAAAATCGCGATTTTACGTCTTTATGATCAAACACCTAATATGCAGGGTACACATTTATCTAATGGATGGCTATATTTTGATATTTAAAAATAATATAAACCTCAAATCGTGTCGAGACAGCTAAAAACATATCGATAGATTGCTTTGACATGACACGGGAAATTTGACAAATATGCAAGGGTTTTGTATAGAATTACAAACAAAATCAATGTCTGGTGTTATATTCCTAAGCTTTAAATGTTAAAACATGGAAAATAGGGTTAAAAAAATATGAAAGAAGAAAACTAACCGTAAAACTGTTGGTGACTTTTGACAGCTCGTATTTGCGATTCTTCTTCTACTATGGAATAATTAAAATGGCTGTTCGAAAAACCAAGGCATGGCCACAAAGTAAGTAGGAACTGGTGTAATAATATTTTTTTGGAAAAAGTCTACACAAATATTATATTTTTCATTTTTGCACAAATTTAACTGCGTTTTTGTAAAGGTTCCAGTAAACGAGTAACTTTTTACGATAATTTTTTGCCGCCTAGGTTATTTCGTTAAGATTTTCGTATTGTAGGTCAAGATTACGTAGATTGTTGTGTGTTGCCAAGCAGCGGCGCACCTAGGATTTCGTCTTGGGAGGGGCTGAGTTAAAATAAGCAAAACATGCTAAGTATAATAATTATTTTTTAATTTAAATAAAACTCATAAACATAAAACATTTGTTTTACAGATGTTGGCCCTGAGCCAAACGGCGGGGTACTTGGTGCTAGTAAAAACCTCAAGGGCACCATTTTAGATGAGGTTTTTATCAGCGCCTTGGCTTCTTGACTGCTTGGCGCCTCAGGAAGTCGGCGTTGAAGCAAACTGCTCCAATAAGGAACACCAGTGAAAAATATGATGACCGACACTCAGAATGAATTCAACTCAACAACTCTTTGGAACAGGCATTTAAAGAGATGACAAAAAAATTGGTTAAGTAGGTTACATTAGGTTAGGTTATGGAATATTTTCATTAATTTATTATATTATATGTGTATGCAAACAAACACTTCATGTAGATCGCACAATAAAATTGTAGGTGTTTGCTAATGTATTTTGCAAATGTGTTATTTCGCCTTTTTCACCGTAAAGGTAAAGTATTTTTTTTATAGAAATACCTCACAATAGTCTCAGCTGCTCCAGTCTGGAGCCAATGAGACTATGGAATCTCTAATTGGAGGCTGAAGGTAGTGGGGAGAATAAGGAGATGGGGGAGAGGAAGGTGGGGAAGTACCTGGCTATTCAGATCTGGTCACCAAATATAACGAAAGCTGTTTCAATTGCGAATGGTGGTCTTAAACCAGAGTGATACTAAGAGTATCTCCCACTCTGGAACGTGCCGCAAAAATTCTATATATTATTTTTAAATAAATTAACTGTAAAATAATACAAATTAATCAAATATTTTTTTGGGGACGCCGGGTTTGATCCCGCGACCTTAGCAAGAGCCTTACCCCTCGACCACGGAGACCGTCAAAATCTCCTACCATTGATAATTGATACACAAAGCCATAGAAAGGTGCAGTTCCTTCAATATTTCCCTGGGCAACAAAAAATAATATGGAAGTAATAAACAAATGGAAAATTTGTGGAGTTATTTATTCAAAATTGTGTTGAGTTCTTGATGAGTCAACAGACTATGTTGAGAGCTTAAAAATATTCCGGCTTCGGTAAAATATTAAATAAATTTTTCGTTAATTTAGTAGACCGTCTTAATATTCTGATTCATTTTGAACATTGTTTGATTTTGTAGAACCTTTTAGTTTGCCTACCAAAAATTTTTCTAGAACCCTTAGGTTTACCTTTGTTTTTTGCCCCAGAGACCATCGGGTAAATATAATTGTGAGAATTTGTGACCATTATTCATAGTATGACTGTTAACCACATCAATTTTTGGTAATCCACCCCAATTAAGGATATTAATTGCTCCATTATGATTCGATGATTTCCCTTTGTAGTTGTTACTAACCGGACCATTTGTTAGTAAAGAGTGCCCTCTATAACCATTATTTTGTACCCCATTTGACCACTTGATCCCAATAAAGCTACTACTGGGTTCATCATATTTCCATGGTCCCTCAATAAATTTGCTACCATATCCATTTGCTAGCAAAGGTTCCCCCCTGTAAATCCTCTTAGGTCCCCCTATTAACCTCCTGTTCCCAATGAAGTTACTACTGGGTTCCCTGTATTTCCATGGTCCCTCATTGAAGTTGCTACCATATATATATTTGGTAGAAAAGGTGCACCCCTGAATCCATTATGCCCCCCTATTAACCACTTGTTCCCAATGAAGTTACTACTGGGTTCCCTATATTTCCACGGTCCCTCATTGAATTTTCTACCATGTCTATTTAGTAGTAAAGGTGCCCCCCTGAATCCCTTATCATGCCCCCTTATCGACCACTTGTTCCCAATGAAGCTACTACTGGGTTCCCTGTATTTCCATGGTCCCTCATTGAAGTTGCTACCATGTCCATTTGGTAGAAAAGGTGCACCCCTAAATCCCTTATCATGCCCCCCTATTGACCACTTGTTCCCAATGAAGTTACTTCTGGGTTCCCTGTATTTCCACGGTCCCTCATTGAATTTGCTACCATGTCTATTTGGTAGAAAAGTTGCCCCCCTGAGTCCCTTATCATTCCCCCCTATTGACCACTTGTTCCCAATGAAGTTACTAATGGGTTCCCTGTATTTCCACGGTCCCTCATTGAAGTTACTACCATGTCCATTTGGTAGAAAAGGTGCACCCCTGAATCCCTTATCATGCCCCCTTATTGACCACTTGTTCCCAATGAAGCTACTACTGGGTTCCCTATATTTCCACGGTCCCTCATTGAAGTTACTACCATGTCCATTTGGTAGAAAAGGTGTCCCCCTGAATCCCTTATCATGCCCCCCTATTGACCACTTGTTCCCAATGAAGCCACTACTTGGTTCACCGTATATCCATGGTCCCTCAATAAATTTGCTACCATTTCCATTTGCTAGCAAAGTTTCCTCCATGTAAATCCTATTAGGTTCCCCTATTAACCACTTGTTCCCAATGAAGTTACTACTGGGTTCCCTGTATTTCCACGGTCCCTCATTGAAGTTGCTACCACGTCCATTTGCTATCAAAGCTTCCCCCCTATAACTGCCATCTTGTCCCCCTATTGAAACCTTGTTCCCATTAAAGCTATTACTGTGTTCCCCATATTTCCATGGTCCCTCATTAAAACTGATATCATGTCCTTTTGCTGGCAGTGATTCCTCGCTGAAACCACTATTGAACCCTCCTTTTGACCATCCGATCCCATTAGAGATACTGCTGGGGCTACTATATTGGTATGATCCCTTTTTAAAGTTGTTACCATGTCCACTCGCTAGCAGGAATTCCGCAATCTGAAAATCCCCATATTCAGTTGGTGATTTCTCACTGAGTTGGTGGTTTTCATTGGGGCTATTACCAGGCCAACTCTGACGTGATAGTTCCTCGTTAAAACTGCTACCAGATTCGTTTGCTAGCAAAGATTCCCAAGTGTAACTGAAATCATCTGATGATAACACTTGCCCATTAAGATCACTGCTGAGCTCACCATAGTGTGACGAGTATCCATTCGCTAGCAATTGTTCTCCATTTAGAATGCTAATGTATAACATATCCCTGATGTATTGTTCTGACTCCCCATTAAGCATCACGGTGTATTTACTAAGCCCATTTGCTAAGTTAACATGTTGGCTGTCACCAGGTTCACTAGATAGGATAACATTTTTGGCCCCGAACAATACTATCATCATTTTTCTTCCAATGCCTTCAGTGGTCTCAATAGTGGTTTCAACTCTTTTTAGAACACTGATCTCTTTTATATCATTAATGCCATCATCACTGTTAACTGCATTGGTCTGGGTGGAATCATTGGTGCCTTCAAAACTGTTTGCACCGTTAGCTTCCGTGGCACCAGTAAAACCTTTTACAAAAACCGCACCAATTGTCTCGGCTATATTGTTTACAATATTGTCCTCGGTGGAATCATTAGCACTATCCACAGTGTTTGCAGCAGTGGCCTCGGTGACATAACTAGCGGCTAAATTTGTCTCGGTGGAGCCATCGGCACTCTCAACATTGTTAGCTACGTTGGTCTCGATAGAATCAGTGCTATCAACACTGTTAGCTACATTGGTCTCGATGGAATCATTGGTGTTGTCAAAACTGTTAGCTACGTTGGTCTCGGTGGAATTATCAGTGCTATAAATACTGTTATCTATATTGGTCTCGGTGGAATCATTGGTACTCTGAACATTGTTAGTACAATCATTAATGCTATCAACACTGTGAGCTACGTTGGTCTCGGAATAATCATTGGTGCTCTCAACACTGATAGCTACGTTAGTCTCGGTGGAATCATTAGTGATATCAAGACTGTTGGCTACATTGGTATCAGTGAAATCGTTAGTGCCATCAACACTGTCAACTCCATTGGTCTCGGTGGAATCATTAGTGCCATCAAATTTGTTAGCTACGTTGGGCTTGGTAGTGATATCAAGACTATTAGCTGCGTTGGTCTCGGTGGAATCATTGGTACTCTCAACACTATTAGCTACATTGGTCTCGGTGGAATCATTGGTGCTCTGAATACCGTTAGCTTCATTGGTCTCGGTGGATTCATTAGTACGATCAACACTGTTAGCTACATTGGTCTCAATGGAATCGTTAATGCCATCGACACTGCTAACTACATTGGTTCCGGTGGAATTGTTGGTGCCTTTAACTCTGTTTGCACCGTTAGCTTCAGTGGCTGTCTCGGCTGTATTATTTGCAACATTTTCCTCGTTGGAATCATTAGCACCATCCACATTGTTTGCAGCAATGGCTTCGTTGACATAACTAGCGGCTTCCACGATTTCGTTGTTGTTCGTTTTCGTGTAATAATTTACACCTTTTACACTAATTCCACCATATGCATCGGTGGCATCATGCGCACCTCCAACACCGTTGTTTGCACCGTTGGCCTCGGTGGTAATATATATACTTGCTGCCCCCCCTTTGGCCCCTCTGGTCTCTTTGGCCCCGATGGCGTATTGTTCATCAGAACCACCGATACTCTGAAAATAATATATTAATTACCTAATGATAATTAATATATGCATTCAGCTTTATCCAGAAATCATTTCAATCAATTTAAATTTATGCCTCCTTTCAAAAGCCAGTAAATGGTTGATGTATAAATCGTTTTTCAAAGAGCAACAAATTTTACATCAATTAAATTGTAATTATAAAGAATAAAATTACCCAACTTTGTTCAATTCATGAATGACACTTTCAAGTTACCATTCACAAATATAGAAAACAAAAGTGACCCGAAATTAGAGCTCTGGAGTACTCCAGACGGCACAAATATTTTTTTTTTTCAATATTTCTAGCGTAAAATCCATTTAACGTTTGATTGTTGGAAATGCCAACAAGAGATGCTTTATTGATCTACACTGTGAATATCACACATAAATGGATTATCAGCTAAACGAGGAAAACAATTCATGTGATCAACAGCGAACCTGTTCTACAAGACTTGGACAAAACATGATAATTGCTATGGAAAATAGGAACATTTGTATTATTGGAATTGGCTTTAAAATGGTAAGAAAAACCTACAGCGCAATTTATTAATAAAAAGACGCCGCACAAAACTAGCAAGCGAAGATAAAACATGGCAGCGTAATATAAAATATAAACACAGATTTTCTTTTTACGTCTTTTATATGGCTTATATCAACTTTTTGTCATAAAATAGTGAGACAATTACACTTATTTTTATTTGCTTTGAAATTAATAATCATGGAAATAGAAGAAAAGAGGACTATGGTGCTGAACCAAGTGACTCCCGATACCGTCGATTAGCTGAATAATCTAAGCTCTAACATGGACCATCTATCCTCCAAAATAGAAGAAGATGAAGAAGAATGAGAATAGATTTGTATTCAGAGAGCATGAAAATAAAAACAATTTAAAAAGGTAGGTAAAATATGAAAAAAAACATTTTATAACTTGTTACACTTCCTAAAGAATGCTTGTTTTATTTTGTTTTTTTATAAAAATTCAGTATATTTTTTTGGTACCTACCTACTAAATGTGCGTTGGCATTGGTAATTTGTCATTTTAAATCTTAGGTGCAGTGTAACATTTTTAGCTGGCGGACGTTGTTTTATATTAATTATCCTTTAATTAGATATTATTTGAGATTTTCACGGCCAAAAGTAATCTCGTGATTTGTTTTTGGGTTATTATTTATAATATTTATTTGGGTTATTATATCTCCTACTTTATCTAACGTTTCGGACAGCGTTACAGTGTCCGTCGTCAAGGCAGATGTGTAAAATCTAATGATTTTAGATTTACAGGGTACCTATTTTCTTTGGGGTTTTATTTTTATTTTTGGGGTGTTATGTCGTGTTGCGCTACCTCGTTCCTTAGCCAACTTTTCGGAGAGCGTAATAGTGTCCCAAACGTTAGTTAAAGAAGGAGGTAGCGCAACACGGCATAACACCCCAAAAATAAATAACACAAAAAAAAGAATACATTATTAAAGGTTATAGTGAATTATTTTTGGGGTATTATGCCGTGTTGCGCTACCTCCTGCTGTAGCCAACGTTTTATTTATTTTTTTGTTTTTTTACCCCATCAATTGTTGATTAAGTCACGTTGAAATATAACTCATCATTAGTTACGCCATCCAACAGTTAATAAAAATTATAACGCATCGACTGTTTATCATTCACGATTGTTCAAACGTCAGTAATGATCGTTTTTAAGATTCATAAAACAACTTCAATTTCGCAGGTATTAAAAAATAATATTTTCGATAAATGTCTGCGGATTGGAAAATAGGAATAAAACTTTTTTTAAATGCCTTGGAAATCTTTTCTGAACCGAAAAAAATATTTAAAAAATCGTGTAAGTGGCCCTTGGGATATTTTTTTAATTTGACGCTTTTCAAAATGCACTTTGATTTATCTGATCAATTAGATTCTGACGTAAATTATGGTCAATTCGTTTATATATATTTTCTTATTTAACTCTTGAAGACTGAGCTGAGTCGTTTCGACTAACATTGCGTGCATTTTATGCTGTATGCTGTATACATTTTATGCTGTATGCTGTTCACACTTCCGTTTTAAAAATGGAGGCGGGTCCGGTTTTTAAAACGGAAGGCATAGCCGCTGTAGTGTCTCTATGGAGCTGTTCACACTTGTCGGTTCCGACTTGAAAACGGATTCGTTATGTTTTGCCGGAGAGATCATCTACCCAGAGCGTCTGTTTTGAAGTCGGAACGAAAAGCGCTGGCTCATACAATTCAATGGAGCTGTTAACACAACAAAGAGAACGGATCCGTTTTGAATATGGAAGTGTGAACAGGGGCCTCGGACTTCCGTTTAAAAACGGGACCCGCCTCCATTTTTAAAGCGGAAATGTGAATGGGGTCTCAGTCACCAAGTTACCATGCTACGAGCAGCGGTAAGCACCGCCATTTTTTATAATATACACCCTTTTATCTAGTCCTCGAAGAACACGCCAAACTTTAAGACCGGCCTGAACACGGTAGGATTCGTTCTCGAGTAGTTACTGACTTTACAATGAACGTAAGCGAAAGAGAAAGATATGCAAAAACATACGTGCGACAGAAAACGACGTGGGCGGGGGGACATGCCACTTTTGTGTCCTTAAACTCGCATATTGCAACGATTTCTGATCAACGTCAGGCCGGTCTTAAAGTTTGGAGTGTACTATACGTAAGGGTGTTAATTGTTATTTTTTTGTTGTTTTTTAGGAGAATTAACCCTTTTAAGTTGGCTACAAGAACAAGAAATAATTAACCCAACATCAAGATTGCTTCAACGGGAGCAATCTTTCGAACAGGCTTTCCATTAATATACTTGATGTAACTCTAAGTTAACAGCTCAGGTGCAGGAATGGGAGCTCCACCGAAGCCAGAGTCCAGTTAGCCTCCCAGAAACTGGTCGTACTGTTCAGCAGATACTTTAATAGTACATAACTGCTAACTCTGTAAAAAATTGCAAAGGCGCCTCACTGTCAAATTCGGCAACCACCTCTGATCTGGAGCCCTAAAATACCTGAAAAATCCTCGACTATGTGCAGAAGCGGGCGGTGCATTTGGTAGGTTCTCCTATCTTAACAAACGGATTACAATTTTTAGAGCACATTGTTGGGTGGGAATGCTGCCCTTTTTCTACCAGTATTTCAATCAAGAACGGTCGTTTCTCCGACTAGTTCTTCGAGTTCGGCTCTGGGACGATTTTCCGCCTCTGTGTTTCCTCCCTCCTACAACAAGGGTCTCCTCAAGACCCAGGTTCACACCTTCCTTTCTACTAAAAAAAAACCCACCACACATCATCCCCAAAGATGACATAGATGCTCTGAGAAAAATAACCTTTTGTTTATATAAATGCGTTTTTAACCTTCCTAAACATAGCATGCATTTTGTGAGGGTTTAAGTAGTGTTAGTCAAATTGACAACTATGATTTATTAATGGTCTTACCTCTAACGGTGTGGAAGATATTTTTATAAAGTTTTTTTAAACATGACTAGTCTTCTAGGGTTAAAATACACACACTTACTACGTTTGATATGCATTATACATTGAACGCAGTGGGACTATAATATGACATGTTATTGTATTTTCCGTCTCACTGACTTCATTCCAACTGATTAGTCAAGCTGATTAAATGTATAAACGTAATTAAAACCATACGTTCATTAACCTACCTCAATACTACGTAAGTCATGACGTAATAAATCGATTGCGCTCTTCTTTCCTATCGAAGGTTTACACACATCGCCAGCACCGGACTGAAAAAGATCGTCCAGACGATTCTGTTTCTTTTCTGTAAATCACTAGTTATAATTTTTTTTATTTTTTTTTTTTATTTAATATAGATATATAAGTGTACAAAGGTGTTACATAAATTACATATCGGTACAGAAATTATTTAAAATTGCAATCTCATCAAAGAAGAAGCTAGTTCTTGTGCTTGATGAGCGAGTTACACTAATTATAACAGAAATAGAATAACATTATGCAAAAGGTAAGTATATAATACGAACAATTGAGCCTTCTGGATCATCAATATGTGTAGGTGTACATACGTAGGATACGGTACGAAATTCGAAAAATCTAAATAAAATAGAGATGAATATAATTTATAATAAATGGAAAGAAAGAGAAAAACAGGTAATTATTTAGTTTTAATTATTCCTGATGAAGTGTAGCTTCAGTTTGAGTTTCAGTTTATTGATATCTTTGGTTTTTTTTATTTCAATTGGAAGGTTGTTGAAATACTTTATTCCTAAGTAGTTATAATTGTTTTGCATTAGTTTGGTATTAAATTTTGGTATTTTGATGTTGTCTTGATATCTTATTGATTGGTAGGTTTCAAATTTTTTGATGATATTATCTTTGTAAATTTGGATAATTGCATTTTTTTGAAGATATTCTCTACTCGAGGCACCGTAAAATCTGCGAAAAGCGTTTCTGTTGGATATGTGGAGGGTTTCTTTAGGATTACTTTAATGATTAGCTTCTGGATCACTTTGATCGGGTTTAGAATATTGTTGTAAGACCCCCCCCATCCAATAATTCCATATTGAATTAATGACTGGATTAGCGCATAGTATACTCTTTTTAGATTGTTGAGTTTTAAAATATTTCTTAATCTTATGAATATATATATACACTTTCTGATACGCTTAACCAATTCACAGATATGGCTCTTCCACTTCATATGTTGTTCTATTATCACTCCGAGATATTTAGTTTCTGATACTGTATAATAAATAATAAATCTGATACTGTATAATATATAATAAATAATAAATTGTTAATAATAAATTGTAAATCTTAGTACCTAATATAAGTCACTAGCTATAAGTCTTAGATGTAAGTCACTAGTTATAATTGTAAATCTTAGTTGTAAGCCAATTATATTAATTATTTTATATATTTGTTTATACAGCGCCCTTGAGGTGATTTTTCACGAAAACGGCGCTATATAAATTATCCAAATAATATTATTATTAATCCTAACTGCATAGATAGGTAAGCGATTAACTTTGCAGTCGGTGGTGTCCTAAACCTAAATACATTTGCTAAAAGCGTATTTTTTTAATAAAATAATAATAGGATATAAAAAAAAACTAAAAAACCGAACCAATAAATTCTGTCGATTTCATAATTTCGAAATTAAAGAACAATTAAAAATACTTGCAATTTTTGGGCGCCTGTATCAAAATAAGCAGACAAAAGTTTGTTGCGAAATCCAGTTGTATTCTGTTTCTTATAATATTTATTTAAAGAAAGACACTCATTCCCGGGTCACAAAAATAACCCGACAATAATAAAAAATCTCTTACTACCACCTCAGTAAGCGGAAAATATTGCTTGTGTAGTAATAGAGGAATAAGCCAGCCGAGGACTCGAACACGCGACGTCTGGGTGGGACCCAAACGTGATACCAACTCAGCCACAGACCGGACAGCATTTAATATCAAAACTCTCTGCCGTTATTTATATATTTTTGAAAACTTAATTTGGAAGCTTATCCTAATAAATTGGAACCCATGCAAAATATCTAAACTAAAGTTTTCCGCTCAAACCTTTAACAAAACATAACGGACATCGTTTAATATTTTTGTTATTTACTTTGTTAACTAAAATCGTTAAAGCGTACATAAAATAGATATTTTTTCACAAATCCCTAATTTATTAATTCTATTATATTAATTTATTTATTAATTCCCGGCTCTCCGCATTTCTACCGATTTATTACATAATATTTTCCAAACCCTTTAAACTTTAAAACTTAAAAAAAATATATGTTATTTTTGAAAATAATATCTATACATTCCACACTCCGAAACGGCAATTATATTATAAACACGTTTTTTCAGTTATTTTACAAGTTGAAAAAATTCACAGTTTTTCTTTAAATGCTATTTTAGACATTCCCCACGAGATTTTTTACTCTATTTTAAACGAGCCGTGTTTTATTAATCATTTTCACAATTTTCGCTTAAATATTATCGTTTTTAATATTAGCACGCTCCCTCTAAAATTCGTATTTACATATCTCTCCTTCTTCTTCTTTTTGAGCGGGTACTACCGGGCCTTAAACAAAGAGTTTATTTAATTAAATAGTAAGAAATAATATCGGTCTATATTTAGTAAGATCGGTATGTATGTACATATATAGGCCGTACACGACTCGAGGTCTGAATTCATTCACACTGAACGGATTTTGGCTCGGGGATCTCACACACACGGCAGAGCCGTCGATCCATGGGCGCAGAATTTGAAACATAATATGGCCGAGCCGAATCATGCCGTTTTGGCCCGCTCGGTGGATTTTGAATTCGCCGAAGACGAAGCGGGATCCTGCCGAGCCACGCCTAGCTAAGTATCTAGGTAAGTTTCACCGCAGTTTTGGATCGGCGTGGCGCGGGGCTATTTAGCTCGTCGGCTATGCTGTGTGACCAGTTTTAAAGTTTTTTTTTTAAATTCATATATGTATAATGTCTATTGTAGTTTTATAGTTCATATTAATTTATACACCAGTCCCACTATCCTCAGTTTAAACGTAGTGAGTCCCTGGTGAAAAACCACCATTCATTTCACCACGAAAAGTGGCTTGAAATGGTTTTAGCCGTGTTTGGTGCCCACATCTATAGGTGCCACCTGAGTACTTCCAAACCTTTCCCATTCCCATCTCCTTCCTTTTCCACCCACTTTCAACCTCACAACATACCCCGATTGGGGATGACATAAATACACTGCCTAGTTGGTAACACTGCACTAGCAGTTGGGAAACGGTATTCTCATAAAAAGAAGAAAAATATGTTACGGAGAAAAACTTTGCCTGTTTTACTAGAAATGGCATAAGTTCCTGTTAAAAAATACAATTTTTGCACATATACAGAGTGTAACAGGACGCATCCGAAGATTTTAACCATTGATTCCTGAGCATATATGAATTAAAAAATGTAGATGTCATTTTGCTACCGTCGTCACGTGTAGCAGTGTGATCAGTGGCGACGTGTAACAGAAAAACATCATCGGACAGCAAAATGACTCTAATTTTTGTACTCCAAATATTATGCTCAGGAATGACTGGTTAAAATCCTTCGGGTACGTGCTGTTGTCACACGCTGTATGAGAGACCACAGATATCTTTCTAATTACTATTTGTTTTTACTTTTGTAAGTGTAAATTAAATGGCGATTCTCCCCCGGCCTAACCCGGGGCTGCGAATATCAATTTTTTATTCAAATATAAATACGGTCCGGAAATATTTCCATAATGCAAATAAAAATATGAAAATTCATGCGCGAATTGGACTTGTCGGAATTCAAGAGAAACGTCAAAATTCGCCAATATTTCACGCGGTGGGTCAAAAATACAAGCACAAGACCAAAATAATAAGCAATTTTTTTTGTGTTTCTTCGGCGGAAAAAACCTCATTTGCATGGTTTGTTGAATGAAACAATGTTTATTTCAACACCCTACCTAATTGTAAGTTTTTTTAAATCGAATCCTACTTGGTTCGCCCCCATCTTGAATATGCTTGTGTTATATGGTCTCCTTTTTATGCTGTCCATATTCGTCATATTGAGTCCGTTCAACATCGGTTCCTAAAAGAGATTGCTAGGAGGCTAGGATTAGAGCGAGGCAATTACTCGTATGATCAAATTTAACAAACTCTAAACCTTTCTTATTTAGAAGACCGTCGGAAAAAAAATGATCTTATTAGTTTCTTCAAAATATCAACTGTATTATTGACTCACCTACATTACAACAACTCATCTCATTAAAAATACATCTCATAGAATCAGAAATAAAGACCTGCTCTTCCTCAATCAGCACTCGACTAATTACCTATGTCTATAATTCACCACTTTCCAGAATGAGTAGAATGGTCAACTCGCGTCAAGACCTTGATGTTTTTGGTATAATCCTAAATGATTTTTGTCGCTCACATAACTTTAGAAAATATTTTATATTACTCTAAATTTTGCAAAGTTTTGACTTCCATTTCACTTCCATTTCACTTCTATTTCTTATGTTTTTTTCTGTTTGTCTTTGCTTTCATATACCTTCCTTTATGCTTACAATGTACATTTTCCCAAATTTCGTATCATCTTGTTGTAAATTGGACGTAAGTCCGTTAATGAATACTAAATAAATTAATCGTCCGCATAAATATCGGTCAGTAGCTGAGCGGTCATCGCGTTTAAGTCCCACCCGGGCGTCGCGTATTCGATTCCTCGGCTGGCAAAGTCCTTCATCACGACACACGCCACATTTTCCGCTTAGTGTGGTAGTAGTAGGAGATTTTCAAACATTGATGGGTTATTCGTAACCCGGGAATGTTTGTCTTTCTTTAAAAAAAATAGTGTTCGCGCCAATTATAGATGACAATGCGGCAAATTGTTTTGCATTTTGATTGGGAATATATATTTATTCTATGTTAATGAATTGTTCCTTTCCCCTCTTCCCACTTGTCCCCACAGCACTTCAGTGTTCGTAAATAACCGGCGCCCGTGACAACGATCTCCCCGTGAATTTATAAATATTAACACGTATCGCAAGATTTATTTGGACATTCCTAGTGAAATCATTAAAAAAATATAGTGAACCATACGCAGAGAAGTCATCTCACCTTTCAGTGTAAAAAATTGCAGAGAATTCATCCCACCTTTACTTGTCGTGAGTACCTGTCTTACAAATGCAGTTTATTGTCATTGTAAAAACAAAGAACTCATTTTGTCGTAGAATGTAAAAACCACCAGTCGAAACATAATGAATTGCGTAAACCAGTGTCTGGTAATCTTTTCTGTCGGATGTCAGACCCATGGATTTAAAGAAAGATTTTCTAGATTATTTTAACATTTCTGTGCTCCAATGGACCTGCTCCAAGAACTCCAAGAACTCGAATACTTTTAAAAGGAAACACATCTCGGAGGCCTCTGGCAAAATGCAGAACTTACACATCTCTAGTCATTCTACCCATCTCTAGTATTTCACAGTAAACAAATTTCACGCCCCACATGCATGCTTTATTTCTAATAACTCTACACCCTGAGTAAAATTATTTCCCTCGGGGCCAATTTCATCTTTGGGGTTGCTACGTGGAGGGTCTTCTATAGAAAAGGTAGGAGAGGATGTTCTGGGAAGGAAAACGGTATGAGGTGTCGGTAGGAATCTGAGAGTCAGGGGGTCCGAAGTGACGGACGTATGAATCCATCCCTCCCACTGCGGTGCAAAGCGATGGGTCGAGAGAATCCTGCATGAGAGGCCAAACGATCTCACTCAACCAGTCTATCCCGATCTGGCCTGCCACATAGACAGCCGCCAAGACTAGACAAACCTCACCCTATGAACCCTAGTCTGGTAGTAGAAAAACACAAAAAAAAAACTGTCAAACTAGTTTACTGAACAGAAAAAAAAGTTCTGTCATCGCCAATCCAAATGGGTACGCTAATCGTGGAAATGGAAGCTTGTCTACTGCCACCTCGTTACGACCAAACGGTCTATCAAAACGGCGCGGCGCGGTGAAGCCAATTAAAGTTGTACATTGTAGGTAGAAACAATGGCGGGGCGCCACAATGTGTCGATACGATTTGCAGTTATGCTGTTGGCGACACGCGTTGTGTTTCTAATGTCTATGAATGCGACCGAGACATAAACTGTTTTTATTTTTTTAAACGCGACATCCAATACACAAATTTATGAACTAATAACAAAAGTACAATTTTCCACAAATAACGTAGTATTTCGGAGCACCCAGTCCGTGTCGGTACACTCACAGACTCACACCGTTGCGGAACCTACCTAACAAGTGTTTCTCATTTTTCCCGCCGGCCATAAAACGCCTCGTTAGCCGGCGATTAGGTTTTGGCGCGAAATGTGGAAATGAAAAAGCGCGCGGAAATAAAAGTAGGTACCCACTAACCACCTACGCGGTGCCATTCCCGGCGGGGCTGCAATTATTTTACTTTATTTTTAATGGGCCGTGATTAAGGATAGGCACTTAATTCGAAATAATGAGACCTTTTTGAGTGATCCGCGGTTATTTTGAATTCTGCGTCAATTTACAATTATTATTTTTATTTTTTGTAAAATATTTGGTAAGCAGAGGCAGTCGGTAAATACACTTTCTACTATTCGTTCTATATATATCGTTCGACTTTCATTAAACATCTGTGTTTCCTCCCCGCTACAATAGAGGTCTCCTACCTATACTCATTGATTTCCTCAAAATAACTGCCCACTCAGCATCCCCAAAGATGTCATTGGCTCTGAGGTAAATTATTCCCTTGAGGGTGCGAGGGTAAAACGCACTAACTTTCAATTTCGAAGGCGGGTGTGGGTATCGACGCCCCGGAAACAATTTATAGGAAAACTAACACCTCTGCCGAAGGTCACCCGAAGTGCTTCGCTACGTTTGGTGCCCGGGTTCATGAAGTGAGGTTTGTCTGAGTCTTGGCAGCGAATGTGTCTGCCCACCCACTGCCTGGCGGGCCGGATCGGGAGAGACTGCTTGAACTTTGAACCTTTCAGCTTCGATAAGAAAATATTTGGATCACAAAACACGCCCACAAGGCACTTCTCGAGTTATTCTTTATTCTATGTACGAGTATAAGCTTTGCGAAAATGATAATGAAGGTTCGTTACGGCTGCGTTCCCAAATCAGAACTTGATTGGCTTGTGACATGTTTAGTGACTAGATCTGAATAAACAAGTACTATCCAACTTTCCTCCCCTTCTTCTTCCCATCAGCCTCACAACATTCCCCAATCGGAATTTTGTACATGCATAATATTAATGTGAATATTATTTATTTTATGAATTATATGAATAAAAAAAAACATTATTTATCAGAAAAAGTACCACTTTTATGTGTGATGTCAAACAACAGCGTGGTTATTATTCTATGAGGACTTACCATAGTTATTTATGTATAACTAGCGAGTCCCCGGCATGCGTTGCAATGCACTTTAAAGAAATTGTTTCTCCCTGCGTGTCCTTTCCTATTCATCCCATTCCCCGTCCCTTTCCTTTTCCGCGTCCCCTTCCCCCCCACGCGTTAACTGATAAACTGTTCAGAAGCTTATAGATATGACGTAATGCGACGTCCCGATAAATTAATATAAAATAACGTCCAATTACAAAACCTCGTGGGCACGTCGGTAGCCGGTTAGTGGTAGAATTAATAATTACGTCTGGTTCCCACTCAAGCATGGGTTCAATTTCTGTGCTGGCTAAGTCGTCCATTATTGCACAAGCAACATCATCCACTTTCAATGATGAGAGTATAATATTTTCAAATATGGCCAGGATATATTACAGTTATACAGTATAATGTTATTTTTGTCAACAATGAGCATACTGCCCAGCTGTAATAATTATTAATTAGTAATGTTTAAATAACTGTACTCAGTGCTTCTTTTGTAGGTTTATTATTATATTTCTTTTAAGTTTAGGTATATGTATGTTTCTTTTTTTTTTAAATTACTTTATTGTAAAACTGCATATCTCGATACAGGAATACCCTAGTGAGATGTGCAGCTTATGTTTTCATGTATTTCTTATTTTTTTCAATAAATAAATATATGCGTAACCCAGGAATGTTTGTATTTCTTTACAGAAAATTAATACAACCTGTTAATGAAATGTCAATAATTGTTATTTTGAACAGTACTCGGAGCAACTTAGACTCCTGGGACGCAACAAACTCTGAAAGTTTGTCGTGTAAAATAATAAATAGTCTAAACAGCCGTGAAGAACTCTTTCCGAAATTGAATTAAGTTGTGAATTTATTTCCAATGTTCTTAGGCAGGACCTCGCCTTCCCTCCACGCGGCATATTTCCCAGGAGTCGAGAGTTTTTCAGTTTGTTCCTCCTAAAACATTGTAATCACGTTAATGTTGGAAAAGCAGGGCTTTCTAATGTATGGGACATTGTTGTAATGTTTTATTCACATATATATATATTTTACTTTTCCTTATTCGTTCAATAATTGTAAATCATTTTCATTGCTTTCCTAAGACCAAACTAGGAAGATTTATAAATAAAGTCTGTGCTCATTTTTTAATTTATTTTTATTTTGCAGTGAATGAGTTTCGTTGGCGGTTATGGGTACCGCCGCTCCGTAATAATTTATCTGCCGTACCCCACGTCGTTCGTTACGTTCGGGGACTTAATCTTTACAAAGTATAAAATGAAGTCGCTCCCGCTGTCTGTGCGCTTAGATCTTTTAAACGAAACGGATTTTCATGCGGTTTTCACCAATAGTTAGAGTGATTCATGAGGAAGGTTTTTACGTATATAATTTGTCAAGGTTTTGTGTAAATTGGTTGAAATATATAAATAAAGGGAACGGGCTAGCAAGGGGGCGGCGTGGATTTGATTTAATAGATGACGTTGGTTATAAAGGTTGGGTAATGGCGTGGCGTTGTTTTTCGTTAGCCACAGCAACTTGTGGCCGGGTCTGCTAATAATATAATAAAACAAATATGAAACTAATTTCCACTTTAATTTATTTTACTTAAATCAGTTTCAGCATGTTAAAGCCATCTCCAGACTTTTTACTTTATAACATTTGATGAAAATTACAATGGATATGTACGGAACTTTAGCAAATTATACTAATTTCTTATTCATTACAAAGTTAGGGTCTATTTTTTTTAGTTAGGCGGATAATTTCTAATGATTCTAACCTATCTAGTTTATGGCTTTATTACAAGTATGGAAAACCTTAACATCTCTGTCCTTGTCAAACAAGTGTTTGTTTTCTAATAGGTGTGACTCTACATTCGACAATTCACCTTAGATATTCACCCAATTTAAAAAATGTTCTTTAATGCGGGTTTTGAATGATCCAACAGTTTGACCTATGTAATACGACGGGCAATTAGAGCAATTCACTTGGTAATTCTCCAAAATAATTAGAAATTCGGCAGTCAAAGACGACTCAGTAACAAATTTAAGAAAACCCATATAATTGAATAAAATCCTTAAAGACCACCCCTCTCTCCCTCCCCCATATGTTATGTAAATTAAATTGGAAATAAGGTTCATATTTGTTTTATTATATTAGTAAATAATTAGTGTCAAAATAATACTGCTATTCTGGAATCTCAGTTTTGGGAGCTGTGTTTTGGGAATTGACTGTTTTATAATGTCCAGAGCCTTTAGGAATGTGTAACTACCTTAGTATGCTACAAGGCTGACAAACTTTCCGAAAGGGTCCTTTATTAACATTAAACGGTTTACAGCGGTCTGAATTTCCGGCCTAATGTAGATAAATATATTTTTATAGAAGACCCAAAACACTGCAAGCGCATATACATATTTTTATTGGTAGGTACCTACGGAAAATCTACGCTAGGAATACAGAGGATAAGGTGTTGTGGATTCTCTTGGCGTCACCCTGGTGAAATAGTAACTAATCCAAGAATCGATTGAAATGTCTTTAGCCATGTTTGGTGACCAGACTTGAATAACCAGATACTTACCAAACTTCATTTTTTTCATCTCCTTCTCTTATTCATTCCTTCAGCATCACAACATACCCCAATAATTGTGAACGCCATAGTCCCACTGGCTCCGGACAGTCGGGAGCAGTTGAGAGTTTTTTCATGTTATTCACAATAAAAAATCACGTTACAGATTGGAAGATACTGTGAGTATCGCCCTGATAAGAGAATATCGTTCAGAATCTAAACATTTGGGTCTTAATTCAGTACAGCGGTGTTTGTTGATCAAATGAGTAGAGACGTAGGTATTTCAAAAACTTCCAAAGATTTGGTCACCAAACACGGCTAAAGCCATTTTTTTATTTTTAAATTAGCTCCACATAGGAGGCTCCGAGGAAAATAATTTCCCTCAGGGCCTTATATCATCTGAGATGCTGTAAGGAGAGTCTTTTTGAGGAGAGGAAGGAATGAACATTGGTCTTGAAGAGACCCATGTTGTAGGAAGGAGGAAACACAGACAACGTCAAATCGTTCCACAGCCGAGCTGTTTAACTCAAGATCGAGTCAAAGAAGCGATCCGTTCTCATGTGACAAATATCAACCATATACATAAGTTGGGCGCGCATTTGGCGTGTTTCCCTACTACGTACCGATGCCGAAGGGATCAATGACGCTAGTTCCTCGGAGCGTCTTCCATTGAAATACCGGTAGAACAAGGATAGCATTCTACTTACACCAGGTCGATACTGAGATTATCTTCCACTTTGGAACGTTCCGCAAATAGTCCGTATATTAGGTATTTTAAATGATTATTTGTGAAATAACACAAATCAATCATATAAAATTTATTTGCGCACGCCGGGGGTTGAAACCGCGTCCTCTGGATCGCTAGTCGAGAGACTTACCGCATCTATCTACATGACACCCTGTATATGAATAATAAATTTATCATCGTATAGGTATAGTTTTAAAAAAAGCTTTTTCGATCCTTCCATAGATGTCCCCGCGTTCCCGTTCCAAATTTAATCATTTAAATGGAGACGTCCCATTGGTCCTCGTATCTCATATTCAAAAAACCTTCCGACTTCCATATTTGAATTCAAAACATTTCCGTGGGATTTATATACCCTCGGATTTGGGCAATTTACCCAAAGTGTAAAAAAAATACAAAATATGCCGACGTTTTGGAAAATGATAAGTAAAATGGGAATTGCAAAATTTTATTCATTTTCGTGATGGTATTTAGAATACGTAGGTACGTTTGACAACAGAAACAGATACTACATATAACGGCTTTTCTACGTATTGTTCAAAGTCAACAGCCATTTTGTAAGCATTCGTTCGTTAGTTATGCTACAAGATCGAATTGGAAAATTTACGCTTGCATTATGCATACAGAACAATGAAAAAATCTGATTTATGCGCATACATTTAAGCCAGAAATGGTTCTTGTTACTATATTTTGGATAAAATTGATTTTAAAACTTTTAAAAAATCGAAATTCGTTCTTGAAGACGTAAATGGTCATTATTTTCTTAACTTCAACAGGAAAATGATCTTCCTCAGGGCGTACGTCATATTTGAAGATGCTTTGTGGAGGATATTTTTGAGGACAGGAAGTGGTGAACAACTGAAAATGTGTCTTGATTCTTGAGGTGGGAGGAAACTTCGCGGGTATAGCTACCGCCGCCCCGGGAACCATTTATTGGATAACCGACCCCTCTGCCACAGGTCAAGTGGTTCGCTA
Source organism: Limnephilus lunatus (assembly GCA_917563855.2). Lineage (NCBI taxonomy): Eukaryota > Metazoa > Arthropoda > Insecta > Trichoptera > Limnephilidae > Limnephilus > Limnephilus lunatus. The sequence goes on from OU830596.1 coordinate 10,639,989, forward strand.
CGTTTGGTGACTTAGCAGGAGGACTAGGGTTCATGGGGTGATATTTGTCTGCCCACCCACTGCGAAGCAGGCCGGATCGGGAGAGACTGGTTGAGGGAGACCTTGTGACCTCTTTTGTAACATCGCCTTCGCAGTGGGAGGGATGGATTCATACGTCCGACACTCCTGGGCCCACTGACCCCCAGATTCCTATCCACACCTCGTACCTTATCCTTCCCATAACTTCCTCTTCTTCCTTTCCTTTAAAACACCCTCCACACAGCATCCCAAAGATGACACAGAGGCCGGCAACAGTTGCCGAACTGTTGAACTAAAGAACGAGTCGTAAAAGCGATCCGTTCTCGTATGGCAAATTTAATGTCAACCGTGCACATATTTTGGGCGCGCGTTTGGTGTATTTCCCGACTGTTCATCAGTGCCGAAGGGATCAATGAAGCTAGTTCCTCGAAGCATCTTCCATTGCATTACCGGTAGAATAAAGACAGCATCCAGCTAACGCCTGCCTAACGATTGCAATCCGCCTGTTAAGATAGGAGAATATATCAAACGGACCGCCCGTTTCTGTACAGAGTCAGGGGTTTTTTCAGGTATTTTGGGGCTTTAGACCAGAGCTGGCTGCCAAATTCAACATTGAGACGCACTTGCTATTTATACGGGATAAACAGTTATCTGCAGTATCTGCGGGCCAGTATCTGCAGTATCTGTACAGTACGCCCAACTTCTGAGAGGCTAACTTTTTTTTTTTTTTTAAATTTTATTCCAGTTAGAAGAAAATTACATTTTCACCCATTTAACTAGAAATAATTATTAATACATTTCATTATTTTCTTTATCAAAAATAAATATTAATAATTTTTTTTTAAATTTACCCAACTTATTTTCGTTTTTAATGTCATTTGGGAGGCAATTATATAAGTTGCCCCCTTCGTAACCAATGGATTGTTTACCATAGTTAGTGTGGATGGTGTTTAAATGTATGTTATCATGTTGTCGTGTAAAGTGTTTATGTACTTGAGACGTTTTAATGAATTCTGTGTTTGTGTGTACGAGATTATTTTGTATTTTGTATATAAGGAGACATGTATTGTATTCATATAGTTTTCTTAATGATAATAGTTTTGTTTCCATATATAATTTTTTGTGGATGTTAATGTTGTTTTTTTTTTAAACTTAACTCTGGCTTCGATGGAGCCCGCGTACCTGAGCTGGTAAAATTATTTTTATAAAAAAAATTATTAAAAAATGCTCATAATTTTGAAATAAAACATGGACTTAAAATATTACATAAGTGTTATCAGACATCACAGATAAATAATTTAGAGATTTTAGAAATTAGAAAAAATGTAAATAATAAAGCTTAAAGCAGACATAATTAATAAGCGGCAAATTTTTATAAACCCTCTTTTGAACCTTTTCCCACTTAACCGGTCTTTCCCTGCTAATGACTTCGATATCTTCCCCCATTCTTACCCCTTCCCCTTCCTTCTACCCTTTCCTCCCATATGTGATCTATGTTTAATTTTTAAGTTTAGTATACATTTGATCCTGATGATGTGAACATCGTTCATGAAACATGTTGATTGTATATAAATAAAAGTGATGTAAACAAAGTTATTGGTCTTTTCATTAAAATAAATAATGCCATCACAAAGTGAAACCTATCACAAGAAGTTTTCTTCGAAAAAAAAGCAAATTATATCAAAATTCCCACGATAGAAAAAAATAGCAAAGTATGCTCCGAAAATTATTATAAACACGTTTGTTTCAGTTATTTTACAAGTTTTATGTATGAAAAAATTCACCGTGCTTCTTTAAATTTAATTGCTGTTTAAGACAGCCCCCAAGATATTTTTGCTCTATTTTAAACAGTTGTGTTTTATTAAACATTTTCACAATTTTTGCTTCAATTTAATCGTTTTAAATATTAGCGCGCTCTCCAACGTTCGTAATTACATATTTCTCCATCTTCTTATTTTTGAGCGGGGATAAGGCGCCTTAAATATTAAAGTGATAAACAATCATTCACCCGACATTAATGATGGTTTATCAGTTGCGTAAAATTTAAAACACGCTTATTAGTAAGACCCAAGATGTTTTAACCATTTTGGCCCTCCAAGGCCACTAGCCAACTCTTGTAATTTTAAAATTATGACGAAAGCCACTTTAAAATAAACGAAACCAATATAATCGGCAACACAGCACGCAATGCAACAAAGGTTGTAACAATTTTCTCTAGTGTGCACGCCCGTACTTGTTGTTGCAAACTTTGCGATTTCATGTTGTGTTGCTAATGTACGTGGCTTAAGCACGTTAACCACATCGCACCAATATAGAAAATGTATCTCCGCCACCCTAAAACTTTATAGGCAATCACATTTAATTTATTTGAAACTAGCGAGTTCCTGGCATGCGTTGCTTTGTCACTTAATAAAGAAATTGTTTCTCCCTGCGTGTCCATTCCCATTCATCCCGCTCCCCTTCCGTCTCCCCTTCCCCTCACGCGTTCCTTTCCGCCTTCTCCGCCTTCCATCTTCCCACTCTCCTCTTCCGATTCCCCCGCCCCAAGAACCCCCTCCCGAGTTCCCCTCCCCACTCCAGCATTCCATAAATTCAGTCCCATTACATTCAGTTTTCAAACAACTCGTGCGAGACCTATTGCAATTTTTTGTATACAAATTTCATTATGCCAGAGCTCATCCAGCCATACCGCTTTCATCCAGAGCTCACCGCTCACTGCTTTTGTACAAACCTTGTCCTGACAATAACGAACAAAAAAAAGAATTATCCAATTTGGAGCAGTCGTTCGGAAGTTATGCGCGTACATAAATTTCGGCGATTCATTTTTATTTATACATATAGGTAGATTAATAGATATAGATTTCTACATTTCTTTGTGAAACTCCATTTTAAGTTTTGTTCAAACAAAAATTAACTAAACTTCTGAAGGCGAAATACTGTCACGTGTTATTCCTATCATAACTAATTTGAACATAAACAAAAAAACAACCATTTCGATCATCCAATTGATTAGGCAGACATCTCAAAAAAAATTGAAATTTGAGTTGAATATGCAATATTATAAGTAAAGTGTACCCTCTATCTGCTACGATACTCAGATCGCTCGTAAACACCACCAAATCAATTATAAGCAGAAAAAACTTGCATGTTTTCTGAGTCACTAGTAGAATGTTTCAAAATTTCACACTAATGTACCAGACCGTTATGCCTCTCGTATTGTTTTATGGCATATTTAATATGTAAAACACAAACACGTGTAAATAATATTTGATTTCGTGAGCATTCGAATATTACTATCACCATTATATCAAAACTTGGTATTTGGAGATGTCTGACTAATCAACTGGACGAGCCGTATTTATGATGGGTCTATGGACTACATGGGCGCGTATTTACAAAGCCTATACTGTTTCAGTCACGGTGACGACCGTAACAGAGTGTCTTTTGTTGATTAAAAATCGTTTACAAAGCTTTTATCAACCTACAGACAATATTGTGTTATTGATATTGGAAGAAAATAATGTATTTTTATCGAAGGGAACAAATACTTTGTGGTTTGTAAATATAGATATATAATCAAAACAGCACACATCATATAATATGACAACGGTGAAATAATTAATTTAATATACGTGTTTTTTAGCGACATCTTTCGAATAGAAACCAAAACTTTTGAAACCAAAAATATTGTCAAATGTCTCAAAAGGACCATCACGCCGCTAGAGGCCCTCGATGTAGTTTTGTGTGAAAAAAGTACCTATTTCAATTGTACTTAAATGAAAAAACACACTTTTAAAACACCACTTTTTATTTGAATTCATATTTTCGCGAACCATCTACTAGAAACTAACCACTCATTCGATAAAACCTCCGGGACTAAAATATTACATAAAAATGGATTTGGAATTAGGTTAAACAATTTAGAAGCCCTTGAAATCAAAAAAGCTGTCAATAATAAATCAAACATTATTAATAACCAAATCAATGTAACTGATAGTCCCATATTCAATTTATTCCGTTAACCTCTTCTGAAACAGTTCCCTCCCTCCCCCTCCCATTCCACTCATCCTGTAATAATTTTGTCTCCCTCTTAGCTATTTGTACCTCTTACTGGCACCAATAGGGTGTCGCCTGTTCTATTGCTATCTCTTTCACTAATTATTTTAATTTCTTTTATATATGAGTCAGTGTGTAATTATCTTTAGTTGAAATAATAAGCCCTGATGAAGCTTGAGCTGAGCGAAACCTGGTTGGCTGTTAAATATTAATTCAAATAAAAAGTGGTGTTTTACAAAGTGTGTTTTTTCATTTAACAATAATATATGTACATCATGATAGCAAATTCTGCTCTAATGCAATATATAGGTGGTTAGGTTTGCAAAAATAAAAAATAATATATTATATTCGGCAACACGACTGAAATGGTACTGGTACAGGCTTTGTAAACGATTTTGCACACGCAAAACATAATATATTTCATATTCGTTACATCATCTTGATCAAAATGGTACAGGCTTTGTAAATAATTTTGCACCAACAAAAGCTTCTCTATTACAGTCGTCACGGTGACTGAAATGGTATAGGCTTTGTTACTCTACTACAGTCGTCACAGAAATCTCGCTTGGGAGTGTGGATTTTGTGAAATAAAACATTATTTGTCCTGGGTTCGAGTCCCAGATGTGACCGCTAATATTGTCTTCCTAAATAAAGCATTTCGGTTGTGGCGAACAGATTTAAAAACTTCACAATAACATCATGCATAAATATTTAAAAAATAAATAACTATTAGTTCGGCGTTCGTCGATAGATTGATATTAAAAATATGTTTGTTTTTTTTTCTTCACACTGAATGTTAAGTTATAATTTTTAGTTATTTATAAATTTGTATTTTTTCCCCTTTACACACTTTAACTCTCGTTAAGGTAAACATGTCTAGTTTATAATTTAAAATATATATTATCATGTTAATTTAAGTACCTTTATGATTGTAATAAATAAATTTAAATTTACAAAAATTAATAAAAAATATATATATTATTTACCAGCTTTTACCCGTGACTTCGCTCGCGTGGTATCAGGGAGACATTCTGTACAAAGAATTTTCCCATGGGAATCAAATGTTTTTGCCGAATGAAAGTAGCCTATGTCTCTTCCCAGTCTTCCGACTATCCTTATGCAAAAAACCACGTCGATCGAAAAAGGTAAACATACAAAACACATTTCGCATTTATAATATTAGTTAGGATTATGGAAATTAATGAGATTGGTGAAACAATTACATTTTAATATTATAATTGGTGAAACGAATTGCATGATTTTATTTATTTTAAGTGTGAATCGAATGACGTCCGGTACACTGAGTTAACAATTTTATAGTGTAAACTGTAAACAGGTGGTTTTTGCTCATTAACTAATTCACTATTATTATATTTAATGTGAATTCCGCACAAAGGACGACCCCAACTGCTCCCTATTGTCCGGATCCAGTGGGATTATGGAATCCTTAATTGGTGTTTTTCAATATTCAGACCTGGTCACCAAACATAACAAAGCCATTTCATTTAAAATTTTATTTCTGAACTAGCTGGCTCCCGGCATGCGTTGCAATGCCATATTCAAAGAAATAAATTGTTTCTCCCTGCATGTCCTTTCCCGTGCCTCCCCTTTCCCCTCCCGCATCCCCTTCTCCTTCCGCGTTCCCCTTCCACCTTCTCCGCCTATCCTCTCCCCCTCCCGCGTTATTTATATTCAGTCACAGTATATTCAGTTTTCAAACAGCTCGCGTGCCACCTATTACAATTTTTTTATTCAATTTTTAATTTTATTTCAAATATTCATTTTTCTATATTATAAGAACAATCAATCAAATTTGGTACCTAAAGTAGGTACCTACCTAAAATATCTATATTTTAAAAAATCCATAGACAATTTTATGTTTCAACAGCTTCCTGCTAAATTCACATTCATCAAACGCGCGAACTGTCAAACGTGCGAAGTTAAAATAGTCATTAAGTTTTCTGAAATTATCCAATTTTCTCCGCAATTTTCTTTATTTTTCTTTCCGTAAGAACCTTATACAAAGTACCTATTAGAAAACTTTAAAAAAAAAGATGAATGAAATAGGTAAAGTCATTCTGAAGTTATGGCGTGACCAAGGGAAATAGGGATTCATGTTTATATATAGATGAAGATGACTGTCTTTCAGGAAATTACTAGAATATTAACCATTCTGGCATCAACATCGAAAACAATGAACCTGAACGAAGACTATGAAAGCATTCACGTATATAGATCAATAAAAAAAATAAAAAAATTCATCCAGCAATGAACGTATATTATCTGATATTACTATTGATAGCAATGAAGGTACCTATTACTATCGTTCTTCTGATAATTGCAGAAATTAAAAGTTGAAAACCTTCCCTGGATAGAATCGCTGGGTATAATGCTCCAGGCGCCATTGGAATCCATCATAAATACCCTCGCGGAGCCGCTAATATAATAGAACAGTCAAAAAATTTGGCAAAATACCAAAGTGGAATTCACTGTTATGGGAGAAGTGCTGCTTTGCTATTATGCATTTTAAATTACGACATCATAATATTTTATGAGGCGGTCGATAGCGCAACGGTACGAGCATTCATGAGACAGTTGGCAGTTGGTTCCTTCCGACTTGCATACAGATGTACAAACAATTTAGAATAATTTTACAGTAGTTTCATTGACGTGAGAACCGATTGAGGGACCCATCATGAAATTGTAAGTGCATTCGACTGTGGTTATCTACGCAAAATAATTTAGTTCGTTAGTTCCTCTTTTGACTGCTATTCGCCTACCCGAAGATAAATTTATCATTTCGTTGGAAAACATCGGAGAATTGTTTTTCAATTTAGAAAATTTTATTAAACTTGACTAAACTTATAAGCAAACGGAACCATGAAAAAATCTGCATTTCGTAAACGTATCTAATAACACATATTTTCAAGTTCAATTTTCAAATTTCAAGAATCGTAATTAGGTATTACCGTATAATAATATAATCAATGTTTAATGCAGTATGTGGGGAGGATAGTGTAGTCCGACACATTCCACAAGGGTATAATAATATATACACAAAATATTTTAAGGAAAAAAAAAGAAAAGCAGGTGGATATGATTGTACATGAAAAAAGATAATAAGATAATCATAGCAGTAAAAAAAAAACTAGTGTGCTTTAGAAAACACGACTGAAGTAAAACTTCACTAACTTATAAAATAACATATGACATTGGAGTGACATATGACCATGCGGTGATCTATGATCCTGGGTGACATACGACCTTGGGGTGAATTACGACCGTGGGATAACCTACGACCTTAGGGTGACCTACGACATTGGAGTTACCTACGACCTTGGGGTGACCTACGACCTTGGGATAACCTACGACCTTAGGGTGACCTACGACCTTGGGGTGACCTACGACCATGTTAATATGTACGCCTTACCTTAGTTGTGCAGTATGCGCGCCTCGCCCGATCACCGTTCGCATCCATCATTATTTGCATCGATTACCGTTCGCATCACACTTTTTGTAACACATCACACTTTTCGTAACGCATTCACCAGCTTACCCCCGAGTAAGTCGAGCGTGCGTAAAGAAGTTTTACTTCAAAAAAATAAAATAGGAAAATAATAATAGTCTTTTAGGATTCTGTGAGCACATTAGGAGCCAATATTTTTCTCCAGTGTACATCGATGCTGGATGATGGACTGAGGTGGGCTTCAATAACGAGGATATTTATTAGGTAAGTATTTAAATACCTGCCAACAAAATTATAAACAATGTATTTTAGGTAACATTTGTTTAAATTTCAAATATGAATTATATAATTTGTCCAAAGAAACGCCAATATCCCTATGAAAATTATTTTTTTCAAACTTTCTTCAGGCATGTAGATACCATAATAGTAGCAGGCACACTTCTCTTTTTCATATAGAATCCAATAACACCAATGCAGAAAGTAACTCACCAATTACTCGCGCAATAACAACTTATACCCACTACGAAAAATAACTACAATTAGACATTTTTCATGATTCCATGCAAACATACAAAACCAATTTATTAAATTTCTTGGCGAGACATAAATTGTTTTAAAACTACTTACACTTAACTTTTCATTAAACTTTAATCAGTCAATTTCAATTAGTGATCATATTATCTTGATTTTAAAATGTCGTTTTATCTCCCCCCCCCCCCCCCCCCTTTTCTTTCATTTTATTGTTATTATTCATTCATTCACTAATTAAGTTTTAAGACCCGTTCATTTCTCAGGCATATGGTCTTACGTAGGTACATAATCATGTAATAATTTAATTTAACATACCTTATAACTTGTATTTAATATACTGTGTACGTCTTAATAAACAGATAAACAAATAAACAAATTATACTGAAAAAATATCCAAAAAGAGAGTAAAAATAAACATAACGATTTCACATTGAAAAAATAATCTTTAGTGAACCTTTCAAACGGCCACCATCATCTTGATACGGTAACGGAATGTACACACAATTTTTCAGATAGTTACGAAATGCAAACGGTCGAGTTAAAACATAACTTCGCTAAGCTGCGCTCAGTCAATAATACACATCAAATAATCAAAATTTAAATTAGGTTCTTAGGCCAAACGGAATAATAATAATTATTATTACCGTAACACGGCATAATACCCCAAAAACAAATAACGAAAAAGGAATAATTATTATTTATCGAAATCTGTAGCTAATGGCATTTTTTGTGAGTTCATTTTACTTATTAAAAAAAAATCTTACACAATCTACTTTAATAACATGACGAAAAAAAAAACATCCTTATAAAAGCGTTTTCTTGGGTAGAAATTTTAGCTTATATACTACAATTTTTTTGTTTCATCAACATTAATCTATAATTTACCTATCAATTTTTCTTCTTCTTCTTCTTTTTGTGCCCTATTAGGTCCCCACAACGTTGGCGATCACTCTTGAAAATGTCTCTCTGTCTTGCGCTGCCCGGAATAGCTCCTCCACACTTCTAATGCCCGTCCACTCTCGTACATTTAGCAGCCAAGACATTTGTCTCCTACCAGGCCCTCGGCGCCCCTCTATCTTGCCTTTCAATATTAAATGGAGCAAGTGATACTTCTCCCCTCAAAGTATATGACCCAGATGAAATTTTCTTGATTTTTATAAATGTAAGCAGTTCTCTATCTGCTCTAGACCGCCTGAGAATTTCTGTGTTAGTGATCATGTCGGTCCATGGGACCTTCAGCATTCTCCGGTGAAGCCACATTTCAAAACCAGTGCATGGTATTTATTTTCAAGATCCATGATTCACATCCATACAGCAAGACCGACCATACATAACATTTTAGCATTCTCTGCCTTAGTTTTAAGCTGAGATTGTCATTGCAGAAGAGGGATTTCATTTTACTGAACGCAGTTCTTGCTGCTTCAATTCTGCACCTAAATTCTATATGTGGGTCAAGAGTCTCCGTGAGAATACTGCCGAGGTATCTAAATCTCTCCACCTTTTTTAATTTTTTTTTTTCAATATATATATCGTCATATTTACACAGTAAGTCGAGCAAAATATATTTTTTAAATAATTATCACTGACTCACAAATAATCGCCAAACTTGCCTCTAAAATCGTAAAAAAATGTATTCAAATGGCCTTACTTAAAAAAAAAATTAAACACAAATAAATAAAGTAACACACATCTACATCAGATACTTTTTTTTATTTTAATTTTATTTGTTTATTAAAACATACACAGTACATTATAATACAAGTTACAAAGCATTAAATTTTTACATGGTTAAAAACTTACCTATTACGTAAGTCCATAGAATGTCATTTGGTAGTTTCGTCTGACATGTGAACGTGTTTTAAAACTTAATTAGTGAGCTTAATTAAGGTTTAGTGAAAGGTTAAGTGTAAGTAGTTTTAAAATTTATAAAATGTATTTATATCACGCCAAGAAATTTAAAAAAAATAGTTTTGTATGTTTGCAAGGAATCATGGAAAATTTCTAAGTGTAGTTATTTTTCGTTGTCGGTATCTTGTTAAGTGTAGTAATCTTTTGATTAGAAGAAAAAAAATTTCAGTTTGGTTGGGTATTTTGGCCTCAAATTCAAATTTAAATTTTGTGTGAAAAAGAAAGCGCAACCGTTCCCCTTTACATCCTTCAACATATTCACAACTAATCAAACTCACTCTGTGAGCACCATTCAATATTTTCCATCAACTTCTAATCACCCTTAACATCTTCGTAAACATTTCACGGCAAATTTTCGAGTCCATATTTGCGAGAATTTAACAAAATCGCAAACAGAGAAGAGTTGCGACAAACTGCGAACTCAACTTTCAAAGTTTCCTTCTTATTTTTCATTTTCGCTCAAAATATTAATGGCATTTTGAAGTAAGCATATACCCCACAGCGCCCTCCGCCCTCGCCGACTGAGAGCTTTTCAGGGTGGAATATAACCTCCCTCGAGAGGTGCTGCTACTCTACTGCCATCTACGTAGCTTGTTGTGAAGTTATATTGAAAAGGTATAAACAATAAAATGAATTCTCTTCATTAAAATTCCCGAGCGGGGTTTTGCAATGGGAGAGCGAATTCAGTAACGATGGAAATGCGATATTTTATGTATTATGATGTAAAGATGTTTTATTTTATTACCTGCTTGATTGCTGAGCTGATTTAACATTTATAATACACAGAAATTTAAATAATAAAATCGACTGTAACGAATTTCTTTCCCTAATTAATTTTAACATACTTCATACAGCTCTATTCCACAAGCTTAATTACAAAACAAATGCAGCAACTAATTCCGCCAATTTTCTCCGATTCACTGCCCAAATTTAAAAAAAAACATCATGCCAATAATATAAACTGTTCATTGCGCATACATATACTTTCACAGATCACCCTTCGCATACCTACAAACATAATCATACATAAACACATACCTACCAACTACGCACATCACCCGGTTATTACTAAATATGCATACCGCAAATAAGGCACTACAAAGAAATATACCATGAAATATTACTTAATATCTGTAAATTGGAATGGACAAACATGAACCCATGAACCCGGGCACCCATGTTAAGTCACCAAAGGGGTTGTCACGTGAGGCTCTAAAGGGGGGGGGAGGGGTCGAAAAAAAAATCACGAAATATCACAAGGGGCTAGAGGGGGGGGGGGGGGGTATAATGAGATATCACGTGTATTTATTTTTCGTTGAACGCACGATTTCTAAACCACATGAGGGTCAATAACGACCTGCATCCTAAATGTCTCTCTGGAAATTTTTATCATGATGCATAATTTTCCAAAATTTAATCAGATTATACCTGTATTTAAAGATAATACATTTGGGGTGGCAGAGGTGTTGGTTATCCAATAAATGGTTCCAATTGTGGTATGGTATATGGTATCCAATTTAATTGTTGATCTTAAAAAAACCAAAACTATTTTCAATGAACTTTTTTAATTTTACTGAAATTGTCTCTTCTAAAGTATATTGAAACATGCTGAAAGCAAGTGATGCATCTGTGTAAATACTGTGCCTAACATTCGCTACGATATCTACAAGAATCATGAATACACCCTATAAATTAAGGGTAGGTACTCACCTTCTTTCAATGAGGTCGAACAGGACCCTCCACAAAATTTAAATGGACATTATTATCAAATAAGATATTCAGAACTCGTAAACCTGTCGTTCGAAGTGGTTCTTTCAGATGGCTCTCCGAGTTCAGTGTTCGCTTTCTGCTCATTATTTGCAGCTTGAGCGTGATGTCACATTACTTGTGTGATAATGTAATAATTGTTAGACAGTCTCGACAACCACAACACGGGCATGTGCCTAGCATGGTGGTCGAAAAATCCCCGATCTATGAAATAAATAAAAATTTCAATGAATAAAGAAAACTTAAAAAAAAAAAAAAAAAAAGAAGTGTACCAACAAAATTACCAGAATTTTGGCACGTCTGCACATTGACAAGACTTATTGTCTACTATCGACAGTGAACCGTGTAACTGTACCATTAATACTATAATCTACTCAAATCTACTGAAAGCTGTCAATATTTCTGTATTTTCATTTATTCCGACATAATATGGGAAATTCACTGTCTGGGTTTTTTTCTTCTTTTCTCTCTCTACACAGGAGAACTTTTTGAATTTGCTTTGTGGAAGACCTAAATACGTGATGGCTCTAATCTTAGTCTTTAAATATACAAATACAAATTTAAAACAAGTGCTTTATCATAGTACCACAGAAAAAATAATTTATTATGGAGAAATTTAAAGCTCCTTAAAATATCTTTTTCTGAATGTTCACAATATTCGGTATAAATGCAAATGCAGTCTCAATTTTCAATGCAACCGCAAATTGCAAATTTCCAGCAGCCCTTTTGCTTATGACGGCGGTCTAGGTGTAGGAAGCCTGGTTAATCAAGGCAATATTCCAAAAGGCAACTGAAAATTTACGAAAGTCACATTCTAATAAACTTTTTATTATAATAGGTGAAAGATTTCGTTTGTCAGAATGTGACCTTTGCAAATCCCCAGCTTTCTTTTTACTTATAACAGTAGTGTATTTGTAAAAGCCTTGTTCATCAAGGCAATTGGAGTGAGTGTCACATTCTCCGGAAATGCGGCAATGCATCAAGAAAAAACGTGAACAAAACTTTCATGGTTTACCGAATTTCGGTTCCACGCCAACATACAATGAATGCAACAACGCTAGTGCACGCCAACATGCAATAGAGTCTCAATGCAAACTTCCAGCAGCCCTTTTGCTTATGACGGCGGTCTAGGTGTAGAAGCCTAGTTAATCAAGGCAATGGAGTATGGAATGGCAATATTCCTGAATGCACTGCCGTCATAAGCAAAAAGGCAACTGAAAATTTACAAAAGTCACATTCTAATAAACTTTTTATTATAATCGGTGAAAGATTTTGTATGTTAGAATGTGACCTTTGCAAATTGCCAGCTTTCTTTTTACTTATAACGGTAGTGTGTTTGTAGAAGCCTGGTTCATCAAGACAATTGAAGTGAGTGCCACATTCTCCAAACAAATAAAACTTTACATGGTTTACCGAATTTCGCATCACCACTGACTGATACACGTTGTTGTCAATTCAGCTATTTTAGAGCTAGATTTAGCTCCAAAATGAAGCCGCCAGCTTAAACGCCAGGCCAACAAATTTAAGAGAGAGAGAGAGAGAGAATTTTCGGTCCCTACTTAGCTAATTTTTAGCTACTTTTCGGGTGACGTCTGCCTTCATTTTCAATATCGAGTTGGCAATGCAAGGTACAAACCACTTTATTAAAAGTAGGAAATAACTCTCAAATGCTATACAGCTTTATTTTTTAACTTCTACACCAATTCGGTACATTTCAAGAATCAGGACTTAAGTTGATTCGTTATAGTTTGCACATCCAAAGTTTAAACTCAAACTTTATTTCTGACCATACAAAGGCCGTGCCTTTAACAAACGGTTATATTCAACCCGCGTCGAACAAAAATAATAATTGCAGAGTTATTGTTTAGTATTGCGGAATTTTTAATTTCGCAAAAGTTTCGTCCGCCATTTTGGTTCCGGGTTTCCCGCGCAGGCGCCTAACGAACTTCCCGTTTCCGCCGGAAATGAAACTCTTCGGCCGCAGTCATGCATATTCATGTGTTGAGGAGCAAATGGTTGCCACGGACTAGGAGTTTATAGTTCACTGGAGATGCCGCTAAAAAAATGTCGCGGTGGAACTATGAATAATATTTTTTATTTATTTAAAGTTTTTTTTTTAACATTACAAAGTCACACAATAATTTATTGTTATTCTACTACTCCATAAGTTGAGCTCTAGGAGCTCGTGTTTATGGGAGGAGTATTTACATGCAAAAAAAATAATGTTCTAATGAAATGCGCAAACATAGTCAAAGAACTTATGAAATAAATACAAAAATTATTTGACATGGGTCGTAAGTACACAATTGGGTATTTCCACGTTTTTTTATTGCTTAAAAAAATTAAACAAAAAATTACGATGATTAAAGCATTTATATTTAATTTTTATGTTGACGAATAAATTTTCTACGGCGAGTTAAAATTTCCCATTTTTGAATTACCGCTACAACGATATTTTGGGGCGTGGCTATCGTGTGACGTCATGAGTGCGGACGCTCAATGACAGTGTTTATTTATGCTGGTTCAACTAAGTTACGCTTTTGACTTTTGACGTCGCAAACCCATTTGCCGGCCACGGGCCGTTGTGATTTTGTCAGTTTTAGAGCGTTTTTAAAATCAATAATATTGAATGAAAACATGAAAAACAAACATTTTTAGTTGGATAATTAAAATCAGAAAAATGATCTTTTTATATTCCGTCCAAACTCAACAGAATCCTTCGTTTGTTGAAATACCCCATTTAGAAAAAAATAATAATAGAAGGACAATTACAATAATTTTATTTTTAATATTAAATATTACAGTTTAAGTAAGGTAAATTAAATTAATGGTACAATACATCATTATGCAATTTCAGGGACTTAATTAGCTTTTTGAATTGTTCATTTCAGTGTTTCGGTTATACTAGGTTTGTTTTTGGACAAAAATATATTGTACCATCTAACACCTAAATACAAATAGTGGTGTTAAGCCGTGGTCGTTCTAGGCATAGGGATGGCTATTAAGCCATTAGTTTTGAATCTATTGCTTATCCTATCTGAGGGGTGAATTTTTGGATAAAATATTCTTTATAAATTTGGTATAAGACGTTTGTTTCTCTTATACAATTCTGTGATGGATGGTTCATTAAATTCCCGAAATATCTCTAGAGCAGGGAAGTCGTATGGTTTCCTAAGGATGATTTTTATAATTATTCTTTGAATTATAATTATAGGCTGTAAGGAAGCCTTAAAGGTCCCTCCCCACCCAATAATGTAGTACTGTAATAAGGACTGAATTAATGCATGATAGACAATTTTGATAGTTTTCTTGTTTAAAATATTTCGTATGTTATAGAAAACATAAATAAGTTTTCTTATTCTTTCCACAGTAAGATTGCTATTCAACTCCAGGTTCATGCTGTGCTTTTTAAAATATTTTTTGCACTTTTTAAATCATTTTGCTTTTAGGCTCCAGTCCCAAGTCGTGAGTTTGACATCCGATATAGCCAAATAACTTCTATTTGAAATAAGCTAAATTTACAGAGTTTTTCGAAATCAAACTCAAGTGTATGTACAAGTTTTCTATAAAAAGTATAGAAATTCTGCTTGGGGTGGGAACATGAGATAGGATGGTGTTTCGAAATCTCATGTAATGACCTTCCTCGTATCTTTAAAGTCAAGTGTGTAAAATTTCACCAATTTCGGAAGAAAACTACAAATTTTGCTAGCTGCATTTAAGCTGCAAAATAAAGCCAAGCCAGCAGGGATACTCTTCTTTATATTATTATATACTGACTTAAATCCCCGGCGTTGCCCTGGCTTTACACAGAGTATTTCGAAATCAGATCTAGGCAGTAATTTTCCTAATATTTTGAACACGTCAAGTGTGCAAAATTTCATCTTGTAAAAAAGTCTAAATCTCACGTAGACAGTGATCTTCCTCCTGTTATGAAGTTTAAGTGTGTAAAATTTCGTCAATCAAGAAATAAAACTTTAGATTTATACTCGTATATACAAAGCCATGCCGCCACAGACACTCTTCTTTATTATAAATTAGATAGGTATTAAAGTTATGGATTATTAGTTGTGGATTTTTATAAAAGTAGACGGGCTTTCAATTTTAGTTGCTCATCTAAAAACTTGACCAACTTTGTTGAAAGAGTGTTCACACTTGTCAAAAAGCTTTCAAATATCATTTAACAGAGAGTTAGTTAATTTTTAAAATATATTTTTTTGTGTTTAATTCGGTTTAATTCGTAGAACTCCATTTTAATTTTTAGAAATTTAATTAAAATTAAATTTGATAATGTTATTATCGAGTTCTGCGAGTGTTTTAGGATGTATTTTAGTTACAGCTGTTTCGACTTGTAAGGTCATTTTTTTATTTTTTTTTATTATTTATTTATTTATATGCATACATATTACAATAAGTTAGAAAATGACTTTGTCTGTCCGTTTATACCCGTTTCAGGACAGCCAAATTGTATATTCAGTTCATAATATTTTTAACATGTGAATGGTCTCTTTCAAGATATCATAGGATATCTTGAAAGAAACCATTTATATACTCAATATATTATGACAAATGATATATGTATAAATACATTTTTTTTATATAAACGTAACTTTTTTATATACGTCACTTTATTTGTTCTATTTTTTTTAAGAGAAAAAAAAAACTAGAACAAATAAAGTTATGATGGAAATAAAAACATATACATGAAATAAAGATATGAGCAAAAAAAATATATAAATTTAAGTACAGTGAGATATGTGTTATCAATAAGTTACGATAAGAAAGAATACAAACATAATATAAAAATATATACAACCAAAATTTAAAGTAAGGTGATCTTAGGTTTGCAAAATTGCAATAATAAATTGCAAAATTGCAATAATATTTTAAAACTGTTTGTTTGTTTGTCAAACTGTTAGTTTGAAAATGACCTTACAAGTCGAAACAGCTGTAACAAAAATACATCCTAAAATACTTGCAGAAGAAGAAAAAGAGTTAGTTGATCAACTAAAATTGTATCGGCTTGAACGGGCCATAATGGTTAATACTGAGAACACAAAATTGCATTCTACAACCTTTTGCAAAGCGACTAAAGTCAAAGGTTTATAACCACTACATTTCGCAGAATGCACAAAAATGGATCGAGAGGAATTCGTTTAAAGTTTAGAGTTTAGAGAAATGAGTTGCAACTTCCGGAGCTACCAGGAATGTGGCACCAATACTAAAAATGGAGTCCCCGGCTTTGTCCGGATTTTACACGGAGTTTTTCGAAATCAGATGTCAACAGTGTTCTTCCTCTTGTTTTTGGAGGTATAATGTGCAAAATTATATCAATCTCGGAATAATCAACAATACAATCAAATTATAACAATCTCGGGAGGGGGGTTAGAGGGACGGGGAAGCGGGGAGAGGGAAGGCGGAGTGGAAACACTAGAGGGGAAGGGGAGACGGAAGGGGAAAGGACACGCAGGGAGAAACAATTTCTTTATTAATAAGCATATCAACGCACGCCGGGAACTCGCTAGTTCTTCTCTGGAGGTCAATGTGTCACTCCTAGACACGTTGACCTCCAAAGATTCCTTCATACCCCTCACACCTTTTCTTTCCAAGAACTTACTCTTATTTCTTTCTCTAAAAAGACCCTCCTTACAGCATCCCCAAAGTTGACATGGCACTGAGAGATTTTTTTCCTCAGGGCCTCCCCTGTGGAGCTTCTGTAAAAAAATACAAGTGTGGTAGAAGTTCAACCTTCAGAAAACTTAAGTACCTAGACAAGAGTAGGGAGGCTAGGCAAGCACCGCACAAAGAGGAGACCGATATACTATCTCATTCTCTCGCAGGCTAAATTTAAAAGTATCTATGTGTTTGTATCTCTTTAGTGTCGCATTTTCGTTTCATCGGGTTTCAAAACACATGATTTTTAAGTTTTTAAATTTTAATTTTGCTAAGCCGCCGCCGCTACTCGATTTTTTACCGATTTCTTACATATCTATCCCTCTTAAATATTTGAAGTGTTTAAGCTCTTAAAAATATCTATAAATTCCCTCGATAGAAAAAAATCACAAAGTATGCTCTGAGAATTATTATTTTCACGTTTGATTCAGATATTTTACAAATTATATGTATGAAAAAATTCAGTGTTTCATTAAATGCTGCTTTAGACAGCACTCAAGAGGTTTTTGCTCTATTTTAAATGAGTCGTGTTTTATTAAACATTTTCACAATTTTCGCTTCAATTTTACCGTTTTAAGTATTAGCGCACTCTCTCCAACATTCGTAATTACATATCTCTACATCTTCTTATTGAGCGGGGATAGAGCGCTCGTCGCAAGTTGCCATTCGGGGTCATGGTTCTATTCACGAATTGCTTACCCCAACGGAAAGTCGGTAAGGCAACTCGTGCGGGATTAATAATTATTACATACTTTATGAAGAATTTTAGGTGTGAATTTACTAGGGCCGAAATGATGGGCATATCTCCAGTCGGAACAACGGTTAAATTAAAATCAGTCAACCCGTAAAGGGGTTACTTGCTTGATATATAAAATAGCAGATTGGCGCTCTCGCGGTAACAAAATGAACCACATAAAACTGCTCATTAAAAATTATTCATTGTTCCATTTAATTTTTTTGAAATTTAATTAAAATTGATAAGGTTATTATCAAGTTCTGCAAGTATTTTAGTATTTATTATTGTTTAAAAAAAATTAAAAATAAATCTGCTCTTTAAAAGGGAAGCCTGTAAACCGACACAAGAGTCCCAAGTTCAATTTGGGAGTCGGGTACCGTCACCCAGCGAACCATTTATTGGATAACCAACATCTCTGCCATAGGTCACCCCGAGGGCTTCGCTAAGTTTAGTGACATGGCATGGGTTCATGGGGTGAGGTTTGTCCGGGTCTTGGCGGCGGATGGTCTGGAAAGAATTGTTGAGGGAAACCTTTTGACTTTGAGGGCTCTCTCGGAAAGTCATCTTGCACCGCAGTCGCAGGGATGAAATCATTCGTTTGTCAACATTGGATACCCTGCCTCACATGTTCCTATCTACCCCTCATACCTTTTTCTTTCCCAGAACATCGTCTTCTTCCTTTCCTAAAGATACCCTCCACACAGCATCCCCAAAGATGACATAGGCCCTGAGTTACTACGTCCCTCCCAGTTTCCCCTCCCCACACCAGGTTCCCCTCCTCCCCTCCCGCGAACCCCCTATCCGAGTTCCCATCCACCCTTTTCCCTCTCGCATTCCATACATTAAGTCCCGCTACAATCAGTTTTCAAAGAGCTCGCGTGCCACATTTTGCAATTTTTGTATACAAATTTCATAATGCCAGAGCACATCATTTATACAAACCTTGTCCTGACAATAACGAACACAAAAAAAAAGAATTATCCAATTTGGTGCAGTCGTTCGGTAATTATGCGCGTACATACAAATCGGCCATTCGTTTTTATTTATATAGATAGATAGACAAAAGTGTTATTGTTTGATCCCGGAGTTTTATTAGAGTGATTATTACACCGGGAGACAGGACAGTTTCAAGTAATGGATGCCTTCTTCATGGTTTATTTCAATGCCAATGGTTTTAGTTGATAAATTTTCTCTTTAGTAAAATATTTCGACGACTGGGTCGACTAAATTGTTCACAGAAGAGTATTGTTTTAATTAGATTTGTCCATCAAACTCCAACATGGCGAAAAGTCAACCAACACTTAGAGATAACCTGACAAAGTGGCCATCCGCATATCACTGTTATAATTACTTTAACAAGATCTTGACAAATATGAAATTGAACGAAAATGAGAAGTTCTGCTGTTCAAATCGATAGTATCAATATTTGGTAAGATAAGACAGTTTTAGTGAATCTATTTATATAAAAATGAATGCATGTTTGCTTGCATGAATGTATGTATATTGTTTATGTATTGCTATATTAAGCAAAAAAAATGTTTGAAACTTTCAAAATACCTTCTTTCCACCCTCGCGAAGGTTTTTGGATTATTACAACTACATGACAATATATCTGAATTTTTTTTTAAACGTTTCAAAAACTCAAAAAGTATACATATATACATACATGTAAAAATGTCTGTTCAATGAAAATTCAATTTTCCAATAAACTCATTAAATTAATGAATTTACTTGAAGTAATCTTCTATGATACTAACCAAAATCGAATGCTTTGAATATTTTTTTATTGTAATATAAAATATGAGTTACAAATATACATAGGGGGCACTTAAAAAATATACGAATTGGCCCAAATTTATGTCTAAGGGGAGGGGGGGGGGGGGGTCTAGATTGGAAGAAAAACTGCTCACGTAATTAATTGCCCCCATATACATTTCACAAAATATTATAATAAAGGTCGTTATTGGTCATGTATACCTTACCATAAAAGAGGAGCTCTTGTGCCTGACAAGGGAGCCACGATTCTTACTTAGGTTGCAATTGTATATGTTTTGTATAAAATATTAACTTCATACTGTAAGTTTTTTTGAAAAATTGTTCAATTTTATTTATTTCTTCTGATTGGTTGATGATAATACAGCGTAATTCAGAATGGAAGTTATTATGGTATTTTATGGCTTCAAAAATATAATGATTTTGTATTTGAGTTGTTTAAAATTAGGTGTAATAAATTGGTTTCCATTACTCATTAGTTTGTAAAATTCTTGATATTCTTTGTTATTTTTTTCTTCACACATTTTTATAATGTAAGCTTGCTTGAATATGTCATCGACATTTGATACTGGAAACAATTTAAAAAGTGATTCTGTTGAGAAGGTAGATTTTTTTTAAATATTACTTTAATGATGATTCTTTGCGAAAGTTTTACTGAGTTTTTTTTTTGTAAGATCCTCCCCAACCTATAATTCCGTAGATAAGTAAAGAATAAGCAAGGGTATAGTACACATTTTTCATTATTTTTACATTTAAAATATTTCTTAACCTAACAAATATACATTTATATACATTTATACATTTATATACATTTTCTAATTCTTTTCACTTGCTCTGAAATGTGACTATTCCACTTCAGGTTTTGATCAATGATCACACCGAGATATTTAATTTCGGAAGAAGAGTTAATTACGGTCCAAATAGGATTATGTTATTTACAGAGTACATGATCACATTTTTCGTCGTGGATTACAAAATTAACTTTATGATCAGGTATTTTTTCTGTAAGGAAAATAAGAGATATGTTGTTTTTTTAGCATTAAGTGTGATTAAGTTATTATCGAACATGTTTGACCTTTTATTAACAATATGGTGTCATCAACATAAGATATTAATTCACCTTTAATTTCTTGTTGGAAAATGTCATTCACGTATATTAGAAATAATAATAATCCGAGGACGGTACCTTGAGGGATGCCAAATTTACTTGTGAGAGATGTGCTAAATGATTGGTTTAATTTTACCACCTGTGGTCTCTTTGTTAGGTAGCTAACTATCCATTTGAGGGCTATGCGGTCAATGCCGTTTTCTTTTAATTTTAAAGCAAGTTTTTCATTATATAATCTTAAATATTTTAAATAGGTACCCAGGTACCAGGTAATTAGGTACCAAATTTGATTGATTATTCGTATAATATATAAAAATGAATGTTTTTGATTTATGAAAAATAAAAATTTGTATAAAAAAATTTCAATAGGTGGCACGTGAGCTGTTTCAAAACTGAATGTGCCTGGACTGAATATATGGAACGCGGAAGAGGGGAGGGGAAAGCGGGAGGGGGTTGGCGGGACGGGGGAGCGGAAGAGTGAATGCGTGGAAGGTAGAGGGGGAAATCATGAGAGGAAGGGGACATGTGAGGGGAAGGGGCGGCGGAAGGGGAACGGGACGAATAGGAAAGTACAAGCAGGGAGAAATATTGCAACACTGTCGGGAACTTGCTAGTAAACTTATTAAAACTGGCTACTTTCAAATCTGTATTCTTCTAAGACTATCTTTTCACTGAAAATAAGTAATTAGCAAAAATCTTTCATAATTTCTTATTAGACTGGAAGGTCCCGAAAATCAAAATACAACCTTTGATATTTCCTACTTGTAATATTCACACTAAAATTAAAAGCATTAAATTTACAATTTACAAAGGTCAGCTTTGTATTAGCTGATCTGAATTTGACACCTCTAAGTGACATTGTGAAGAGAAAAATACCTTTTATGTTAAAACTTTACTAAATTACAATAAATACTAACATTAAACTTTTATCAATTACTTTATCCAACGAATATTGGAGAACTGTGGACGAGTTCAATCAAATGGCGTCGAAAATATTAATAAAATACTTTTTTTTAACCAACTAAGAAAAAAAGGTAGGAGACAAATGTCTTGGCTTGGCTGGGGGTGGACCCGATGGGGAGTGACACCGGGCTGTGAAAAAAAACTTACGAAGGTAGAATATTGCCACAAAAATACAATTACACATGAACACTATTCGGTTATTTATATTTTCGTAGCTCTGTGCCTCGGTCAATCGGGGTTTCCCCTGCAACTCTGGTGTTTTATTTTCGTGCTCAGCTCTAACTATTGCTTGGTTGGGGGTTCCCCTGAAATATTCCTTAGTTATCTGTGTCATTCTCATTTCTTTCGTACATTGTGATTGACGTCTACTCGTGAAGTGAATTGTTATCTATTTATTGATGTTAATTAGTGAATAAGTTGTTTTACTTAAAACTTTCAAGTAAACCCTAATGAAGTAAGCATTGCTTACAAAACATGTTGGTTTTTTTAACAATAAAATTGGTTAAGACTGTATTTTATTAATGTTGAATTAAAATGGTGCCACAAAAAAAAATACTATATTTTAAAAGAAATAAATGATATTTTTGAAATCAAAACGACATAATCTAACAGAAAAATAATGAATTCGGTTGTGCAAATAAATAAAATTTAATTAGTAACATTTTACAAATAATTATCAAAAAATCATTAAACGTCATTTTCACAAGAAGTAAACGAGGATATACTTATTTATTTATTTATTTATACTGGGTTCTACAGATGTTTACACTTACATGAGAACAATCCAGTTATAAAACTCAGTTATTACACAATTATAAAAATCTACAATTACATACAATTAAATACAAATAAATACAAATAAATACAATTAGAAAAACAAAAACATCACAAATAAAAATACAGAATTATATACAAGGTCACTCAAGTAACACATTGCAATGAGTGGTAAAAGACATATGAAATACGCGAGCATGCATAGAAAGACAATTCACACAACATAATTAGTTAGTACTTTTTAACAGCGCTAGAACTTTTTTTTTAAATCCGTACAAATTGTCAACGAAAATATCCACATCAGCGCACTCTATCTTGTTATACAGTCGACACATCTGGGTCAGAGGGCTAAAGTAGGCGATATTATTTTTAAATGTATTCATATGAAAAATGTTATGGCGTCTTAAACAATGGGAATTGGGGACATTAATTTCAATACTGTTAAGACATAATGTAGTATCAAGATGACCGTGAATAATTTTATGTAAACATATTAGATCAGTCAATTGCCTTCTAGTTTTAAGTGTATCAATCTTGAAGTAATCACGACGTACATCGTATGATCTGAGATGGTCGTGTAGTCCACATTTGAAGGATAACATTCTTAGTAATTTTTTTTGAACTGATTCTACAATGTTTTCATATTTGCAGTAATGTGGATTCCAAATAGTGCTTCCATATTCAAGTTTACTTCTAATTAAGCCATTGTAAAGTGTTAGAATTGATTGAGGATCTTTGAAAGGTTTACATATTCTGTGAATAAATCCCATCATTTTTAATGATTTGCACTTAATGTTGTTAATATGTACATCAAATATGAATTTAGAATCAAGAGTGATTCCTAGATACCTTATTGAAGAAACTTTTTTGAGAATAATATTATTGATAACATAAAAAAATCCTTTATAATTCTATTTCTAGTAAAGTTTAAAATATAACATTTTTCAACATTTAAGTGCATATCATTGACAGTACACCAGTTATTGAGTGTGTCGAGGTCATTTTGAAGCAGCTGATGATCGGAAACAGACTTAATTTTACGAAAAATTTTAAGATCATCGGCGAAAAAAGCATAATCACAGTTTAATTTCGAGCCAAGGTCATTTATGAATATAAGAAAAAGCAGGGGGCCAAGATTTGAACCCTGTGGTACACCAGAAGTTACAATTATAGGGGATGATTCGTATCCATTAATAAGAACTAATTGAGTTCTGTTATACAAATATGATTTCACCCAGCGTAATAGGTCTCCATGTATTCCAATTTGTTCAAGTTTTTTAGTAAGATGGAGTGGTTAACTCTATCAAAAGCTTTTTGGAAATCAGTATAAATTGTATCTGCTTGTAATCTTTCATTAAAAGAATTACAAACATAATTACAAAATTCCAAAAGATTTGAGTTGATTGATATTTGAGGAACAAACCCATGTTGCCTAGTGCAGAGAAGGGGTTTAAAATGTGAAAAAATAATTTTATATATCAGAGATTCAAAAACTTTAGCAAAACAGGATAGTATACTGATTGGCCTATAATTTTGTTATTAAAGATTGGTCTCCCGATTTTAATACTGGGACCACGTGTGCTTTTTTCCACAGATCGGGAAAAGTTCCCGTGGTAAGAGATGCATTAAAAATTATAAAAAGCGGTAAACATAAAGAGTCTGCACAGCAACTAACAAAGAAAGGAGGAATTTTATCAGGTCCTGGGCCATACAATAATACTATACAATAAATTTATTCGAGGGTTCTAAAAATTTCAATATTCAAAATTGCATGGTCACCTTACCATTTCATGTTGATGGCGGTGTTATAAATCTAGAAATAAGTCATCCAGGACGGAAAAATAAGTACCTAAGTAAATAATTAATGATAAATGTCTATCTCACCCTTTGGAAATTGTATTACCATTATCTAAAAAAGCATTTAATTGTTTATAATTTTTTTATTATTGTTATAACTTGCAGTACCATGTATACAATTCGAAAATAACACATGTTTCGTGTAATGTCTATAAGAATATAATTAAATAAAGCTTCTTAAATAAATAAATAAATAAACTTTCGATATTCTAGTATCCTCGGTCTTTTTCGTTTTCCAAGAAGTGTGAGAAGAAAGATTTTTTTGGACGGCCTTTAAGACGAGCCTTAATGACGTGGATACGAACTCTCCCTGGAACTAGTATACCAGTAGTATCGGAAATACATAAATGTTTTTATTTTCCCCTAAATGAAGCACTATTGTCTGAAACCGGTTGGCTTCAACAAAATTAAACACAGAATAAAGGAACCATTTTTTCTAAAATTGGTTTCACAAGATCCATTTGTGTTGGTGTTCACCCAAAACCTCCGATCTAGGAGATGTTATGTAAAAATTATAACGCCACAATACTCTAATAACAGAGGTTTGTTGACTCTATTGCCAAAGAAAACTCAACTCTAGCCTCTTCCCTAACTTACAACACAGCTTCTTACTTACTTTCGTTCAGTTTTCAAGTCGAGTTCGCATGCGTGGAAAATAAATATTAACGAGAGGTATATTTTAAATTAATTCTGATAAACATATTTACTAAAATTTCAGTTATTTCTGTCTGAATATCTCTGGAAGTTACTAATTCACCGTCTAGATTCTAGATAAATAATAAACAGTACCATTAAAATATTTTACGTAAAATGGTTTGAACATAATTTTGTAAAACGTAATACTATAAAATTAGCGGTAAGCATCATATTTTATTTTTCTAGACATTGAATTAGAAACGGAGGGATGCAGTTAAAAAAATTTAATAAGAATTAATTAAAATTATTTTCTACACCTGCCAAAGCAAACTCGACTGAAACCTCCTTGAAAATAGAACGAAGGTAAGTAGGGATCCATGGTGTAAGTTTGCGAGGAGTCTGAAGTCGAGTTTGCTCTGGCAGGCGTTATTAGAGTCAACAAACCTCGTTATTAGAGTATCGCGGAACTTTTACTGCTAGCACCTTACGCGGTGGTATGGCTCCTGCCGCGTTTCTTAGTTCTACGTCCTTTGGTATTCTATAGAACACCGGCGAAATAATAATTTGCAGAATATCAAAGAAAATGCCTACATAATATCGCTGCATACTGAGTGGGTCGGGTGGAGCAGAAAGCCGACACGTCTAAGATTAATTAATCCGCGCCATCTAAAATGGATTAGATCTTACGCCACATACATAAATCATGCAGCTTTATAGCCAAATGATTCTCGTCACGTTTTCACGCCAAATTACAAACCAAATGCAGCAACAAATTGCCATTCATGCGTTAACCGTGCTCTACGTATATTCAAACATTCCCTAAACTATTTATAACATAGATATTATAGATGTGATTACATAGTATAAAATGAAATCGCTCAAGAAGCATGTGTGTTTAGATCTTTTATAATACCCAACGGATTTTCATGCGGGTTTCACCAATAGATAGGGTCATTCAAGAGGATGGTTTAAATGTATAATACATGCACATTATAGTAGAGACAAAAAGATAAATTTAAAGAAAATATATTTGTGTGCGATTTAAAACGGCATAGTAGTCGTTCAAAATGTATGTGCGCTTAGATCTTTTAAGCTACGAAACGGATTTTCATGCAGTTTTCACCAATAGATAGGGTCTTTCAAGAGGAAGGTTTATATGTATAATATATTCATATTATAGTAGAGAAAAGCAGAGAAATTCAAAGAAAATATATTTGTGTGAGATCATCATCACATCATTACATAATATAAAATGAAGTCGCTCAAAATGTAAGTGCGCTTAGATCTTTTAAACTACGCAACGGATTTTCATGCAATTTTCACCAATAGATAGAGTGATTCAAGAGGAAGGTTTATATGTATAATACATGCTTATTATATTGGAGAAAAGCCGAGAAATTCAAATATTCAATTCAGGCAGCGGGCAGCTGACAAGCGGGTAGTATGGATTTTATAAAGATTGGGTAATGGCGTTGTGTTTCGTTAGCCACAGCAACGTATCGCCGGGTCTGCTAGTATGTTATAAATACAATTAATAATACTATTTATAACAGAGATACTACAGGTCAATTAATTTCAAATTAGGAATTCCTGCGGATGACATCAGCTATGATTCTCTAGTACAAAAAAAGCGACTGTTATCGGTTGCTGTTATTAAATTAGAATAATACTAATGATCTAATTTAAAAAAAAATCAAATAAACAATAACTGGTTTGACACCCCTGAATCAGTTTCGTTAATAAATTATCATGTACCTGGTAGACCTACTCGACTCAAAACACTACTATTATTGCAACAATACTGCAATAAACTAACGCACAACAAAATTC
This sequence comes from Limnephilus lunatus, assembly GCA_917563855.2. Classification (NCBI taxonomy): domain Eukaryota; kingdom Metazoa; phylum Arthropoda; class Insecta; order Trichoptera; family Limnephilidae; genus Limnephilus; species Limnephilus lunatus. Next base: position 10,667,082 of record OU830596.1, read on the forward strand.
AATAATACATCACATACATCACAGTTTAAGAACATAATATGCTGATATCGGTTATGCCGGAAGTCTGTCATCATGTAAAAGATGCATCAATCGAAATTTGTCTGCTTATACCACGTAATGATAATAAAATCATGTAACCATAATATTTCCTACCAGTATGCACTCTTATATCAATGCATTAGAAATACATCATAAGTAATACTTAGTAAATTTACCATATTGCGTTGTCATAATCCATAATTAATTAATCCATAAAACGTATATGTACGCAGATATTATGCAACAATCCTTAAATGTTTCAGATTTTTAACAGTAACAAATTAAATACATACTGCCCTGTAATTACTTTCACAGTACCTACTTACTTCTTTATACACGTATTAGCTGATGTAGCGTTTAATCATTTTTCATATATTTTAAAATAGGTAAGTACTTTATCGCTCGTCTGAATAAGGAACTCCAGTGAAAAATATTATGGCTTTAAAAAATATGTTCATATGGACAACAAATGGACAACCGCCGGCCCACGGGCCGGATCCGGCCCGCCGAGCTATTTTTTCAGGCCCTGATTCATCTCGGCGAAGTAATAGAGAAAGAAATCAATAGTTTAAGGGAGAGATTAAATACTCGTAATGGAGATTTTTTTGTAGGGTGGAGGGTCTATTTGAGGAAAGGAAGGAGTGAACATGGGTCTTGAAGAGACCCATGTTGTAGGAGGGAGGAAACACGGAGGCCGGTAAATCGTTCCACAGCCGAGCTGTTGAACACATGAACGAGTCGTAAAAACGACCCATTCTCAATGTTGGGCGCGTGTTTGGCGTGTTTCCCGACTATGCACTGGTGCCGAGGGGATCAATGACGCTAGTTCCTCGGAGCGTCTTCCATTGTAATACCGGTAGAACAAGGACAGCATTCCCACCTGACACCTGTGCTCTAAAGATTGCAATCCGTCTGTTAAGATGAGAGAATCTATCAAACGGACCGCCCGTTTCTGCACAGAGTCAAGGTTTTTTTTAGGTATTTTGGAGCTCCAGACCAGAGATGGCTGCCATATTCAACCGTGGGGCGCACTTGCGATTTGTACAGGGTTAGCAGTTGTGTACTATTAAAGTATCTGCGGGCCCTGTACAGTACGCCCAGTTTCTGAGAGGCTAACTTAACTCTGGTTTCGATGGAGCCCCCATACCTGAGCAGGTCACTTAGAGTTACACCAAGCATATCAATGGAGGTCCTGTTCGGAAGAATGCTTGAAGCTCCGTTGAAGGAGACTAGATTATCATATTGATCCCTATTAGACGTTATCAAACATGATTGGGTCTTTGAAACATTAAATTCGACGAGGTTATTCTTACCCCAAGAGAGAACACTCTCGAGGTAACCGTCCAATCTTTGCTTCAAAGCCCTCCGAGCTATTGGGGTTTGTGTGCTCTTTGGAGGCTTGGAGAGAGAACAAAGATGACACTGGGGCTTGCAGTAGCCCACCGTACTAGTTCATGATCATCATTGCTTGGACGACCCCTACACCTACAGCTAGTAGTAGGTTACAAGCGGCTGTCGGTGCATGATTTCCCTCCCAGTGATTTATTTTTATTTTCAAGTTTTCTTTATTCGTTGGCTTTTTTATTACCTACATAAATTGGGGGTTTTTCGGCTTTGTCTCGTCCGATGGATGCTGATGTAAATAATGTGCCAGCAAATTTACAGTTGGAACTTCAGGGGGATTTTGTGCTAAACATCACTATTTAACAACATTGCTTTGACGGATTTTTATAATTCTATTTGGTGGAAGAAAAATGTACAAATTTACGCGCATTTGCAAGAAAAATCATTTGTCTTTTTGGCAGCACATATACCTACGTGTAAACAGTTTTTTCGAGGATGAAACACATAAAATCAAAAATTCTAACGAAGATAACAGATTAAAATCTCGAAAATTCTATGCGATTATCCTTAAGCAATACCAGCGCCAATATTGATAGTTTCGTAATTCAAGTACAAGGCCAATCTTTATTATTTCGTTCATTACATAAAAAATACATATATAAAAATATATATAATAATATTTAATTACATGTAATTTTCTTATTGTACAATATTTTTGTAATATTTTGCAGTATTTTTGAAAATATTATTTTTCCATTTTTGTAACTATACATATTATTATCTATATATATAATTACATAGACTAGCTTCCCAGTTAGACCCGAGAATATTTCTCTACTAATTGGGTAACCAAAAAAAAGTGATGTCTGATATGAAATGTAATATATTATTATTTATTGTAAATATTTACTTTTTTTCTAAATAAAAAAAAAAAAATAAATAAATAAAAAAAAGGAGTAGCAACGTGTTTTCTTTAATTTAATATTACTTTATTAAGTTTAATAATTTGGTCTGGCCCTTAACTCGGAGACAGAATGATAATTTGGCCCCAGTCCTAGGAAAGGTTGCCCACGCCTGATATAGACCAATAAACGCTGATTCCGAATATATAAGTTTTATTTAATAATATCTTTTTGTTCTTATTGTTAAATTGACCTGTTGACAAACTGCTCTGGCAGTTTAGCGGGTGCTTAAAATGAAGAATAAAAAATAAAAAATAAATAAAAATAAAAACGTAAAGTTTTAAAAAATATATTAAAAGGTACATATTTAAACGTGTCGTTAAAACACATAGTAAAGTTGGTATTATTGAATGTTTAGTGCTGACGTCACTCCTCACCAGTCATTCTATTGAAATGTAGGTATGACACAAGCCATCGGTATTAACAACATTTCATGTTATTCGTTATTTCATTCTGTTTATAGAAATTTAGTTGTTGTGTTTATTGAAACATTATTTAAGCCTAAATAATTCAGTAACAAAAATAGAGGTATCTCTATTATTTAGAATATTGAAAAACTTTTAACTGTACGAAAAAAATTGCGTAATATGCTTTATCACGGTGCTACCTACTCCACGGCCAACTGTGCGAACTTCGAAATCCAAAATGGCCGACATCGAACAGCTGATCGGCGCCGTATCTTATTTGCCTACAATTGTGCAGGTGATGCTTCCTTTTCGATAATATTGGTTTTAAAAGCTAAAAAAATAATATAATAAATATAATATAATAAATAAACAATTCCACCTAAATAATGTTTTAACTTATCGAATAGTATCATACTTTCTTCCATATAACTGTCATACAAAATGAACACCTGTTGAAAATAAAAATAACTTATAAGTAGTGAGTGATGACGTCACACGATTCACTACACATACGGTGGTTTTCGGGAAACTTGAAAAATTAAAACTTTAACAATTATTTTAACTATTAAAACTAACTCTAAAAATAAATTCCAAAAAAAAAAAAAAAAAATTGGACTGGAGTTCCTTATTGTTCTCAAAACAGATTCCCATTTCGAAAAGACTTGTTTTAAATTGACAAAACCTCTCCAGTCGTTCGTTCTCTCACGAACCTCTTCAAAGATAAGTTATGCGCGGGAGATTTGGAGCGAAACAACCTATTTTATAAACAACACCTTTCCCCCCGTCCACGCCAGAGGATAAATTGAAAACTTACAAAAGGAAACTTTGAAATGAATTCAAAGAATTCTGCGCACTATGGATCCAGGGCGCTTTTCCAGAAAACCGCAAGAAATCTAAAGAATGGGTTAAAAGAGATTAGGAATTGCGGTCAGGTTGATTGAGGAAGGTGAATTTTAATGTATTTGAAAGGATTGAGAAAAGTGCATGATTTTATGAAGATGGTATCGTTGAAATACTCCTTTATACTAGACAAATGCCCCTGTTAAGCCGCTCGGTTTTTTGAAGTAAAACTTCTTTACGCACGCTCGACTTGGGGGGTAAGCTGGTGAATGCATTACGAAAAGTGTAATGCGAACGGTGATCGATGCGAACGGTGATCGGGCGAGGCGTACATACTGCACAACTAAGGTAAGGCGTACATACTTGAATTAAATTCGTACATGAAATAAATTCTTAAGTTTGTTATAAGGATTTTTTTTAAATCATTCAAGTTGTCCTCTCCTAAACATAAACATTTACTTTATTAGGAGAGTGTAAAAAAAATGTATGTTTTATTATGTTATATTGTGTACCTAAATGTAAAATAAATAAAAATATTTATAAAAAATACTAACCCAAGGTCGTAGGTAACCCCAAGGCCGTAGGTCACCCCAAGGTCGTAGGTCACCCCACAGTCGTAGGTTACCCCAGGTTTATAGGTCACCCCACGGTCACAGGTCACCCCACGGTCATAGGTCACCCAAGGGTCATTAGTCACATGTCACCCCAATGTCATATGTCACCCCAATGTCATATGTTCTTTTATAAGTTTGTGATTGTCAGATTACGATCTTCATCGTAACGAGTGTCGTTATTATAAACTAGCTGCGGTACCCGGCTTCGCTCAGAAAGTTAATATGAGATTGAACTGACGTTCGAACCCACGACGGATCTTGCTTTATATACCTACCCCTAGCAATGGGTAACCTAACTCATACAAAAAAAGACTTCGAATGGTCCACAATGTTCTAGAATATTCCACAAATTAGTTTTCTGGAATGCTCCACAATGATGTTCTCGAAAGTTCCAGACTATTCCCGAACATTCCACAACATTACAGAAAGTTCCGGGATGTTCTAGAATGTTGTTGAATGCTCTCGAATACTCTCGAATGTTCTGGACTTATCTAGAAATTTCGGGAGGGCGAAACTTCCATCCCTTATATCTTCAAAAGCACGCCCTTCAGGTAAAAACGCTAACCTTCTTCATAGATTGGGGATATACCACAACATATAACTCGATAAGGGGTGCCCAACCCAAATCGTTTGGTGCACCAAAAAAATGTGTTGAGTTTAGGTGAATGACTCAGTCGGGGGGGGGGGGGGTGGGGGGGGGGGCTGACCGTTAATATAGGTTGATGTCGGATATTACCCGTAATTTTTAACGGGTAATTCAGTGTCCAAAAATGCTATAATTGTGAAACTGCGACCTTCAATGCTAGAAGGCATAAACTGGCTATACATGCGCATGCGTTTTTCCTTTGCACTCACCCTCCACTTATTAACATCAGGTCAAATATATGTTTTTGGATCTTTTCAAGCAACAAACAAAAACGCCATCTAGATTCCTAGGTCTAATAACAAAAAAGTTCTAATTTCACAAAACATAATATAAATTTGATAAATTTACGAGAGCGATTTTTTTCTTTTTTCGTATGAATATCAAAATCCAAACCATTCTGAAGCTGAGAAACATTCTGAATTCACAAGTAGAAAACTTCATTTTGGGCCTCAAAAAATCTTCAATTTGGCCGCAGGTTAGACATGCATAGACACTGACTTAGATGTACAAATAACTAAAAAAAAATGTATATATATGTATATATTTTAGTTTAATTCTCTATCCTGAAGATGCTTGTGTTAAGCGAAACCGGTCGGTATTAAAAAAAACATGGTTACAAACAAAGTTATTGTTTTATTTCAATCAAAATAAAAATTTTAAAAAAACATGCGTAGATACTGTTAACACGAGGTACAAGTGAAACCTTCAGAAAACTAAACTTCGAGAGAATGAGACGAATTCAGAGTATCAGGATTAGGGTAGTTGTAGGGTTTATTTATAGAAATGTGTATGTGAGGTAGAATAATGTATGATCGTGTGAGAAATGTAGATATCTGCAAAGAATGTAAGGCTGATTAAGCAATGAGTAAGTCTAAAAAAGGGACCCTCAGATGGTTTGGGCATGTAGAGCGAATGAATAAAGAAAGTAGTGTAAGAAGAATATACGACGGATATGTGAATGGTGGAAGAAGTCGGGGACGCCCGAGGAAGAAATGACACGATAAAGTGAATCAGATACTTGAGTCGAGCCATGTCAAAAGTCATAATAATAGAAGAGAATGTATGAGACGATGTATGAATGTGAACGAGGAAAGGAGTGTGTGCCAAGATCGAATTGTTTGTCGGTCCGTCCTCTCTGCCTACCCCTGCGGGGAAACGGCGTGATGGTTAGTTAGTTAGTTAGTTAAATTCACGAGAATGATTTTTTCTTATTTTGTATGAATAACAAAATCTAAAACGTAGAAAGCTGAAAACTTTATTTAATTTGGCCGCGGGTTAGGCATGCCTGAATTAGAAGTCCAAATAACTAAAATAATATATATTATTACTTATTAGATAGATATTTATCTTGAAAAAAACATTCAATTTCTCACCTCGCTAGATAAAGGTATCTAAATACATTTTACAAACCTAAATTCCAAAATAACATAAAATGATCCATCAATTCTCCATCAAGGCGATATCGTTAGTTTGATCAAAGATATGGAAATTTTAGGCTTTAGGTTCGTTTGCACCAAATAACTTATCTGAAGTGAAATGAATTCTTTTCTCTTGTGTTTATTCCCCGAGATCTATACCACTAGTACCTATCTACGTGTATAGTACAGATCTACACATCTTCGCTAAGCTACCAATTTGAAGCGATTTATCCCAATTGAGCCTATTCCTTCTTTTGTTGGATTCACGAGATATCCTCTCTGGTAATAAATATACACTGAATACACTACAAGAGCCTATACTGTTATTTGTGGGCACATTTTACTGAAGTTAATACTGTGGAGAGTGGGGGTTCGTACCGGTTCGCGTGAACCGGTTATCATGAATATCAATATAATAATACGAGTATATGTATATTATTTATATTATTTTGAAGTGAAAATTTAATATATATTAATTATTATTTTTAATTGATAAACTAACGTTTTTTAAGACAAGATTTTTGCATAGCACAAAGGGTAACAATTATTATAAGCAATAATTATCAGACTGAAACACTCATCTACATTGAAATAATCTTCAGAGAAAAGATACATGCCGCCAACGGGACTTGAACCCGTGTCCTTCTGATTGCCGGTCAGGTTCTCTATCACTGAGCTATGTCGGCTTATCTAATACCCGCCAAATAAATCAAAATATTCTAGTGTTTCATTTAACTATTACTGCTTATTACATTTTTCCACCTGAAAACGACCAACTTTATTTTTGTGAGAGAGGCATTGCTAGTGCTAAATCTCTCGCTAGGTGGCGTCGAGACAAATTATCTCTACATTTTATATATATTACTTTGAAGTGAAAACTTCGTTAGCACCGTTGTGATTTGAAACTCAAAGAAGCACAATTCAGACGACAAGCTTTATTGCTGTTAGTATGATTGTGCTTCATTGATGTATAAATTGCTTAAATCAGTTTGAATCTTAATTTTTTATCTTTTTTAAAACGCTTTGAAATTTTAATTTTGTAATGTTTTAAAAATGAATAAATTTAATTGAATTGAATTGAATTGGATATTCACGGCCCATGTTACATTTGAATTTCTGTGAATCGACTGGGCCTTAGGTTGGATTGTTTCAAATTGTCATCACTCATCACTTTTGATTCTTATAAAACCATATATTAAAGCCATTCTGGTTTTTTTGGCATTTCAACGATCCCTGTTAACAGCCGATTCTCGATGCGTTTCGGCTTTTGAACAAATTGTGGCCAGCTAATAAGCTTAACAGATTATTTGAGTTATTCAATACAAATATATTCTTACATTTTCTTTTTATTTGCAAAAAAAATGTTAAAAACCACTTATAAAATAATATAAATCCATCTTACGATAACCATCACACCGGATAAGTGTAGAGATTTGCCTATTAACCCTTTCTCAACCAGAGTAATTTTAAAATGACATGAAATTTGAAATTTTTTTACTAAGTAACCATGTCACGTTTTTTACAAATAATTTAGTGAATCCTTCCTAGCAACACTGTTTTTTTTTCATTGCATTGGCTGCATTGCGTACACACTTCATATCGTAAACAAGAATCGTTGATCACACCTTTTGAAAATATATGATCCGAGGGAATTGCAGTATTAAAAAGGACAAGGTATTTTTTTTTTTTTCATATATTTTTCCATTTTTATTTACAGTAAAACTTACATTATTTCATATTACAATGAAAATATAACAAAAAACATTGATACAATATTTGTTTTTAGCATCCTAAAGTACCGTGTCATTTCAAAACGACACTGGTCGTGTGAGGTTATAGGTACCTATTATTTGACTATTTTGTATGAAAACTATTACTTGGAAACATAAATATTTATTATGTGTTGTATGTGTTTTGATGAGAAGAATACATTAATAATACTTTCAAGTGATAAGTAGACATGATATTGTCTGTAATTGATATTTCAAGTACACATAATCACACGTTATTCATTTTTTATATCTATAGGAATTAATTTGGATGAGAAAGGGTTACGGGTCTTTAACCAGCTAGCGGCCCAAAATTCACATTTCGTCGAAAGAACGATGGTAATTATTTTTTTAAATATAAGTATTTATAATTTTTCAATAATATCTAAGCAAAATAAATGTGCAAAACAAATCTTAAGTGTATTGATTTGTAGGACCGTAAATAGACAGACAAAATGGAGAAATTTTCGTCTTAAATAAATGTTCGGATATTTTTTTGAAAATTATTTTATTTGAACTAAAATTAAAATTTTGACACATGCGTTTACTAGATAACGTATTGATTTACAATAATGTATGATAACATGATATAAAATATGTCTTGTAAAATAAAAAAATTCTACAATTATACAAGTGGTTCAAACTAAGTAAAAAAATTGTTTAATTTATAAAAAAATTCGTTTGAAAATTTAACAAATCTGCCAACAACCTATGATGTAACCTTATTATACTAAAAATATACATTTATCTCAAAATTTAAAACATGCTTTTACTAGATAAAAGAACAATCTTTCGAAATCAATTTATAATTTTTTGTGAAAAAAAGTCAATAAGTCTAAAATTTGATTTAAAAATGACATATTTACGGTTTTCTTCCTCTAAAAAACTTACTATCATCTAACAGTCTAACAATCAACAAACCGGTTGTTAAATTGTCAAATGATACCACTAGATCTATATGCAGAGCTTACTTTGCCAGTGAGCTAAGAGATTTGAAAAAATCGTGTAAATATTCCTTTCCAAGCTTTGGTTCTCTGTAAGTTCTACCTCCAAGCAAACCTCAACGTCCCCAGGCACTACGAAAGTACCTCAAGTACATTACCTTGCAAACCATATTTTTTAGTTAAGGCGATGATACATTGCAAAGTAATATATAATTCAAAATCATGTTTTGAAAACTTAATCGCTTAGAAAAGTTTAATTAAATATTGCGAGTAGAACACATCTTGAACTTTGCTACGATCACACGTTTTTTTCGATAAGTCTTAAGAGCATATTTTGCGATTTTTTTCTATCGAGTGAATTTCATATAATTTGCGTTTCGGCGTGGACAGCATCTAGACATTATCTTAAAAAACAACATATATTTTTTTAAGAGCTTAAAAACTCCAAATGTTTAAGAGAGATATGTAAGAAATCGGTAGAAATTCGGTTTACCGAAGCAAATCACGTAAGTCCATAGAAATTGCTGTGGACTTAGGTGGTTTATCCTTTAAGGCAGTGGTCCCCAACCTTTTTATCACCGCGGACCAGTCAACGTTCAATAATTTGACCGAGGCCCAGGGAGGGGGGAGGGGGTGTTCACTCATCAAGACTCCTCAAGCTTAAAGAATAGTTACACATAGATCAAGCGGATGATTTTTCTCTGGTGTGTACCTCGAATTTAAAGCTTTTCTTGAAACTGATTATAATTTAAGAGTGAATCTGTATGCGGGAAGTCGTTTTAATCTACACCTGAATATAATAAACTGCAACTATTCACGTTCTCAAAAGGGACATTAAGTTCACAAGCAGTCTCACAGTTGAGAAAAACCTTTTGTATGTTCCGATTGCTATTATTTATGTGCTAGAAAGGATATTTTGAAAACCCACAAGTTTACTCATGTGGAGAAAAACCATTTTCATGTTCCAGCTGCAACTATTTATGTTCTCAAAAGGAACATTTAAAAGTCCACAAGCCGCCTCACAGTGGAGAAAAAACTTTATCATGTTCCGACTGCGACTATTCGTGTTCTCGAAAGTGACAATTTAAAATCCACATGCTGACTCACTGTGGAGAAAAACCTTTTTTATGTTCCAAAATTTAACAAATAATGAAAAAAAAAATTACAAATTAAAAAAAAAAACAAAAATTTGAAAAAAATTTTGAGCATGTGCGATACTAATGCGCTAACGGAATGAGTGCTAACCAGAGACTGATAAACTGGTGAGGAAGTCCCGGCTCACAAGTGAGTGACGCGAAGATGGGACTTCTTGCTTTATGCGAAATGTCGCTCGTTTTCTTAAAATCTGTTTTGCTCGTTATTCGAATTACTCGTTATGGGAGGTGCTCGTCATGAGAAGTTCCACTGTATTTATTGTGGATAATTATTTATTTTTTTATTGTGTATTTTCGATTTTTTTTACGTAATTTAATTTTTAAGCAGGCCCTTGCGCGGCCCATGGGTTGGGGACCACTGCTTTATGGTACAGATTTAGAATCCGAGGCCGATAGAGGTAAGGCAGATAGTGTCAAAAATAATGTAGATATATTTATTATTATTCACTGTAAGAGGTAAATATAAATATGTATTTGTAATCGTAATCATTGACGAAGATATTATTATATTTATTTATTGTTTCTTCACAATTAAAATACATTGTTTAGCAAATAATTATTAACCCCACTAGGGCTCGCCTGTATCGGGGTTAATAATTTGAATAATATAATAAAGTAACGCACAAAAATCTCTGTCATTATCAAACAGTTAAGTAATTGCAAATTATAAAATTTAAAAATATCAATGATAAATAACAACAAAATTGCAACAGTCTCAGATATTTGTGATCTTGGAATAACCCTTGATAGTCAACTACAATATAACCTTCATATAGAACAAATCACAAATGAAGCAGCTAAAATGCTAGGTTTCATCGTAAGAAATACAAAAGAATTCACAAACATTGTAATTATCAAACAACTATACTTTGCTAATGTAAGAAGCCATCCAGGGTTTGCGTCAACTGTGTGGTCTCCATTTTATGCACTACATATAAACATAATTGAATCAATTCAGTAAAAAATTATAAAATACCTTTCTTATAAATCGCACAATCGATTTAATAATAATTATCTTGATGCAACAAATTTCTTCAAAATTGATGCATTGAGTGTACGCAGACAACTGTCCTGAATTATTGAACAGAATAGATTTTAAAGTACCTACATGGTACGCACGATCATGCAATATTTTTAAAGAAAAACACTGTGAACCAAATTCAATCCAAAATGCTTGCCTTATAAGACTGTGTTCAACATATAATAACATTTTCTCTGATATAGATATGTTCAATTGTGATGAAAGTAAATATAAAAAATCTATCAAAAGTGTATTAAATGAGTACAAAACTGCATAAATGTAATGATATATTATGTAATGACCTTTTAAATGTGATATCTTTTAATATAATATATTTTAATGTAATATCTTTTAATGAAATATCTTTTAATTGTTATAAGATTACTGTTTAATTTCTAGATTCACAATGTTATATTATAATGAGAAAATCTATAATTGGTGTATCAGTTAGGTAAATTATACATGTACAAATTAATCACATTATAAACTGTTGATTTCCCTAAAATAAAATAAATAAATTAAATAAATAAATAAATAAACGGAGTTTTTTTTTTTATTAACAACAAAGTGTTGAGAGATCAAACAAAATGTTATTATGCATTGTGTCATTAGTTAATACCATTTTCAATAGTAGAGAAAATAACAAAACAAATTAATAAACCTTCGTGATTTAGAAAAAAAATTAAAATAACATAATGAAAAGCAAAGATTTGTAAGTGATTCCATGTTAAAAGCTTTGAAAGCAACAAGGGAAACTAATACACAATATTATTAGAAAACCAAATAATTTTTAAATAAATACGAAAGAAAAATTTTAATCACAACATTTAGTACAGTTTTTATTCCATTAAAGTGCCCGTTTTTGTTGAAATACGATTGTATTTTATTGATGCAATTTGTTACAGAAGTAACAACTTAGATATGCAACCTATGTGATCTTTTGGTTTGACAATGTTGTGGGATAGGATAATTCTATGTATGTTTTCTTTTCATTTTTATTTTTAGCGTAGGTGTTATTGTTTAAATTTAAATTATTAACCACTTGATACAGTTGCTAATTTGATAAAGTACGCAATATATTTATTTGAATAACTTTTATTGAAAATATGAAACAGACAGAAAATATAAAGGTAGCGGTTGCAACTGGGATTTGAACCCAAGTCCTCGCCACCTGTTTACATTCCATATACATTTTTATATCATTAAACAGAATACAACAATAACAAAAATATGGTACATTTATCATATTATTCATAATAAGCTAGCTTTGTACTCCTACTAGTATTTTAAAATTGAAATGTTCAAGAGGAACATATCGATTCCAAGGGCGAGTTCATTCGACACTGCGATCATTCTTTATCAGGAATTATCAATGGTACCTAATATGTCTTTGACAGTTCTGATCTGTACCCTGGCGTTTACGCTCTAGTAAAAAATCAGAAATGTGAAAGGTTTTTACCGAAAGTTTCTGGTTTGCTAATGAAACTGTTCAACACGGTATTATATGACCGAGTAAACACATTCAAATAACACAATTTCGATCGATTTTCATTCCAAAAGACAACCGATATTGATCTATAATTGATTTCATAAACTTATTATGAATTTTTGAAGCCTAATTTGTTTATTTGATATGTAGTTGGGTGCGGTGCGTTGTGCAAGCCTCTTGCATGACTATGTTCGGACCTGATCACTGCATATAATGCAAACATTTTAGGTTCATTCGCCCCACGACTACGCCGTCGACACGGTACGCTCAAGACTATGTTTTATTTCTCACCACGTCCATAGTCGCCCAGACTCCCAGCAAAACGAAACCAGAAAAAGGCTGCCATGAACTGCGGGAGGTGTGGGGAGGGGAAGAGGGTCGGCTGTGAATGGTGTGAAAGTTTCCGCCGAGTGGTTTTCCCTGTAAAGTGTTTTATTTTCCTTAAAACTAAATTGCGTCAACTTTCGCGCCGTACTGATTCCGAGTTTACTGGGGCAGGGCTGCAAATTGTATTGTCTACCCTCGAGGCGTTTTACTGCTTATTCTGGTTGACTAGCAAATAAAGCAAAGGGGGTGGTTTTGAGGACACTGAAGAACTAGGCGAAGCGGTGAGGCTGTTGGTTGTTATCCATTCCGATTTGAAAATATACCGATGAAAACTTTAGGATTCCTAGACCCCTGTCAGGAAATTACATTTTTGAAAATATACCTACGTATGATCAATTTCACCAGAAGCAAAAAACAATTGGATCGTCTACTAAATTACTTTTTGCAGTTGCTGAGTTAGAGCTTGAAATGAGGGCTCCAAATCATAATCTAGGTCTGCCAGAGACAATCGTGTTAGTTGATCAATCATGGAGAGTTTTTCAGCACCATGAACCAATCAGAGACAAGCATTCTTACCAGTTTCTTACCGTTCTTCTTACCATTCTCCAGCCACTCTAAATTAAATCAGTATCGAACATCAGTAACAATCTTTTTTAAATATTTTTTACATTCTTACCACTCTCCAGCCACTCTAAATTAAATCAGTATCGAACATCAGTAACAATCTTTTTTAAATATTTTTTAATGAGTCTGTGAAATAAATATATGTTCAAAACTCTACCTAAACGTTTATCGTCACAATTTAGTTCCATAGTAATAGTGATATTTGCCCAATAACGTTGCAAAAACATTATTTTCACAAATGTAAGATTTTGACGTAGTTCTGTGTTAAAGACGATCCAATTAAGCTTGAGGCACATGCTCACAACACATTTTTATCAGTTTGTCTCATAATTTCTAAGCCGGTACTACAAACAGTGGTTGTGGGTTTAAAACTATGTAAAATATTGGGTTGAAACATAGAATGAAGAACGTCAAAAGAAATTAAACGAGGGCGTGTTTCATGATCCAAAAGTATGACCATTCTTTATTTACATTACAAATTCAGAAATTCGGTCTTTCAGTACAACGTCAAAATCTGATTTAATGGAATGGCGAATAAGGTGTAGGGCAGTATAACAAATACAAGGAACGAAATGTTGATTGGCTGTCTCGGTGTAATAGTCAAAAGGTACGAAGGAAATTTTGACATTGGTTTTTTTCAAATTTCGACATTGGTTTCCATTCAAATCTACGTGGAATATTCTAATAAATGAAAGTGGGTATTAGATTTTCGGTAGGTTGAAGCAAATATCCAGAATGTTTTTGGTTTCCATGATAAGGTGCTTTGTAATTTTTTATATATAAAATCAAATAAATACACATCTTTTCTGCTACATTTAACTCTGAATATGAGGCCATTAATAACACATTTTCTCTTAGGGCCTACGTCATCTTTGCGGATGCTGGGCGGAGTTATAAAGATTAGTGATAATGAGAATCATTTTCGTCATTTTTAAGAGTATCAACTACCAAAAAAGCGGCTATTCCAAAGCTCGATTGGAAAGTTATCCAACGGACGGTTTTATATTTACCATGACGGCATAAAAAAGTAATAAACATACGTTCCTTATCACAATATTGGTGCAGCTCTATCAAAAGTTGAGATACACAGTGTACGTAGGTCTGTTTCCTCCAAAGGAAAAAAAGTCATCATTTTCTTGCATCTCTCTCATACACCGCACCGTGACGTCTCCGTAAACCCCTAACAATAATACTAGCCGTGACGATAATTTTCAATGTATGGAATATAACGTATGTCTGCACCCCCCCTCCCCCCCCAACCCCCCCCCCCAAAGGAAACATGCAACAATTTTCACACATCTCCCTCACACGTACAAAGAAATTGAATTCCCGTTGCAAAAAAGTTGTAGGTACTTTTGAGAAAACAGTCACACGTATTTTATGTTTCTCACCGTGATTTAATGTATAAGAAAGAGCTGCAGCATTATAGCGATAAAGTTTATTGCCTTTTTGGCAGTCACGATTTCGTTACCGTGAATCGTCAAGGTAAATATTAAAGTCAATAAAAATATACTTATTTAAAGCAAAAGTCAGTCATTTTAAATACATGCAGGATTACGAAAGATTTTTTAAATATTTATATTGAGGGATTAGTAGGATTTATCGGACCAGTTAGGATTTCATCAGAGCCGAACCCTCTGATATGAAAATATCCGGAGTCGGTGAAATATTTTCCCATTATGTTTCTGGTGGATTGACGTATTTTTCTTGTATTGTTTTGTATTTTTTATACTTATATAGTGCACTTACATTGCGTGAATTTACTAGATAATCATTTGTGGAAAAATGTGTGGAAGGGTTTAGTCTTTCATTTGGAAAAGATTTAACCCGGACATAAAATCTGGAGCACCGTAAAATTTAAATATAAAAGTAAATAGAGTCCAACTTCTGCTCTATTCCCCTATAATATAAACGAAGACGGCGATGCAGCCTAGAAACTTCAAAATCACACAAAAATGAAAATTCATTAATTGATCAACCCTACCCTTGTATGAATAGCTCACTGCACAAACTTAATGAAATAATATATTATACGGCGTAACGTACGAGCCAGTTCAATGGAAATAGTCCGAGCCATATTTCCGTTAACGTACCGACGTTTTCTTTGACGTCGAGGGCGTTTATAAACGTATAGACTATAGGGGTAGGTCGTCTATAGACGTTGTGGCGCACGCTATTTGGAGCGAACATCGATTTAAATTACACTAGAAAGAAATCAAATAAAATTGGCTTTATTGATCTGCTTCAACACTTGCGAATGAAAGGCATTGAGCACAATCTTTCCCTTTCGGACCTCGATCGTATTATATCAGAATCAGAGGGTCAAAATATTTCCGTTTTGCTATAAAATTCAAATAAATGTTACCTATATTTCTGTATGTATCCGAAAACTAAAAACTGTTTTGGAAAGGTGATGAAATATGATTTCAAGAATTATAATTCTAAATAAACATATAATTTTTTAAATATTGAAATTTTGCATGCAAACATAAAAAAGTTTTAATAATGGCTCACTTTACGTTTTTTCTAACTAAAGTTACTGATAACGAAAAAAAAATATATGTACGTAATTTTTTAGGCAAATGTTTATAGTATCACCCCAAGTGGTTCGCTACTTTGGTGATTTAGAAGGGGTGCCCGGCTTCATGGGGTGAGGTTTGTTTAGGTCTTGGAGGCGGGTGACCAGGACACACTAAACCCCAGATTCCTACACACCCCTTAAACCTTTTTTCTTTCAGAACTCTCCTCTCCTTTCTTTCCTAAAAAAAACCCTCCACACAACATCCCCAAAGATGACATAGGCCCTGAAGGAAATTATTTTCCTCAGGGCCTCCTTTGGAGCTCATATATAAAAATAAAATAAAAATTATTAACATTATCGTCAAAAATTATTAACGTTATCGTCGTTTCATGTAAAAATAAATTAATGAAAAATTCTCAAAGATTAAAAAAAAAAATGTCATTGCGGTCGGAAAATTTGGTTTCCTTAAGGTGTATATTTTAATTATTTTGCGGTAAACTTTTAGATTAGAATATAAAGATATAAAATATAAATTTTAAAATCAGAAATTCTTCATGCGATAAAGACTTCAGAACATAGAAAAGCGTGCGGACCAGATGATATTCCAGTTGAGGTGTTGAAGCTCTTTGATAATGAAAATGTTGACTACCTTTTGAGGTTATTGAACTCTATATATGACACAGGGAATATACCCCAAGATTGGCTAAAATCCACCTTCGTGACATTACCTAAAAAACAATACCCTAAGAAGTGCAGTGACTATCGATTAATAAGCTTGATGAGTCATGTCCTTAAATTATTCCTTAAAATAATACATGCCAGGATACGCGATAAGTGCGTGCAGGACTTGGATGACACTCAGTTTGGCTTCAGAAATGCGTTCGGTACGCGTGAAGCATTATTTTCTGTCGACGTACTATTGCAAAAGTGTCGTGACCAAAGAAAGGAAGTCTTTGCCTGTTTTATTGACTACAAAAAGGCATTTGACAGGGTAAAACATGCTGACCTAATGAAAATGCTTGCGGATTGTAACGTTGACACCAAATACCAGAATTTCATTAAAAACCATTGGTTCCATACAGCAGAAATAAGACATGGGAATAAGAGATCTAATGCAATCGCCATTCAGCGTGGAGTACGACAAGGCTGTATCCTGTCGCCACTATTATTTAATCTCTATTCCAACTAATACCCAGAAGGGTCTCAAGATCAACGGAGTTGTCATTAATAACATAAGATATGCAGGTGATACTGTATTACTAGCTGACAGTATCAGTGACCTCCAAGACCTATTAGATCTTTTTAATAATGCTGGTGAGCAACTGGGCCTAACAATCAACGTCAATAAAACTAAATAGATGACTTTTGGACGACTAGATCACTCTGGATCAATGATTGTAATGTCGAAAAGGTGGAGAGATTTAGATACCTCGGCAGTATCCTCACGGAGACTCTTGACCCAGATATGGAGATTAGGTGCAGAATTGAAGCAGCAAGAACTGCATTCATAAAAATGAAATCCCTCTTCTGCAATGACAATATTAGCTTAAAACTAAGGCAGAGAATGCTAAAATGTTATGTGTGGTCGGTCTTGCTGTATGGTTGTGAAACATGGACCTTGAAAATAAATACCATGAACAGGTTAGAGGCTTTCGAAATGTGGCTTCACCGGAGAATGCTCAAGGTCCCATGGACCGACATGATCACCAACATATAAATTCTCAGGCGGGCTAGAGCAGATAGGGAACTGCTTACATTAATGAAAATCAAGAAAATTTCATATCTGGGTCATATACTTCGAGGGGAGAAGTAGCACTTGCTCCATTTAATATTGAAAGGCAAGATAGAGGGTTGCCGAGGGCCTGGTAGGAGACAAATGTCTTGGCTGCGAAATATACGAGAGTGGACCGGCATTAGAAGTGTGGAGGAGCTATTCCGGGCAGCGCAAGACAGAGAGACCTTTTCAAGAGTGATCGCCAACGTCGGGGGGACCTGATAAGGCACATAAAGAAGAAGATAAAGCGCGGTATTTTTTTCTTTCTAACACCGTTTAGTTTAGATCATATTTCTAACCATGATGGGAAGGGAGAAACAACGATTTCTACTAGTTGTTCCGAAAACCGAACAAGACCTGACAGGTAAAACTGATTTGATATTCATTTATACACGGTTGACATGTTCTTAATTAAGAACGGGTCGTTTTTACAGCTCGTTCTTTTATGTAACAGCTCTTTTGTGGAATGATTTACCGACCTCTGGGTTTCTTTCTTCCCACAATATGGGTCTCTTCAAAACCTAGGTTAACTCATTCCTTTCCTCAAAAATACCCTCCATGACCACATATGGTATCCCCAAAGATGACATTGACCAAAGTACATGATTACATAGGAGATACTGAGGAAAATCATTTACATGTGGAGTAAAAAAATAAGTAAAAAATAAAATAAATGAATAATATGTATTTTGTCGTTATTTGTTTTTGGGGTGTTTTGCCGTGTTGCGCTACCTCCTTCTTTAGCCGACGTTTCGGAAATCTGTCGGATCTGCCGGATCTGCCGGATCTGCCGGATCTGCTGAATCTGCCGAATCTGCCCCTGATGATGGACACTGCAACGCGGTCCGAAACGTCGGCTAAAGAAGGAGGTAGCGCAACAAAGCATAACACCCCAAAAACAAATAACGAAAATGCTTTTTGCCGTGAAAATCTAAAAACGTATCGAACAATATGTTTGTTTGAATAAGTCCGATGCAGCAAAAATGTGGTCGATGAAAAATACCGCTGTGAAAATCATAAAAAAAAATCTGTCTAAGCTTCATAGGTCATCGGATTTTTGTAGTAATTAGGTACCTATTTTATGAAACTACTTTTTCCTGTATCTAATACTTGCCGTAGGATAATTTTTAACATTTCAAATCTCACTTTACTGGGACAAGCCTGTGTTAAGGTTAATAATTTTACAAAATAATAAAAATAAGACATAATCATATATTGAAGGAACAAAGGACTTGTTAAAGTAATGTTCTTACAAATAACGGGGATCTTATAAGCTGAAGGAAGCCAATACTTTATATTGTGGTCAGCATGTACCAACGGTGACCATGTGTTGATATTTGATTTAAAATAATATATTATGCTACTAATTTCTAAGTAATATTATTAATTTTGACACTCCTTCAAAAAATTATCATTCTTTTTAAAACTATGTTATTTCAAAACTAAAAAAAAAGACTTGTAGAAAAGTTAACAGATATCACACATTAAAAACAAAATTGATATAATTATCCAAGACACTAACTAGATTGCATTCAGTTTGGATAGAATCTTGCAATCATATATAAATATAGCAGCCATTAAAAAAAATCGTTCAAATTTGATCCTGGGTTCAAATCCTACATGCGATTGATTTTTTTTCTGATTTTTCTTTATCACATTTTCGTTTGAGAGTTGCTAATATTGCCTTCAGTGATTAAAATTACAATTTGAAGTTTACTCATTAAGTTATTCCAATTTTTTTTTAAACACCTACCCAGGTAATAATAAAATTGTTATTCCGGAAGATGGCAATATGATTAAAGCCGGGTCTCCAGCGACCACCTCCGCAAACAATGGATCAAACATTACTACAGACATTAGGACAAACATTATTTGTTTTCATCCACATTATTTGTTTTCGTCTCAAACATTGTGGTGCGGTGGGCGTGGCCACACATTCTGTTTAGAGGTCTGTGTCTACGCACTGCACACTTGACGTTTGACGTCTACGTAAATAATTACGTAGACGTCAAATGTCAAGAAAAATTCTTATCTTATAAGGAAAAAGTAATGCTTACGGTTTTAACTATAAGATTGTAGATGCTACATGTAGGTATCAGAGACGGAAATTTTAATAGGTATTTGTTTATCAGGAATTATGAATAGAACACCGATTTGGATTGGGAAATTTCTTCCGTCTCTGAAACCGAATTTGAAGAACTGGTTTTAAGTGCAAAAAATATTTCACCAGAAATATTAATTGGCATTAGGCTGAGGCCAGAACTGGCAAATATCGATAGATAATATAATTAGTGCACAACCTAAATTAACCTTTTAAGATTTTCAAAAGAAAGGTACTTCGAAGTGTGATGACCGTGGCCGGTTATCCCATGTATTCTGGATTCCCTTTTATGATGGATTTCTCCAGATTTCTCTGATTATGATCTCAGTACAAGGTGACTTGTCAATAATAAGACATAGGTAGTCTGCTGATATTTATTCCGGGATTATACTACAGTGGTTCTATGAAGGAAGTCTGATGGTAAGAGGACGAATGGACAACAATCGCACCCTTTTATACGTTCCTCATGTTGTCTCACTCATACACGCATGGCTCTTTCATACCGCAAGACATACGTTCACCACATCCCTCCACACTTAATTCTGAAGACAGTTACACAACATGATGATGATAATAATAATTACAATACATACAAATATTCATTATTTACAGTAAGTAATTCATTTTCATGTTGAGTCGAGAGCTGAGTCCTGTCTTCATTGACTCATCTGTGTGTCCGTGGTTGTAATCGGTCCTTCCAATTTCCCGACGTGGAAGCCACTGGATCACTGGAGCTGGAAGTAAAAGGAGAATCACCCATTAGATTGTCATCTGGCACAAAGCTGGAGACATCGTAATCATCATACGACAGTCTTTTCGTCTCAGACGCGATATAAGGATTGCTGGTATTCTTTTCCCATGATACACACAATTTAGACAACTGATCCAAATGCCTTTTCCAATGCATAAGTTTTCCATTTAAATTAACCTCAATTAAATACAATTTTTTTCCTAATTGTTTATGTACTTTCCCTTGTACCCATTTATCCTTGTTTTGGTCTCTAAAATCTCTAACCATTACTTTTTGATTAATTGAAAAACCTACCGATTCTTTATTATTTCTCTTATAATAATATTTCTGATTTTCCTGACATTTAGACATTTTAATTTTAGTTTCTTTATTAATTTTATAGGAGAATTGGGAGTACTCTTAGGAGTGGTGCGAGAGAGAGGCAAGGAGAATTCACCACAATACAAGCAATATTTTCGGCTTTCTGTGGTGGTAGTAGGAGATTTTCAAACATTGTTGGGTTATTCGTAACCCCGGAATGTTTGTCTTTCTTAAAAAAAAAAAAAAAATATGTCCTTGGAAGCGGTTGCAGGAGACTGGGCTTAAAGCAGGGTCTTCTGCGACTGTCTCCACAAACAATACATCATACATTACCAAAATGTCAAACATTACCAAACAATATATCAAACATTATCAAAATGTATCGCAATTTTTGAGGCATTGTTTGTGGAGACGGTCGCGGAAGACCGGACTTAAGTTGAACAAAAACATTGTTGAGATATAGCAGCGCGTAGAGACATTGTAACAACACTTCTTCTCAACCTCAAATCCTGTCTATCGACTCCAT
The DNA here is from genome assembly GCA_917563855.2 of Limnephilus lunatus. NCBI lineage: Eukaryota > Metazoa > Arthropoda > Insecta > Trichoptera > Limnephilidae > Limnephilus > Limnephilus lunatus. The sequence continues at coordinate 10,688,653 of OU830596.1, forward strand.
TATCTCCACCCACTCTTTTAATTAAATGAATCCGTAGAGCGTTGAGTGTCTAAACAGGCATTCACCTTCGGCGGAGTGTGCATCCATTGGTCGTAGTCACTGGCTTCTCGGATCTTGTTATGGCGTCGTTCTTGTATATCGCCGGCGTCGCGACGGCGAAGGTTATCTGCTTGAGGGGCGTCGGCGTCTGGATGAGTGGCGGGAAACCTTTCAAACCTTGATATGTTTTTGCAACCTTTATTATAATTAATTATTCTCAGACGATAACACAGGTTTTTATCACATCCAGGATTTATTTACCTTTAACAAACATTGTATAATTATTGCGGACAAGCATTTTATTAAAAGTAATTTTTACAAGATCTCCGAAAGTGATTCTCTCTTCCCTCAAGCGGTGACAAATGTGATGATTGGTAGACTGTTGGGTAGAACGCTCGGATGAGTCAGACAGATCTAGTTCATTAGCTTATAGCGGACACAGACTTTGGATAAACGGAATCTTTTTATATCGTTTCGCTTCAGCAGAAATAAAAAAAAAATCCGATCAAAAAGGCGATCCAATAGTCCAGGAAAAAAATCGAAATCAGAATTCACGCCCCTTTAAGGGAGGAGTTTGAAAATACTTGAGAAATAGCTTTTGGAAAGGTTGGAAAAGGTATTTGAGAACATTTTTTTACAGGTTAATTTTGTGAAAACATGTAAAAAAACATTAACTCCTTTTCTACGAATGATTTATTGTAATAAAACGGAAATTTAAAATTGATTTCACGAAATCAAGCGACGAGGAGCCTAACGTCTGTTTTCCGCTACCGCTGGGGAAGACTGACTGAATATGGATGTGGCGTGGTCAATAGTTCTACGGTGGACGGCATAGGGTTCACTTTGAAAAACGAAATTCGTTAACTAGCGACTGTATTGTAAAACAAAAACTGAAAATGCATTTTTTTATTTTAATTTGGGAAGTTTTTGAGATTATTATAAAAAACTGAATTTTCCACATTATACAATAAAACCATATCCGAAAAGGGGTTTATAAATAGGAGAGTTAGGACTTGGGTTTATAAATAGAAGTGTTTTTTATAGACCTTAATTTTATAGGCTTATAAAAAAAGCAACCAGGGCCAAGGTATGTTCTACACGCAGTATTTAATTGAAGCATCTATAATACTTCTAAGCTACTTGTAATTATTTACAAAAATATAATAGCGTAAACTCCTAAAAAATATATATTTTTAAGAAATATGCTAGAGCATATAAGAAACGAAAAATATAATATTATAGCTAAGATTATCTGTGATAGTTTCCATTGAATTACCTTTTTCTTTCTTATGAAATTATTCACAAAATACACTTTTGCACTAAAATCGAGCGTTTCTATTCCCTGTTTGCCAAGCGATTTTATGAACATTTTTGGCTAATGGTTTCTTCTTAATATTTTTTTTAAATAAGCTATGTTAAAGTTGTATTTTAATATGGAAGACTGGGATTACGCTATCCTCCCAGTCCTGCTGTAATAAAAACTTTAATAAATAAATTTACAAACAATGTTGTGACAAGAATTATACGACTTAGAAATATTCTGAGACTAGAAAACCTAAAAAAAGTGTTCTATGCAATTGTTCAACCTATATTACGTTACTAAATAGTTCAAAGATTCAAGATTGATAATAAAGGCGCCGCAATCGGGCTCGCAAAGAATAAGGTAGAAAGATATGAGATTACGAATGTTAGAGGAGCGCGCTAATATTTAAGGCGACAAAATCAAAACTGACAAAAATGTTAAATAAAACACGACTCGTTTAAAATTGAGCAAAAATCTCGAGGGGTTGTTTTATACAGCATTTAAAGAAACACTGTGATTTTTTTCATACATATAACTTGTAAAATAACTGAAACAAACGTGTTTATAATAATGTTTGTCTTAGAATGACAACACGTTTATACAGTTCGCAAAAGACTGGCTTTTATTAGTAATAAAAGGTTTTAACAATCTTGTTAATAGATGGCGTTAGTAGTTACATTTTCAATTTTGATATGGATATTAATAGTTTGGAGCATATTTTGCGATTTTTTTTCTATCGAGGGAATTTTATATAATTTGCGTTTCGGCGCGGGGAATGTCTAGATATTATCTTCAAGAATAACATATATTTTTTAAGAGCTTTTAAACTTAACGTGTTTAAGGGAGAAATGTAAGAAATCGGTAGAAATTTGGATAGAGGCGGCTTAAGGTTATCCTTAAAAAGCAATCTACATTTTGTACTGAAAAAATGTTTTGAATATTCAATGTACCTACAATAGACAAAATATCCAAAACTACAAACTTTCAAAGAAATACAGCTAAATAACTAACATTTCAATATATCTGCAAGATATCAGAATAATACGAAAATCCCAAAATTTATTACCAAGCACATTCAAACTACCTATCTCTATATAGGTATAAATTATTTCAACAACCTCCAGTTAAATCTAAAAATTATCGAAAATAATTCAAAAATAAATTATGAAAAACATAAATTCCAATTGAAAACTTTCCTGAAACTACTGTAAGAGTTCATATGTATTTTTTTTTTTTTTTAACTGTTGAAATATATTTTTGATAAATATTTGAGCTTGAATTCCCTCACCAAACACAAGAGAATTGTCTCTTTACGGTGAGGAAAGGCTATTTTTATATTTCTTTATAACCCTGTATGAAAATTAATACTTCTTGTAAAAAACATACAAATATTACACAAATAAAAAAAATAAAAATTATAATAAATGTACCTTCGACTACCTCGGGAAATCAATGACTTTTGCCGCACAATGTACTTCATATTTAAAATAAATTAAAGAAAATGATATTTTTGTCGTTTTTCCTACACTTGGTAATTTTGTATAGATTTTCCACCCCTGTTTCAGTCCCCGGCAGCCATTATCGTTAGAAAATAAATATGACCTTCCCTGCTCTCCTCGTTAGTAAATAGGGTAATTTCCCTAACGAATCTTTTGTCCGTCAAGATGCCTCAAATAATCGTCAGCTTATTTTTTCCCGGAGATACTTACGCGCAATTACGGAGACGTAGAATAAATTACCATACTAAACATATTATGATAATATTATTGAGAATCTTGTGGTTTCTATCATCTTAAAGAATCCCTAACACTGTTTTTCTTTAAGTAGCTCCCATTGAAGTCAGTTGTAGGTTGTAGGTACAATTCAGTTAACTTTACAGTTGAAATATATTGATATTGAAAGATATTGATTTATACGTAAATAAATACAACTCGTTTTAATCTAAACAAAAATATGAAAAACACAGAAAGACAAAAAAAGGTAACGGTCGCAACTGGAATTCGAACCCAGAACCTCTCGTCTAACCGGGACGGTCGCCTCTACCAATTGGGCTACTGCCACATCCTATCAAACCACAAATTCGTCAATCTCATATTTCAATTTTTCCTTTTTTTCCATAACTATCAACATTATTTTCATTTTCTTAACGCATACTTTGATTGGCTTCAAAGAACTAAATGCTATCTAGATATTGTCTTGGAAAAATCTATCCATTTTTATTAATATGCGACACCTATTGAATTTTCTGCAAGTCTAGTTCGTAGTTTTGTAGTAATAGTTAGTAGTTATGTTAGTAGTTCTCAGTCGAAGTGTGATACAGTTAAACATGACCGAATCAGATAGGGACACACTGGCTCAGTTAGTAAAGTTGCGTCCCGGCCGCGGCAAACCGTAGATCCTGAGTTTGTGTCCTAGATGTGACCGTATCTTTTTCTGATTTTCCTGTTACAGATTTTCGGTTGAGTTTCGCTAATATTGTCTTAATTAAATTAAAATATTACAATTTGAGGTTTAACTCCTTAAGTTAAAAATAAAAATAAATAAACTTTGAATTTTGATAAAAATATTCAAAACACAATGTTCTTCCGTGCAGTTTAAACTTCTGACTCAAAAACGCCTGAAAATGTACTTTATATTTTATATGCAATTGCTCAAGAAACAAAACCAGGTGAAGTATATTAACGAAAGATATTCAAATACAAGAGCATGCTATGATGTCCGCCCAACTTTGCAATTTGGGAGGCGGGTATGGGTACCGCCGACCCGGGAACCATTTATTGGATAACCAACACCTCTGCCAAAGGTCACCCCAGGTGGTTCGCTATGTTTGGTGACTTAGCAGGGGTGCCCGGGTCCATGGGGTGAGGTGTGTCCAGGTCTTGGCAGCGGATGCATCTGCCCACCAACTACATCGCAGGCCTGATCGGTAGAGACGGGATGAGGGAGTCCTTATGACTTCTCCAGCCATATTCTCTCGGAACATGGCCTTACACCGCAGTGGGGGGGATGGAATCATACGTCCTTCACTCTTGGACACACTAACCCCCAGATTACTACCCCCTCTCCTTCCTTTCCTTAAAAAGATCCTTCACACAGCATCCCAGCAGATGACACAGGTCCTGAGGGGAATTATTTTCCTCATAGCCTCCTATGTGGAGCTAATGTAAAAAAAAAAAAAACTGTCGGCGGATTACTTTCTAATGGGAATAGTTTGAATATGGAAAAAGTTGATTTTTTAAGGTGTACAGTAGTATTGGTTAATAATATCGGTGACATCAGGAAACACCGTCCCACCCGGCAAAACCTGCGGATAACACATCTCTTATATTTCAATGTCTTATTAAATTACTTTTCATAATTTTTTAAGAGTGTGAAAAAGTAAATTTGGGCCGCAAACAGCAAAAGTTCGTCATGTCATTCAATGGTGTGCAATTTCGCATACAGATAATGTGATCAAAGGGATATAGATAGCAGGATATCTTGTTGTAGATAAGAATACCTTGTCGCTTTTATTATCATTAATATTTACCCACAGAAATTCTATTAGGAGTCTACTAACCCATTCCGCGATAAGTTAAGTCAATCAATATTTTTAAATATTTCCAATAAGAGGCTCGCCTTTTTACACTACATCCAGAAACCTCAAATATGGCATCACGAATTTTACACAATTTTTTTTTTCTGTTTGGTATATCTGGTTTAACGCTACTATTTTTAGTTTGCAAGGTCATTGAGCATTGAAATATCTTTTGAACTGTCAAAAAATATGACAAGAAGCTGCATTTTGTTGATATTTGAACCATAAGAACTTATTTTTCAAGTTCAAACTCGTATGAAACTGGATAGTAACTATATTTATGATAATAATATTATATTAAGCCGTTTAATCACAGGATACCATATCTGTCTCATCTCACATAGGTCTCATAGAAAAATCTTTGTATCTCCCTTACTATCATAGTGAGATATATGATATAAACGGTTTTGAAAAGAGAAAACGACACGCTATTTTTTCAAATCTAAAAGTTAACCGCAAATTAATTAACATGTACAACTTTAGGAATCCAAAACTTCCGACCGCATTTTGAAAAAAAAATTATGAAAAATTGTGATTTTTTTAAGAATTATTTTTACATGAAACGACAAAAAATTGAGGTGACTATAACGTTTTGGGTTCATTTTTCTAAGAAAGTTTGTGCAGATTTTTTTCATCATCAGTAATTTTAGTTAATTATTTTAGAATATAAGTAAGGTGTACCATTATAATTTTTTTAAAGTTTATATTAAAAAAATATATATTTAAAAAATTACATAGTTACTTCTAATAATAAATTTTGAAAGCCCATTTCATCGTCTTTTAAAAACTGTTTTTAGTTTTCGGATACGTTTACAAAAAATCCAATTATTTGGATTTAATTGCAAAGCGATAATACTTTCTGACAAAATTCACCCGATTCTTAAGGCGATCCAATAGTACAGGAAAAAATCGAAATCGGAATTCACGCCCCTTTATGGGAGGAGTTTAAAAATACTTGAGAAAAAAGCTTGTGGAAAGGTTGGAAAAGATATTTGAGAAATTTTTTTTACATGTTGATTTCATGAAGGCCTGTAAGAAACATAAATTCATATTTTACGCATTCTTAATAAAACGGAATTTTAAAATTGATTTCACGAAAACAAGCGACGCGGAGTCTAGCACGTCTGTTCTCCGCTCCGTCCGGAGGATTAGTGACAGAAAATAGGGGTGGCTGCCAGTCGTTCTTCGGTAGACGGTATAAGGTTCACTTTGATACTCCAAATTCGTTGACTGCCGTATTGTCGCCGTGATGTTAAAAATAACAACGCGAAAATGCATATTATATTTTATTTTATGAGGTTCATTATTATCATAAAAGAAACTAAATTTGCCACATTAAACAATAAAACTATATCCGAAAAGGGGTTCATAAATAGGAGAGTTTGGACTTCAAAGTGTTTTTTACGGACCTTATTTTTTTTTCTAGGCTTATTAAAAGACTTGAAAAATTGAAGCATCTTTAATACTTCTAAGCGATCAAATTTTCAAAACAAAAACGTATGATTTTGTATGATTTTGCATTATTTAGTATGGCTTCATTTAAAGGGTTAAGTTTACAATTTGAGGTTTACCTCATTAAGTTAAAAATAATAATAAATATCATGGTTGCACAATGCACAAATGCACGTGCTCCGTTCACAAACAGAGAAAACTGGGACTAAAGTTCCAACAGGAAACAAAACACTTGAAATAACACGACACCGGGTATTTATTGAATTATACAGAAATTAGCCCCAAAATTACTTCGTGTAACAGAACAAGCAAGAAGGCGGAAAATATTTTAAAGTGGGTCACAACGTGCCTCGCTTATGTGTGTTTTTACAGAGCGTTTCGTACACGCCTGACGCGTGTAACTACATATGTAAGTAGGGAATATGGCAAGTACACCATCTTCAATTAAGATCACTTCTTCAATTAGTGGATGATGACTGGACCATGTAAGCTGACACTTCATGTCTTAGTAGGTAATGATCTTGGCAATCCAATACTCAATTCTAAGAATTTAGATTGATTACCTACATATTGTACACATTATATTTGGGAAGCGGGTATAAGTATCTACTGTCGCCCTGGGAACAATTCTTTTTTTTAGCTCCGCACAGGGGTTCCTGAGGAAAGTAAATCTGTAATGTTTGGTATTATTCATATTCAAACAATGTTAGTTCTGTGGGGGTCTCAGTTACAATAGGTTCTTGATATCAAACTGGTTTAATATGAGTTTCCGTATTTACAATAATTTTACTACAAGTCCACGTACATCGTGATTACTGTAAGCAGAATTCTTGCCTGAACAGACTATGCAATAGTTATAATAACATATTATACAATGTGGACATTTTCCATTGCGAACTTACCAAATATAAGAGGTCCGTAAAAGAATATTTCTCTGATGGTTCGTGAATAATGTTATGTTTTTATTGTTTTATATTTCTGTTATGATTTGATTTATATGTACAACCTCTCTCCATGGCTACCAATGTATTGATAGATTTTTTGTTTAGTAATGTTTCATTTTATATAAGAAAAAAATTGTTTAATTAATAAGAGATAACTTTGTATAAACCAATTTTTAATAAACAATATCGACATGTTTCAATAACAATGTTATCTTCAGAATATGTTAATATATATTAACATATCCTGAAGAAGATAACATGTCGATATTGTTTATTAAAAAAGTGGTTTATACAAAGTTATCTCTTATTAATTAAATAATAAATAATGCCACAAAGTTATTTTGCAAAGATTGAAGAAGAAAAAAATTGTTTTATATTTTTTGTTTTTTGGTTATTGTTTTATATAATTTTTGGATTCGTATTGCTTTTTAATAAAATTAATTTACACTCTTATTATGCTGTCTCAGTGCAAGTAAAGTCACAAGGAGGAAATCCATAATTGGTTTTATTTTGGCTATTTAATATTATGTACAAACTGAAATAAATGTAAACTGTCGATTTCCTGAAAATTAAAAAAAAAAAAAGATTGATACACTTAAAACTAGAATGCGATTGACTGATCTAATATGTTTACATAAAATTATTTACGGCCGTCTTGATGTCTTAGCAGTATTGAAATAAATGTCCCCAATAACATTTTTCACATGAATACATTGAAAAATAATGTCGCCTACTTTAGCCCTCTGACCCAGATGTGTCGACTATATAACAAGATAGTGTGCTGAAGTAGATATTTTCGTCGATAATTTGGTCAAAATTATCGACGTTCGATTTTCATCGATTTTCGTCAAAAAAAAAGTTCTGACGCTGTTAAAAAATACTAACTATCATTTATCGCGTATTTCTTATGTCTCTTGCCTCTTTCTGTGTTACTTGAGTGGGCTTGTGTATAATTCTGTATTTTTATTTGTAATGTTTTTGTTTTTCTAATTGTATGCTTCTGTATTTAATTGAATGTAATTGTAGATTTTTGTAATTGTGTAATAACTGAGTTTTTTATAACTACATTGTTCTCACGTAAGTGCGAACATCTGTAAAACCCAGTTTAAATAAATAAATAAATAAAATCACACGACTAGTCTATAATAGCCGCTAATTGAATCTGAGCGGTAGGCTGGTAAGAACCACTCTCGACGGCCACCGCCTACCCGGCCAACCCTGATGGTAATCGATTGAAGCACTTTCCCTGCTGGCATCTGTCAGCATCTGATAGCAGCTCTTTCAATACATTACAAAATCTCCCTGGGGTTATGTCATCTTTAGGTACGCTGTATGAAGGGTCTGTGGCGACCAGAACGGTCGCCCTCTTTAGCCACAATCCTTGCGCCGCCACTGATATAGCAAGCACATTCTCGAAAGGTACATCTTACCTGCATACCATGCCGCACACGGCTACACATTTCGGGAAGCGCATCGAAAGGCCTCGACTCAACAGCCGTCACATTCTTACGGCCGCGGAATGTTCCAGAGTCTTCTCTGCTTTGCGCGGGCGCTCGATATTACTTGGCGTTCCGGGTAGTTACTCACACGGTCGGCTATATAAAGCTCAGCGACACAACGCTAGTCAGTCAGTCAGTTCCAGTCTCTAGTATCAGTAACAGCTCACTAACATACATAGACAGTGCATCAAGTGATAACGCTCCAGTGCGGTAACCGCCAGGTCCACGGCGACGTGCCAGATCCTGTGCCGGTGCATCATCAACCTTCGAGGACGCAACATCTCTCAAGAGACACAATTGCCCACGACAAATCCCGCGGCGGGCCGTTCGTTGTCCAGATTGTCGTTGTCCTGTGGCGACCAGAACGGTCGCCACAGGTCTTTATAAAAAATTAAGGAGAGAAAGTTCTGGGAAGAAAAAAGTTATTATGAGTGGGTAGGAATCTTGGGTCAATGTGTACAGGAGTGATGGACGCATGAATACATCCCTTCCACTGCGGTGCAAGACGAAACAGCACGCCAGGCAATAGGTGGGCAAACGTATCTGTCGCCAAGACCTAGACATTTCTCACTCCATAAACCTGGGCACCCCTGCTAAGTTCCCAAGCCTAGCAAACCATCAGGTTGACATATGGTAGGGATGTTGTTTATTTAAGTTAGTTATAGGGCAGCGGGACTCCAAATTCACTGGATAACCAACACCTCTGCCGAAGATCACCTCTCACCAAGTGGTTCTCTACATTTGGTGAATTAGCGGGTGTGCCCAAGTTCATGGCGCTTGACTGTGTTAGTTTTACAATAAAATAATTAAATCGGAATTAATCTTTCTGGGGCAGCTCTTATGTTAAAATTGTCAATCGCTCAGGTATGAATATTGTTAACCGATATTTTTAGCTTAAAAAAAGCTGAATCAATATTTCGATTTATCTTTTTTTACATTAGCTCCACACAGGAGGCCCAGAGGAAAATAATTTCCCTCAAGGCCCTCCCTCATCTTATGGGATGCTGTGTGGATGGTGTTTTTAAGGAATGCGATGTTCTGGGAACGAAAAAGATATGAGGGGTAGATAGGAATCTGCAGGTCAGTGAGTCCAGGAGTGACGTACGTATGAATCCATCCCTCCAACTGCGGTACAAGGCGATGGCTCGAGAGAGTCTGGCTGGAAAATTCAAATGGCCTCCCTCAAACAGTCCCTCTCGATCCGACCCGCCACGCAGATGCATCCGCCGCCAAGACCTGAACAAACCTTACCTCATGAACCCGGGCACCCCTGCTAAGTCACCAAAAGTAGCGAACCACTGACGAATGGCAGATGTGTTGGTTATCTAAAACATGGTTCCCAGGGCGGCGGTACCCTTTACCCGCCTCCCAAATGAAATATCTTCTAGATAGATGACTATTTAATCAATCTAGGTAGAGCACCTGTAAAGGTATTCATAGCATCAAAGTTGGGGATGTTATAAGAGTACTTTCTGGTACCTAAATCAAATTATTAAAAACTGACATGGGCAGTTAGTTAGCTTATAGCTTTAAACCCCAGATATACAGGATTTTAAGGGAAGTACTTGACTTACTTTAACCACTGATACCTGACATTATTTGGAGTATTAAGTTTAAATGAAATTTTGGTCTCCGGTGACTTTTTCGAAGACTTTTTTTTTCAATTTTTTTTCTTCGGAATCAAACAATATAAAATTTCTTCCGCTTGCCGTCACTAGTCATTCAGCCGAGTGACCGCTTAACTTTTTACCCCGCCCCCAACTGTCCAATACTTTTCCAACAATTTTTTTATGTTTTTATAGAGAAAAAAAAAACTTCAAAATGTCACCGGAACCAAAATTTAATGAACATTTTTTACTCCAAATAACGTCAGAAATCATTGGTTAAAGTAAGTCCCTCCAAGTACGTTCGTTAACACTTACAGGCAAGTATCTTTTTGAAAGAACACCAATAATGATTTTATTTTTTTGAAAATTTGCGACAAACAGACAAAAAGCCGATAGAATCGATTCGTAAACAATGATAATAAACCTTAACAATGGAATGTTTTCTTTGTACTACATTTCATTGTCCCAACTGTGAGCAACAAAGATAAAAGATACACACGTGTCAATTTTAGCGGAAATCTACTGCCGTGAAGAGACGAGTAAAGCTCTGAATGAACGCAAATTGGCAATTACTGGCTTTCAAAAATGAATAGCAAGTACGTAGTTATTTTTTTTAAATTACAAAAAATCATTGGAATTTTCGTTATTTTGGTGTTCAGTTAAAATGATTTTAAAAAAAACCGACAAATCCAAAGATTTTACTACTTAGTAAAAAGAAAATATTATTTCTATTTCAATCACTTCTTGTTTAGACATTTTATTAATTTATTTATTTTTTTTAACTTTATGAGTAAAATCTTAAATCATAATATTTAATTAAATGAAGACATATTAGCGAAACGCAATCGAAAATCTGGAGACAGAAAAATCAGAAAAAAATATTGGCTCCACTTGGATTCGAACCCAGGACCCTTTTGCTTACATGGCAAGTGCTCTACCAACAAAGCTACGGAACCCGTATTAAATTCGGTCACTTTTAACTGTATCATACTATCATATACAAAGATAGCAGCCAATAATATGTGCGTTAAGAAAATGAAGATAATGTTGGTGTACGGGACGGGCACTGTAGTCGCCAGCCGCACAGACGATGAAGTGGGAAGTGGCTCACTTTCTCCCTAGGTGGTTCGACACCTAGGGAGAAAGTGAGGAAAAAATGTAGGGAGAAGGAAAAGTGGGAGCGCCCTCCCTGAAGACTTCAACGCATACAATTGGTCGATCGCCTTTTTCAAGGCGAAGGTTTCACCTCTACTCCCCTCTACCTCCCTACCTCCCCTCGCCTTCGCATACAATTAGTCGAACGCCTTTTTCAAGGCGAAGGTTTCCCCTCTACCTCTACCCCCCTTTCGCCCCCCTTGCCTTCTACCTTTCTCCCTACATTTACCCAATTTTCCTGAAATCTCCCCACTTTTCCTTCTCCCTACATTTTTTCCTCACTTTCTCCCTAGGTGTCGAAGCGGCCAGCCGGCAACTTCCCACTTCCATCGTCTGTGCGGCTGGCGACTACAGTGCCCGTCCCGTACAGTTGGTAGTTATTAGTCGAAGTAGTTTAACGTGACCGAATTTTATATGGGTTCCGTAGCTCAGTTTTTAGAGCACTTGCCACGTAAGCAAAGGGTCCTGGGTTCGAGTCCCAGTGAGTGGAGCCAATATCTTTTTCTGATTTTTCTGTCTCCAGATTTTCGATTGAGTTTCGCTAATATCGTCTTCATTTAATTAAATATTTATTTAATAGTTTTATTTACATGGTTTTAAGTAAAGAAATAAGTAGAAACGAAAATAAGTTTAAAAAAAATAATAACAAATAATCAATTACATAGGGCGTGGTCTTGAATGAGCTCGGGCCCAGCGCTCACTCAGGAGTTGCACTTGGTGCTGAAAGGCTGCGATTCCCACCGAGTTGTCGGAGGCTATTAGCCGCATCCTGACTCCAGTGACCCGGTGTATCATCAGACATCAGACCGGCGAACCCATTCAGTAATAATTCCGTAAACATTGTCGATGCGCTACTGTACCTTCTGTATCCAAATTTAATTATGCACGCAATACTATATTGGATCCCAAGTTGTTCCATCGAGATGATTCGGTAGTAGCACCATGTTTCACACGCATAAATAAGCTAGTACAAAATAATTTGAACGATGTTTCTTTTACATTATTGGTGCATTGGAAAAATCTTCGGCAATCATATTAGACAGTATACTGATACTTCTCCTTTGTCGTTCAATGTCACCATCGTCCGAGAGGTCTTCAGTAATGTTGTGCACCAAGTATTTTACTTTCTTAGATTTATTTATCTTTTCTTCATGAAGTTGTACGGGGAGCATCTTCTCGGGGATTTTTTTCCGTGGTGGAATGCGACTGGTTCCGTCTTTTTGGGGTTATATATCACGTTGTGGTCTAGAAAAAATATAAATAAACTCTCTAGAAAGAAAGACTAGGCCAGTTATTCCACAGAAATTGAACAAATTCGTTATTACAAAGAACATTTTTAAATTCCGTGAAAGTTCTATTTAAATTTTGTAAATATTTAATTATCGGCAATTTGTTTCGCAGAACTGGAATGATAACAGAACTTGAATATATCTACACTTTCTGATTTTGTTGATGACATTTAATTATTTATTGAATTAAGAGAAAGTTCTTTAGCACCGTTATGATTTGAATCTCGATGAAACGGAAGCGAGCGATACTAAAAAGAGACAAATACATACATCTATAGAATTCAGCCTGCGAGTGAATGAGATGGCAATAAAATATTTATTTAATTCAGGGGAAATCGTTTCCAATATAAAACGATAAATCCTCGGTCCCACGCAAGTTTCCTTTGTTCTAGTGGTATAAAGTGCCTGATGAACCTTAGCGGCCAGACATTCAGCAGACCAAGGTGTCGAATCCTACGAAATACAAAAAGTAAAAATATTTTTATTTTTGCAAAATCAATATTATATATTCAAACCACTCAAAAATGAACAGGTAAAGAAAACACAAAAGAAAGCGACATCTAGCGACTCCGAACAAGAAAAACCAATACTAAAAAGATAACCGAATGTATAGGAAGAGGTGCACTGGAATTCGACAACAAAAATATGCAAAAAAACATCCTTTACATTGATAATAAAAAAGTGCTTCGCAGTCTCCCCAGTCTTGTCTACTTTAGTTTTATGAAGATCTCACTTCTACCGCAAGTGAATTGCACCCTTTAATTTTTTTAATTAATTTATCACAGTTGTTCAGACTATTTATTATACAATAATAACGCAGTACACAACATATACAACGAACTGAAAAACAGGAGCTATGAAAGAAGAGACAAACTCACGACGCATGGGTGGGAACCAGATGCGGAGCCAACTCAGCCACTGACCGGTCAATATGGTTGAAAAGAGTTCAAATAAACCGTTTCTAAAAACCATCGTAAAACAAAAACATATTTTTCTAGCGAATTTGTTTTCAGAAATATTTCCAGAGAATTCTCAGTTTTCCCGAGTTTTCTACACTTTCCGGAAAAGCGAGCAAAAACTCTCGTATGCTCAAGCGAAAAAGAAAACCGAAGATAAAATTCAACCACTAAAAGTACGTGGCGTTTGAATTTAAAAAAATTAAAAAATGTGTAAAATATTTGCTTTCTATGTAATTCAAAAAAGAAACATGACATAGTAATATTGTTTTCCATGAATTAATACGTTTAGAGTTTCAATTTCTCGGTTTTAACCGTTGTGTGGATTCCAAATTGATGGGATAAAGGATTACTCTAGTTTCCAGAAGGGTGTATCAGATTATATTGTATTATTTAATACAATATTTTACATTTCATATTACAATCCAGTAATGTTGGCCACACTGGGTGGCTTACCCGTGCTGAGGCCCCCAATATTATAAGAACACCAAGCCGTTCACAGAATTTCCCTTTCCAAAGGCATCCAAAATATATTCATTTTCAAAAGCTTACTTTAATAAAAACAAAAACATTTTTGAATAGCCAACTTTCCTTGAAATAATAACTGTCAATACGTACAGTATGTCCACATCTACGCGGGTTGGTTGGATGAAATTTCCTATATAATGTGATTTTTTTGATTTTTTTTTATATTAGCATCACACAGGAGGCTTTGAGGAAAAGTATTCCCCTCAGGGCCTATGTCACCTTTGGGGATGCTGTGTGGAGGGTCAATAAAGGGAAAGGAAGGAGAGGAGAGAAGGAAAAGGGTATGAGGGGTAGGTAGGAATCTTTGGGTCGGTTCGTCCAGTAGTGACCGACGTATGAATCAATACCTTCCACTGCGGGTAAGGCGATATTTCGAGGGTCCTGCTTGAGAAGTATGCACGTCTTCCTCAACCAGTCTCTCCCAATCCGACCTGCCACGCAATTGGTGGGCAGACGCATCCGCCGCCAAGATCCGGACAAACGTCACCCCATGAACCCAAGCACCCCTGTCACCAAACATAGCGAACTACTTAGGTTGACCTATGGCAGAGATGTTGGTAATCCAATAAATGGTTCCCGGGACGGCGGTACCCATATCCGCCTCCAAAATTAAAATATTATGAATAATAATAAATATAAATACCTATTGTAATATTATGAAATGTAAATACTTACAATAATAATGATTTACCTATCCATCTACCAATCTGTAGTGGAAATAAGATCCGAGTATGGTAAAATCAAGAATGACTCTAACAAGAATAAGTTAAACAGCTTATTTTGAAGTGAAAACTTCATTAGCACCATTGCTATTTGAAACTCGATGAAACGAAAAATCGACACTAAAAAGAGATTAATAAAACACACACATCTACAGGATTTAGCCTGCGAGAGAATGAGATAGAATAATCGATCTCCTATTTGTGTGGTGCTTCGTAGTCTCCCCACTCTTGCCTACTTTAGTTTTCTGAAGGTTTCACTTCTACCACGTGTGAACTGCATACTTGTATTTTTTTTTATGCTCACTCGGACATGTTGGCCTATGAATACTAGGCTTTAGAAACGCTGCCTTGTGTCAAACAAAATATGTATTGCTATCTCTAAGTCACTGAGGTTTAAATGAAAAATGTCTATCTCTGAAGAAAGTTAGTTTAGGAGCATAGTCATTCTCCCCAAAGGCATGATAATTGATCATTGATAGGTAATGAAAGAGCGTGTATTAGACAGTGTATTAATGTGAATCAAGCAAATACGGTTTCTAAGATAAAACTGTATATCTTTTCATCCTCTCTTCCAAAGCCTGCGGGAAAATGATGCAGTGATATGTTGGTAAGTATTTATTATCGATTATTCTCTATAATTATTAGTAATTTAGCACTTCAATCGGGCGTATTTTGTCAGAAGGCAAAAATATTTCCACCTTGCAATAAAATCTAAATAAATGGAAAATTTGTGAACTTTTCCGAAAACTAAAAACTGTGCTAGAAATGTGATGAAATGCGCTTTAAAATTAATTATTTTTATTAGAAAAACAATGCAACTTAAAAAAATATGAAAATTTTGAATCCAAACTTTTAATTGTTTTAAAATGGCTCACTATATGTTTTTCTAACTAAAATTACTGATAACGAAAACAAAACAAAAACACTTTCTTATTTTATTAGACAAATGAATTATAAACGTTTTTGTCATCCAACTTTTTGTCGTTTCATGTAAAAATAATTAATAAAAAATTTACAAAATTTCATAAATTTTCGTTCAACTTGCGGTTGGAATCTTGGGTTTCTTAAAGCTGTACATTTTAATTTGACTGTGTAGTGTATCGTTTTCTCTTTCCAATACAGTTTAGATTATATTTCTCACTATGATAGTAAGGGAGACACAACGATTTTTATGAGACCTATTTGAGCTGGGACAAATATAGTCTCCTGTGATTAAACTGATTAGAATATATTGCCATGGGGCTAAGTAGCGAAATAAAAAGCTCATTTTATTTCATACTTAAAATATTGAGCGTACTTACCTAAAAATTTAAAATAGGAAAAACCTTTTTTTTAGTACCTATCTATCCCCCAAACTAAAAGATGTGTTTTAAATTTTACACAGATTTTAAACAACTTCGCAACGTAAATGGTTGTTTATCAGTTGTGTAATATTTTCAAACACGTTTATTAGTAAGGCCTTATACATATATATATCCATTTAAGGGGCAATATCTCTCAGTTTCATTAGGGTTCGGAATGTGCGGATTATAAATTATCCCCAACTAAATCACATCTAAATTTATTTTATATTTCTGCCCCATTTAGCGTTTTCCGCAATTAACTGTTACATATTTTTACGTTTGGGTATAAATTTGAATTGATAAAAATGTACCTTTTAATTTAAATGAAAAATTACTTTGTTTTATACCACTTTATCTAACCTTTTATTTATAAATGTACTAAATTATCACGGTTCTGAAGAAGGTTAATTATAACCGAAACTAGTTGGCTAGTTGAAAATTTTTATTCAAAATCATCAATAACGTTTTTGACAACAACTAAGTTCTAGAAAACCTTAATTTCCACTGACCAATACAATACGAAATACAAGGTCAAACCAACGATTCCACATCCTACACTGAAAACAAACTACATACAACATTCATTTCTCAGAGGGACGTGCACAAAATATAATGATATCGTTTCAGACGCTGATATTTTCCATGTGTCCTCGTATCAATTTAACAAAATGAATAATAGAATAAATTAAAACAAATTGTTAATTACGACCACTGCTGTGTGTTATTTTCTCATTCTCATTATGTCGTTTTTCTTTTTTAATTATGTTTATCCATGCGCATTATCTTTTGATGTGAAAATGTATTATTTTTATATACTTAGGTTAATAGCTTAATTTCATATTATCTATCATACATAATTTAGTCTGTTTTTTATTTCATTTTTTTTTATTTTGTACCACTTCATGTTTTCTTTGATCGTCTATGTTTTTCTATGAATTTTTGCTGAAATTTCCCTGGTTTGTTCAACCATATAATATGGAATTACTTTAGTAAAATATGTATAACTGTTGGTTTCCCTAACAAACTAAAATAAAAATAAAAATTGAACTTACCGTAATCATATGAACTAACTTATTATAAAATGGGCTATATTATTTCAGTCCCGAAGGTTCGTTATAACCAAAGCTAGTTATTGTATGTTATAAATAAAGTGGTTTAAAATTAACTAATTCTTTATTTAAATTATAATGTATTGCTTTTTTCGATAATTTAAAAATGTACCTACTCTCCAATTTACTAACAAATTCCAATTTGGGAGATATATTATCTTGTCTATATTTTTAATATTTGACTTAATTAAAACTATTTAAAGATTAAGAAATATTCAATGCGATTAATAAATTTTCAGATTGAAAACAAAATACCTCGGCGATCTTTTAATTTTAAGATCCTTCCCTAAGGTTCCATTTTAAGACGGAAATTAATATCATGTTAATAATATACAGTCAAAATATTTATGTGACCTTCTTTCTCCTTCAAAATATATAATTTTTTTTAAATATTCCTTAAAAATCGTGCTACTTTCTTATTTCTATGCTTTTTTTAAATTCTGTTATTTAAAACCGGCGTTTTTTGCTTTCTAAAAACACAAGTTAGTGTAGTAGGTACTCGTATAGCAGGTAGTGTTCTCGTACATATAAGAATTAGATTAATTATTTCAATATGTAAGAAGCGTTATTATATTATAGTTTATAGTGTATTCATCCCAGAGAGAGATCGTATCTACATCATCGACGATCGTCCAGAAAAATCTTTCTTCTCAAGCGTCTTTTATGAAAATGAAAAAGACGAGAATCAGTGATTCGCTAAGTCAAACTTGTGAATGTTTTTTTTTCGGAAAACTCGACACATCCAAACGCGGTGTTCAAAAAATAAATTGGTGCCTATTACAGTTCAATGTTTAGTATTTACTCTTACTAGGAAATGGCCCAAAGAAACATAGAAAGAAACATTATTGTTAGGAGAAGCTTTATATTATGTAACCATTTGGTACATCTCCTCTAAAAATGCCTCTGAGGACAAATAAACCTGAATAGGGAATAGTGTGATCTTGTAGGCACTTCAAGTTGCCGGATATGAAAAACTCATTTTGAATGTTCAAAGGATTTATTTATTTATTTACACTGAGTTTTACAGATGCTCTCACTTCCGTGAGAACAGTCCAGTTATAAAACTCAGTTGATTGGGTTTTGTGATTTTAAATTTATTTTTAGAAATAACCAGGTCGATATATATTTTAGAAGTATCGTGTACATACTGCCATAAATAATGTTTTTTTTGTATAATCAAGTAAAAAAAAAAAAAAGTCGCATTTACCTAACTTGCGAAAATTTGACTCCTTGGTCGGGGGATAAGGCTCTTCATCTCTTCATCTATCAATCCGGAGATCGCGGGTTCAAACCCCAGCGTGCAAGATTAAATTTTATTTGATTTGTGTTATTTCACAATTTACTCATTCAAAATAATGAACAGTATAATTGGGCTCTTTCCAGGGTGAAAGTTACTCACAGTATCGCCCTGGTGTAAGACCACAATTCAGAATTGAAACGTTGCTTTAAATGGCTTTTTGACGTGTTTGGTGATCAGTTCTAAATCCAGGTACCACCTTACCGCCTTCCTCTTTCCCTTCTCCTTCCCCCCCCCCCACTACCTTCAGCCCCACAGTATACCACAATTTGGGATGCTATAGTCTCACTGGTTCCCAAAACTGGTTCCAGAGGGTTGGGAACAGTTGGGACTCTTTTGTGGTACCTAGTTATTCATATTCCAGAATGTAACGGTTCCCTCACATTCTACAGTTAACCTATATAATGTACAATCCCACGAAATGAAAGTGTTTTAGGAATCGCCATTTATATTAATAATGTATTTATCCCAAATAAGCGCCGAAATGCTTTTTACCCACGAATTTATACCGTTTTCGCGAGCACGGCCGCACTGTTGATATCCAGACCAATATTGACAGGGAATAAATAAGAAATCGACATACCATGGCTACCCTGGCGGATATGTCCATGGATTAGCAGTTCCTTGCCAACTGAGAATGAAACCAACTCAGAACTACCTCAGAAAGGTCATTAAAAGCTATGAAAAAACAACATTTTTAAACAGCCGGTAATCCTAATCTATTTAACCAACTTTTTAATATTTTTTTATCATCATTCTTAATGACCGTTCTGTGGTGGTTCTGAGTTGGTTTCATTTGGAGTTGGCCGGTCACTGGATTTGCATGCGTAAATGTCAAATGACTTCGTAGAAATTAATAAATTATAAGAATACAAATAAATTAACATTTTCGAATTAAAATACTAACTTTTATTGACCTAAGCACTTCGTGCGCACTTTTTGAGACTAAACAGGAGTTCATTATTTAATGAGGTCTTTATTCACGTATTTCAACCACTTTCTCAACGATCGAACGGAATAAATTGATCGCGTCTTGGGTGAATTATTTAATAACTATAAGCAATAATTATCAGCCTGAAACACTCAACTATATTGAAAAAAATCTTCCGAGAAAAGATACTGGTCGCCAACGGGACTCGAACCCGTGTCCCTAGCATTATTCTAGACTATTCCCTAACATTATTAAAGCAACACTATTAGATAAATGTAATGCATCACAACACACCCCTTAACATCCATATTTATATTTATTATATTATCAATCAGTTTTCTTTTCCTAATTTTCAATATATTTACATATTCCCTAATTACATACATATAATCCTTATACTCCTACAAAATCATAAGCTTACCCTTTATTGTGTTTTTCTATATTCTTTTCATGCATATTTAAGTATTTAGCTTTTCTTAAATATTTTTTTCTTTATGTTTTATTTTAACTTCTCTTAACTATATTTTATTTCCTTAGTTTTTCTTTATGTTTTTCTTGTCTAGCTAGTTTAGTTTACTAAAAAAAATATATATCAGCGAAAACATGTTTTTAGGCTTAATGTTTTATTTTAGCACTCTTTCTTTTTATGTATCTTTGTAAAGCTGTTTGTTTTATTATTAAAATTATTCTAGGGACAAGAACCCTTGTCACTATTCATTTGTCCCTAGCAGCGATTTAGCATTAACAATGCCTCTCTCACAAAAAAATATAGTTGGTTGTTTTCAGGTGGAAAAATGTAATAAACAGTAAATGTTGAATGAAGCACTAGTATATATTAAATTATTTGTCGGGTATTAGAAAAGCCACCATAGCTCAGTGGTAGAGCTCCTGACCGGTAATCAGAGGGACACGTGTTCGAGTCCCGTTGGCGGCCAGTATCTTTTCTCGAAATATTTTTTCAATGTAGATGATTGTTTCAGGCTGATAATTATTGCTTATAATAATTGTTACCCTTTGTGCTATGCATAAAAATCTTGTCTTAAACGTTAGTTTATCAATTAAAAATAATAATTAATTATTTAAGTCTATGGATCGTGTATACGATTTCTTTCAATTCTAAGAGCTTCTGTAGTTCACCTCCATTCATTAATATGCCAATTATTTTGCATAACGAACAACATTATTTAAAATATTTTATAAACACTCAGGAAGCCGCGCTAAAATTTGTCAATCATCGGTCGGAATATCTCTTATAAATTGTTGACCATGCTCGCAAATATAATTAATCATATGTAATAACTGATCATGTATGAAGAATTTAGTCAATATCGTATGGATATAGTGTTTTATCCTTCGTCCGTGATAGACTTTCAGACCTTCTTTGTGGTAAAAATTGTAACCGAAAAGCAAAACGAAATCAATTTTTTGCACCAATTAAAATCTGGAATCATTGTAGTACGTCGGGTAATCTTTGTCACGAGCTGCATAATGTAAAAAAAATATAGTACACGCCAAAGTTTAATACCGACCTGAAATTGATACAGAAATCGTTGCAAAAGGCGACTTTAAGGTCCATAAAGCGGTTTGTCTCCTAGACCACGCCTTTCTCTGTCGCACCTATGTTTTACGCATCTTCCTCTTTCGTAAAGTGACTGTACCTGCGCGAGAACGAATCGTATCAAGTTTAGGTCGGCATTTAAGTTTGGCGGGTTCTATGATAATAAATGCCCGGGTATCCGGCCATAAAATTAAATGAATCTTTCACAGATCCGTTCATAGTTTGCTAGTACTTTTTTTAAATTTTCTTTATTCATTTTGTCTGTTACAGGTTTCTTTTACATGGTTTTTCGACTACCAACCTAGGCAAATGTCCGTATTATGGTAGTCGAGATTCATAAGATGTTATATACTTAAGTATTAAGTATAATCATCCATATATGTAGATGAAAGTAAAAACATATAGCATACATATTAGTGAAAATATTCGTACTAGTATTAGGTACATGCTCACATACAGGAAAGGAGTTAATGCAAGTGAAACCTGAATAAATAAAAATAAAAGAGAATAACAAATAAAAATAAAAAAAACATATATAATATTTTAAGGATAATAGAAATAAAAATAAGAATAAATATATAAATCATCTATACAGATGAACAATGATAATCTTAGACCCCAAAAAACAAAAGCAGGTATTCCTAGGCAGCGTATGAAATGGACGAACGATGTTAAAAAATATGAAAAAAAGCATCAGCGTAATATAATGTTTTGGTTGAAAATTAATTTAGAGATAAGATTTTTTACTCGAGAAATATGAAAAAATAAGAACAGTTCTTAAGATGTGAGGCATTCTTTATAATATTTCCTTCCCTGGGTAAATAACCAGTTCTGTACATTAATAGCATAAAGATTATCAGTTTTCGAAGTCTTAATATAAATATTTAGTAAGTTGAACATTTTAGGCGCGATGTAAGAGAACTGTCGTTGGGCGAAAGCTGTTTTTGTAGGAAGAATTTTGTAATTTTAGTGTGATGAATAGCGTGTGCAAATATTTTGTTGAGTTTTGAGTGTTAAATCATTTTTCCTTACGTGCATGAGAATTGTCTTAACGTATAATTGTCTAATGTCTAGGATTGCGATTTTTTTTTAAAGTGGCTCTGATGGGTGAGATGGGTGATATTTTAATATAATCCTTAGTAGCAGCTTTTGAATTAAGATCACGGGATATATAATTGAAGCTGCACAGCCTCCCCATCCCACGATACCGTATGAAGCTATTGATTGTAAAAGTGCAAAATATATGCATCTCATTTTTTGAAGGTTCAGGATTGATCTGAGAGAGAGAAATATATAGCACAATTTGCGGAGTCTTTTTGTTGTGTAATCGATATGGTCCTCCCAACGAAGTTGGTCATCTATAACAATCCCTAGATATTTAATTTGGTCAGATTTTTTTAGGTTGGTACATGAGCAATTGTTGTGGGGAGGCGTAGGGGTAATGTGGTTCTGTGGGCATGAGTGAATTATAAGATTAGGACAGTTTTACGGAGGAGTGACTTTACGTATGGAGAAAAGAAAATATTTTATTTTGTCAATATTAAGAGTCAGAAGGTTGTCGTCTAACCAGTGTTTTACTTTATTTCGCCTTTTTCCATAGTTGAGTTCCAATTTTCAGCTTCAAAGATGATTACCGTGTCATCGGCGTACTGCAGTACTGTCTCCATATTGAATACATTATTAAATAACTAACTCTACACGAATGTCTGCGACAAATTAAGATCACGCGATGAATGTGCTCTGATCTGATGACCACGATTACAGCACAGTTTTCAAGGTTAAGCTGCCCCACATCGGCTTATGAACTCTAAGTGATGAGTGCTAATTAATAGCTCAAACATGCCGAAATGCTTCAGTTGCTAAGTCAGCCCAATAAATAATGTGATAATATGGACAAGCACCGAATTTATGATTCAAGTCACTCTGTTGTGATGTTGAAGTAATGAGAATTGCAAGCGCATATCTGACTCTCCGTATGGAGTGAATTTATTTATTTTTCTTGAGTTAGCTCGCATCGCTGAGTGTGCTAATATTTTGAGAAACATATAATACATACCTATACTGTCTTTATCAGTCCTATATATAAATCCTTACATACATTTATTACGTCCACTCCCTAAAAACTCCATATAATTGCTGCTTGACGCGACAATGTTTTGACTTCAAAAACGATGCTTACCCCATGGCAAAAACCCCTCAAATGGCAAAGAGCAAATGAACCGATATTGACAGGGAATAAAAAACGGTATACGATGGCAACACTGACGGATCTGCCCATTGATTTTCACGAATCTGTAAATTTCTAATTACTAACTCTAATGTACATTGGCCATTCATTTTCGACACTAAACGGGCTTTAATTAGTTTATGAGGTCTTTGGTCATATTTCAACCACCACATGAATTATTTAAATTTACAATTTTGGCAAACGTAATACAACTAATTTCATTGTATTTAATCAAGAATAAAACATCCGGTCAGTGGTTGAGTGGGCATAGCGATTGGGTCCCACCTGGGCGTCGCATGTTCGATTCCTCGGCTGGCTAAGTCCTCCATCACAGCACAAGCAAAATTTTCGGCTTTCTATGGTGGTAGTAGGAGATTTTGGAATTTTAACATACCTATTTTAAATCTGATTAATTTCAATCGGGTTGTTGTAAAATAAGACGGCCTAGTACACAAGAACATGTACTTCCTTGTAGGCAATTTTGCATTTATTGTCCAGTGTCCGTATATCTCTTGTGCTAATTTTATGTATAAAAATAAGTACATTCAAATATATGGTTTGCTTTACAGCAGTGATTCTTAACGGGGGCGCCAGGGCCCCCCTGTGGGCGTTTTGGAGGTCTGGGGGGGGGGCGATTTTAAAGATTTAGCATTTAAGGGACGCTGCAAATGTTCAAGGGGGCATTGTTTCTAGTGGGCTTAATACTCAAAGTCAACGTAATAACTAATAATAATGTGTTCTATTTATACATTTCATCATGTTTTAATTTGTAGTAGGAAATCCATTGCCTAAATATGGACTTCCTACTAAAATAAAATGTGTCCTTTTTAATTTTCGTTTCAGGGGGGAGGGGGGGGGGGGCGCTGGATCATTTTTACTGTGGTAAAGGGGGCAACTATTTCAATAGGGTTAAGAAACACTGCTTTACAGTCATACAATTTAGCAACTTGAACGTGTTTCTTTTCCGTGATATTGTGCTCGAGTATTATTCAATTTGCTGTACTTTGCATTATTATTTTTTTTTAATTTTCTCTTCCAGATTTAATCTTCAAAAAGATTACTTGATTAGTAATTAAAGTGTGGTGATATAATTGTACTGTATATTATCTGACAAGTAGTTTCACAAGGATGTAATAGAATGTCTTATTGTGATTCCGCAACAACGCTGCAATAACTGATAAATCGGTGTATTTACATTTATTTATTTATTCATTTTGTTTTACAGTTTTTTTTGAAGAAAATGTGTACTTACTGGGGTACCCCGTACTAAGGACACATTGTACAAGTTTTTTTGGTTGAAATATAAGTAAATACCTATGTTAAAATATTCCAGAGGAAAATTATCAAGTTAAATCTAAAAGAGAGTACAATACAGCATTAATATTTGTTAGGTTGCAAAATTTTATCTATATTTTTCCTTATCGTTTGATAATAGCTATACATTTTAAAGAAACCTCATTATTTTTTGCCATAGGTATTTTCATTACAAGTTGTTTGTTTTAAATATTTTCTATTATGTGCGTTCACGCATTTCTAATGAAAAAATACATTTTTTAGTAGTTTACGCTCATGTGTTTTGCAAAGAAATTAAAATAGATATTTTAATTCTATCCGACTAGAACGATAGAAAAAGCTCCAATTTGTCCAAAAAATATTTTTTCTTGTTAGTTAAGATTAATCTAAAATAGTGATTTCACATTAACATAATAGAAGCGACTTACGGAAATTGACGAAATTGTGAAAATAATAAGCTTAAGCTGATGGTTGATTAAAACAAATGGTAGTGTGCACCAAGTCGTTCTCTTTACTTAATGTTCCTAATATCTGCCATTCTTGTGGATATACGACGTTAAGTATGGCCTGATTCACATATGGAGTTCTTTAACGCGATGCAATTATGAAATATACCCTAAGGCTTCCTTCAATGCGCTTATGGGAGTTGAGTGGACAACATTTAAATGGAAAACACATATCTGTGAATTATGAAATGTATTATTTGTATATTTATAAGCCTTTGAAATATTCTTAGACTAGATAACCTAAAAAGAGTGTACTATGATATTGTTCAATCGATATTAAAATACAGTATTATTGGCTGGGAAGGAACATATGCTGTAATTTTAAATCGTTATATCAAAATAGTTATTGATAGTTAAGGTTATCCTGAAAAAACCATCTACATTTACAACTGAAAAATCTTTTCAATATTAATTTTACCTAGAATAGATAAAATATATAAAAAATATTTAATACTACAGACTTAAAATGCAGCTAAATAATTTACATTTCAATATATCAGCAAGACATCAGAATAATATTAAAATTCCAAAATTTAATACCAAGCATATTCAAAATACTAATCTATATCTCTATAAGTTATTTCAACAACCTCTTGTGAAATCGAAAATTTATCGAAATAATCCTGAATTCCATCTTAAATTTGAAAATTACCTGAAACTACTACAAGAGTCCACATCTATTATTATTATTTCTAATAAATCTTGAAATCTATTTAAAATCTTGATTTTTTTTATTCGTCTTTTTGTTATAATTTGCTATATTATTATTTACTTACTTACGTGATTACAAATAATCGAGCATGGATTCCCTCACCAAACACAAGAGCCTTGTCTCCTTATGGTGAGAAAAGGCTATGTTGTCATACTAGATGACTTACTTTAAATTTAGTGAGTCCAGGCATTATTTGGAGTTAAAAATGTAAATAAAGTTTCCGGTGACATTTTTGATGTTTTTTTTTCAACTAAAAACATGAAAACAATGTGTATTGAACACATCAAAATAGTCACCGGAGAACTAAATTTCATGTACATATTTTACTCCAAAAAATATCATGACTCACTGGTTAAAGTAAGTCCAAGTATGTCCCCTGTATAAAAAAATAAATTTAAAAAATAAAATTATTATAGAAAAAAAAATATATGTTTATGTTATAGTTGTTGATTTTTGACAAATATTTGAAAATTCGTCAAATTGAATGATCTTCAGACAAAGTTTGTTCATATTATGAGAAATGCAGATACGTTTCTTTCGCATGACATTCATGGGCGATTTGATCACCTTGCTCTTCCAATAAAACGTCTTGTAAACACAGTTAACGTAAACCTCTCTGTGCGCTTTTGCTCTGTGGGAGGAGTCGAGCTTCATCTGCTGCGCCAAAGTTCTCACTGCCGAACTTTTTGCCTCCCTTGCGAACAAAGCTCAAGAAACTAACAATTATTATTATTATTAATCCTAGAGTGTCTTCCGGAATTTAGTGCAGGTTCCTGCGCCGGAGGTATTCCAGCTTTCAACACATTCACGTATCCAATAATAATTCTAGCCCGCTTATATTTAGGGCAGACACATGTTGTGGGGGCCATTGAGGCCTAGTTTACGCTGACTACGTGATCTTTGATCCCTGAAGGCTTAACGTGTCAGGCTGGATATTGGTAAGGATTGGATGTATTCAACATGAGCATAAGCACCACAGGCTGCTTGGCATAAGTATCTGTAGGTTTTGACGGATTCTAACTACGAACAATCAAACGTAATAAAAATCCAACATAATTAACCATTTCTATGACCATTTAACCAAACATGGCAAGAAAGAAATAGGACTAAAGATATTGTTCAGGGTCGACGATCAACAAAGCCCGTTAGAGTATTATACGAAGTGATTTAGATACAGAACCACGAGCTGCATGGCCAAGTTTCTATGGACTGTTTGTGGCTACGAAAAATCAAAAGTTCTACAACCGTGTTCATTATTACCACGGCTAAAAAATAATGATATTAGTTAGGTTAGAGTGATTTCAAAGTGATCATGATCGTACAAACCACGGTCTTTTCTGTAACTCTAGTCAAAGTTAAATATGACCGAATCGGATTAAGACACATTAGCTCAGTTGGTAGAGCTTCGCCCCGGCAAGATGAAGGTCCCGGGTTCGAGTCACAGATGTGACAATATCTTTTTTGATTTTTCTGTATTCAGATTTCTGATTGAGTTAATTTAATTAAATATTACAATTTGAGGTATCTACTAGTTAAGAGGGTATAACCAGAGAAAACCAGAAATATGTAATTTGTAAATCAGATTTTAGACGTATTTACTCTTTTCCATAAAAAAATAAAAATTGATTTCGAAAGATTGTTTTTTTATCTAGTAAAGGCATGTTTAAATTTTGAGAAAAAATGTATATTTGTAGTATAATAAGGTTATACTATAGGTCGTTGGCAGATTTGTTAAATTTTCAAAAAATATTTTGTATTATGCAACACCCATTTCAAATCATATAATCATGCAGTAAAATAAATCAATACGTTATCTGGGAAACTATGTTTCAGAATTTTAATTTTAGTTTAAATAAAATCATTAAAAAATATATACGTATATAAGCATATATGTGTTTCTTGGCGAAAATTGGTCCGTTTGCGTATTTATTGCGCACTTACAAACTAATATATTTCAGTTTTTTTTTTACATTCTTATTTTGCTTAGACATTATAGAAAAATGATAAATACTTAGGTATGATCAAAAAATAATCACAAAAAGTACAAAATTTTAATAGTTTTATCATCACGCCTTTCAGCATTTTTGGATGTAGGTATAATTTAATGTAAATTTGGAATGGTACGGAGAATAGTTAATCTTTCTCATTGGAACCGCCCTGTACGATCGTAAGAACATCTTTCGACGAAATGTGGAATTTCAGTCGCTGGCTGGTTAAACGCCCTTAAGTTATTAAAAAGTATAAAAAATTGTTTTCTTTTAATTTTATTATCTAATGGCCTAAGAATTAACAACTATAATAGCTAATCAAAAATTTATGTGATTGCCTAAAATGACGCATTCCTCTTCTGTCGTATGGGGGTATGATCAGAGGGGAACATATAGAGGTCTGAGAGCCAGTCTGCGGTCTCAGGCGTCACCATGAAGATCTCATCAATTCCTGTGGGAAATGAATGGAGCGGGCATTTGTCGAGCGAATGTTCGGTGGTTGGCACCGCACCGCATTCACATATCGCCATCTTTGTTCATCTTGTGGACACAACGGCTACACCACCTTAACTTTTTGATGAATGACCAAAATTTATAGGCTAGACCAGGGGTCGGCAGTTTGTCAAGTGAGAAGTGCCAAATGATCGGTTCCATGCCAACTCAGCATGAAACCAACTCAGAACCACCTCAGAAAGGTCATTAAAAGCGATTAAAAAATAATTTAAAAATAGCCGGTAACCCTAACCTAACTAAACCTATTTAACCATTTATCATTACTCTTAATGAGCTTTCTGAGGTGGTTCTGAGTTGGTTTCATTCTGAGTTGGCCGGTCACCTTTTCCTTCAGATTGAGAAATAATAAAGAAAAACCCCCCTTTCTTAAATCTTTACTTAAACCACTTTACAAAAATTCACCCAGTTTAAAAATGTAACACGAAAAAGAGGGAATATTTAGATTTATTTATTTAAAAAATATATTAATATAATTCAAATTATCTCAAGGCAGTGCATTCAAATACCAGTAAAATCCGTATTACTCTCAAATTTCGGCATTATTTTGCGAAACTAAATCTTGGGAATTTTATATACAATAGAAATAACCCCTTAAAACGAAAATTTTCTAAGCTTTTAAGTGAATCCAGAGGAAGAAGATCGTATCAGAATTTTTCAAACAAGCCGTTTTGAACCCATTGTGCACCCTTTTATCGCTCTTAGAATTTAAAAATAACTTTTTTTTAAATGAATCACCTTAAGATGACAATATTCCTTAAAATATATTCAGAATCTTAACGACGTAAGTAAAGAAGCGACTCGCGACCCGTGTATTGCACGGACCTACTGTCGAATTTGCCCTATCAAAAAAAGAGAAGAAGACAAATAATGTGGGAATCTAAACGACGTACCTAAGTGAAGAAAGCGTGGAAAAAATATGCGCCCGCTGCACCGCGTATTTGACGAACGTACGGTGGAATTCACCCTAAAAGGCCTGGAGATTAGACCTTTCCACCGCGTTAATTTTAATTAATTCTGCAGAACGTGTTACAAATATTTAAAATGTGTCATTATGTCGCACTCCCGAAGTTATTAATTCATCGTCTAGAAAAATAAAATCTGGTGCTTACCGGTAACTTTATAGTTTGAAAAACGGGTTATAAAGTTTTAAAATCGTTATACGTAAAATATATTAATGGTAATGTATTGTTTTTATTAATCCTAAATACAGAGAACTTACATCCCCAGGACAAGATCTGAATAAAAAAGTTAATATAGTTACGAATTCGCCGGAAATGATTAAAATGTTAGTTTTGAGCAAACAAAAATTATTAGGATTGTGTACCACCTTAATGTACATGTCTCATAGAATTTTGGGTATTCGTGAGAATCAACAGTGGTAATTGTTCAATGAGCGAATGGGCGTCCTGTACAGTTTACATCGCTCCCAGCTGTCCACATGCATTTCTCTACCCCCTATCGGGCTCCCAGCGCATACCACCGCCCACTTCGGCAATCACTGACCGCTGACCTCTGGAATTTATTGCATTAACTACTGGACACCCTGTATTTCATCAATGTGAACCGACACAATTTACATAATTACGTACATAGTTCAGGGGTAAGCAAGCCGCGATTCGCGAGCCTCATGCTACTCTTGGAAAGAAGGGGAAAATAGTTTATCTTAGAGGGAAAAAAATCCCTCAGGGTATATGTCATCTTTGAGGATGCTGTCTGTAGGGTCTTTTTACGTAAAGAAAGGAGCGGAGCAAGGCGATGGATCGAGGTAGTCCGACTAGAGAGATCTAGATTAGATCTCCCTTTGGGCATACCAATTCGCCACCAAGACCTAGATAAACCTCGCTCCGTGAATCCGGGCACCACTGCTAAGTCACCAAACGTGGAGAACCTATGGCAGTGGTTTTGGTTATCTAATAAATGGTTCACGGGGCGGGAAAACCACAACCGCCTCCCAAATTAAAAAAAAAATTCTTTCTCAAAAATGATTGATTGATTTAATTTTTATACTGGTTTTTTTATTATTCACCTACTACACAAACTATTTTTATTTCTATTTTTACTAAACTTAAATTCTATATTACGTACTTTGTATCAACTATGTACACTATATTTTTTTCTTATATTATTATCATTAACTGACAGACCTGAAACAGTTAGCTAATAGGCCACTTGCATGGATTTCAGGACTTAAAAAAAATCGTGGGCTCAGATTTTTTTACTAAGATTACGAAAATGTTAGTAAAAATTTAAAGAAATGTATAGTTTTTTTTTATTTTTAAATAAATAAATTCATTATTTGAGCTCGTGACGTCACTACATGAAAATGTCCCGTCTCCGATTATGTTCCCTTAGTTTTGTAAAAATTCCACACTGATTTTTTTTTTTTTTACATGGCAACACTTTGATTTCCGGTGAATTTTTGAATTTGCGTTTAACGTTCACTAGATTTATTGTTTGTTCTATGCGAACTTATCGTTTGGTTTGATTTTTTGATAAAGATGGCGGTGTTTTTACAGAAGAGAACCCCGTACAATTTATTGCTATTCGTGTGGAAAACGTTCTTTTTTAAAATGATTTTCGGCCATGTAATTATCGTTTTTTCTCACAAAAATACAGCATGTCTTAGAATATTTGCCAAAACCGGAATAAATTTTTTTTAAATGTGATGCAAGTGGTCTATTAGCAATATCTGCTTAGTAATTCGAAACAATGATAACTTTGAAGGTAACATTGTAAGGTACTTAATGTCTATAAATTTAATACTGTTGACAACTTTTCTGATAAGTCCCCTTTGTTTACATATATTATATTATATTATCCTTAATAATACTATATTATAACAACTTTGATTATTAGTTATTAGACACATACGAGTATCCTATACCTAAATACTTGCTTTTATCACTCACACTTTGTTAAATATACACTTATATTTTGTTATTATTGTAATACTGATAATCTCCTGTGTACCACTGTATACTTATAATAACATGTACCTATCACTTTAATGTAAAAGCCATTCCATGGGGCTTAAATAAATGAATATTTTATGTTATTTCCTTTACTTTATCAAAAACATCTACGGGCGTTTAAATAAGTAAATAAATAAATAAAAAAATATTTTTTATCAAACTTACAAAAAAAATTGTATCATTGGGGAATACTGAGTTATAAAATAATGTTAGTGAAATTTGGGTCCAACAACGAAATTTCATATTATTTAAGCATTTAGAGCATGCTGAGGGCAGAACTTTTAGAATTTTTGCATTATATATTATAGTGTACAGAAGACATTTGCTGCCGACCGAAAAGCGTGTGACGTCACAGGACATATGGACCGGTTAAGCAGCACTGCCATTCGAATTAATTGTACTACGTGTGACCTCATGATGGATCACTATTGGATACATTTTACCAATGGTTGAAAGCTAATAACTTCGTCATTTTCGGAGATTTTGAATAACTAAGACGGTCTCCACACGGTGCTGCCGCAGCACCAACTGCGGCAGAACTTTAGTTGACTGTAGTCAAAAGCGCCAGCCGTATTGTTATTATAATAACAATACGGCTGGCGCTTTTGACTACAGACTATACGATTTTTAGTCAGTTCTTCGGCAGTTGTTACTGCGGCAGCACCGTGTGGAGACCCCTTTATTGTACTGATGTTAAATGTAATATATTATCGTCAAAATAAAATTTAAAAAATTAGGATACAACCTAAATGATCTTATCTTAGACAATACGTGTACTGTTTTATTCTGCTTAGCGTACATTTAGTTTAAATTTATGAAAGCGGCCATCAGTCTTAATTTAGTGAATTTAAAGAAACAAATTTTGTTCTTTGGTCTCTGGAGTTTGTCGACCCCTGTCCTAGTCCCTTAGGACGTTGTAATGAATTCTACTAGGTCTGGCAATTAACAATTAGTTGTTGGATTGACTCACTAGAAAACATTTTTAATTTTCTTGATTGAAAAATGTTTGCACGTCTGCTCTAGTTTTAATTTTGTAGAAAACTTTTGTCGCTGAACGACAAATTACAATTTCTTTATGAAGTTAATAATTTCCTTACAGCGCGCAACTTAGTAAATTCTTCGCGTTTTGATACCACCTCCTTTTGATCCAACGTTTCGGACAGCCTTGCAGTGTCCATCATCAGAGCAGATGTCTATTAACATAAACTTACCCTACTGTAATGATACAGATAATCTTCGATTATCCTAAAAGATTCTTAAAAATTCTCGTTGAATTGATGCATACGTGTTTAAACTGTACAGAGGGAAAAAAACTCTCGACCATTTGCAGAAACAGGCGATCCGTTTGATAGATTTCCCTCTAGATTGTCAAATAGGTTGAAATTTTTAGAGCACAGGCGTCGGGTTGGTATGCTGTCCTTGTTCTACCTGTATTTCAATGGAAGATTCCTTCAGCACCGGTACATAATCGTCACGTGAGAATATTAAAACATTTAACATATTATCATACATTTGTTACCTGCGAACAGGTCGTTTCTACGACTCGTTCTAGAGTTCAACAGCTTTTTTCTCTTCACGGCCCATGTTCACTCCTTCAGATCCTAAAAAAAACCCTCCACAAATCATACCCAAAGATAACGTAGGCCCTTGAGAAATTATTTTCCTTAGGGCGTCCTGTGTGGAGTTTAGTAAAGTTAAGTTTAGTTAATGTAAAAAAAGCAGTGGGACTATGGAAACTTTAATTTAGTTATTTTGTGATATTAAGGAGAAGGACATCGGAAAGGGGAAAGTCCTGAATCTATCAGATCATTCAGATCTGGTCAATAAACAAACCTAAAGCCGATTCAAGCAACGCAACGTTTCGATTCTGTTTTATATAAATACTGCAAAGTCAGTGAGACTACGGCATTCCCAATAGTTGGTGTATTGTTGTGAGACTGAATAAAGTGGGGAGGGGAAGGAGATGGGTAAGAGGAAGGTTTGAAAATACCCGGCTATTCAAATCTTCAGGCTAAGCTATTTCAAGCAAAGTTCCATTGTAATAATAATAATTTATTTATTTATTTATAACATGTTACATATATTTGACATTTCTATAGATAACATTTATTAAATCACCATACTAATCAAATGCCTGTTTCAAGGGATAGTAACTTTGAGTGTAGTCTAGTGCAAATAAATGGTTAAATTGGTAAAGTGATAATAAAAAATAGAAAAGAGAAAAAGAAGTGCGTAAAACAAACATGCAAATAAAATAAACCTGTAACATATGGTACTAGTATGTAATGATGTTGAAAATTTATATATTTATCTGAGTATATGAAACAAGTTTAAACACTATCATAGTCACTCATCAGAAGGTCACTAAGCGCCTTTCTGAAAGTGAGATATTTGGCTTTGGACTTTATTTCAATTGATAAGTTATTAAAAATTTTAGGTGCAAGAAAGTTAAACTGTGATTGTGCCAATGAAATTTTTGTTTATGGAATAATATAATTCGTTTGGTTTGATTATCTTGTGTTGTATTTTGAATTTATAATATGTTTTTTTGTAAATTTGAATTTAAAATAAGAGGTAATATTTTTTACATATATGGATTTTATATTAAGAACTTTGAAGTTTTTAAAAAGGTCTTTCGTGGGGTGTATATAATGTACTTTATAAATAGTGCGTATTATCAATTTTTGGACAATTATACCGTACGATAAAATTGATTGACACAGGGAAAAATATACTGTTCTCAGTGTATTTTTGTTTTTTTTTTTCTCAATGTTTGTTTAACATAATAAAAGCATCCATAATAAAAATCAATTAAAAATAATGTCGCTATTCCAAATTCTTGTAATATTCAGAAAACTGTTACTGAAATGAGATTAAAAGAATTTGGCATTCTCAGACTATAAAAATATTACCATTTGTTATTTCGGCTACTGGCATTATACCTAGTTCAATTTTTAGGCGTATTAGATTTGTCAAAGAATTTATATATAAAAATGCAAAAGTCAGTCATTTTAAATACATGTAGGATTACGAAAGATTTTTTAAATATTTATATTGAGGGATCAGTAGGATTTATCGGACCAGTAAGGATTTCATCAGGGCCGAACCCTCTGATATGAAAATATCTGGAGTCGGTGAAATATTTTCCCATTATGTTTCTGGTGGATTGACGTATTGTTCTTGTATTGTTTTGTATTTATTATACTTATATAGTGCACTTACATTGCGTGAATTTACTAGATAATCATTTGTGGAAAAGTGGGTGGAAGGGTTTAGTCTTTCATTTGGGAAAGATTTAACCCGGACATAAAATCTGGAGCACCGTAAAAATATAAAAATTTTAATATTATTTGATAATAGAATAAAATAGTTAATATATCAATTGTATTACGGTGGCTTGAGGGAAACTCTCCACGTATGTTATAGGGGCGCGCCCTGCGACTGGGCGATGGCCTGGACGAGTGTTTTTCGATTTCCGGTAGCGCTGACTCGTCCCGGCTACTGTGACGCATCAGCAGGGAATTCATGCACTCATGCAAAAATCTGAGAGACGCTGCATCGCTAAGTGAGCAATATTTTGTTTTTAAATGGGGGTCTTTCCATTGCAATACTGAAATTATATATCACTTAGTAAAATCAACAAATTTCAACGCGTAATCTATCTATCTATCTATCCACCCGTCTACCCGTCTACCCGTCTGTCTGTCTGTCTGTCTGTCTGTCTGTCTGTCTGTCTGTCTGTCTGTCTATCTTCTATCTTCTATATAAATAAAAACACATGTATGTACACGCATAACTTCCGAACGACTGCACCAAATTGGATAATTCTTTTTTTTTGCGTTCGTTATTGTCAGTACAAGGTTTGTATAAAACTACTGATGAGCTCTGGCATTATGAAAGTTGTATAAAAATTATAAGGGGTGGCACGCGAGCTATTTGAAAACTGAATGTACCGGGACTGAATGTATGGAATGCGGGAAGGGGGAGGGGGCAGGGTTATCGGGTAGGGGGTTCGCGGGGAGGGGGAGGGGAATCTGGGAGGGGGGAGGGGAACTCAGGAGGGGGTTCGTG
The DNA here is from genome assembly GCA_917563855.2 of Limnephilus lunatus. Classification (NCBI taxonomy): domain Eukaryota; kingdom Metazoa; phylum Arthropoda; class Insecta; order Trichoptera; family Limnephilidae; genus Limnephilus; species Limnephilus lunatus. The sequence continues at coordinate 10,724,244 of OU830596.1, forward strand.
TGATAGGGGAAGGGGGGAGTGGTTTGGAGAGAGGGTAGGTGGGGAGAGGCGGAGTGGGAACGCGAGAGGGGAAAGGGAACGCGGAAAAGGAAGGGGAATGGGACGAATGGGAAAGGATACGCAGGGAGAAACAATTTCTTTATTAAATGGCATAGCAACGCATGCCGGGTATCAGGTAGTTACAAATAAGCATCGATCAACAATCATCGAACCTACACGTAGTTCCGATATCAATCAATCAGTCAGGAAAGTGCTTAACTTAAACTGTACACCGTACTATCTTGTATGTTATAACTTAGTACCTTATGTCCATTACCTGTTCAATTTCCAGTTAGGTTTCTTCACTCCGATGATATGTTAAACAGCTTGCACACACGGTGCTTCGGGACACCTGTTTACAAGGCAAATACGCCACAGAACGCCGAAGCTTTTAGACTTGCTACCTTGTACTAGTACTAGTACGTGCATACTGCATACTGTGCACAGTGGTGGATTTCCGATAGTTTCGTCGTATATCAATTTTGAAGTGAAAACATCTTTAGCACAGTTGTGTTTTGAAACTCGATGAAATAAAATTGAGCGACACTTTTTAACCTGTTAGAGAATGAGAAAGCAATAAAATAATTCATTTCACGGGTACTCGGTTCCAATGTAATACGATAAATCCACGGTCCCACGCAAGTCTCCTTTGGTAGACTTGCTACCTTGTACTAGTACTAGTACGTGCATACTGCATACTGTGCACGCACAGTGGTGGATTTCCGATAGTTTCGTCGTATATCAATTTTGAAGTGAAAACATCTTTAGCACAGTTGTGTTTTGAAACTCGATGAAATAAAATTGAGCGACACTTTTTAACCTGTTAGAGAATGAGAAAGCAATAAAATAATTCATTTCACGTGTACTCGGTTCCAATGTAATACGATAAAACCACGGTCCCGTGCAAGTCTCCTTTGGTAGACTTGCTACCTTGTACTAGTACTAGTACGTGCATACTGCATACTGTGCACAGTGGTGGATTTCCGATAGTTTCGTCGTATATCAATTTTGAAGTGAAAACATCTTTAGCACAGTTGTGTTTTAAAACTCGATGAAATAAAATTGAGCGACACTTTTTAACCTGTTAGAGAATGAGAAAGCAATAAAATAATTCATTTCACGGATAATCGGTTCCAATGTAATACGATAAATCCACGGTCCCATGCAAGTCTCCTTTGGTGTAGTGGTATAAAGTTATAAAGCGCCTGACGAACCTTAACATTCAGCGGACCAAGGGTAAAAAAAAATCAATTATTGTAAAATCAATATCCTATATTCTAATAAAATAATATCAATATAAAATCAATATCCTATAGATTCTGATTGATAAAATCAATTTCCTATAGATTCTCAACCTTTTTTTGCCCACCGCCCACTTTTATATTATTTTTTTTTCTACCGCCCCCTAACTCGAATCCGAATGGAGGGGGCGTAACGGGATACCACAACGGAGGGGGCAGATGTGATATCACGATGGGGTTACGTTTGCCACAACAGAAAATACGTAATGGGATAGGGGAAATTTTAAGATGTGACGTAATTTACGGATTTATGGAATGAAATGGGGCAAGATAGGATGAGGTGGGATGGGTTTCTCTGATGGTCTCCTACCGCCCTCCTGAAAGTCTGAAACGCCCCCCCAATTTTCTTCTGGTCATCTACCGCCCTCCTGAAAGTCTAAAACGCCCCCAAGGTAGTGTTATCGCCCACGTTGAGAACCTATCTCCTATATTCAAAGCACTCCAAAATAAACAGATAAAGCTAGTAGGTATAATATTTAAATATAATATTTTAACAATTTTATTTTTGTTATTATTATAATACTGTGTACCACTATATCATGCATCACTGTATACTTGAAAAGCCATTTTATGGCGCTTAGATAAAACAAATCTCTACTTATTATAAACTAGCTGGGTTACCCGGCTTCGCTCAGGACAATTCGAGAGTGTTCTGGAATGTTCCACAATTAAGTTCCCGATTACCTGTTCCCGAAAATTCCACGACACACTCCGCCACTCCTTCCAGAGCTCTATCGAACCTTCTAGAACTTTCCGGAAGACTGTTCAAGAAATTTCAAGAGGGCGAAACTTCCAGCCCTTATATCTTCAAAAGCACGCCCTTCAGGGAAAAACGGATATCCTTATTATATACCCCGGGGGGATAGAGATCTACCACACCATATTAGTCCCTTGATCGTACCGGGACTCGTTTCTGAGTTTTTGCGAGCCGCACGCTTTTTTGGACTTTCTTTTATAATATAGGTATATTGATTAAAATCCTCTGCCGAGTCTGTCTGTATGTCTGTTCGCGATAAACTCAAAGCTACTGAACGGAATTTCATGCGGTTTTCACCAATAGACTGAGTGATTCACGAGGAAGATTTAGGTATATAATTTGTCGGTAAGGTTTTACGTAAATTGGTTGAAATATAAACTAGAATGTATGTATGTGGAGAGCGGGCTGGCAAGCGGGCGGTGTTGATTTGATTTGTATGCAAAATAAAATATGGCGGTTGTTGAAAAGGTTGGATAAAAATCTAGTAGATGGCGTTGTGTTTCGTTAGCCACAGCAACGCGTGTCAGGATCAGCTGGTTAATAAATAAATTTACGTAAGTTCTATGAGCACGAGCCGCCCCTGAGCGTAACGTTCCTTCTGGCAGCGGTGTATTGTCAGGTTCGCTGATTGGCTGTTCGGTTGACTTATTGATGAATAACGTGACAAAATGGCCGCTGGTGACTTCACGTGTCATTGCCTCCCCGGAACTACACCCAACACCTATAACAGTTCCTGACGCCCTGGTAATGGAGAGAGAGTAGGTACCCGGTCTCTAAAGAGAGACAATTTGAGACGAAAACTGATAAAAGATTTTTTTTAGAAAATCTGAGGTAATAATTTTCCTCAGGGCTTATGTCATCTTTGGGGATGCTGTGTGGAAGGATAAGATGTGTTGTCAATCGCTATTTTGTCTTGTGGAGTGAGAGATATAATATATTATAGTTTTCCATCATCATTCCTCACGACTAGCGGCTACATGTATTTTATGTATTTTTTTATAGTTGTTGTAGACTGAAAAGATTGAAAGAATTTTTTTGGCTTGTTTTTTTTAACGTTAATTTATTTATACACCTAGTGGAAGGACTACATTTCAAAATATAATAAAACGAAACACATAAAGAATAAGTAAAATTTTCTAAATTTTAAGCAACCCCTGACTCAAAAAAGAGCTGATAACTTTGAAACGCGTTAACAGAATTGTATTAAGTCATGAATTGTAGCTAAGAACCATCTCGATCACTTCAGCTTTCAAACAAAAAAAAATGCATCATAATCGGTCGGTTCGTTTAGGAGCTACGATGCCACAGACAGACACACAGAAAGTCTAACTTATAAAACCACTCCTTACGTCGCGTTGGGGGTTAAAAATATACAATCTATGAAATAAAAATAAATAGATATAAAATTAGCTAAAAGTACGAGGGTTGTCCAAGAATTAAAAGCCGTTCGAATTTTAAAAATCAACCAATAGGACGTGCTTTCAAAAGTGAGGTCATAATCAAAGTGGCCAGTGGACGCAGTTTGATGCTTCGAAGGTGCTGTAATGCATCATTTTAGTTTCATCCGAATTTCAAATTACAACGGGATAGTCCCCGTTACGATCAATACACTTGGTGAGCCGTGGTCCTTGTAGGTCCTTGATTCCCTTATCGTTGAACTCCGCCGCCAAAAAAAATATCACCTCTCCGTCCGCGTCCTAGTCGGTCTCCAAAGGTTGCTTCAGGTGAAGAAAAAGATGCAAATCATGTCATTGATTGCCTTTTTGATACCCGGTTTAGGTGGTGAACTCGTATTTAGACCCAAAAAAAATCTCGCCTTGGTTAGAAAAACGGTTCGAAGAGACCCTGGCGCTTTCCACATGATTTTTCACTTCAGCATTTTAGGAATCCAATGAGCACGCAATTTGCATACGCCATTTTTCACTCAAAATCGTTTGTGTGGTAGACTTACTGACGTCTGGGATCAAAATTGCGAGCTTACCACGGACGTACAAAATATGTGGACATGCCTTTACGTGATAAAAGGCGTGTTATCTCCCCCTCCCATTGGAACCATTTTCGGAACCGGCTGGGCTTGCGAGTCTCGCGTTAATCAAAAAAATGTGACGTCATCATTCTTGCCCGGACCAGTGTCGAGCTCTTATCGTACATTTTACGCACGAACGTTGTATGTCTATGGAACACATACTATGACATCGAGATACATGGCGACGCGAAACACAAAGCCGCTGTTTACTGGGGTAAGTAAATCATGAAACATTTGTTAAAGTGTCTACGGCAACAAAATATGCGACTATGAAAATACTCAGAACCTTACTTTGCGAATTTGAACTTCACACATCTGTTCATAACGTGGCATGCAATTCGCGCTCCCATATAAAAAGGTCTATTCATTCAAAAGCAGATTTTACTTTCAAGAACTAAATGGTGATATTATAGGTCGAGGTGCCTATATACTGTTAGATTGATTTACTGGCGAATCACAAGTCTCTTTCCTCTCTTCGTCCCGCCATAGTTGGTTTTTACCCCTCATCTGTAAGTTCTCGTCTAGCTATTTGTATGTCTATGGAGCTTACGAACTTCAAGAGGGCAGACTCGCTCTTAGTTGAGAAAGCGAATTATTGAGCGCACCTCGCAGGCGGCGAGATTCGACAGCGGAGCGTCCAACTCAACGGACGCAAAGATCGCACTTAAGCAGCCACCAAGCCGGATCACAGCTCGCTTTTTAGAGAAAAGTCTGAGGAGAGTCTATGAGAAATAATGTCCACGTCGCCGAAAATTAGGAAAGGTCTTTAATTTTTGAACAACCCTCGTAGATAAGTTCAGCGCATATCCTGTGAAAAGTTATGAGAATTGATGCTTCCTTTACGGCTTTTGGAGAGCTACTAAAAAGTGTTTAACCTTTTTAAACTAACTGTTCAATGTGCAGGCAAGTTTAGTTTAGTATATATTTATTTATTAAACAGGATTTTAATTAGGTTATGAACTTTTAGCCATTTTTATTTTTTTTTATTATTGTATAAAAATTGCATACAATAGGAATTTATTACCCGCAAAGCTACTAGCTACTGCAAGTAGCTTATCAGCAGGATATTAGTTCCATAGATAAGTTACAACCACAAATTAAATAATCATAAACGCATTAGCGTAGCAACAACATGCACAAATACACATACACATATAAAATACCTAACAACATTGTTATGTGGAATAGGAAAAAAAAAATATATATTTGTTTTTTAAATATCATGAAAAAGTTGAGCATCATAAAAACAAGAATACATTAGTAGTTAATTTTAATACATAAGGTTACTCCCTAAAAGCCATGATTTTAACAACAGTGAGAATTTTGTTATTGAGCAATTTTTTTTAAATTCGTATGGCAATTTGTTCAATATTAATGGTTTAATTTTTGAAGGGTTCTTTGACCATATTATTTGTTTTGAAACACAGGTACTTTCATTCCTTTATTTTGTATGAGCCGCGTATTGTGTGCATGATCCACCATTGTTTTATAATATAAAAAGACATTGAAAACATTGTTTGTGGTAATACATTCTTCAATATTCTTTTTATGCATTATATGCATTTTTTAATTTTATTACTAATTTACAATTTGAACATTTTAAAAAGATATATATGAAATATAAACAAATCTCAAGCTGGCCTAAGTGTCCGAAATCAGTGGGATTATAACATCCCCAATCCCCAATCCCCAATCGGTGTCTTTGGTGATGCTGAAGGAAGTGAGGACAGAGAGTTGATTGGGAAGAGAAAGATTCTATTTTTATTTGATTTATTTATTTCGGAAAATTAAACAGATTTTTTTACATCCATATAAAAAAGCTTTTAAACAATACAAATAAAATCTAAAGACAGATTTTCACATAAAATATATACCAAAAATGTAAATATTAAATAAAATAAAACATAAGAACACAATTTTTTCACAATATCTAAGGTAACTAATAAGCTCGTAATAAATTTCAAAACTTTTTTTATAGAAAAATGTATCCTCAATGCACTAACAACAGCAATATTCACTAATGTTTTCTACAACTAAACTGAAAACATGTTTATAAAATACTAGCTGGGTTACCCGGCTTCGCTCAGGACAATAAGATAGTGTTCTGGAATGTTGCACAATGATGTTCCCGATTTCCTATTCCTGGTCATTCCACTCCTTCCACAACTTTATACAGCTCTATGGAACCTTCTAGAACTTTCCGGAAGACTGTTCTAGAAATTTCAAGAGGGCGAAATTTTCAGCCCTTATATCTTTAAAAGCACGGCCTTTAGGTAAAAACAGATACCCTTATTCCCTAGGGAGGATAGAGATCTACCACACCATATAACTCCCTTGATCGAACCGGGACTCGTTTCTGAGTTTTTGCGAGCTGCACGTTTTTTGGACTTTCTTTTATAATACATGCCATATTCAAATAAATAAAATGTTACTCCTTACATGTCCTTTCCCGTGCGTTCCTCTACAGCGTTCCACTTCCACCTTCCCCGCCACCGCTCTCCCGCTCCCCCGTCCCGCCAACCCCCCTGGCACTGCATTTCTTGACTCCTCTCCCGCGCGGCCCGTAGCAGAAACTTTTTTCTAATACTAACATTTTTAAACTCGTGATATCTTTCTAATTAAATATCCGAATTGAAAAATTCAAAAAGTTAAATAAAGGTATTGAAGCTGTCTTGAATATGAAGTCATTTATTTTGATAAGGATTAAAACCAAGATACAAATAAAGAGCCTTTTCAAGCGGTGACATATTAATTAAAATTTTAAAATAAAAGAATACTTATTGTGGCATAACCATAATAGTTAGACATATGCTGTAGCGACTTTTTTGGTAAATAATGGTGTGTTCTATAAAGTCGTAGTACATTATTTTATTCTATCATCAATAGTTTTCGCAGCGCACGCGATTTAAAGAATATTTTAGGTAATTTTTTTACACCCTGGGTTACATTATTGAAGTTTTAGTAAGGATGCTTATTTTTTTTTTAAATATAACATAGCCTATGTCACCCAGGGATAGTGTAGCTTCCCAACAGCGAAAGAATTTTTCAAATCGGTTCAGCAGTTTCGGAGCCTATTCGATGCAAACAAACACACAAACAAATAAACAAACAAACAAACAAATGTTACCTCTTTATATAGTGTGTTAGATTAGATGTTAGATATATAGTGTGTTAGATGTTAGAAAATGGCATGCAATTGGACAGGATTCATAGCAACAACATTCTGGTCACTAAACACCGTTAAAGTCAATTCAAGCAACGTTTTAATTCTGAACACCAGTTTTTCACCAAGGCGATACTGAGAGTATCTACCATATCACGACACATTATACCTACAACAGGGTGTATAATGACAACTTAGAACTCAGGTAAATATTACCTGAATATATGCATAAGCCAAAGCATTAAGCCTATTTTGTCAAACACAAATACACTCTGTGTGGCATTGTAGACTAAATTAGTTAAGCAACTTTTATGTAATATAATAGGTAATAGGTTAGGCTACTAAATTGCGTGTGAACACGCAAACTGTGAATTTTACTTTCAGTGGTGACTCAAATTCACACTAATTTTCCTGCCACTGAAGAAATAAACTGACAGAAGTGCGCTGTGGAGTTGTTCGTGCGTCCGAAGTAAGCTCTGGTGAAATTCATTGAAGTTTTGAAATTATTGGACAGAAAATCAACTTTATTTGTTGTCCGGGTGACCTGAAAACTCAAAATGAAATCAACCCAAAACCTCCTTGGAAAAGTCATTAAAAGTATGAAAAAAATGCAGTGTGCAATTCACATGAGGTAAAAGTGAAACCTTCAGAAAACTAAAGTAGACGAGAGTTGGGAGACTACGAAGCTCATTTTTTTTATCAATTGAAGGATGATTTTTTTCGTATTTTTGTCGTCGAATTCATATTCACTAGTTTGGTAATCTTATTAGTATTTCTGTTTTCTTCTTCGGAGTCGCTAGATGTCGTTTGTGATTTATTTTCCTGTTCATTTTGGAGTGGTTTAAAGATTGGATGTTGATTTTACAAAAATTAAATATTAATCTGTGTGCTTATATTTTATACGTATCTATGTGTATGATTATTTACATGTATGCGAATACCCGTATGTATGTATGTGTATATGTATATATATATATATATATACATGTGTGTGTAAGTTATATGTGTAAATGTAAATATATAAATATGTACCCGTCTCGGAACAGACTTAGTCTAGTGAGGCGGGTTACTTACCTATTTTGTATAAGATATTATTATTACAATAAACGTCCGGGTTGCCGGCATTTAAAAAAAAAAAACTATTTTTGGATTTGGATCGTATTATATTGGAACCGCGTACCCGTGAAATAAATAAATATTTTATTGCTATCTCATTCTCTCACAGGCTACATCCTATAGATGCGTGTATGTATTGGTTAAATGGTTTACATTGGGTTAGGTTTATGGGCTATTTTAAAATTATTTTTTCATAGCTTTTAATGACTTTTCATAGAGGTGTTGAGTTGACTTGATTCTAAGTTGGCATGGAACCGTTGGTCCAGGAGTCGAAAGGTCGTTTTCTTTTAAGTCAGAATCACACTTCTTGGAAATTTCTGTTCAGTGTTTACATGTTTACAATATTGTTCCGGACAAGCACTTAGACGAAAAATATTTAATCAAAAATTATTTTTAAGCAGATAAGGTACCAATTGCTTAAATTATACCGTGATTTTGATTGATTGTATTATTATGTAATATAATCTAAAGACAGAACATAAATTATCAAAATTGTGGCAGGAATACATTCAAAATTATTCTTAATTTTTTATGATGCTAGTTGCAAGTCCCCAGCGTTGCTCGGGCTTTATACCGAAATTTTCGAAATCAGATGTAGTTAGTGAACCTCCTCTTATTTTGAAGTTTGAGTTAGAAAATTTTCATCAATTTCGAAACTGTAGATTTGTGTAGAAATCAAATCCAAGACGCCCTTCCGCGTGCCTGCCCGCTACAAACACTCTTCTTTGCATAAATAGGTTGTGCCTGAAAAGAGATTGTTTTGATATAAACAAAATTAAATAAGAATAAACAAAAATATTTGACCACAAATCTTTTACAGAAACATTTTGACGACCTCCGTGGTCGAGCGGTAAAGCCCTTTGACTACGGACTTCGAAACCAAGCATGCTATTTGTGTTATATCAAACATAAAAAATCTTTTAAAAATATTATTTAAATAAAATACTAACTTTAATTTTTTATACCGAATTATTTATTGCCGACCAGGTTTCGCTAGCACCGTAGCTTTCTTCACCAGGGCAGTAAAATACTCAACGAAATTTAATACATTTGTTACAGATTATTTTACAGTGGGTTTGAAAAAACGGGACTGAGCTACAGGAAATAGTAGTCTATGTCTGTCTCAATTTGGGAAGCGGATATGGGTACCGCCGCCCAGTGAAAAATTTATTGGATAACCAAAACCTCTGCCATAGGTAACCTCAAGTGGTTCACTACGTTTGGTGAATAAGCAGGGGTGCCCGGGTTCACGGGGTGAGGTTTGTTCAAGTCTTGGAGGCCAATGCGTCTGCGGATCGGGAAAGACTGATTGTGGGAGACCTATTCACCTTTCCAGCCGGACTCTCTCAACCCACTTTTGGGATGGATTCATACGTCGTTGACCATAGATTTCTACCCATTCAAGATTGTTTTAAGTTACAAATTGATTTAGACGCAATATCTTCATGGGCAGATGAGAATAAACTTTTCTTTAATGTAAAAAAATGTGTCACTATGACCTATACGCGTTCCAAAAACCCGATTAAATTTGATTATAAATTAAATAATGAAATATTGTCATCAGTAAAATCCATCAAGGACCTCGGGGTTACATTTGATCCCAAACTTACTTTTTCAGATCATATAGTACCTTATAACTTCTTGGATTTGTGATAAGAATAAGTAAACAATTTTCCAAGCCCGAAGCAATGACATCGATGTTCAACTGCATTATACGATCAAAATTAGAATACGCTTCTGCTGTTTGGGCCCCATACCAGCAAAAATACATAGATTTATTAGAACAAATCCAAAAAAAATGTCTAAGGCATCTTTATATGAGAATGCATGGTGAATACCCGCGATTTATGCATCATCTAGATTTGCTATCTGAAACGCGCTTCGAAAGTCTCCAATCTAGAAGGAATGGGACCCTAACAGTAACAGCTTTCAAAATTATAAACTACTACATTGACAGCCCATACCTCTTAGAATGCCATAAATTGTTCGTACCGAACAACTACTGCCAGGATCGCCACCACGACTTGGTCTATATCCCACATGGCAGAACAGACGTTCTGGCCCAACACAGTATGACAAGAGGTATGGTACTGAAATGATATTTCTAGGTCTCTTGACATTTTCAACATTAGTCTTGAAGGTTTCAAGAATAAATTTAGGCAAGGACTCTAAAATATGTATTATTGAAAAAATTATGTATATATGTTACCTACGTGTATTGTAATAGGATTATATTAATCTGTAATGCACAAAAAAAAAAAAAAAATCCCTCGAACCTGCTGTTCTAAAAAAGTGTGTTATCTATATTATTAACCTGCCAGTTGAATTTGTGAAAAATTTAAACAAAATAAATACACATTTCGAATACATATTTTAATAATAAAAATAAAATAAATATAATACTTTACAGGTTGTCTGAACAATTAGTTCCAATTTTGAAAATGACACATCTATTCAAAGCAAATTTAAGTTCTTTCCACAGGAACATTTCACATTTAAATAGCATGTTTAGATTAACGTGAGATATTTTTGTGATTTTCAGAAATTATTAAAATTTGGGTTTGAAAATCATCAACGCTTATGCGTGATGTTACGAACAGTTAAGGTCACTTTATAGGTAGAGGACATATTAAAATGACCGCTAGCTCCTCGGGGAGTTATGCTTGTATTTATCAAGTTCAATTAAAATGAAATATTACGTTCATCATGTTATATATCTATGGGCAGTCTTACCCATTAGCAGGTGAAATTTAATCAAACTTTAGAGGACGTGTAATTTATTTAGAGAAAACATTCTTATGTTACGGTTATTACTATAAGTACTTATTACCTAATATTGAGATGCGCCCGATTTTGTCAAGAAAATGGCGATATACAAATCATCCAATTAATATTAACCTGTTGAACGTTGTATGGTATTTCGAAAAACCGCACGAAAATTAACTTGATGACTTCTTGTCAAATGTCGATACAAAGCAATTCTTTATTTTGCGATTGTTTTCTGTTTATATATCTTATTATTCATGTATATTGCATGGTAAAATCGTAAGAAGTTTTCCCAGAATAGCTAACTTTAACTATATGTAAAAAAAAATCAAAGGGGTTTTTGAATAAATAGTGGCATTGATACTTGTTTCATAACGCTGATGGGTTTCATTCGTGTCTGTGTTCCGATCGGCCTATAGGATCGGAGGAATTCAGATTTTGGAATTCCGCACATTAAGGTTAAACGTCACGTACGTTATAATCTACGCATTCACAGATGGCGCCAATCAAATTATTTTAGGTTTTTAAAGCTTTTTGCACGTTACGCTTTAAAATATTAAAGTAAATTAATTGTTCGCGATCGTACATATTTAATTAGAATATAAATAAATAGTTTTGTCTACGAACAAACCCAAATCTTTCAAGAAAGGCTGAAAAATTAAATTTTGTATCGGTGACTCAATCCAATATTGTATTTTTCAGCCTTTCTTCAAAGATTTGGGTTTTTTTATGGACAAAACTATTTATTTATATTCTAATTAAATATGTACGATCGCGAACAATTAATTTACCTTCATATTTCAAAGCTTAACGAGCAAAAAGCATTAAAAACCTAAAATAATTTGATTGGCGCCATCTCTGAATGCGTAGATTGTAACGTACGTGACGTTTAACCTTAAGGCTACCTACCTACACGGTAGACAGGAGTCAAGTACCACAATATCGCCAGTCTGTCAACAACCATCGTAACACATCGTAACGTGTCATTTCGCTCTACGTTGAAATGTTATTTATCAATCGAAAGTGTTTAATATGAAGCATAGAAAATTAATTTAAAATCATTCCGAGAAGCTAGATTAATCAAATCAACCGTTGCGTCAAGATAGATATTGGAACAAGCGATTCTGACCTTGTCCTTCGTACAGTTTCTTTATACATAAGGGTAGAAATCGCATTAAAAAGGTACGTTTTTTTTGGCCAACCGCCGGCGGACAGTTAAGAGGTTGGGTACCCTTTATGAGAGTTAGTCGTGATTTTATAATTCATTTTATATCTGTGAGTTACACATTAACCCGGCGTTCGCATAGTTGTGTCAATTTGACCCGCGCCATTTTAAAATTGGCTTATTTCTTAGAATTTTTGTGTGACGTTGCCATAGTTCTCAGTAGCTGGAGCTAACAATCTCCCTCCCCGCGGGCTATCGTTGTTCAGTGGTGTAGTGGCCGAAACGGTGGATAGACGTGGCTAAACACGAAAAAGGTAAATATGACCCAACCTTACATTTCGTGTCGTAATTTCGCGCCATTACTTAAAAAGTATGTCATGGATTTGTTTTGTTATTTTCAGAACCTTTGCAATTATGGATCGTGAAGAACGTGAACAACAGCGAATTTTAAAAATTTTGGAAGAATCTGACTCCGATTGTGAAAATTTTACGTCAGAAGCTCTGCAGTCAGCATGCAATTTTGTACTGTGGAGATTGCGCAGATGCAAATGATAATTTATTTTTTTTATTTTATTTTTTTTATTTCTATATATTACAGTTTTTACCTTATATTTAATATTTTTACATAATATATTTTGAAAACATTTTTATATATTAATATTACATTTTATTATGTTGGGTGTGTAAGGTAGGTTTGAGAAGGTGAAACTGTTAGTTGATAATGTTGTATGTTTCGTGAACACCTCACTAGGAAAACCTGTGCTGAGGTGTTTACGTGGTTATGATTCAGTGTGACAAGTATAGGTATTTATGTGTTGTAGTAGAAAGTTAGTTTTTTTTTTCTTTATTTTTTATTTACATTTAATGGTTATTGTACATGGATTATTTGGAAGAAAAAAATATATAAAGTATATATAAATATATATGTATACATGAATAGTTGGTAAATTCTTGAAAGACATGTTTATTTATTTTACTAGATGATATAAGTGCCAATATTATAAAAAGAGTTATGCACTATCAATTAATTTTGTAGATCTAGTGGTTTAATTTGAATACCAAGTGAATTTTTATGTTTGGTTTGGAGTAAAGAGGTTTTGGAAAAATAGTGTTCCTTTAGTTTTTATCCAGTCTGTGATTTGTTTTTTTAGTTTATTTTTTGGTGAATGATCAGCAAGATGTTTCAGAGAAGGTGGCATGCAGTTATATAGTTTAATGGAATAGTAGTTAAAGGATCTTTGTCCGTGGGTCGTGTGCTTTAGCGGGATGTTGAGTGTTAGGTTTGTTGAAGACCGGCTTGTTATTGAGGACTGAGAAAGTAAAGGGATATGTAGTTTGAATTTGAAGAGGTGAAGAATAGACGATTTAGCGTAGAGTTGACTGATTGACAAAACGTCGAGCATCTTGTAAATTTTTACAGAGTCTGTGTCATATGGTACTTGAAGAATTAGTTTGATTGTTGCCTTTTGTGCCTTTTCTAATGGATCTAGAGAAATATTACTTGCACTTCCCCAAGATAGAAGACCATACATGATTAAGGATTGGGAAAGAGCAAAGTAAATAGATCGTAGTATTGAGCGTGGGAAGATGTTTTTTATGTTATTTAGGAGATACATGATTTTTTTAAGCTTGGATGTAACTAAGTTAATGTGGTCATTCCAGCGTAGGTTTTCATCAAACATGACGCCTAGATATTTTATTTGTTTGACATTTTCTATGATTTCGCAATTGCATGTTGAGGAGAGTTGGGAGCAGTCATGTAATTTCAGAGCGAAGGTTGGAGGAGGTTGACCTCTTTGAGTTATACTATGTGTAATGAATTTAGTTTTTTTTGTATTTAGAGTAAGTTTGTTTTCATTGAGCCATTGTTTGATGACATGATAATATGTAAGATTAACTCATGGGACTGATGTATTATTCTTAGTCCTACTATAGATCTCATTCATATGTATGATATAAGTTCACATTTTAAGAAAAAAGTTTATGTTTTATTTAAATTTTATAACTTTAAGACAGATATAGTCCATTTTGTTAAAATTTTATTATACTTTTATAAAAATGTCATTAAAAGATAGTTTTTTGAGAAGTTGTTTTATTTTACCCCAAATCTCGCAAACAATATAGTTGTTTTATCAAATTATTGCAATATGTTACTAAATTTCTTTCAAATATTGAAATTATAACGAGTTTTTTATTCGGATCTTCTAGACCCAACCCTACTATCGTTGTTACATATTTTGACTGTACTGACGTCGGGTTAAAAACAATGTTTTGAGTCCTAAATCTGCCCCTGTAAATTGAAGTTTAAATATGAAAGCCTTTTTATTGTTCATTCTATAATATTAAACAAAAATGGCATCTATGGATTTATTTCGCTGTGACCTCCACAGTTATTCAATCAAAGTGTGTTTTTAGGCGAATGGTTACATATTACTATGTAGATCAGTAATAAGCAACCAGCGGCCTGATGCATTTTAAAGGTTTTCGTTTCACAAAATTTTTGACTAAATTTTGCTCAACTTTTCGAATGAAAAAAATCAACAGTTTGCCTAAAACTGCAAAAGGTATTGTTACGTAAAATATTTCAGAATGACAAAAATCGACAGTATTTTTTGGTTTGGACTTAGAGGTATAAATTTTTCGCTTGTTTTTTTTGCGTTACGTTTGTGTTTTATTGAAAAAATACCGTTTTTGAAAATACATACAGATTTACGACACCACCAACTGAAATTTAACAATGTAAAGTATAGGTACCTTATCCGGTAATGCGCGTTTTCATTCCGCGACAAAATAACCCCGACAAAATAGCCTACGGATAAAACATCCCCCTACAAAATATCTACTAAAACTAAAACCTAACCTAAAATAACAAAAAATGGAACAAAAATAATTCAGACACCTGTAAATACAATAGTCTATTATCTAAAATAGTAAAATGGGTCAAGAATAATACAGATAACAATAATTTATTGTCTTTACAGGATGTCTGTATTATTTTTGTCCCATTTATCGTTAGGTTAGGTTAATTTAGATTAGGTAAGTTATTGTTCAAAAATAGTAAAATGGGATAAGAATAATACAGATAACAATAATTTATTGTCTTAACAGGATGTCTGTATTATTTTTGTCTCATTTTTTGTCAGGTTAGGTTAATTTAGATTAGGTAAGTTATTGTTCAAAAATAGTAAAATGGGACAAGAATAATACAGATAACAATAATTTATTGTCTTTACAGGATGTCTGTATTATTTTTGTCCCATTTTTTGTCAGGTTAGGTTAATTTAGATTAGGTAAGTTATTGTTAAAAAATAGTAAAATGGGACAAGAATAATACAGATAAAACTGAATCCTATTATAATTTTCACTGTTTTTACCATTCCACTGGACTATGGTGTGTTTTAAATAGATTTTACTGCTTTTTATAACTATGTTGTGCTTGCATGAAAATATTCATAATGTATTTTTTTTAAAGTAAAGAATAAATTTATTGGTATCTTGAAAGAAAATGTGCATGGAAATATTTTAGTAATAGTTTTAGTAATAAAGAAGTTTATAAATCGATTATTTAAGATTATTTGATTTTTAAAGGAAAAAAAGACTTATTACTTACTTACATTGTATTAATTGGTAGTTCTTTTATGCTGCGTGCGTAATGTTATTTTCTGTCTAAAGTTCATAAACAAAATATGAATCTTCTATCATTTATCATTTCTATTGTTGCACATATACATGCTGCTATTTCTTTAAAAAATATTTTGTAATGTCATTAAAATTGATTAAAGGATGTATTTAAAATAACCAAAGAATTTTATTTCCCAACCTGTATTACATAACTCTTTTCACTCCAAACCTTTTTTTGTTTTTATTCCACCAGCTCCACGCCAAAATTGCGTTTTTAAAGTTTTAGTTTTTTTTCGTAAATAAAATTGATATTGTAAAATAATTTTAAAAATTTAACAGGCGTAATGAAGATTCGTTTTCATTTAGATTTTCGTTATGATTTATATTTTTAGCATTAGGCCTTTTCTACACATCTCACTTTATTTTTTAAGACGTGACGGAATCGAGCAATATTTCACTAATACACAATCTTTATCACAAATAATCCATTCAACGAGTCTTTGCACGAAAACAAACATGATAATGCACAGTTGATAAGATGTTGACGACAGCACTTGACTACTAGTGGACTTTTGTAACATCGATGCCTGCGCCTCTACCTGCGGTGAGACGCAGCCCTAAACAAAACACATCCATCCCTCAAACATAGTAATAAAGAATTTTTGTGATTCTAGAATGTGTCTTTCAATCGTGATTCAAAAATTTTAGTAAAAAAAACTCCTATCTTAAAATTGTCTGCAAAAAGAAGTAGGTATTTCAGAGCTGGTGGAACAAAATCAATGTCGAGTGACACTCAGTGATGTGACGGAATCGAGGAATATTTCACTAATACACAATCTTTATCACAAATAATCCATTCAACGAGTCTTTGCACGAAAACAAACATGATAATGCACAGTTGATAAGATGTTGAACAACAACAAGCTTGGATGTAACTAAGTTAATGTGGTCATTCCAGCGTAGGTTTTCATCAAACATGACGCCTAGATATTTTATTTGTTTGACATTTTCTATGATTTCGCAATTGCATGTTGAGGAGAGTTGGGAGCAGTCATGTAATTTCAGAGCGAAGGTTGGAGGAGGTTGACCTCTTTGAGTTATACTATGTGTAATGAATTTAGTTTTTTTTGTATTTAGAGTAAGTTTGTTTTCATTGAGCCATTGTTTGATGACATGATAATATGTAAGATTAACTCATGGGACTGATGTATTATTCTTAGTCCTACTATAGATCTCATTCATATGTATGATATAAGTTCACATTTTAAGAAAAAAGTTTATGTTTTATTTAAATTTTATAACTTTAAGACAGATATAGTCCATTTTGTTAAAATTTTATTATACTTTTATAAAAATGTCATTAAAAGATAGTTTTTTGAGAAGTTGTTTTATTTTACCCCAAATCTCGCAAACAATATAGTTGTTTTATCAAATTATTGCAATATGTTACTAAATTTCTTTCAAATATTGAAATTATAACGAGTTTTTTATTCGGATCTTCTAGACCCAACCCTACTATCGTTGTTACATATTTTGACTGTACTGACGTCGGGTTAAAAACAATGTTTTGAGTCCTAAATCTGCCCCTGTAAATTGAAGTTTAAATATGAAAGCCTTTTTATTGTTCATTCTATAATATTAAACAAAAATGGCATCTATGGATTTATTTCGCTGTGACCTCCACAGTTATTCAATCAAAGTGTGTTTTTAGGCGAATGGTTACATATTACTATGTAGATCAGTAATAAGCAACCAGCGGCCTGATGCATTTTAAAGGTTTTCGTTTCACAAAATTTTTGACTAAATTTTGCTCAACTTTTCGAATGAAAAAAATCAACAGTTTGCCTAAAACTGCAAAAGGTATTGTTACGTAAAATATTTCAGAATGACAAAAATCGACAGTATTTTTTGGTTTGGACTTAGAGGTATAAATTTTTCGCTTGTTTTTTTTTGCGTTACGTTTGTGTTTTATTGAAAAAATACCGTTTTTGAAAATACATACAGATTTACGACACCACCAACTGAAATTTAACAATGTAAAGTATAGGTACCTTATCCGGTAATGCGCGTTTTCATTCCGCGACAAAATAACCCCGACAAAATAGCCTACGGATAAAACATCCCCCTACAAAATATCTACTAAAACTAAAACCTAACCTAAAATAACAAAAAATGGAACAAAAATAATTCAGACACCTGTAAATACAATAGTCTATTATCTAAAATAGTAAAATGGGTCAAGAATAATACAGATAACAATAATTTATTGTCTTTACAGGATGTCTGTATTATTTTTGTCCCATTTATCGTTAGGTTAGGTTAATTTAGATTAGGTAAGTTATTGTTCAAAAATAGTAAAATGGGATAAGAATAATACAGATAACAATAATTTATTGTCTTAACAGGATGTCTGTATTATTTTTGTCTCATTTTTTGTCAGGTTAGGTTAATTTAGATTAGGTAAGTTATTGTTCAAAAATAGTAAAATGGGACAAGAATAATACAGATAACAATAATTTATTGTCTTTACAGGATGTCTGTATTATTTTTGTCCCATTTTTTGTCAGGTTAGGTTAATTTAGATTAGGTAAGTTATTGTTAAAAAATAGTAAAATGGGACAAGAATAATACAGATAACAATAATTTATTATAATCAATAATTATCAGCCTGAAACACTCATCTACATTGAAAAAATCTTCCGAGAAAAGATACTGGCCGCCAACGGAAATTGAACCCGTGACCCTCTGATTGCCGGTCAGCAGCACTGACCACTGAGCTATGGCGGCTTATCTAATACCCGCCAAATGATTCAATATATACTAGTGTTTCATTCGACAATTACTTATTATTACATTTTTCCACCAGTATCTTTTCTCGGAAGATTTTTTCAAAGTAGATGAGTGTTTCAGGCTGATAATTATTGATTATAATATTTGTTATCTACCCTTTGTGCTATGCATAAAAATCTTGTTTAAACGTTAGTTTATCAATTAAAGATAATAATAATTTATTGTCTTTACAGAATGTATTTTTTGTCCCATTTTTGTCAGGTTAGGTTAATTTAGATTAGGTAAGGTTAGGTTTTAATAGATATTTTGTTGGGGGATGTTTTGTCCGTAGGATATTTTGTCGGAGGATATGTTGTCGCGGGATGAAAACCCACCCTATCTCCTGCGGCCATGAACAAATTGAAAATATATAAAAAATTAACCCTTTAGCTAAAAAGGTTGATCATCACTGATGTATATGGTAATGGTATGGGCACGTGGGCTTTGGTTGGTTGTTGCTTACGGAGAAATTACTTAAAAATAGCTCATGACTCGTTACTCGTTACCAGTTACCATGGCACCCTGGGTGTGTGTTCAAATTGATGGTTATAATCGGAGCAGGATTATGTCACACTGACAAAGCAGAATATTATGTTTCGATTTAATCGATATAGAAGGAGAACCGACGACATTAAACGTGTATTGATAGGTCTCCCAAAGTTCATACATATAAATCGTAATGTCATTCATAGGGGAACACAAAATGGCCGTGCTGCCATGTCTGGGACCGGTCAACGCTAAAAAAAAATTCTTAGTTTCTGCAATGATTATTCCTCGTGACAGGAGAGGACTATTCCGTCTCCCGGGCCGTATCAGTTGCTACCGAGAAATAAGAGACACCTCGTTACCGGTTATCTTTAATTATCGACCTCCTCAAAAAACCAAAGCTTATCTGAAAGATCATCAATTTTTATGTAAGAAAACAACTGCTGTAAGACGAAACTGCACCGCGCAACCGAAATTGGCGTTTCAATTCGGTTTTATCAGCAATCGCACGGTTTTTTTCGATTTGTATTATTGAAATACGCCCGCCACATACGTATTTTAATTTTTAACTTAATGAATAAACCTCAAATTGTAATATTTAATTAATGGACAAAGTAGCAATATATATATATTATTTTTTTTTAATTTAGAAAATCCAATCCAGAGATATCGTGCTCAACGTAAAACGCCTTTTTTGAGGACCTCCCGGAGATCGGTTGCAGGACCTATAAAAATCATCATTTTAAAACAAAAAATAACAGATTTAAGTTAAAAGTTACAAAGTAACTGTTGCGTTCAGACAAACAGTTCTCCAACTCGTCTTGGAAGGAGATTCCTTCTTGGGAAAGAATAGAGTTCTTTTATGTTAATCTGGAATTTATTTAATACTTCGCATGTACAAGTGGTGACTACGATAGTCAGCCTAACTGGAGGCTGGCTAAATGAGATCTGAATTGAATGAACTCCTGCAGACTGCACCTAGGCCCTAGGCCCCCCTGGTGCCCAAACTCCGAACTAAACTAACTGCTATCTAGCGGACTTTCGGGACAGCTCTTAGACATGTCCTCTATGTGACAAGCTCGGAAGCTTTTAGATATACCACTGTAACTAACATTCAAAACGTAAGTTTGTTCTTTTAAAATGCTTATTCCACGTGCAAAAATACTTAAATCTTCATAAATCCCACAATTATAATATCCAGTGATTTTACACGAGTGTGCGGCTAGTGTATAATAATAAAACAATACTTTAAAAATTACTTTCACACACCTAAACCCTTCAAACATCCAATTATAATTCGATTTTTTCATATGTCCTCGTTGACAGTACAATGCACATATCCTATTGTGCACAATTGCATACAAACAGCAGTAATACATGATTAAAAAATGAATTATGTGTCATTTATTAAAGCACGCAGGTACCTAATTTTAATTTATTGCTCAATGGCCTCCACCCAAATGCTGCCATGCATTTTCCAAGCCTTGCGAAATATGACATTACAGTCGGTGAATATTTTCCATTACTCATAATTTTTTATTACTTATTGTATTTTCGTAATTTCAGGAACAAATGTCTAGGACGGGTATTGTTTGTGAGTTGTGTAATTGAAATTCATGAAATTCACTATAGATTTGGATAGGTTCCTTTTCAGTTTTTCCCACTTAGGTAGGATCTGGATATTTTTTTAACTCTTGCAGCATATTTTATTCATGTACAGATGTGTGCATGAGCCTCTTACACGGTGAAGATAATAAGTTATATTATGACCTCTTTGCGCTGGGTTTTTATTTTTATATAAGTGAAATTTTTAAAATTTTAAGTAACTCCTCGACACAAAAAAAATAGCTAATGACCTTTAAACGCCTGAACAAATTTTCATCAATTGTAGCTAAGAACCATCTCGAGCACGTCAACTTTCAAACAAAAAACGCATCATAATCGGTCTATTCGTTTAGAAGCTATGATACTGCAGACAGACACACACCACATCAAACTTATAAAGCCTCTCCTTTTGCGTCGGGGTTAAAAATTGAATAAATAATAAAGGCATCGAAAAATTTTTTTTTGGGGAAAGAAAGGAGAGGAAGTTCTGTGAAGGAAAAAGGTATGAGGGTTCGGTAGGAATCTGGGTGTCAATGTGTCCAGGAGTAACGGAAGTATGAATCCATCCCTCCCTCTGCGGTACAAGGCGATGGGTCGAGAGAGAAGGAGGGGTAAAATGTCTCCATCAACCAGTCCCTCCTGATCCGGCCCGTCACGCAGAAGGTGGGCAAACGCATTCGCCACCTAGACAAATCTCACCCCCATGAACCCGGACACCCGTGCTAAATCATCAAACGAAGCGAATCACTTGGGGTGACCTATGGCAGAGGTGTTTATTATCCAATAATTAATTCCCAGAGCGGCGGTACCCATACTCGCCTACAAATTGAAAAACATGTTGAATTCGACTTCGGAATTTACCAACAATCTATGGTCTTGGAAAATTGTTTGACTATGGAATTTACCAGCCACCTGAGCCACCTATGGTCTGGGGCCCCGAAAATTCTGAATAATACTCTCCACTTGGCGGAATCAGATGATTTGTTTTAAAGATAATACCTATCCCTAACCCAGACAAATCAGTCTTTGGAACAAATGTCAGGTGGAAATCGTTTTAAAAATGAGATAGGATGCCAGGTGCTTTGTTCAATGTTATTCAATTGTCCAATGAGAATGAATTATGTCCTGGTCCTACCGGTATTTCAATGGAGAATGCTCCGAGCAACTGGCGTCATTAATCCCTTCATCACTAAAGCACAATCGAGAAACACGTCAAAAGCGTACCAAACCTACTTTCACACGGTTGAAATGTTTCTTGTGATTTGAGTCGGTAAAATGAGTAGAACAACACTCCTAAAAACACTTATTAACAAAATATTATTGCGGATACTCATGTATCAATATACGTATGCTACGCACACAAAACTCCAGTCGCCTGCAAGTATCTCCGTGCACGAACGGCCTTATACTTCCTCACTTCTTATCGTGTGGTGGGGGCATAATAATTAATGACTAATTACCGATTAATTTGAGTCACCGTTCGATTATAACAATGCTGACCTTTGCCCATCGCTTAGTACCTACCTGTCAATTACCTAATTTATTAATTATGGGCAGGTAGCTACTAAACTAAGGTAAGTAACGGTAACCGCAAGGTGGCACAATTACATTGTATTGTTTATTTTGTCACTCGTAATGCAAAAAAAGGATTAATTTCGTCAATAAAAATATATTGTCTTCAGCAATTTTAACAAAGAACACCTCTCAGAAATAAAATTACAAAGAACATGTCTCACATTAACAATGCACCTATTTATAAAACCACAATGATCTCCGTAATATGACTAATATATATGTATATATTATATATGTATATTTGTATATATATATTTTAAATTTTGTTGGTACAGTAAGGTTGGCCTCACTGGATGGCTTACCTAGGCCCCTATTTTATAATGCAAAATTCGAAAAAATGAAGAAATAAATTTTAATAAAATACATAATCATCAATAATGAAAAAAAAATCGACAAGAGTTATGATTGTGTATAAACATGTGTGTTTTATAATGTGATGTTTTATTCTTTTGTGTAATCATGTTTTTGTAATATTGGTGTTTTTGTTCATTAATCGATCTCTTAATTTTGTATCTGCATTTTATTTATTTTCCTCATTTTTTGTATCAAGTGAAAGATTGTAGAATGCTTTTATTGACTGGTTTTTATCGCGTCTTTGCCCAATGCTTGTGTTTATCGTAGGAGTTTTTTTACGTTTTGTTTAAGTGAAAACTTCTTTCTAGAACCGTTGGGATTTGAAACTTGATGAAACGAAAAATAGCAACGCTAAAAAGAGACAAACACATGTTTCTATAAGATTTAGCCTGCGAGAGAATGAGAAAGTATAATCGCTCTCCTACTTGTGCGGTGCTTTGTAGCCTTCCCACTCTTGTCTAGACCCACTCAAGGGTTCACTTTTATATATAACTACATTCTCAAGTCAAATTTCGATTTTTCGGAGATGTCTGACGAATCAAATGGACGATCGATTTATTTATTAACAAATTGCGTATTTACGGGAGCAAACCAACAATTCATCTTAATTTTTACAGCATTACTGCCATCTATGAACGAGCATCTCATGAATCATTTTAAGTTCACCCATAATCCATATCATAAAAGAAAACTTGTTGCGTTTTATCCATTGACGTATGATATCCTCGGTCGAAGGTTTTATCTGAATAACGACTGCGCGGCCTTTACCATAGAAAACCTAATTTTGAATTTGTGCCCAAAATACCCAATTAAACAGATTATTTTTTTTATTGAAATGAAATATATAGCAAATACAGGGGCGTGCACAGAGTTTTTGATCAGGGTAGGCAGTAGGAAAATACAAGTTTCACTGGTTAAAATTTCCATATTTATCAGATAATTTCAGAATTAAAGTACGACAAACATTTTTGAACTGAAACTTAGCATTTATGAAAGACAACTATTTGATAGAAATACATAACGGATGTTTTTTTCGTTAATGATTGCCATTTGCTAATTTTGTTCTAGAAAGCACTGCTTAATACTAACAAAAAAACCTCATAGAAGCAAATTCAAAACGACAGTTCTACTCTATGTTTTGTGCATTTCGTAAACATTGAATTATGTCTTGTATGAAGTTAGCTCTAGTCAGAAATAATTCCTGCTTAGGCCGCATTTTAGTGAGGAAGTCGGAGGCGTCGGAGAGCGCGCGTGTAGAATCGAGTTACGGTTTATGCCGCGTTTGTAGCACCCCGTCTGATGTGGCGCTCGCGTAGTTTCGGTTGCTCAGCTTTTTCGCGTTTTTTTTATTTTTAGCAATAATTTAATAAATTATAATATTATTTACATGCTTATGTTTTTCAAAAACGGCAGGGTAGGCAGTGCTTATGTGCCTATATGGAGTGCACGCCCCTGAGCAAATATCTAGTACAGGTGTGAGCTATTTTATTAATTTCTGTTCTAAATCATACATCATATGGAAAAATCGTTCAATTTCTCATTACCTGCTAGAGGCAGCTCTAAAAATGTTTTGTAGATTAAAATCTTGTTTGTTTTTAATAGAGCGAAGATGGTTTATGTATTTTCTTTACATTAGTTCCACAAAGGAGGCCCTGCGCGAAATAATTCCTCTCAGGGCCTATGTCATCTTTGGAGATGCTGTGGTGAGGGTTTTTTGAGGAGAGGAAAGGAAAGAAAAAGGAGATTCTGGGAAAGAAAATGTATGAGGGGTGGGCAGGAATCTGTGGGTCAGTGTGTCCAGGAGTGACAGTTGTATGAATCCATCCCTCCTACTGCGGTGCAAGGCGACGGGTCAAGAGAGTCCGGCTGGAAAAATCAAAAGGTCTCTCTCAACCAGACGGACTTGATTTTTTTTTATAACAATAGCTACACACGGAAGGCCCCGAGAAAAACAATATCCCACGAGGAATATGTCATCTTTGGGGATGCTGTGTGGAGGGCCGTTTTAGGGAAGGAAGGAAAGAGAGGTAATTCCTATAAATCAATGGAAACTATAAGAAATATACCAGAATTATAAAAAACATAAATTGAAGGAGAACATTATAGGTAGGGAATGCAATCTCGTTCCCGCGAGATCTCGGCCTTTTTTAGCGAGATCGATCTCGGACGAAAAAAGGGCGAGATCTCGCGAATTTAACGAGATTGCAATCGAGCATAAAAACGCCTTATTCGAAGTGTTATTTAATTGATAATAATATCTCAGTTTAATAGTCAACTCAACTTAGATAATGAGTTTAATTTTTTTTGACTTCTCGTTGTTTTGTTTGTTATAAAATAACTGTTTAATTACTAAAAGATTTTTGTTTGATATTAGAAGAGAAGACTGGTTGTTCTTTCATTTGTTATTTGATAAATACGTACGTCAAAGTGTACTACTTAGAAGTTTATTAAAAAATTAAAGACAAATACGTCAAACAATGTTTGATGCATAAAAGTTTATTGAAAAATTCCTGAAAATAAATGTTTATTTCATAATATTTATAAATTCGTTATTTTTTTCCTAATTTTTTCAAATATTGTGATTATTTAAAAAAAAAACACAAAATTTCCAATATCGCGAGATCTCGCAGTATTGTTATTCATACTCGCGGGATCTCGCTTGAGCTCCAATCTCGCGAGATTTGCATTCCCTTATTATAGGTACATACATGAATATATAATTCTATTAGAACCTACCTACAAATATCTGGATTCCTGGACACAACAGTCGAAAAGGGATTTCATTGTTTGAGGGAAAACGTTAGTTTCTTCAATATTTCTGAGCACAACATATTATTATGTGCTAACAAAAGAACAAGTCCAGGATTTTTCTGCTTTTCAATTGAACAAAACAAGAAAAACTAAAGTAGGTAGGTACATGCATTTAGAATT
Source organism: Limnephilus lunatus (assembly GCA_917563855.2). Lineage (NCBI taxonomy): Eukaryota > Metazoa > Arthropoda > Insecta > Trichoptera > Limnephilidae > Limnephilus > Limnephilus lunatus. The sequence goes on from OU830596.1 coordinate 10,749,978, forward strand.
TCAACGAAAACATCAGACACACCCACATGGCCACATAGAAAGCCGATTCCCACTAAGCTATGAGAATCTTATTAGATTAAAAACTGACTTAAAAAAATCCATTCATTTCCATCAATAATCTAATAATGCCGTGTAAATGACAACACTTTTTTATTCCTGATACGTTTAAACTCTTAGAAAAAGCGCGCCAAAGCTGGATGATACAAAGTTTGAAAGCAATCTTGTAAAAAGATACCAAAAACTGAACGCAAGCATTATTACGTTTTTATAAACAGCGTAACTTTTTATGAGTTGCTGTTTACTAAATTATATACTTGTCTACTTCAGAACAGACAAGCAGAATGCAATCATGAAAACTTGTCTGTTAAAATGTTAGTAAAAAGTATTAAGAGACAGAAGAACTTGAAAAGTTATATATACAACTGATAATATACTTTATGTTTAGTGTACTAAAACTGTTTTGTGCAATTGCGCGATGAGGATGACGGAAACTCCCGAACGGACGCATCGTGTCCCGAAAGTTCGCGGAATTGTCCGAAGTCTTCCGGAACCACCCGAACGGAACGTAGAAAGTTCATTGAAACATGAACATTTTAGTTTACGATTTTCGTCGGCCGTCGCTGAATGTGTCGCGTGTTTCGAAGTTAATTCGTGCCAACCGCAAGTTTTTACGCTTGGAAAAAGTTTGAGAAATATTACAGGTGCTTCTTTTGTTTATTTACCGTTGGCCGGCGCCATTTTTGATTTGCATTGTACACGTTTTAGTATTGTAAAGGCGGCCGCTGATGAAAATTTTAGTAAAATAAGTTATTTTTAAAGTCAAAAGTTGAACACCTTGAAGAATACTATTAGAGTGCATGCATTCTTTTGTCCATAAGAAATTTGTACATTAGCGGTATTTTACAATACGTATGTTTGTCCTACGCCCATCTACAAGAAGATTGTTATGTGTGGTTTTCAAGTTATCTATTCAGTAGAGATAATTAATTTTCAAGATAATGTGAAATTGTGTACATTTGGAAGTATTTTTAGCACCCAAGTAGCCTTTATCTCTTTTTTTATTCCATACTTACATTCCTTCATATTGAGTCACCTCAAAGGTATTCATGGAGAACTTACTGCCTCAAAAAGCAACATTTGTCCCGAGTGAAGAACGCTTTATTATTGCAACAATTATATGATGATTTCAAAGCATATGCTATCATTTAAAATTAAATTACCCTTGGTTTATAATATAGGTACCTAAGTAATATTATTTTCTAATTGAAAATTCCGGTATTTTCAAAATAGAGTTTTATGGTTTCATTCTTAAAATTTACATATAAATAAGCTTTGTGGTGTTTAATTTTTTCTCGTTAATTAGACAGGAAAGGTTAATTAAAAAAATAACAAATATATTTAGGTACGTATTTATTTACCCAGATTTTTAAATTTTATAGTTACACTATGTACCTACTTTGTCATACCTGCTTACATCTTTAGTTGACGGCCCTAATTTGTTAGAACTAATTTGTATTGATATACCTGCCAGGCAAACTCGAAATAGAGATGTTTTCAAATTTAACAATGCCCTCAATACTAACCACTCTATTAATTCACCAATTCTTAGAATGCTTGCGAATAAACATTGTGAATTTAATGATATATTTGGTTTTGACAGTTTTGCAATTTTCAAGAGTCAACTTATCTCTATTTTATCTGCTAATAATTAACTTATTATTTTTGTTCTTTTCATAAAACCTTCTCTCATCTAAAACCTTACCAGTAATTTATAACCTTATTTTTATTTTATTTTGCTGTTCTATTTAGTTCTGTTTTATCATCCTACATTATTATACACATATGTACAATTATTGTTTGTTTATATCTACTAACTAGCTCTTACACATTGCACTTTATTGTATTTCAGGTCTTATTCCTGATTTTTTTTTATTACTCATACTATTTCATTTCTTTTATGATGTTTAATTTCTTTTATGTTTTTATTTTAATTTCTTTTATGATGTTCTATAGAACCTTGTGATGATGATTGCTTTCTTATTAATTCTGTTTTATTAGTTTAGTAACATACGAGCAGTGGCGTGCACAGAGTTTTTGATCAGGGTAGGCAGTAGGAAAACCGCCAAATTGATTCAAATAAATAAAAAAGAAACTTGCCACAGATGGCTCTCTTCGTACAAGTTTTCGCTAAGTGTACTTGCTGCTGGCTGTAGATGATGTAGGTTTGTATTATCTAAGCCACTTTAAATATACAAATAATAATAAATAATCGCTTCATGTATGCGTATTATCGCAAGCCAATCAATGGATATCCGAGTTGTCATTGATAAAAGCATTGGCGTTGTCTTACTTTCATACTTCAGATAACAACAGATGTCACTGTCGCCACTGATTGCCATTTGCTAATTTGTTCCAGAAAGCACTGCCTGATACTAACAAAAAAAACCCATAGAAGCAAATTCAAACGACAGTTCTACTATATCATAATAATATTCGACTAAACAAAAAGGATTTTTTATATACGAATTTATGTACTATATTTTTTCATAACTTTTCAAAGGATGTGTTTAGTTGAGATCATTCTGAATTGTCCCGGTTGTCCGGTCACCGAATCTTTATTCTTATTTTAGTGCCAAGTGCAAATACCTAAGAAATAAAAACATTAAAAAACATAATTAATATGGCTTCCTGTTTGGCTTTCATGTTTGTTTGTTTTTTTTTTACATTAACTCCACACAGGAGGCCCTGAGGAAAATAATTTCCCTCAGGGCCTATGTCATCTGTGAGGATGCTGTGTGGAGGGTCTTTTTGAGGAAAGGAAGGAGTGAACATGGGTCTTGAAGAGACCCATGTTGTAGGAGGGAGGAAACACAGAGGCCGGTAAATCGTTCCACATCCGAGCTAGAACAACTAGCTAGTTTAGCTAGTTGTTCCAATTTCTAATTTAGAAATTCAAGCAGATTCAAAATAAAACAAAGGTAATCTTTCGAAATCACAGGACACGCTTAATACGAATATTTTTTTCAAAAATTCTTTAAATCCACCTTAATTAGGTACTATAAAAGACAACTACATATTTGCATTCGGAGCGATAGTAAAAATTCGCATTAAAATTTTAATTACGAACATGAGATCGCCCACTCGCGGCCGCGAAAACAAAATATATTAAATTTATTTTATATTATTATTTGATGAACAGCTTTTGTCGGTTAGCTAATTTTAAAGTTCAATATATATTTAATATATATATATATATAAACAGTTCAATCAAATTACTACTAAAACCGTTCAACGAATATATTTTTAAAAACGTTTCAATTAAATTATCTACTATTCAAACCTGTATTAATTTTTTTTTTATTTATTTATATTTATTTATGCCCTAGTGGGATTTTACAAGCATAGAAGGAAAAGTATACTAACAATAATAATGATATACTCGTATGCAGGGGCGTGCACTCCATATAGGCACATAAGCACTGCCTACCCTGGCGTATTTGTAAAACGTAAGCATGTAAATAATATTATAATTTATTAAATAATTGCTAAAAATAAATTCACACTTTCAAAAATAAGCGCGACAAAGCTGAGCAACCAAAACTACGCGACCGCCACATCAAACGGCATACTACAAATGTGACATAAACTGTAACTAAAAACTACACGTGCCCTCCTCACTAAAATGCGGGCTAAGCAGGAATTATTTAAAGCCAAACAGGAAGCCATATTAATTATGTTTTTTAATGTTTTTATTTCTTAGGTATTTGCACTTGGCACTAAAATAAGAATAAAGATTCGGTGACCGGACAACCGGGACAATTCAGAATGATCTCAACTAAACACATCCTTTGAAAAGTTATGAAAAAATATAGTACATAAATTCGTATATAAAAAATCCTTTTTGTTTAGTCGAATATTATTATGATCTAGAAAAGTGTAACAAAGCATGATTGAAAAATAAATGTTTTATGATTGTGTATGTATTTAGTTGTTGGTGCAATTGATGTTGTTGGTTTTATGCCAAATCAACATGTCCAGCTATATCATAGTTTTCTACCTATAATAACTTTTAGTTACAAAGTTCGGGTGGGATTCCCGAATCCCAAATTATTTTTTGCATTTCATATAATTTGGGCGTCACCCGTCCAAGTGTTCTTGATAGCTTGTTTAGGTACCTGACTTCATCAATTCATTAGCTTCAATAATAGGTATTCGTTTTTCCTTTTGAATTATCAGTTCTTTCCCAGGTACCTATGCGAGTATATCGGCTATATAATATTTTAATTTATTTTGTTCTTATTGTGTAGCTTTACATTTTTACCGTTGTACCTACACTGTACCAACGTATATAATTAATTATGATTGGCGATTCACCACGACGTGTAAAATTCGGAATCAGTCCGATAACAATAACACTCCTTATGTAGATGGCGATAAGGTTTAAATTCCCGTTTAACACCAGCCGCCTGTTTTGATTTATTCAAGAAAAAAAATATCACTAAAAAGCGTATTTTATTTTGAGAAGTTCAGGCACAAATATTTAAATGTTTTTCGATCATTTGCTAAAGAATTTATTTTTCCACATTATGCAATAAAACCATAATCAAAAGGGTTCGTAAGTAGGAGATTTTGAACTTAAATAAAGAATCAGCACTTTTTATAGGTCTGATACTTTATTTTTTCTGGGCTTTTTTTTTTTTTTACATTAACTCCACACAGGAGGCCCTGAGGAAAATAATTTCCCTCAAGGCCTATGTCATCTTTGAGGATGCTGTGTGGAGGATCTTTTTGATGAACATGGGTCTTGAAGAGACCCATGTTGTAGGAGGGAGGAAACACAGAGGCCGGTAAATCGTTCCACATCCGAGCTGTTGAACTCAAGAACGAGTCGTAAAAACGACCCGTTCTCATGTGACTAATGTCAACCGTGTACAAATGTTGGGCGCGTGTTTGGCGTGTTTCCCGACTATGCACCGGCGCCGAGGGGATCAACGACGCTAGTTCCTCGGAGCATTTTCCATTGTAATATAACCAACTAACTCGTTGCCTCATTCACATTCATACATCATCTCATCCATTATTCTAACTCTAGAAATGGCCCGACTCAAGTATCTGATTCACTTAATCGTACCATATCTTCCTCCGGCGCGCGGCGTTCCGAACTTTGCGTCAGATATTCTTCTTACACTACTTTCTTCGTTCATTTGCTCTACATGCCCAAACCATCTGAGGGTCCCTTTCTGAGGCTTATGAAAAGACTAATAAAAAAATACTCGATTATTTCGAAGGTAAATGTGTGGTCTACTCGCAGTATTTAATTAATTTGAAGATGATCCTTAGCAAAAGTTTTTGAACGGTCTCTAGATGGTAGAATGGATGCTGCACACCTTCCCCATCCTATAATTCCGCATGTTATTATAGATATTAATAAGTATTATCTAAGTAATTTTCAAATCAAAGCAAACGATTTTGCATTACTCAGAAGTGCATCACCTTTAGAATACTCAACCAATTGTTAAACTTCATAATATTTATGTTTGCACAACGCTCAATCTAATATTTGATCTGGACTTGGTAGACATTATAAATGTGTATTACGTACTTCTGTAAAAAGTAGAGTTACCAATAATAAATGATCAGTTTGGGTTACACTGGTGCAAAATGTCGGCATCTTGCGATTGTAGATACAATATAAATAAATTGTATCTCGTAGAATCGAACTTTGGACCTACGGTATTACATGAACCGTTAATCCATGATGAGAAATAAAAATAAAACCATTAAAATTGACTTAATTTTTTTAAAAAAATAATATCGGAGTCAAAGCGTCTTGTAACGGAATACGTAATAAAGAAAAAAATATAGAAGATGTGTTACCTAACCATTTTTTTTCTGTGTTTTGTACTTATTTATAAAAAGAGAAATTCACGCGGTTATCTTACAGATAAGATAGCTAAATACAGTATCGCCTCATAAAAAGATTACCTCTTGGAATCAAAACGTTGATTAAGTTGCCCTGGTCATGTTTTGTGACCAGATCTGAAAAATTTGGGAGGCGGGTGTGGGTACCGCCGCCCCGGGTACCATTTATTGGATAACCAACACCTCTGCCATAGGTCACCCCAATCGGTTCGTTACGTTTGGTGATTTATCAAGGGTGCCCGGGTTCATGGGGTGAGATTTATCCGAGTCTTAGCGGCGGATGCGTCTGTCCAGTAGCTGCATGGCAGGCCGGATCGGGAAAAAATGGTTGAGGGAGTCCCTTTGACTTCTCTCACTGAACATCCTCTTGCACCGCTGAGGGAGTGATGGATTCATACGTCTGTCACTCCTGGACACACTGATACGTTTGGTGACTTAAGGTGTGTCCGGGTTCTTGGTGTGACGTTTATCCAGGTCTTGGCGCTGGATGCGTCTGACTGCTGCGTGGCGGACCGGATCGAGAGAGACTGGTTGAGGGAGGCCTTTTGACCTTTCCAGCCGGACTCTCGACCCATCGCCTTGCACGGCAGTTGAAGGGATGGATTCATACGTCCTTCACCGACACACTGACCCCCAGATACCTACCCACCCCTCATTCTCTTTTCCTTTCCGGAACTTCCTCTCCCTCCTTTCCTAAAAATACCCACCATACAGCATCCCCAAAGATGAAATAGGCACTGATGGGATTTTTTTTCCTCAGGGCCTGCTGTGCTAATGTAAAAAAAAGTCACCAAACACGGCTAAAGCCATTTCAAGCAACATTTCTATTTTGAATGGTGGTTTTACACCAGGGCCATACTGAGAGTATCTTCCACTGTGGAACGTGCCGCAAATAGACCTTGTATTATTTTTAATGATTTAGTTGTGAAAACATAAATCAGTCAAATAAAATTTATTTGCGCACGCCTGAATTTGAACCCTCGTTTGATCGCTATTCGAGAGCCTCGACCCTCCAAATCCTGTATACATGTTGATTCAAATTTCAAAATAGAAATGTTGCCTGAATTTACCTCAGATCTGTCTAGTAACTGAATCCGAATAGCTAGGCAGATACCTACTTACCTATGTACATCTTCTTCTTCTTCCCACCATCGGTTCTTTCTGTCTAAAAAAAAGGTTAACCAAAAGGCCAACTTAAAAACATGGCTATGTTTGTAATTTTATAATTTCATCTTCAAACTTCATCTTCTTTACAGATGTAATAGTTGCTCTTACATTGGTTGTAGATAATGGTCTTTCAGATCGTCTCACACAAAAACTGTCTTTTCCACCGGTATTTCTCGGAAAATTGCTCTCAATAAGCACGATTAGCTCGGTTGACCTAGTACGAGTTCGTTGATTCGAAGGTAATGCGATTGCTTTTAAGTAGAAGTCACTGGTTCAATGTCCATCGATGTTCAAAAATGAACGTTAATTTATACATGACTTAGTATGGTTTCGGACTCGGTTTTTTTTTTGTGGAACAATTTTTGTGAGATGTCATTTATATTTTTTTGTGAGATGTCATTTATAAATTATTTTGTTATCTATAGAATTTAGCCTGCGAGAAAATGAGATAGTATAATCGGTCTCCTCTTTGTGCAGTGCTTAGTAAATAATCGGTCTCCTCTTTGTGCGGTACTTCGTAGCCTCCCCATTCTTGTCTACTTTAGTTTTCTGAAGGTTTTACTTCTACTGCGTGTAAACGTGTATTTTGTATTTTTGTGTAATAATACCGCACAAGATTTTCAACTGCCCGTAGTCAGGGGGATACTGAGATCTGAGAGTAGGTACCTACTTTTTACTACCTATAAGACTAACCCTGAGTTTCCACACTTTTTGTTTTATTTTTTTTTTCTTGGAGATCTATTGGAGATTTTTCAAATATGGAATAATAACAACTTGATGTCTTGTCTAAGTTTATTAATAAAAAAATTAAATTATAAAAGCGCCTGAGCTCATGATGGAAATTCTATCTCTCTCCGATGGTGCTACAGCCCATATCGAGCCTTGGCCTCCCGTTTTTTTGATTTCATGATGCAAATTACCTTGCTTAAATTAGTTGTTGCGTTCATGACGCCAGAGCTCATATTTTGCGAGTTTTTGCTGCGATGAACATACAGATAATCTGCTTTATAGTAGGTTATTAAAATGTAAGCCTCAGCCTCCCGGATTTCTATCGAAATATGAGTAGTACTTCCTTTGAACACTTTGAGTTTTTAAGCTTTTAAAAAATATGTTATTTTAAGATAATCTCTGTATATCGGCCAAACCGAAAAAGAAATTTTATGAATTTCCCTCGTCAGAAAAAATCGCAGAGTACTCCGAAAGTAATAAAAAAACACATTTGGTTGTATGAAAAATTCATAGTTCTTCTTTAATTAGACATTTTTCAAGACATATTTGCTTTACATTGACTCCACAGGCTAATATGTTCGATTTTGGGAACAGCTCAAATCGTTGTATCTTCCTTACTGTCATGGTGAGAAATGTGATATTGGGTGCGAAATGGCAGTATTCTGGCAAAGGGGAACGATCTCTCGAGGGTAGTCACCATTCGTTGTGAGGAAGACCTTCATAAAATCATCACACATGATCAGCAAAACATGTGACTCCTACTACAAACATTTTATTTCTGTCTTCGATGCCCGCTTTCTACCAGTATTCCCTACTCTGTAATTTGTTTCTTTCAAATCTACTTTATATTTTTGTTTACTGCGCAATGTCCCGATAATTTTATACAAATTTCATGTTTCATACATATTCATTCACATTCTAAAACGTTAACATGTTTTACACTTATTCATCTAATAAGTAATCTATGTTTATATGTAATTTCGAAGCCTCGTATGTCCTTCATAATGTATCACTCCCGCGATTATGGTATATGTCAAAAGACACTCTTACTCCAGTGAAATGATCTCATCATCTATATCCGTTTATTACCAGAACTGTGGTGGTATTAGGACCAAAACTCAGGGACTACTAATTAATATATTATCGAATAACTACGACGTTATAGTTCTAGTTGAAACGTGGCTTGTAGCAAGTGTAAATACGGCTGAATTCATAGATTCGCGATACACGGTGTTCCGACGAGATAGGGACCGTACACATACTGGTAAGATGGACGGAGGCGGTGTACTGGTAGCAGTACGCAAAGAGCTCGCAGCTTCCCGGCTCGATGACTTGGAAAACAATCAAATCGAACAAATCTTCGTATCTATTCCGGTAAAGTCTTCCAATCTCATCATATGTGCAGTATACATACCTCCTGTCTCGCCACCAACGTTTTATGATATTTTCTCCAAAAACCTGGAATCTGTATTCTCATCTGAACCAAATAATATGTTTTGTGTACTGGGAGATATGAATCTACCTACTCTTACTTGGTCATTTTCCGAAGGCTGCAGTCAAAGTCTCGCCTCCTCAAACACGGCTGCATCGCAAACTTTACTTCAAACAATGTCATTGATGAACTTGTTCCAATATAATTGTATACCTAACCATAATGATAAATACTTAGACCTCATATTCTACAGTCACGAAACAAATGTTACACGTAGCAATGACCCTCTGCTTTCAGAGGACAGACACCACCCAGCCCTTGAATTTGATATATCCTCCGTAATTCAACCAAAAATCAAAAACAAAAAAGAGCGTAGGCGCAATTTCAGGAAAGCCGATTATGCACAGATTAATAATGACATTAATTGTATTGATTGGTTATCCGAAACCGCAAGTTTATCAGCCGAAGAAGCAGTTGATCGATTCTATTTAAAAATAAATAATATAATTGATAAGTTTATTCCAGTATTGGCACGACGAAATGACAAATTTCCCATATGGTTTACTCCCGAACTTATTAGGCTATCACGGAAAAAAGATAAAGTCTGGCTCAAATGGAAGACATATAAAGGTCTTTCTGACTATCGTGAATTTTCCTTCTTACGTGCTAGATACAAAAAATTGACCAGTGAATCCCGAAAGTTATTTTTTGACAACATCGAAAGTTCATTGCAAAATAATATCAAAAGTTTTTGGTCATACATATCTTCATTAAAATCATCTGATGGATACCCTGCTGCTATGTCCTTCGAAGGACGCAAATCTAACGATGTCCAGGAAATTTGTAATATGTTCTCTGAATTCTTCAAGTCAACATTCGAACCCTCCTCTATCAATGACACAATTAACATCGACCAACTTGAAGCAGTTCAGGACTCTGGACTTGCGCACATTCACACCGTTGAACTAACCGAAAAAGAAGTGCAATCGAGTTTAAAATCACTAGATATTAACAAGGGTGCGGGTCACGATGGAATACCGGCGTTTTTTCTTAGATCTACTGCATCGTCATTGTGTGTGCCGCTCACCATAATATTTAATAAATGCCTGAGTGACGGGGTTTTCCCTGATAGGTGGAAGTTGGCCTATATTATACCGGTCCACAAGGGTGACTCACGTCACAGAGTGGAAAACTATAGACCAATATCCATTCTCTCGGCGATCCCTAAACTTTTGGAAAGACTTGTCCATGATAATATATATCCCCAGCTTGCCGCCAAAATTACAGAGCAACAACACGGGTTTGTAAAAGGCAAATCTACCATGAGTAATTTACTCATTTATGCAAATTTTTTATTCAATAGCATGGATCGAGGCCACCAGGTAGATGCAATATATTGCGACTTCAAAAAAGCTTTTGACAAGGTTGACCATCTTATTCTTATTCAAAAAATTATATACAACGGAATTAGGGGTAACTTATTACGTTGGTTTGTCTCGTATTTAACAAAAAGACAGCAAGCTGTATCATTACGAGGACATACTTCTAAGTGGGAACCAGTTACTTCTGGCGTGCCACAGGGGTCAATCCTGGGTCCGCTATTATTTATACTTTTTATTAACACCGTTACTAAATGTTTCATGCATTGTTTATTTCTTTTGTACGCTGATGACATAAAAATATTTGCCATTGTGAGAAATTTAAACGATTGTCTGCTCATCCAAAGCGATTTAGTAAGGTTCGAAGCATTTTGCAATGAAAACAAAATTTACCTAAGTTACAACAAATGTAAACAAATAAGCTTTACTAAAAATCACAACGCTATCATACACAATTATTGTATTGGTAACTATTTACTCGAGCGCGTTTACTGTATAAGAGATCTAGGCGTACTTTTTGATTCCAAACTACATTTCGATGCGCACATTAAGAATATTGTGAATAAAGCTTACTGCATGCTAGGATTTGTCATCAGAAACAGCCGCGAATTTCGAAAACCTGAAACCTATCTTCTTCTTTACTACACGCTGGTCCGTTCTCAACTTGAATACTGCTCCTCCATATGGACTCCACTTTACGGTATCTATAAAGACAATATTGAAAGTATTCAAAAGAAATTTTTGCAATGCCTCAATTACAGAATGAGCGCACCTAAACGGGGGTACATAAATATGCTCTCAAATTATAACGTCTCTACTCTATCTAACCGGCGAACATACCTTGACCTCATGACTCTATATAAAATCTGCAACAACGTTATTGACTGTCCTGACCTACTGAGACTAATAAACTTCAAAATACCACCCAGAGTAACAAGGCTTAAGGACTTATTCCACATTAGCCGGACGCGTACAAATGCTGGTGTCAGGGATCCAATCAGAAGAATGTGCGAATTGTTTAATCGAAATCAAAACCTCAAGGATTCCGACTTATTTTTCGACACACGCAGTACTTTTAGTAGAAAATTGAAGGCTGTTTTCCTACAAAGTATAATAACTTAGACATTACTTGGCTTATAATTTTAACTAATTCTCTTTTTTTTTAATTTCTGTATAATATTATTTTTTATCAATATATATGTTTTTGAACTTACCATCAAAATTTTTCCAAAGATAATTTGTAAACTTTTATAGGATTATTGCGCACTTTTTTCATGTCTCTATTTGTAAAATAATTTTCTCATATTTACATACTTCTTTTCCATATTTATAAGTAAAAATATTTGTATATTTTTTTTATTTTATCTGCTGTTAATGTTAATTCGTGAGAAATAGTTTGGGTGCAGGTGAGTTCTCTAGTTATTGTTTTGTATATTATTGTTAATTGACATCTGTATCTGTATTTTCTCCTAAATAAATAAAAAAAAAAATAAAAAAAAAAAAAAAAAAAAAAAAAAACAAAACAAAAAAAAAAAACGGTCTTAGAAAGAGTAAACAAGACGCTTTATATTATATGATACCAAAGTGCCAACCGCAATTTGAGAAAAAAACTGCGTGAAGTCTAATAAAATAAATATGTAATTTTGTATAAGAGTAACTCTCTTTTTATAACTTTTGAATGTTATTCCCATCAATGTAATATATAATTGAAAAAGAAGATAACACTAATAATCTCAACGAAAATATGAAAGAGAACAATACACAGAAAGATAGAAAAAGATAATGGTCGCAACTGGGATTACATGGAAAAATTAGTCGAAGATAATAGTGTTAATTCTAAAATTTGAAAATATGTGATTGACAATTATGACGGTTTATGGAAGGTGGCATTGGCTGAATTGGTAAAAGCGCATGTCCCGGTTACACGAGAGGTTCTGGGTTTGTGTCCCAGTTGCGACAATTATCTTTTTCTATTTTTCTGTGTCTTGTTCTCTTTCATATTTTCGTTCAGATTATTAGTGTTATCTTGTTCTTCAATGAAAAATAAATATGTTTTTATTTGTTGTTTTCAGTAATTTTAGTTAGAAAAAACATAATGAGCCTCTTTTAAAACATCTATGTTTGCATTCAAATTTTTAATATTTCAAAAACTATATGTTTATTTCTAATAACAAAACTTGAAAGATTATTTCACCACCTTTCAAAAACAGTTATTAATTTTTAGATACATTCAGAAATATTCCATTTATTTGCATTTTTTTGCAAAGTGGAAATTTTCTAACAATCTGAAAGAATGGTCCGAGGAATGAGGGGTTTAATATGCCATACTTTATTTAAATATTTTCCCTTACCCCCATTAATTATAATCAATTTTTTTAACATACCGCCCTCTTTATAATATTCACATTTACTTATCTCCCTTTGAAACCCTTTCTCCCTTTTAAGATATTGGGTATAAAAATTACCTGCCAAAAATAAAGCATTCAAAAAAATTATAACAACTTTTACTAGAGCAACGCTTACAAGCTGTTATAATAAAATTAATTGCTACGTATTTAAAAAGGAACATTATTACTGTTGCAACTTGTTTTATCTTCTTCCCCTTTTTAGAAATGTAGTTTTAATCACCTGTTACGTAACCCAGAGCGAGGAAACGTCCCTCTACCTCTACCGCAAGAAGTCTTTGAAAAGGGTCCTTGCCCTGCCAGGGGTCGTCAATCTTTCTATTCAACGCTAAATTTTATTTGACAAGGGTGATCCATAACCATTTAACACAAAAGTTTAATGGTTAAAGCAGGAATTTTGTGACAAATTGGGTTGTTAGGGTTGTCAATGACTACGAAAATCTGCAAAATATACAGGCTCTTTTTTTTTTACACGAATACCGCACAAGAGTTCCAACTTCTCCCGTCTGGAGCCAGTGAGACTATGGCATCCCCAAATTGAGGTATGTTGTGAGGCTGAAGGTAGTGGGGAAGAGGAACGTGGGGAAGTTCCTGGCTATTCAGATCTGGTCACCAAACACGGTTAAAGCCATTTCAAGTAATGTTTCAATTCTCAATGGTGGTGTTACACCAGGGCGATAAAGACAATAGGTATCTTCCACTCTCAAACGTGCTGCAAATATACTACTTATGTATTATTTTTAAATGAATTAATTGTGAAATAACACAAACTATTCAAATAAAAATTTAGTTGCCCACGTCGGGATTCGTTCCCGCGACTTTAGGATTGTGAGTCAAGAGCCTTACCCCTCGACCACGGCAGCCGTCAAGCTGTCAGGAATTTTAAAAATCTTATCGGATTAGTGTTTTGGTATGTATAATGTCTTTCTATCGGATGTTAAATTAAAATTATTATTTAAAAAAAAAAAAAACTTATTTTTTTGCATGCTTTATTTAAATATCACTTGTAAGCTGTAGGTACAATTTAAAAGTCTGCTAAACCTGGAGGTTTTTTTTTGGGATTTTTTTTACAAACCCGTTTTTGTCAGTACTATTTTGGGTATTTAAAGCTCTACAACACTTGATGGAAATTGCACTGGGAACTCCAAACAGGTGCGTTGTTAATATAAAAAAATAATAGATATAAAACTTCATCACGCCCAAGCTCACCGTTCTGGATTTTTTGACGAATAGATATAGTGATTAATGTTAGACGAGTTCAAATCACGGTATCAGCCGTAACCTTGTTTTTTTCATTTGTTTAATTTGATATCAAATATCGATTAAGTTTTAATTTTGATCATTCTGTAAAAGTACGAGTATATGTTTTTTTCGAAGATAATATCAAGACGCGTTCCATGCCGAAACGCAAATTATATGAAATTCTTTTGATAGAAAAAAATCGCAAAGTATCCTTCGAAAATTATTATAAACACGTTCGTTTCAGTTATTTTAGAAGTTATAGTTGTAAAAAAATTCATAATATTTCTTTAAATGATACTTAAGACGCCTTCCACTAGATTTTTGCTCTATTTTAAACGATTCGTGTTTTATTAAACATTTTCACAATTTACGCATCGATTTTAATCTTAGCGCGCTCCTCTAACATTCGTAATAACATATCACTCCATTTTCTTATTTTTGAGCTCGAATGCGGCGCCTTAACACTAACCTACACGTTAGCAACCAAAATTACTTTATTGTACTATCTAACAAACTAACCAAATGGTTGTCAACCTCTAAAATTCCTTCCACACAAATAAAATTGTGGGTTGATATATATTTAACAGGTGTAAACCTATACAATATACGTATGTATGCTATCTTTGCGTTTGTCTACCTGTGATACACGCACACACACCAATGTGTACATTCACTTGCCTAACCTCATATTTCCCCCTCAGGTATATGAGGGGACAATGGCTTACGCAATAGGAACTCAACCCTCGTTCTTGGATACCTAAAACCGTATTATACCTTTTTCACAGTAGACCCAATAAATTTAAAAAAACGATAAAAAGTTGGACTTGCAAGAATCTGAGTTCTTTAATCGAGTTTATAATTTTAGTATTTCCTCTACAAGTAACTCTTCCATTATTTTTTTAATAATTAGTGGAGCTTTTTTGTATTTTTTTATAAATATAAATATTATGTATTGATACTCTGACGATTTTTAAAAACTTTTTAATTCATTGAGGAGATAATCCCTGTACCGATTTGAAAGATAATGAATGTCACCATTTTACATAGGTACAGAACTTTCGACTCCTAGTATTTTTTTTACATACAGCTGCGCCCCGGCAAATCCGTAGTGTCCGTGACAAATTCCGTTTGTTTCGAGTGAAACTTGATAAAACAACAACCTGTTAACAGTGAAAATATTTTAAATTTTTCTTCTGGTTTTTCTTCGTTGTCCAAAAAAATTATTTTTTTATTTCCCAAATACAGAAAATAAATCAATAAAAATTAATATCTACTGATGCTCTCTGTTATTTTATATTCTTACTATAAATTGGTGGTTTTATAATGTCTTCTTCCTTGCGCTGTCCCAACTCATTGCCTAGGTAGGCTGTTGGGGTCGGCTCTTCTCGTTCTCAGGTTGTAGCTTCTTCGGTTCTGAGTATCGCCCTCATCCAGGCCGTTTCTCTGAAGTATTTTGGAGCATTGAGTCATCCAAGAATTCTTTGGTCTTCCTTACGATGAAGCTCCATAGACATGGCCTGCTTCACTATGTGGTCTGATGGTCTCCGTCTTATGTGCCCATACCATCTCAACTGTCGTTCCTCCAGCTTACTGTTATGTCTGTGACACCCAGGATCATCTTTTAGTGATACTCCTACCGACCATCTAAGCATTCGCATTTCTTCTGTTTCGAGTGATGTTTTACAATGTATTCATTAAAAATGATACATAGTACATTTGCGGCTCGTTCCAGAGTAGAAGATACTCCCAGTATCGCCCTGTCGTAAGACCACCATTCAGAATTGAAACGTTGACTGAAATGGCTTTAGCCGTTCTTTGTAACCAGATCTGCAACCAACCTTCGACTAATTCTTCGCACTCTCGTCCCCGCTACCTTCATTTTGACAACATACCCCAATTGGGGATGCCTAGGGATTACTGGCTCCAGACGGTTGGGAACAGTTGGAACTCTTGTGTGGTTTTCACGTAAATTGTGAAATATGATGGTAGTAAGTAGTAATTAATAGTGATTAAAATATTGTCAAGTTTATCGTAACACAGTAATGTGTGTCTTTCTTTGAAATAAAAGAAGTAAACATAAGTAGGTGAACTACTGACACACGTATTATATTGTATTTACCTAGTTATTTAAATATTTCTGTGTATTTTTTGTTAGCATGCACAGGTGCCAGAACACCTGTCTTCTATACTTTGTAACAGTTATGAATCGCTTGAGTTGCATTCTTGCAAATAAAACGGTTCATAATATAAATAATATTACACATAATTCTTTAGCATACATAACTTTGTTACTCGTAACGCAAGTCTGCTTAATTACATACATTGCACTATTCTTTGTTGCTGATCTCATTGATATTTCCATTCTCATTAGGAGGAATATCTGAACGACCTTTTTCATATAAAACTTAATTTTGGATTAGAGGACAAAATACTCAACCAAACTGAATAATTCGAATAAGTGCTACTTATTTATTTCTATTTTAAATTATTATTAAATTGAGGCCATTCAAGAATTAAAATTATCATGATTTTGGGGGTTAATAAAATTTTGCTCTATTTTTCTTCAATTTGGGAGGCTAGTTTGGGTATCTCCGCCCAGGGAACCATTTATTGGATAACCAACACCTCTCTTTAAAATACGTTTATTAGTCAGGGGCTAGGTGCAACAAGTGCAAGGGAACTTTTCACCTATACTCGCCCATTTTAAGTCAGACTTGCAAAGCACAGGTGCTATCTACCTACTGGTACCTACTCACCGAACTACAGACGGCATGCGTCTCTTTCTCGTGGCGTTCTCTTACCCGCTCTACTCCGGTGCCGGTGCACCCGGCCCCAAACCGGTTTGGAACATCACCGCTTCAATCACCCACTCAACTTAAAATATTACTTTTAAGGCTCTACGTTACTGGCCTTCTTTTATGTCTGTTGCAACCTTATTGAGAGTGGCTTTGTTTGACTAGATTTGGTTAGTCAGAAACTTGGTTATTATAACTCGTTTTTTTTGGGTTTGTAAGATCAAATTAATCAAACGTCTCGAGGTCTTATAGACCACATTAAACCAGCATAGGTATTTGGCTCCATCGAAGCCAGAGTAAAGTAGCCCTCAGAAACTGGGTGTACTATACAGGACCCGCAGGTACTTTAATAGTACACAACTGCTAACCCTGTACAAATAGCAAGTATGCCTCTCGGTAGCGAATTTAGCTGCCACCTCTTTTGGAGCCCCAAAATATCTAAAAAAAACCTTGACCCTGTGCAGAAACAAAAGATCCGTTTGATAGTTATTCCTATCTTTTAACAAACGGATTGCAATCTTTAGAGGTAATCTTTAAGTTCCTAGTTCTACCGGTACTTCAATGGAAGATGTTCCGAAGAACTAGCGTCATTGATTCTTTCGGCACCGGTGCCCAGGCGGGAACAAGTCAAACGCTCGCCCAACATGTTGGGCTGTGGTAGGGTTTGCCGGCCTCTGCGTTTCCTCCCTCCTAAATCACTACTTTTACTCCTTCCTTCCCACAAAAATACTCCACACAGCTTCCCCAAAGATGACATAGGCCCCGAGGGAAATTATTTTCCTTAGGGCCTCCTGTGGAGTTAATTTTGACGGCCTCCATGATCCCGAGGTAAGACTCTCGACTCATAATCCGAAGGTCGCGGGTTCGAACCCGGCGTGCGCAAATAAATTTTATTTGATTAATTTGTGGTATTTCACAATTAATTCATTTAAAATAATATGTAGCATATTTGCGGTACGTTCCAGACGTGAAGATACTCTCAGTATCGCCCTTGTGTAAGACCACCATTCAGAATTGAAGCGTTGCTTGAAATGGATTTAGCCGTGTTTGATGACCAGATCTGAATAGCTAGGCACTTTACCACCTTCCTCTTCCCCACCTCCTTACCCTCCCCACTACCTCAGCCTCACAACATACCCCAATTAGGGATGCCATAGTCTTACTGGCTCCGGACGGGAGCAGCTGGGACTATTGTGAAGTATTCAGATTTTAAAAAAAGGTTAAAATAATAATAATAGTATAGTGGTTTTTTATGAATGTGATTGAAACAACGAGTGTGCTTGATTAGGGTTCGGCGAAATCAAGAAATTCAGAACGACAAGCTCTTGGGCTCTTGGCCAAGTGGTAAGTCTGGATGAATTATTGGCATAATACGTCTACCGATATTAATATTTACTCCCTGATTCGGAATGGAATTTTGAAATGAAATTAAACTCTCAGAATCACCCGAGTGGAAGGCCATCATTTAATTAGAAACTTTTGCATGAAATGTTCTAACTAACTGGCCATCAAGCCGTTCCCCGGGAGGGTAGGCAGAAAGGATGGACCACCAAACAACTCGCACACTATCCTAGCTTTATTGATACTTCATTCATCGTCTCATACTACATACTGTTATTCTGGCTCTGGTCATGGCCCGGCTCAAGAAATTGGTTCTCTTTACTGACATGTCTTCCTCGAGCGTCCCTTAATACCATTCACATTCGCGTCATATATTCTCCTTACATTCGTCCATTCGCTCTTACATGTCCAAGCTATCTATGCCTCTATTTCTTATTCTTTCTCATTACGCTTCTGTCAACCTTGCATTCTTTGTGAATATTCACATTTATTACACGATCATACTTGGTTTTACCATACATTCGTCTCAGGGATCTTATTTCTATACCATTCAGTCTACTTTCATCCTTCCTCTTCCAGTTGCATACCTCCCTGCCATCCGTTAGGATACGTACGTTGGGTTGCTTCTGAAGAACACTGCAGAATTTTGTTTTTCCTTGTCCAAATGCCGATGTTGTGTCAGATCCTATACATGCATGAGGAAAAAAATTCTGTTGGGGGTCGTATTTGAATGATTTGGGTGAATACGAGTTCAGGATGCATTACCTTTTCCATTTTTTGGAAATAAATGTTACCATGAGAAGAAGCTTATGGTCTCAGCAACACCAACATATCCATTTCATCATCTTCGATGATAATAAACACCATCGAATTCAGATGCCTTAGATTTAGCACTAGTTATAATCAATATGTCAGTACCCTCTAATTGTCTTAATGCATGTAATACACATACTCCCACTTCTCCCATTTCATTGTTTAATAACGCAATGAAAAAAGAATTTTGTTTGCTATCGTTGGACAATCAGCTAACTATAATATGTCCATACTTTGTCTGCAGACGATTCTTAACTGTTTTTCCATCCGGCCGATAATCTTCTTCAATTTGATCAATTAATTACTGTAGTGAAAACTGACATCCATCATAATTATCGGCAAGATATGTTAAATAACCTGCATTGCTTCACCCACTTTTGTTGCTGGACGGTAGCCTGTTTTTCTCCAGCAGCTATCTTTTCATGGTGTAAAACTTTTGCTGACAGAGGAAACGATACCGTGTAGTATCTTTGTCGTGGTGTTTCGCCTGTTGAACGCGATCATCTAATTTCTCTCCCCATCCATCTCCACTTTTCTTGGCTGCAGTCAAGATGCCTTCATCAATATCCAAATTTTTCTTCTTATCACACAAGAAAGGCTGGTTTGCATTGGTCTATCGTTTGTAAGAATTGTTCTGGACAATCATGCAAAATTGTTCCTAAGAATACTACACACGACAATGACATTTAAGAAACGGTTTCCATAATTGATCATGAAATGATTACCCTAGATACTGAAGACATTGAACATTTTACCTTTGTTGTAGAAGAGGATGTAAGTGACAGTACTAAAATTTAAAACCAAAGATATAAGGTCTAATTTTTCAGTGTATTTCGTATAATCTATTTTTCTGCAAAAACTTTTGTTAATGTACGTTTTTAGATTTTCACGGCCAAAAGTATATTCATTATTTGTTTTTGGGGTGTTATGCCGTGTTGTGCTACATCCTTTTTTAGCCAACGTTTCGGACAGCGTTACAGTTTCCATCATCTGTATTTGTATTTTCTCCTTAATAATAAAAATGTATATATACATACACACATTTAAACAAATTTATTTAGGAAGCAATGATTTTTGGTAGTTTTCCGTAGTTTTTGAAAATTATTGTACTTTGAAGCTTTGTATTTCGTAAAGGTATATAAAAAAGTACTGAAGATAAATTGTTGAAAGTTTTGCGCTCTCCAAAACAGCCTACAATTGGTTTCGTAGGAGAATTATTTAGCGAAATCCTGAAATAGTTACACCAATCTGGTCGTGCAGAGCCTTACCCCTCGACCACGGAGGCCGTCTCATTGTCATCAGCGACTCCAGTACTAATATCTACAGCCTTTCGGACGAATATCTACAGCTCATATGTTGGACAAATATCTATAAACTTCAGAGTGAAGACTAATATCTACAGAGCTAAGGTCGGATAAATATCTATGACGGTCCCAGTGGTGACGTATATTTATGGAGCGTAGGTGGGAATAATATCTACAGAGGGCAGCTGAGCAAGAGGTTGTACGGAAAAGCATAAATTACTTCAATTACGTAATACTAAACTAACCTAACCTAACTTAACATAACTTAACTTAACTTTACATAAATTAAGTTTTTTAAAATCCATGCGCAATATAACGTTACGCCAGTATGCTATACAAAATAGTAAATCCAACCTCTGCCAGTGCTGTAGATATTCATCGACATCACCTGTTCCATAGATATTAGTCAGCAGTTTGGCATGTAGATATTCTTCCTCACTTTGGTTCTCATAGATATAAGTCCAATTTGTTCAGTTGTTGGAATTCCTGTAGATATTAGTAGACGCCTCCTCATCAGCGCTATCTACATTTTTTATGTTCACCCCACACAGGAGGTCTTGGGGAAAATAATTTCCCTCAGGGCCCGCGTCATCTTTGGGGACGCTGTGTGGAGGGTCTTTTAAAGAGAGGGCGGAGTGAACATGGGTCTTGAAGATACCCATGTTGAAGGAGGGGGGAAAGATAGTAGCCGACAAATAGTTCCATCGCCAAGATGTTGAACTCGGGAACGAGTGGTAGAAACGACCCATTCTCCTGTGATAAATGTCATCCGTTTTCAAAAGGTACACGGAAAATATTGAGATGTGTTTTTTTGAAGTGAAAACTTCTTTAGCGCCGTGATTTGAAACTCGATGAAACTAAAAATAACGACACTAAAAACAGACAAAAACATACATCTATGGGATGTAGCCTGCGGGAGAATGAGATAGTATAATCGGTCTTCTCTTTGTGCGGTGCTTCACAGCCTCCCCACTCTAATCTACTTTAGTTTTCTGAAGGTTTCTCTTCTACCGCATGTGAATTGCACATTCTGATTTTTGAATTGAAAACTTCTCAAGCACCGTTCTGTTCTGAAACTCGATGAAACGAAAAATAGCGACACTAAAAAGAGACAACACATACATATATAGGATTTAGCCCGTGAGCTTATGAGATAGTTTAATCGGTCTCCTCTTTATGCTGTGCTTCGTAGCCCATCGGTCTCCTCTTTGTGCGGTGCTTCTAGCCCATCGTTCTCCTCTTTGTGCAGTGCTTCGTAGCCTCCCACTCTTCTACCGCGTGTGAATTGAACATTCAGATTTTTGAAGTGAAACTTCTATAGCTCCGCTGTAATTTGGATTTCGGATGCGCTCATTGGCCGCTTTAATTATGATGCCACTTTTAAAGGCTCCTATTGGTTAAGATATCAAACGGAAATTACGCTAGGTCTGCGCTCATTGGTCGCTTTGATTATGACCTCACTTTTCAAGTATTGGTTACGATTGTTTTGGTAAAGTTTCGCTTCTACCGCGTGTAATTTGCTCTCGATTTTTTGTTATTATTTACGTGACCTTCTATCCTCTGTCACAACGTCTAACGGTGCGTCTACCATATGAAGTAATAAAGTGTCCAGGACCCAGGAGAGCACGAGACCAAGCGCCACGAGGCCTCTGTTTCGGATTTCGAGCGCGCACACGTTGAGGTATAATTTATTTGAAACCCGGGCCGACAATTTGAAATAACGCGCTTCAACCGTTTCGAACCAACGTTCTTTCAGTTCGTATCTTCCCTCTCTTCTGCTCGTCTCGCTCGCACGCTAGTTTGTTAGAGTGGTAACGTATCCCACACGATGGTAGAGATATAGAGAATGTGCGGCGTCTAATATATATATATTTTTTAATTATTAGCTAATAGTTACATACTTTCCAGATTTTCTGCACGACAGTTTGAGTGTTGGTGACCATTTTATAAATCCGAACTGGTTAAAAAAATAGCCGGTTCCTCGTATCCACTGTGATTTAGTTACAGCTAGTCATCGGAACAAAGTAACCACAACAAGCAATGACGTCATACGTAATAGGTATATAGCCGCGTAGTATTATTATTCACAACTGCCAGTTACAATAGTAATTACAAATCCGTAGTACTGGCAGCGGATGCTAATCACGCG
Organism: Limnephilus lunatus; assembly: GCA_917563855.2. Lineage (NCBI taxonomy): Eukaryota > Metazoa > Arthropoda > Insecta > Trichoptera > Limnephilidae > Limnephilus > Limnephilus lunatus. The sequence continues at coordinate 10,772,656 of OU830596.1, forward strand.
ATCTGTTAACGTAAGTGGCGCCATATTTTGGCATTGCTTTAATTCGGTTCTATTACAAGATGCGCTGAGTGTCCATCGATTCGGCCTTAGATGGAATCATAGAATTCGTAATGCATACCTTTTTTATTTTTATAATTAGGTACATTATAATACTTACTTTAATTAGACGTAAGAAAAAATAATCAGGTTATTGTGCAATGACGAAAGATTCAGTTCCACTGGAGCGATCACCCGAAATAAAAAAAATTTCTTCGATTCCTCGAAATTTTCCAGAAGGTCAATTTTAAAATTTTTCGCCGACATTAAAAAAATCATTCCTTCGAATTTTAACATGAAGACATACAACTTATTATAGTTCTATATAGCCAATGAATCAACCTGTATTTTACCGTTTATCTGATATTTGTAGAATTTATGAAAAAAAATATATAAAAAAAAATCGTAAAGTTTATAACCGCGCGAATCCTGCTTGTTTTTACTTTGAAACTGCAGTGAGGGGTACTTATTTGAGTCAACATAGAATATTTTAGATTTCTGTATGGTGTTTGTGGTATACTTGATAATTAAAGGTGCATATCTGTGGAAAAATGACTTTTAACCGTAAACAGCTGATCAAAAATTCGGCGGAATTTTTATTTTATTTTAAAAATGTATTTTTAACATTGTTCTAAAATAGTCTACGAAGTTCGGATTTGCGACATCTACGATCATAATAGATAAAGCATTTCAATAGATTCGCTTTAAAATAAATTGCTGCCCATGGAAATGTTTTAAATAATTACATTAAATGTTTTACGAATGGTAGGAAAATGTGGTTCAATTTTGGACCAATATCAATCGCAGAAAAATAAAAGCGGTTCATTTTTCGACCATAATCGCTCCAGTGCGTGGTTAGACAGAGGAACTGGGAACCCATTGCGTTGCTCGACCAACTTACCTCGTCACTTTAGTTCTGATACCTTTCAGTTTTAACATCGTTGGGTTAGATAGAGTGAACAGTGAACAGAGCACATAGAACGGCAACAGAAACCGGCTCCGAGAAGGAAAAACAACAAACGAGTTTACGAGAGCGGGAGCGGGAGTGGGAGTGGGAGAGATGGAAAAAAGACGACTATCGTCCGTTCTCCGCCGGCGTTTCTCTGTTCTCTTCTTCTGTTGGGTTAGGCCGACTTACTCCGTACAGTGTACAGTGTGCTTTTATACTACTATTCCTGATAGCTATATCGCCGTGTATTTTATATTACTACATCTAACAATTATAAACATAAATAATTTATCCACGATACAGGTAGTACTCATTAAGGAAGTTCTTTGTTAAATTTATTAACTACATTGACCAATTTACTTTCGATATCTCAACCTATCGTATTAATGCATTTTAGTACTTAATCAAATGTATGAATCGTAGAAATATTATAAACTATTTCAACCTGTAATATTATTTAGTCATTTAAAAAAACTATTGTTTTATTTAATGAAATGAAGACAATATTAGCGAAACTTAATCAAAAATCTGGAGACAGAAAAATCAGAAAAAGATATTGGTTCCACTGGGACACGAACCTAGGGCCCTTTGTTGGCATGACAAGAGCTCTACCAACTGAGCTATGGAACCCATTTCCAATTCGGTCACTTTTAACTGTATCATACTTCGAATAAGAACTACCAACATTATCTTCATTTTCTTAACGCACATATTATTGGCTGCTACCTTATATAAGATATTATCTGTCTCCAGATTTTCGATTGCGTTTCGCTAATACTGTCTTCATTTAATTAAATATTATAATTTGAAATTTTACTCATAAAGTTAAAAATAAAAATAAAAACTATTGTTTTACTTTTAATCATCTCAAATTTGGGCAAATAATATTACCAACCTACAAAAGTGGCTATTCTTATTAAGGGCCATCCATACATTACGTCACACCTTAAGGGGGGGGGGGGGGGGGGGTAGAGAAGTGTGGCATTGTGTGACGAGGGGGGGTCATCAGCTCTGTGAAGTCACATGTAAAAAAAAATTAACTACTGTTTTGATTATTTTTAGATGTAAAATTGCAAAATATGTGACGTCACACTAGGGGGGAGGGGGTCAAAAAATCATGAAATTCGTGTGACGTAATTTATGAATGGCCCCTTATGTTGTTCACAGATTTTTTAATTTTATTGTTTCATTGGAAATGAGGTTTATTTCCTGTATTATGTATACATCTACTCAACTTGAAATATATTTTACTTATTATTATTTTCCTTCAATTAAACATTTTCAACGTGCCTCATCTTGTTAAGGCGCCGTATCCCCGCTCAAAAAGAAGAAGATGGAGATATATGTAATTACGAATGTTGAAGAGAGTGCGCTAATATTTAAAACTGTAAAATTGAAGCGAAAATTGTGAAAATGTTTAATAAAGCACGACTCGTTTAATATAGAGTAATATATTTAATTAGGAGTGTCAAAAAAACCATTTCAAGAAACGCTTGAATTTTTTTATTCATATAACGTGTAAAATAACTGAACCAGTCGTGAAAATAATAATTTTTAAATAATTATAAATAATGATTTTTTCTAACTAGAGAATTACAAATAATTTGCGTTTCGGCGAAGGGAATGTATAGATATTATCTTTAAAAAACAACATATATTTTTTTAAGAGTCTAAAAACTTCAATAAGCCTCGGCAACCCAAATTTCTCTTCCGATTTCTTACATATCTCCCTTAAAGGTTTAAAGTTTTTAAGCTCCTAAAAAAATATATGTTATTTTTGAAAATAATGTCTAGATGCTGCCCACGCCGAAAAGCAAATTATTTAAAATTCTCTCGATAGAAAAAAATCGCAAAGTTTGCTCCAAAAATTATTAAAAACAAGTCTGTTTCTATTATCTTATAAATTATATTTGTGAAAAAATTCACAATGTTTCTTTAAATGATACATAAGATTCTCCCCGCAAGATTTTTGCCCTATTTTAAACGAGTCTTGTTTTATTAAACATTTTCGCAATTTTCTCTTCGATTTGGTCGTTAGCGCACTCCTCTAACATTCGTAATTTCGTATCTCTCCGTCTTCTTCTTTTCGATCCCGGTTGCGGAGCCTTAAGGGGGGGATATGTAAGAAATCGGTTGAAATTCGGGTAGCGGCGGCTTAAGTGTTACTCGAAATTATTTTGAAAAGTCTATATCGATTTGTAGGATGCTTACGATGACCTTAGCTTGATTTGTAGCCAAAGCAATATAAAAATAAAACAAATTTGCAGTTCCCACGCGCTAGAAGTGTAACCTTCAGAAAACTAAAGTAGATAAGAGTGGGGAGGCTTCTAAACACGCGTTAAATCCCATAAATGTATGTATTTGTCTCTTTTTAGAGTCGCTATTTTTAGTTTCATTGAGTTAAAAATCACAACGGTATTAAAGAAGTTTTCACTTAATAAAAACGTTGTGTTCAGAGCAAAACCCTGGCAAGGGTTTAATTCCAAGATGCGACCGAACCCTTTTCTATCTTTTCTGCTTCACGTTTTCATTTGAAAAGGCTTAATTATGTTTTCAGCAATTATAAAGCTTGGATTTCTTTGAAATCTCAAAATTTCATTATATTCTAAAACAGAAAGGTTACAATATATCAATTTATTTTGTATGTCAAAGTTGAGTGACGCTTCAATCCAATTTTATGCTTTATTCTAGCTTTTAAAGTCGCCCCTCAAAGAAAACTTTAAACGATCAACTTTTTTAAATAATTCTTTTTGATACAAAATTATAAAAATGAAATGTTTGAAGTACCTATTATTCATATGATTATTTTCGTTGTTTGTTTTTCTCCTCCTTCTTTAGCCGACGCAACACTGCAACGATGTCCGAAACGTCGGCTAAAGAAAGAGGTAGCGCAACACGGAATAACATCCCAAAAACAAACAACGAAAATGCTTTTGGCCGTGAAAATCTAAAAACATATCCATATAATTATTGTTTATACATGTTTATTTAATTAAATTAACGTGTGAGAAGTTTCGTCTTTGAAAGCAGAAAAATCTCTATCGGTGAGCGCTGGCGTCTTGAAATTTGCACTGCTTGTTCTGGCTGGAATTTGGATGTCATTTGAATGAAACTCGAGTAAAGCCGGGTAATATCTTATTCTAGTAGTTGATAATCAATAATCAGATTCCCGAATGCTTTTGTAGATTTTATGATTTATGTACGAGTTATGGATTGTCTTTACATTTAATTCGGGCATGTAGACTTCGGAAGTCGAAAAGGCTGTCACGCGTAAAATTACACAGCAGAACTTGTTGATAAATAAACTTTTAATAAATGATATAATTGAATATGTAGGTACCTACATAAAAGACAAACTTAACATAAATGAATTTTACAAACTGAACAAATTAAAGAACTAGACATGCACTATAAATGAGAAGAGTAAAGTGCCGTCCCACTTAACAATAAAAGATCATTTGGCTTGGCCTATTTTAGCATATCGCGCGCCATATGTCATCCCAAGACTTAGCGGCGGTGCCTGGGTCATGGGGGTCCGGTTTGTCCGATCTTGGCGGCGGATGCGTCTGCTAACCAACTGCGTGGCAAGTCGGATCGAGAGACTGGTTGAGGGAGATCTTTCGACCTATCCGGTAGTACTCTTTTGGACCGCAGTGGAAGGGATGAATTTATTCGTCCTTCACTTCTGGACACACTGATACCCAGATTCCTACCCACTTCTCATACATTTTTCTTTCCCAGATTTTACTCTTCTTCCTTTCCCTAGAAATACTCTCCACACAGCATCCCCTAAGATGACATTGGGAATGTACGGCGAGCGATATGGCCAAGCCAAATGATCTTTTTTTCTTTTATAGCTAAGTCTGTTGGCACCATAATGTGTTCGATAGGCCTCTTTGATTTAATTATTCTCCGAAGTGATCGATATGTGAACAAATTATGTTTTGGGCATTAAATACGAACAAGAGAGTGACAAAATTGATGATCTCAGAAGTTCAGAATTTAATAGCTTCACCTAAGTTTTCTGTGCCATATAAAGAATTATGAATTTGGTTAGACAATATAAATTGGAAATTGTTTGAAAGTAATGAAGGGCCATTAAATAATTAATAATTATTATAAATACGTAAGTCAGAAGTCTCGATTATATGGTTGACAAAAAAATATGTAGTAGGTATGCATTTGAATGAAATGATGAAAATGTGACTGGATAGAGTTGTGTGGCAGTCCATCCTCTCTGTTTACAGTCTACCCTTGCGATGTTGGTGGTTTTTTACAAGCTACTTTCAGATTTGTCGGCTCTTTACATCTAGTTCACAATTTTTGTTGACAAAAATGGTCATATCTGACCTTTTAAGGTATCGTATTTCTAAAATAATGTCCAATAATGGTCGCCATAAAACAAAGGTGTGATATTTACTCGCAAGCCTTTATAAAAAAATAACTGGTTGCCTTCTGAAATATTAGGTTACGTTGTTTAAATAATTTTTAATACAAACTTATCAACTTACCTTTGCAAATGTGTTTTTCTTTTATTAGCAGACTTAAGTTATTTTTTATTTGTTATTTAATAATTTATATTATTATACGCCTATAAGGGCTTTGACAAACATTTGATGTCTTACTAATATTTTAAACGCGAAAGTTTTTTATGGATGTATGTGTGTTTGTTACTCTTTCACGCAAAAACTACTGAATGGATTTTAATGAAACTTTACAATAATATAGCTCATACATCAGAATAACAAATAGGCTATAATTTATGAAACTAGCTATCAAGGGGACGCAGGAGGGGAACGGGGACGCTTGGGAAAGGTGATTCAGGGAGAAACAATAATGTATTTCTTTGATTATGGCATTGCAACGCATGCCGGGAACCAGCTAGTACATAATAATTTTGTGGAACAGTAAAAATGAAGTAAAATATGCTTTTTAAATTATTTAACCCATAATGCTAACATTGATTATTATTATTGAGGTAAGTATGTTATTTTAGTCTTCGCATAACTTTATTCCGTGCAGTTGTGATCAAAACAGCTTGGAATTGTGATAATATGTAAATATTATAATCAATTTATAAAGAAGATTGTTTATTAAGAAAATATTGTGAAATGGTCTGGGGAGCTGTCTAATCCATTCTATTTAAAAAGTGGCGTAAGGCAAGGAGGAAGCATGTCTCCGGTTCTGTTCAATCTGTACACCGATGATCTTATTAAAAAACTTAATGCCACGAAAATAGGATGCCATATACATGGAGTATGTGTGAACAACATTAATTACGCAGATGACATGGTTCTTCTTGCACCGTCACTAAGCGCATTACAGAAGTTACTAAGAATTTGTGAAAACTTTGCAAAAAACCATAACCTGTTATATAATACTACCAAGTCAGTAGTTATGGTTTTTAAAAACAAAAACGAAACCATTCAAACACCCTCAGTATGGTTAGATGACAGGAAAATGAATATTTATCACAGCGTTAAGTACCTGGGACACATCATCACAGACGACCTTAAGAGCGCGCAGGAGCGCCGAGAAATTTTAACGATAGGTATTTGTAAAAATTATTTCTATTTCGTTCATCTCAGCGGGGACAGCAAAAGCGCTATCGGTGTATTGGTGAACCCCAATGCGTGTGTGTGCGTGGCTGCAGGTGTTGGAAGCACGAATCGCCGCGCCGCGCCCGCCAGCGACTTAGCGTTCTTATTATTTCATTTACTGTTATTCATTTATTCCAAAAATTAAGTAGGTGCCTAGGTACATATTCGTAATAAAATAGCGAGGTCTACATTATTTAATATTGTATTGTACTTAACTTTATTATTATTATTACTTACTACAAATACATGTGACTGCCTGCTCCGAGCTCATCTTCTGCACACGCACAAGTCAATGAGACTTGTGGGTGCGTGTATACAGGTTGCTGCCTGCTGCAACAGATAAGTCAATACGCGTCGCGACTTGAGCGTGCGTATTCCTATATAATAGATATCTTCTGCGCTCATAGTTCATTCATCTTGTTACTATTAGTAAAGTAAGATGCACGCTGTTTTGGTTTAGTAATATCGGGAGATTCATACCATCTTTTTTTATAAAACGGCAGCATAGGCGCAGTAGGTACATCACGTACTTTGTGATTGTATAGTGTTTTTATTTTTCGCTGGCTGCATCACTCTACTGTTTTTGACTAGCCTTTTTACTGGAAACTATTCTACGTCAAATACAGACCTTCGAATTTTGACCCTGAAACCCCCTTGAATATTGAAATCTGTTTGGTCATTTCTCACGATTTACACATATAGGACATATGGTGAGTAGATACCTACTAAACTATTCATAAATTATTCATAAACTATTATAATAAACATAAACTATTCATTCATAAAAACTCAATATTACAACACAATTTCCTTTTTTAATTAAACATATAAATATCGCTAAAAATGTTGTTGTTTTTTGGCTCTCCCTGAATAACGTAAATTCATCAGTTTTGACTGTATGCATAAAGTGCATTAGTGCAAGTCGGTACATTTGTTAACATATCTAGTAACCTATAATAAATATTATTCTACGTCTTAGGCTGCGTATACACACGCCAGCCGAACAACGGATTATGGGAAAGGAACGAAGCAAAAGCAAACTGCCCGAAACGCTGCGCCGCTTGCGGTTGCTTCGTACCTTTACCATAATTCGTGGTTCGGCTCGCGTCTCTGTCCGCAAAGAGTGGCGTGCACTGATTTTTCAGTGGGCTAGAATCCTAAGATTGAAAATACGACATTAATGATGTTGTCGAAGCTGAAAATTATTTTTTTTCCGAAATTTCAATTTTCAAATTCTGTGCACGCCACTATTCGCAAATATATACGTAGCATAAGATATGTGTATTTAGAAATTGAGTTACATAAAATCGACTACTATATTACCTACCTTCAACTCAAAAATTTTTTTCTTACAGATAAATAATGGGTAAAAGAAATGGAAACAAAGCGCGTTTGTTTTTATCTGCTAGACGAAAAAAACCGATTATTAGTATCAAACGACAGATTCATGTTGCACCACGTTCGACATCTAGGTAAGTCGAAATATCGCTTTCCTGTCACTCTTACTACTGAACCTTCCTAAGGTTACCTTTACGTACGTAAAGTTTTTTTTCCCGTAAGTTGCTCACATAAGAGAGTTATGGCAAAATTACCAATGGGTATCGTTTACATTGATAATTTTGCCATAACTCTCTTACGTGAGCGACTTACGAGAAAAACCTAAAGATTTATGCTATGAGAGCCGTGTATTATGTAGCATGTATAACGGGAAAATGGGATGGACAAATTTAAATAAATAAATCATTTGCATTTACAGGGATATGGATGTCATCGATACTACTTTTGGAAACTTAACTACATCTTCACTAATGCATGAAACTTCCATGGATGAATCATTTGCTCCAAATATAGACGAAAACGCAAGTTCATCATCATCAACAACGCTTGATGATTTGGTGATAGAACCAGACCATATTGATGAAACCGATAATTTCGAAGGTCGCAGAATTGTGGATATAAAATATTTGTTTTCGGAGATATCAAATATAAAGCACGAACACACCAACTGCACATTTTCCGATTTAAAATTTATGAAGGAACGACGAAATGGTCTTCTAAGCCAGTATGTTTTCGAGTGCAAAATGTGCAAGAAAATAGAATACATTCACTCCGAAGACCCGAAACGGAAAATGTCTATAAATACTGCTGTCGTCGAAGGAGTGATGTGTACAGGAAATGGGTATTCACAATGGAATGAAATTTGTGGGGTTTTAAATATGCCAAATATGGATTGTAAGACTTACACGAACATAGAACAATGTTTAGCGCCAACAATTGAAGAATGTGCCTTAGAAGAAATGATCGCAGCTGGTGAAGAAGAAAAAAGGCTAGCCATTTTAAACGGTGACGTAGACGAGGGTGGCTATCCTTTGGTAACGGTGGTTGCAGATGGCTCCTGGGCAAAGAGGTCGTACAAAAGTGGATTTAGCTCCTCATCTGGCGCAGGGTGCATAGTTGGACTACGAACTAAAAAGGTTTTATTTCTGGGAGTGCGAAACTCATACTGCTGCATATGTGCTAGAGCTACTAAACTACACATAGTTGCTTCTGAGCACAGGTGCTTCATAAACTGGCGTGACAGTGCTAATGCCATGGAAGCCCACATTATAGCAGAAGGGTTCTCGAGAAGCATGGAAATGCATGGATTGAAATTTAACAAACTAGTTGGTGATGGCGACTCCAGCATCATGAAAAAAATAATGCAACAAATGCCATATGGTCCTAACCTTATAGTACAAAAAATAGAGTGCAAAAATCACTTACTCCGCAATTTTTGCAACAAAATGAAAGCACTTGGAAAAAAAACCAACAACGCTAAAGGCTTTGTACCAGTTCATATAAGGAAAAAGGTTGAAGCAAACGTTTTACGCATGAGAAGAGCTGTAGTTGGAGCAATAAATTACAGGAAAGAGCAAGAAAACACAGTACAAAGTGATAAAATAAAAAATTTGAAAATGGACATAAAAAATACCGCAAATCATGTGTTTGGTGATCATAAAAATTGTGCATCGTACTATTGCAAGCCGGAGAAGTATACTGATGATCCAAATTTAGTAAGCGATCTTCGAGATTGTGGAATATGGACTGATATCCAACAATTCTTATTGTCTCTAATAGCAAATGCAGAAAGTCTTATTATTGACGTGACAAATAACACTGTGGAGCAATTCAACAACGTTATCGCCAAATTTATAGGTGGAAAAAGGGTAAATTTTACTACAAGAGGATCTTACCAAGCAAGATGTTTTGGAGCAGTAACTTCGTGGAATAGTGAATTGGCAACCCATTCAAGAATACAAAAGAAAATCCAAGGCCACAGTCCCGGCAAATACACGAAGCACTTTATAGAGAGAAAACGACGTTCGAAGGAGAATAAACAAATGTGTCGAAAAAAAAAACTAAAGTATAATGAAAATACGACAGAAAAAAGAAAAAAAGTTACAGGGCCCGATGAAAATTATGGTCAATTGGAATTAGAACCAGATATGCCACCTGAAATATTTGAAACGAAAAAAGAGGAATTTCTCAAAGAATTATCTTCAACCAATAAGGAAGAGCTCGAACGGAATACGGTAGGCCAAAGCAATAACAATCTGTGGGCAATTGAAAGACGTAAGCGGATAACGGCGTCTAACTTTGGAAAAATATATAAGCTTCGGCAAAAAACTTCAGTTACGGGAGTACTAAACTCTTTACTGTACTCACAATTCAAAGGAACTATGGCCACAAATTATGGAAAAGAAAATGAAAGCCTAGCAATAGAGCAATTTTCAAAAAAAACAAGTTTTCAGGTATCCGCTTGTGGGCTATTTATCGATAAAACCAAAAACTTTTTAGCGGCAAGTCCGGATGGCCTTATCGGTGAGGATTCTATAATTGAAATTAAATGCCCTTATAGTATAGCAAATATGTCACCAGAAGAGGGAATTGCACAAAAGATAATTGATTACTGTAAATTGGAAGACCATTCTTTAACATTAAAACGGAATCATAATTACTTCTACCAAGTACAAGGCCAGTTACATATTACTCGTCGTAATTATTGTTATTTTGTTGTGTGGAGTCCAAAAGGTTTGCTGTATGAAAAAATTGAGAGGGACGATGAAATCTGGCAAAAAATCGTTCCACTGTTAGAAAATTTCTACCACCAATGCCTTTTACCAGAAATAATTGACGGTCGCATACCAAGAAATTTACCGGCGAGGGAAAGGTCTGGACCATAAATTGTTTTAATTTCATTGTGTAGATGTTAAACAGTAATTTTTTTTACAATAAAGCGTTTAAAAACAAAAAATATTAGATCATTGAAGAAGATTGAAAATGTCAAGTGATGTAGGAGGTATTCCCAAAAGTGCATTTTTCTGTAATAATATAACGTATTAAAAAAGTTAAATAAAAACTAAACTAGTTATGTGTATGTACCTAATATGTAGCACAATAAACAATATGGTGCCTCTTATACATAGATTTCAATATTCATTTGTATAATATGATATTATAATAACATAATCGATTCAACAACATGTGGTAGATGCATGTACCACTGAACATACGCTGTACCAGCATTCCATCAAACGATCAGTGGTGTATGTACTTACCATCACACATTTTCTTGTAAAATATAATTTTTTTGAAAAAAAAATCTAGAACAATATATTTAGTCAAATATAAAAGTTTTTTTTTGGTTCGGTAGTTGTATCTTAAAAAAAGTGTCCTATAAAGGGATAATATTATGTTGAGTACAACCTTCAAAAGTTATCAAAAAATATTTTAATTAATTTTTGTGTTCCATATCCAACTCGGCAATACGGAACGGAATCATCTCGGGGTCTGTCTGTAACAGGTGTTTTTTTTTCAATTTTTTTCCATTAATTTATTTGACGTAAACAAATTAAATTTGTCACAATAACTTTAGTAAATAAGCTCGGTAAGTATTGGCACACTCAAAATAAGTCACCAAACAGAAAAATAATTTTAAAAAAACATCGATAACTCGGGACATGACAACACTAGTGGACTAGTGTATCGATATAATTATTGAGAATGTCACATCACTTCGTTGACTGTATACGTATTCAACAAAACCCTCTCCGCCCCCCCTCACCCCCGAATACTGAGAGAAAGGGACACATGCACCTCAGCCTGATAATACCTAAATAAAATTGTCAAAATCGAGGTTTTGTAGTCCTCATTTTTCTACTCCAAAACTGAACCAATTTCCAAGATTTTTTTTACCAAATGTATTGGAAGAAAACATTCTATGTCTGTACCTTTTGCTTTTTTTAAAAATACATCGTCTAATTTGTATATTGAACGTTTGTTGATGGCGTTAAAAAAAGGCAATTTTAACAATTTTTGAAGGGTTATAACTCCTATAAAAAGTAACTTATCAAAAAAATCAAAACGTACCGACACGCTTGCGGTCAATATTCATATTATGTAAAAAAAATATTTTCTCTAGTGTCAAAATTCAGAGAGGGAAATGAGGAATACGTTTGTATGGAAAAAACACCACCCGGTTTCCTCTTAAGGATATCGAGGATATGGAAAGGCAGAGAAGAGCGATATCTGTTAGAGCGGGTATGCTGTCAAGACGTTTTTACCTATGCAGCCCAAAAGTAAAAAGAATATTGTTCAACGCTTTCTGTACCTCGCTGTATACATCAGAACTGTGGGTTGACTACACTGCATCCCAATGGAACAAGTTAAAGGTTGCTTACAACAACGCATACCGTCAACTTTTCCGCCTACCGAGATACTGCAGTGCTACGGAAATGTTCCTGGAGGGACGAGTGCACACTTTCCGAGCACTTCTCCGCCACCGCATGGGAAGTTTATGGCGCAGACTACGCCAATCGAAGAATGCAATCATCACCGCCATGACTACCTGGTTGGAGTCCCCCCTGATGGCCCTCTGGAGACGGGAGACGATAAAATACCCTCCGTAAACAGATGCATGAATTAATTTTACTTTTTATTATTATTTTTCTCATGTTGTTCATGCTTATTCGTTTTTTTTTTTTTTTTAAATTTATTTATATGTTGTTATTTACTTTATTTTTAACATTAACCCATTTTTTGTTTCAAAATATGGAATGTATTGCATTGCACTACCCCTGCATACATTCTGGAATAAACTTTTATTATTATTATTATTATGGTTTGTTTGATTTTTATAAAAATCGTTTTACTCCGAGATTCATAAATTTTGTAACGGCGGGGACTTCAACTATTATTATATTAATATTATGTTATAAAAGAATGCAATTTTCGTAGTGGTAAACATCGCACATGAGAGGTTGCTTTACCCGTAACCTGATCTGATTCGCCGGATAGTTCCCAACCTTTATCTTACCCATCCCTTACCTTTGCCCAATCCCTTCAGTCTCACAACATCCAACAAGGGCAGTTGGAACTTGAAACGCTTGTTTCTCCTTTCTGGATTAACAATTTTTTTAGTATAAAGTTTATTGAATAACTCGCAAATCGTAAATCATTTGATTGAATGAAATTATGAAATGGAATCTTAGATGAAGCAATTAACCCACTTTCCGAAATCCGATCGAGCTGAAGTTCGGCAGATTTTTTTACATTGACTTCACACAGGAGGCCCTGAGGAAAATACTTTCCCTCAGGGCTTATGTCATATTAGAGGGTGTGAAGAGTCTTTGTAAGGAAGAGAAGGATAGGAAGTTCTGGGAAGGAAGAGGTATAAGGGGTGGATCCATTATACATACCTCGCAACAGGATCATGTGATACGCGCGCTGTTTCGCTGGAACGAGACGCAATGCTTATCAAGTGACCCGCTAGGCTATAAACTCGCATCTGTCCTGACTACTCTGTTTCGACGTGTGATAAACAAATATTTTTAATGTTTTTAATTTTTTTTAAATACATACATATATGTATAGATATCATCGAACAGAAAAAGGGCATACATTTTTTTATCCATATATTAAAATCCTTCGGGATCGAGCTGTTACCCTCTGTATAACTGATAATAAATACGCCATATTTTTATTTGTTCCATATTTTCAATTGATCAAGACGGAAACTCGGGTGAAGCCGAGTAGTATTTAATTACTTGTACCTTTATACATGAAACCATATCATTTTTACCCTAATTAAAACGTCAACAGCTTTTTATGTTATTTTTTAATTGTATTTTATATTTCCTTTTCGTAATCAAATTAAGATTATTGTTATTTATTTTTTCTGTCAGTAACTCTTCACTTGTCCCATGTCATTTCCGTCCACTGAAGAGATATTCCGATAGAACTGTGTTGTGAGAGTGTTCGTGTGTCGAAAGTAAGGTCAATTTTTTCCTGTTCTGAAATTAATCACGTTCTTTCTTGAGGAAATATTCAATCATTTAATTGACCTATCAGTTTCCTTTCAAATCGGTATGTGTATATATTCTAGGCATTTTAAGTTCAGTGTTTCTGTCTTACGTCTGACGTATGTCGTACAGATGTTAAACGGCCCTAATATCACAGCCGGTAAACGTCTTATAGTCCTGCCGCCGAGAGCTCCGATGTACCCTCTCATTCTTATTGATGCCTCGTTTACGGGAAAGAGGGAGAGGTTACAACGGAGTTATCAGAGGCATGCCTTTGTGGAGCGCTCTAGTGTCTGTTATTTGAATTAATCAGTTTGAAATAAGAACATAAAATACAGATTTTAATGAATTTGTAATTAGACAGACATACATTTGCATTATTTTATCCGGGTGGAAAATATATAGATATAAAATATATATACTTATACAAATACGAATATACCTACATATTTTTCTTAATTAAATTCGTCTTTTAATTGAACTGTTCTAAAAGCTGTTATAATCTTCACTACACAGCAGAATGGTTTATCTAAATTTAAAAAAAAATTACAAGTGTGCATTTCACACGCGGCAGTAGTGAAACCTTCAGAATACTAAAGTAGACAAGAGTGGGGAGGCTAATAAGCACCGCATAAATAGGAGACCGATAAGCTACGAAGCACTGCACAAAGAGGAGACCGATTATACTATCTCATTTTCTCGCAGGCTAACTCCTATAGATGTATGTGTTTGTCTCTTTTAAGTGTCAATATTTTTCGTTTCATCGAGTTTCAAATCACAACGGTGCTAAAGAAGCTTTTACCTCAAAAAACAATTGTCCAACGGTGAGCTCTGTCGTCATGAAATTTTCGCAGTGTTATAATTTTTTAAGGAATTTTAGTAGTCAATACGAGCACGCTCTGTCACATTTCATCATGAGCTATAGATTTTGAAATATCTTCGCATTTATTACTCTACTCTTTTTGTTCCGTTTTTCATTCGCAAGATTCTCACATTATCGCCTATTTAGGGTAATAAAATTTATCATACTTCATACATGTTATTCCTTTTGTCCTATTCGGGTTTTTTTTTTTTTACAGTGAATACCGCACAAGAATCTCAACTGCTCCCGTCTGGAGCCAGTGAGACTATGGCATCCCCAATTGGGGTATGTTGTGGGGCTGAAAGTAGTGGGGAGGGGAAGGAGGTGGGGAGAGGAAGGTTGGGAAGTACCTGGCTATTCAGATCTGGTTACCAAACACGGCTAAAGCCATTTTCAAGCAACTTTTCAATTCTGAATGGTGGTATTACACCAGGGCGATACTGGTAGTATCTTCCACTCTGGAACGTGCCGCAAATATACTATATATTATTTTAAATGAATAATTGTAAAATAACTCAAATTAATTAAATAAAATTTATTTGCGCACGCCGGGTTCGAACCCGCGACCTCCGGATTGTGAGTCAAGAGCCTTACCCACTGGACTACGGAGGTCGTCGTTGGGGAACCTTTAGGTTTAACATGGCTTTAGCTTTGTTTGATTCCCACAATCTTCCCAACATCTTTTTTCTCAGGATACCTACCGTAGTTACATCGATTCCAACTATTTTAACTCTCGTGGAGTAGGTACGACATAAAAAATAGTTCCCGAGAGAATATTATTTTTGTTTGTTCATATGAAGCAGTTACTTTGTGATGTGACATTATAATTTAAAATAAAACAATAACTTTGTAAACACCACTTTTATTTTTTATATTTTATGCCGACCGGGTTTCGCTAAAATCGTAGCTTCTTCAGGGCAGTAGAGATTTTACTGCCCTGAAGAAGCTACGGTTGTAGCGAAACCCGGTCGGCATAAAGTATAAAAAATATAAGTGGTGTTTACAAAGTTACTGTTATGTTTTATATTATTTTTGTGTTTTTATTTTACTCAACTTGACATTTCCATCTTACGAAATATTGCTTTTTTCAAAACTTGTTTTATTGTTGTTGTTTTTTTTTGTTTTTATTTCAGTTGCTGTCAAATTGGAATAAATCAAAAACAGTGAAATAAAAATAGTGATACACGACAGTGCAACATTCCATTAATTCTGCAGTGTCTACAGCATCAATTTCTGATCTGAATATTTCAAGTGTCTCGTGCGTTAGTGTTTTGTGAGTGCCGCTCTAGTTTTTGGCGCCTTTTTGAGTTTTAAATTTGGAATTTGGACGGGAAACAAGATGGCGGACGGAAGAATGGCGCGGAGTGCGCTGCTCCTCGCTTTAACCATTTCGTCGTTAGTCTCAGGTATGTTAATGTTAATTATTTTTAAATACATTTGTTTCAGGACTTTTTTTAATACTGAAAAGATTCTCTGAAAATGTTTGATAACTTTAAACTCCTGTGACCAAAACAGGCCAATGAAATGTTTTATCTGTCCACGAAATAATTTCCATGTTCATCATTCAAGTAAAATTAAGCTTACTTCGGGCACACGGACACGCTCACATCACCCTCTATCCGATTATATTTTAATTTTTTTTAATTTCAGAAAATGTTTTGTGGTACTGAACTCGTATTCGATGCATTGACAGACATGGGTCGTATTCAGAATTGGATTTATGACTGTTTTTGGGCGCAATAATCAATAGTAGAAAGTCAATAGTAATTTTTTTTATATATTTCGAACACAAGAATGGTGCCGCATAATCGCGTGTTTTGTTTATTGGTGAAATTAATTATTTTGAAGAACTCATCTAGTGAATACTTATAAGGGTTTGCACTGCTCCCCAGTGGAGGCGTCTACTAATATCTACAGGAATTCCAAAAACTGAACAAATCGGACTAATATCTATGGGAACCAAAGTGAGGACGAATATCTACAGCTCAAACTGCTGACTAATATCTATGAGAACCAAAGTAAGGACGAATATCTACTGCTCAATATCTACTGCTGACTAATATATATGGACAGTCGATGTCGACGAATATCTACAGCACTGGCAGAGGTTGGATTTGCAATTATGTATAGCATATTGGCATAACGTAATATTGCGTATTCAATTTAAAAAACTTAGTTTATGTTAAGTTAGGTTAGGTTAGTATTACGTAATTGAAGTAATTTATGCTTTTCCGTACAACCTCTTTCTCAGCTGCCCTCTGTAGATATTAGTCCCACCTACGCTCTATAGATATTCGTCACCACTGGAAACGTCATAGATATTTATCCGACCTTAGATCTGTAGACATTAGCCTTCACTCTGAAGTTCATAGATATTTGTCCAACATATGAGCTGTAGATATTAATCCGACATACAGGCTGTAGATATTAGTATCTGGGGTCCTCCCCAGTCCCCACTGATGTGCTCAGGATTACAAAGGGAAAAAAGGATTGAGTAAAGATCTTGTCAATTTGGTTTTTTAAATATTAATTTTAATTGTTTATGTTTATTAGTCGATTGTTAACGCGTTTCGGTCCGACACAATGTAATTCAATAAATAAATCTGATTCAAATATTTGTGTAAAATATTTTTTTTGTGCTTTGCAAAGCCGTAAATTAACGATTAAAGTATTTATTATTTATTTTTATTAAATTTGTTTGTCGTTATTTTGGCATGACTTTCGCGCGGAATAAAGAAATAATTTAAAAAATTTTGTAATTTATTTATTTATTTATTTGTAAGAAACAAACAGCTTTTACATAATACATGTACAGTGATAAATATATAATTGAACTGGAGTCAAGCCACAGAGGTTTCTTATGCTAAAGTACATCGGAAAGAAGTTTTATTATATTATAATTAATTTTGGGTCATAGGAAGGGGAGAGGAAGAGGAATATAGGAAAAGGATAGGAAATGCTCACGATACATTCTCATATTAATGATCGATCGTACGCGTTACTTCACCCCGATCATCATTACATAGTATAAAATGAAGTCGCTCAAAATGTATCTGCTCCTAGATCTTTTAAACTACGCAACGGATTTTCATACGGTTTTCACCAATAGATAGGGTTATTCAAGAGGCAGGTTTATATGTATAATACTTGCATATTATAGTAGAGAAAAGCCGATAAATTCAAAGAAAATATATCATAATTATTATCATTACATAAATATGTAGTATAAAATTAAGTCGCTCAAAATGTATGCGCGCTTTTATATCTTTTAAACTACGCAACGGATTTTCATGCGATTTTCACCAATAGATAGAGTGATTGAAGAGGAAGGTTTATATGTATAAAACATGCTTATTATAGTAGAGAAAAGCCGAGAAATTCAAATATTCAATTCAGGCAGCGGGCAGCTGGCAAGCGGGGGGTGTGGATTTTATAAAGATTAGGTAATAGCGTTGTGTTTAGTTAGCCACAGCAACGTGTGGCCGGGTCTGCTAGTACATTATAATACGCAAATTGACGCAAATGACGAATTTTACATCGTTAATTTCCGTACTATAAATGATTTATCTTGTGATTAAAATACACTTGTAATTATTTTATTTGAACACCTTTAAAATCATAAATATGTATATAATACTTGAAAAGTTACCGGAAGAGTGTTCAAAAATAATACAGAGACATAATAATTTATTGAAATTATGATAATAAGGTGATAAAAATCCCCTTGGGATTAATATTAATTTATTTGTTAAGTGAACAAAATAAAAACAGAACATTCTATTGTGTTATAATTTAGATCTGATATACTATGCATAAATTAAATATTTTATGAATTATATTAAGTACCTACGTCACAACAGCTGCGGAAGTATTTTCATGACATGTGAAAAAGTTCATAATGTCCAAAAAACAAAAGTTAAATATGTAAGTCTTTCTTATTACAGTACAGTGAGTATTTAATCTTTTATTTTTATTTTTTATGAATACCTCACAAGAGTCCCAACTGCTCCCGTCTGGAGTCAGTGAGTCTATTGCATCCTCAATTGGGGTATGTTGTGAGGCTTAAGTTAGTAAGGAAGGGAGCTGGTCAACAAACACGGCAAAAGCCATTTCAAGCAACGTTTTGATGCTGAATGGTGGTCTTACTCCAGGGCGATACTAAAGAGTATCTTCGGCTTTGGAACGTGATTGATCTGAACGCAAATATACTATACATATATTATTTTAAAATTATTAAACATGAAAAAACACAAATTAATCAAATAAAAATTATTTGCCCACGCCGGGATTCGACCCGGCGACCTTCGGATTGCGAGTCAAAAGCCTTATCGCTAGACTATTTCGATTTTAATGAATAAATTTTAATATTTTTCAATAGCCGGATAAACAGACAGAGAGGATGGACCGGCACATAAATCTGTCTTGGCACCCATTCCTTGTTTCATTTACATTCAAACATCCTCTCAAAACATAGTCTTACGTTATTACGACCCGTCTCAAGTATTTGACTCGCTTGATCTTACCATGACTTCTAATACCGCCTTCGCCGTGTCGTAAGTTCTCAAAATAAGTTATTCTATAAGTTATCTCCTTACCAACAGAATAAACTACAAACAAAAATTCCATACAAAAAAGTAGGATTTGATGATTGAAAAAAAAAACTTTTTTATATCAAAACTTTGCGCTTTGGTTAATCCCCGAGCGTGTCGTTCTACGTTCTCCACCTCCACCTACCCCTGGTGGTGTTGTGTGACACAACTTTCTGATTTTACGACCGAACGAATAACCTCTCAACATAATATAATAATAATATAATATGAGAAGCTCAAAACCTCAAATTGAACCATGCTGTAGACGGGCCTACCCAAACTTCAATATTAGGCTAATTAAAACAAAAAGTTTCACCTTGGGTACGCTTTTAGTTATTGTGCTATGGAGGTCGCTTTAACCATACTTTTCAAAGTTTTTTTTTAAAATATAATTTAATATTTTTAATCGTTTAATTGTTTTTTTGCGAATTGTTCTTTTTTTGTGACGACCTTAGGTACACTATTTGGTTATAAATTAAAGATACACACAAATTCAAATCATTACTGAAAACATTTCTCCTAAACAAATGTCACTATACTCTTGAATACCTTATGTAAATAAACTCTGTTTAGTTTTTGTTCTCATATAATTTAACATGTAATTGTTTGGTTTTAATGCCTTATAACTAGAGACCGGATTATATGCAAATGCATATTTGCATATGCATTTGCATATTTAGACCCTTTTCAGCAGAAGTTGCATATTTTAGCAAAAAAATTGAGATCATGCATATTTACGCTCGATATCGTTCATCGTTCAGATGCCTCACATAGTGACACCAATCAATGACTTCGATATTGCAGAGGCTTTGGCAGTTTTCCAGTGAAAAGAAGCATTTGACGATTCTAGTATTTAAAAAAAAAACCTAGCTATGATTAGCACTCATTTCGCCACATACCTGCAAGTATAAAAACCAAAACGCTTGAAACTCATGGATTGGCGTTGATTGAATCTATTCAGGTTGTGAAGAAAATCCGCCTTATGAATTCCTCGTTGTCAAAGCTTTCCCGAGTAAACTCAAAGAAAAGTTTGAAAACTTATGGAAAAATAACCCAGGGTTTGAACCCTTGTGACAAATTGATAACTTCATCAACGGGGCAGGTGAAATTTTGCCCGGCACAATAAGTTCAAAAATCGCACCCAAATTTAAATTCTGTCCAGTCACACCAGTAGACGTAGAAAGCTCCTTTCCGCATATTTTAAGCGATCGCAGACACAATTTGTCTACAGAACATTTAAAACAGTACTTAGTCATATAAGTTTTTAAATGTAAATTGTAAATTTCATTGTTAAATACATTTTGTAATTGATATTTTCGAAAATACGTTTGTTATCCTTGAGAACTACCTATTAGCTTACTAAAATAAAATAAAATATTTAAATATATGACTTCCTATATTATTTCATGTTGCATATTTTGACCCTTTTTATGGATTTTCGTGCATATTTTAGCAATTTTTATTGCATATTTGCATGCATATTTTGGGCTTTTTTTGTTGCATATAATCCGGTCTTTACTTATAACAAATGTCATTACACCTATTTTTGTATTTTATCTGTATTTTGTATTTTTATATGTGGTTAGCTGGAAGAAATGGGGTCTACCCATATGCTACACCCTTTGTATTTTCAATGTACAATAAATATTTTTTGATTTTGATTTTGAAACCTCATATGACGCAAATGTGAATGGTAATGTGAAAGTCGGGGACGCCCGAAGAAGACATGGCACGATGAAGTGAATCAGATTTTATTCTACTCTGTTTTTAAATTCTGACTTCCTCTTATTTTATTATTATTATTTTTACTATAATATATATGTTTCTTTTTTTATTTTTTTTATTTTTTTTACCACTTACTTGTTTTTATGTAATTAAAAATTGTTAGTTACCAGCCTCAGAACAGACTCTGTCTAGTGAGGAGGGTAAGGAAAAAAAACTGTTGTACATAACTAATAATAAATAAACGCCCGGGTTGCCGGCACTGAAATAAAAAAAGATACTTGAATCGTGTCATTTCAAAAGTCAGAATAATAGAAGAGTATGTATGAATTATGAATGTGACTGTGGCAAAGAGTGTGAGTTTCAAAGGTGTTGAAGTTGCATTATTCTAAGTTGTCCGGTCAGCGTATGAATACACCGCACCGCTCCCGCGCCACAAACGCGTTTGCACTCTAGCCGATCATTAAGGTGAAGTTATACGTGAAATCCTATTTAGATTAATCTTTACGACGAATTGGCTTGCTTACAGTATGGACATAAAAAAATATGCTACGGATAAATTGAAGCTTTTACTAGGTTTTCTATGTAACGGAATTACTTACAATAATTTTTTTTTACATAACAAAAAAAATAAGCGTATACCACTAAAAAAATGTTTTTTCATGACTTAACTATGAAGTAATACAAGATTTTTTTTTTAAATACCTACCCCTTTATGGCTAAGATCATTTTTGAGATTTTCTATTTTCTAACTTTTTTCACTCTTATAAAATTATGGATAAAATAAATAAAAACCACTTTTTCGCTTACTTGCCTCGCGCAAATAAGACGCTCGATTGCAAATTTTGCAGGCACGAGAATCGAAATATTTCTAGCGTTTATATTCCTCTTAAAGGTATCCCCTATTTCAACATCCTCAAAATGGTTTATCCAGTACTTATATCGGTTTTGCTAGTACGATGTTTTCCTATACAAACTAATTTAGAGCAGGTCCATTTTGCACAGTCCATATAGAGTTAGGCAGAAGGCATACAACACACCTCCACCTACCGCCCGGATTATCGATCAAATAATAATAATAGCTTGGCATATTTCGTCCGCTTTACAAATTTACATGAGATTATGTTATTGCGGACTGAATAAACCATGTGACAATAATATAATCAGGTGTTATAATGTGAAATGTTTTCGAAACAACGTTCAATGTTTCTACTTATGGGTGGGTACCTTAAAGATATTTAATTAAATTAAGACGGTAGATATTAGCGAAGAAAAAGATACGGTCACAACTGGGACTCGAACCCGGGACCTTCGCATTGCCGGGGCGCAACTTTACCAACTGAGCTAATGTGTCCCTACCGATTCGGTCATATTTGACTGCATCATACTTTGACTTAGAATTACCAACATTATATTCATTTTCTTAACGCATAATTTTATTGGCTGCTATCTTTATGTATGATTGCTAGAGATTTGAATGAAATATGAATTAGCTCAGTCGGTAGAGTTGCTCCCCGGCAAGGCAAAGGTCCTGGTTTCGAGTCCTTTATGTGACCGTATATTTTTATGATTTATGTTTTCAGATTTTCGGTTGAGTTTTGCTAATATTGTCTTGTAAATAAAGGGAAAGCAATTATAACACACACATATGTACAAAAAGTATGTATTGTTGATTAAGTGTTATTAAACATTGTTAATGGGCTATTAAGTGATTCTAACTAAATTATTTAAGACATTATTGTTTAATTTATTTTTAAATATATTGTAGTCAGATTCTAATCTCAGCTCTATTGCTAGTTGATTAAACCACGCCACGCCACTGTACGTGGAATAGTGTTGTGCAAAAATGGCGTACATAAGCGACCCACTGTATTTTACCTATTGCTCTCAACACGTACCATGGCATGGTGCGACTTCTTAAACTGTAATATTTTTTTTCGTGTGGCTCGCACCGATCTGTTCCACTGAATTAATAGATTCATTGGGAAATTCTGGTTAATAAAATCGTTCTCATTTGATTTTCTGAACTCGGTGGGGAGGAGGCCCCCACAGAATACATTAGAAACAGTAGTAGTTCGTGGATTTCTGAATATATTCCCGATTCAATGCATCCATAGTTAGAAGCTCGGCCAAAGTTTAAAGTTAAAGTAAATCTAAACCGCACTTAAAACAGTTTTAAACTACTTAATCTTCCGAGTTGGTTTGGCTGCGAGCACAAATCGCTCTCTGGGTAAACGTCGCCCGAGAAAAGTCCGTGAAATTCAATATTTGCCTTGAATTATGTTTTCTCAGGCGTACTACCAGTGTTAGGCGCACATTTTGTTATACAGTGCGCTTCGTTTGTTCATAAACGCCAACATTGGGGATTCCTTGGAAAAAAAACTAGTAGCAACCATTCTATTTTTGCTCTTATAAACTGCATTCCCCTATCTGAAATTTTTTCAATCCTCAAAGATAGATCCCGCAATGAGTATTGGCATATTACTAGTCAGTCCAAGGAAGCTTCAATACAAAGGACTATCCCATCAAAATCGTGGTTTCCACAATTCGTCCATTTTTCCAAAAAAAAATTTCATTACTTTTTCTTATTATTAATTAGGCAATGTTCCGTTCCTACCCACCTTCTAAAAATTCACATGCTTGATTCCCCAGATTGTATTTTCTGTGGTCTAGAAGTGGAACTTTAGATCACATACTTTTTGTCAAGCCTTATTTAAAATGGCTTCCAATTCATTCAACATCTTGCCTCTTCTAAGTCCGAACTAGACTCCAATTTTCCTCATAATTTTGTAATTTGACCATTTAAATAAAAATTGATACATAAATTCACCTTCCCCTTACCATACTTTGAAATGATCTAGAACACCCTTAAAGCCTTCAGCTTTCTGGCTTTCAAGCCAGAAAAAATACAAATGAAAATCGGAAAAAATGCTATTGTCTTGTAACAAAACAAATAAATAAAATTTGGATACCAAATTTAACCATTTAATTGATTGCATTATTTAACCGCTATAAATAAAGTGAAAAATGTTTGTTGTGAAGCAGCAAAAACTACCGAAAGCTGAGCTCTGGCATTTTCAAATTTGCTCTTATTCATCTGTCTGGAATAATGATTGGTCAATGGCACTACTTTCAATTTGCTACGTCATTTGTATCGTAAGTTAAGAGCTTTTAAATATTCATTTGACTGATAAAAAATGGTCAAGACGCCATTATTGTTTCTTCGTATTTTTCAAAAATTGGTGTTAAACTCGAGTGAAACTGGGTTGTTAATCAAGTTTTGTCCACTTTACCTAAATACTTCACATCCAAATCCGAGCACATGAAATTTAAACACGTGGAAAAATGTTATTTGGTATATTTTCTAATCATAATATTTGTATGAATATAGTTATCTGACTTGATAAACCATAATATCGTGGTGTAATGATTACAACTAGGTAATTCTGAAATCAGCTTTGTTGGGAAATTGAATCATAAGATTATCAGATAAAACGGTTGTTATACATTTATACTGATAAGTATTATACGTTTTTAGATTTTCACAGCCAAAAGTATTTTCGTTATTTGTTTCGTTTGTTGACTAAAGAAGGAGAAGGAGAAACTGATAAGTATTTTTTAACCCCTTCCAGGCCAGAAATAAAGCGCGCGAAAATTACCTTCCTGACTTTTGCTTAAATATCCGTATAAATACGAAAATGAACTGTTGTTGTTATTTTTACACAAACCTGAATAGACATCCTACGTAAAACACATTTAAAAGGTGATTGCTAATAAATAAATACCTTTATATGCATTTGAAAAGGGAACAAAAATGCTAAAACTCCCGACTTTTCGGTTTCGACAGCGCTTGGAAGTCAGAGATAATTCAATAACAAATCGTATACCACAAAGCACTCTTTTCAGGGTGAATTGCCTAAAACCAAATCGTATAGTATTGCCACATTTTTTTTTTTTTTTTTTTACTTTATTTATTCTCATTTCTTTTTACATATAATGTATAATAGAAAATTAATAGTATATTATAACATAAAACATAATAACATATAGTATAAAAAAGAAATGAAAACCCACTAAGGCACTGCCTGAGTGTGGGTAATATTAAAAACAAAATACTATATTTCTAAGTACACAAAGTATAAAATAGACTTTAAAAAAAAAAAAAACATATAAAATATAAAGTTAGTATTTCATAGTTAGAGTAAATGAAAAACATGCATGAAATCTTTAAGCTACTAAGTGATTTATTGGCGCAAACGATTTTGACCTTGTTTTTCTTACGATTTCTTCATACATAAGGGTCAAAATCGCATATAATATTTTTTTATGGGACACCGGTGTCCTCCTGGCCTGGTAGATTGATGGATATTTTCGATATGAGAAAATTGCTGATCACTTTTTTATGTATTTATTTACACAATGGAAAGATTGGCTAAGTTTCGGAGGTAACCGGCCAACTGAGAATGAAACCAACTCAGAACCACCTCAGAAACGTCATTAAGAATGAGGATAAAAAATATAAAAACTGGTTAATTAGGTTAAGTTAAGTTGGGTTAGGGTTACCGGCTATTTTAAAATTATTTTTTTACGGCTTTTAATGACCTTTCTGAGGTGGTTCTGAGTTGGCATGGAATCAGTTTCGGAGTTACCTATTTGTAGTAATTACTTCACTAATCTTACTATTATTATAAATGAGAATGTTTGTATGGATGGATGTTTGTTTGTTACACTTTCACGCAATAAATACCGAATGGATTTTAAAAATTCTTTCACTAATAGAAAGCTACATTATTTGCGAGTAATATAGGCTATATATATTGGTAAGTTCTGGTGTTATGAATAAGCTGTGGCGTTATGAAATTATTTATCATACGTTTTCTGTCCCTAACAAAATTGAGTTATTGCAAACTGGTTAAAATTGATGCTTATTGAGTAGGTAGGTACTTGTTCTATGGGCAATTACTTCTAGGCAAGTACCTACCTAATTTTATTATTTTCTTTTTTGTTCCATTATTCAAATAGTTCTATAGAAGAACAAAGGAAGGTAGCTTCCATTCTTACGTAAAAAAATGTGTTCCAACAAGCAGATCACAATATAAATCTTATAAAAAATCAGGATTATGTAAATAAAAGAATAATAAATTATGACCAGACAAACAAACACAAAACAAGCGTTTGTTTTACAAAAGTGAGTACCACAGAAAACCTCCACCTGAAATCAAACAAGAGCGTAAAAAGCGCCATATGGTCCTTCGAGAAGCCAGATGAAAACCAGCTCATCCAGCCAGCCGTCCGGTCTACATCATTCTTATTCATCATTACATATTCCTAAGGTATTAAGGCATTATAATATAACTTGTAAAATCACGCGAAGAATTCGCCACCAAGAGCCACTCTTTTTGCGTGATATTATAATCAACAAGATAAAATATTGTCAACCTAATATAATTTAACCAGTAGGTAGATTCCAAATAATTTACTCTATGATTACCACTGATTATTAAATAATATAATTTATTTTATTGTAATCTATTTATTATTCGCTCCCGCAAAGGTGGAACAAACAAAAGTTTATTTTTAAATAATTTAATGTGTATGTTTGTGTAAAAAATTCTGCATTATGCCACAAACATTAAAATCACTGGTGAAGAAGCGCGGTGAATTGAAGGCACAATTAACACGATTTAAGAATTACCTATCAAGTGATTCAGTTGATGTAATAGAAACGGAAACAAGATTGGAGGAGGTAAACACACTGTTAAATCGCTTTAAGAATATACAATCTCAGATCGAAGAGTTTGATAGTAACTCAAATGAAGAGGATAGCCCACTTGAGTGTTTTGAATTGCAATATTATCAAGTAGTGACGTTAGCAAAAAAATCCATAAAAAGCATTGAAAAAATTGATGATACTAACAATATTAAGATCCAATTACCTACGTTTTCGCTCCCA
Source organism: Limnephilus lunatus (assembly GCA_917563855.2). Taxonomy (NCBI): domain Eukaryota; kingdom Metazoa; phylum Arthropoda; class Insecta; order Trichoptera; family Limnephilidae; genus Limnephilus; species Limnephilus lunatus. Next base: position 10,799,707 of record OU830596.1, read on the forward strand.
GAATTTAGTGGTGATTATTCGAAATGGTTATCTTTTAAGGATGCTTTCGTCACGATAGTGGGTAATAATAAATCATTAAATAATTTTCAGAAACATTACTATTTGCGTGATTGTTTAAAAGGAAAGGCATCACAAATATTAAACGCACTTGAAATTACCCAAGACAATTTCGAAATAGCTTGGCAGGTTTTATCAAATAGATTTGAAAATAAGCGTGTAATAGCTAATCAACATTTAAATTCATTGTTTAAGCTCAAGGAATTAAAACAAGAAAATCACGTCGCCTTGAGAAGTTTATTAGATCAAACACAATTACATTTAAATTCATTGAAAAACATAGGTCTACCCACGGAGTATTGGGATGTAATAATAATTTATATTTTGGCCAACAAATTAGATTCCAATACCCGGATCTATTGGGAACAATATCCAACTAAAGAAAAAATACCGACATTGCAAGAATTTTTAAAATGTTTAACAGATCGAGCGATAGTCTTGGAAGCATCGGAAGCAACATGTTCCACAGCCAAACCAATATTCGCGCATCATAAACCGTCAAGTTACAAAAAGGAATCTTCAGTTTCATTATTGTCGCAAAGGTTGAAATGCATTGTTTGTAAGGAAAATCATAAGATTTATTTCTGTAAACAGTTTTTGAAACTAAACCAACATGAACGGTTTGAAAAAATCAAGCAATTACAAGCTTGCATCAAGTGTTTAAATGTAGGTCATTCAACTAAAGAATGCAGGAGTAAGAATAATTGTAGAACTTGCGATAAAGCAGGACACAACACATTACTCCATATTTTCCCTAAAGAGGATCAAAACACTGAGAATGGCATAGATCAAGTACCAGTCTCAAACCATTCCACTTTTGGAGAAGCAGAAAAAACAATTTTGTTATCAACGGCAATGGTGAACGTTAAGGACAGTAATGGAATTATTCATTCAGCGAGAGTATTGTTGGATAATGGTTCTCAGGTGAATTTCATAACTGAACGATTTGCTAAAAAATTAAACATAAAGTACAAGTCATTAAATATGCCGGTCTCTGGGTTACATAATAATATAACAAATGTAAAGAAGAGCCTCTCGTTTGAATTGTCATCAATAAACTCTAATTACAAAAAACTTGTTACTTGCTTGGTATTACAAGAAATCACCAGCAAGTTACCGCAGACCTCTTTTCCAAAAAGGGAGGCAAACATACCACCAGGATTGAAATTGGCCGATCCTGAATTTTCCACTTCCGGTCATGTGGATATATTACTCGGCTCCGAACTATTTTGGGAAATGCTGACCACTGATCAATTGAGATTAGGAACAACTGGACCTACGCTGCAACGCACTGAACTTGGATGGATATTATCCGGGCCAATTAGAATGTGCACTACAAAAAAAAAGCAAGAATCATCCTCGTGTCACTTATCTTTAAATATGATTCACAATCAAATTGAAAGATTTTGGAAACAAGAGGAATTGGTGTCCATCAAGCACCAAAATTATGAAGAAAAGGCTTGTGAAGAGAGCTTCAAGTCAACCCAAAAAAGGGATGAAAATGGGCGTTTCGAAGTAAGCTTACCATTCCGACCTTGTATAGATCAAATAGGTACTTCCTTGCCTATGGCAGAAAAAAGATTTTTAAACTTGGAAAAGAAATTATCTTCTAATATGGATTTGAAACTTCAATACATTAAATTCATGGAAGAATATGAAAACTTAGGTCATATGACAAAATTTGAACCAGTTTCAAATGAAGAAAAATCTTACTATTTACCTCATCATGCAATCAAGAAGGAAACCAGCAGCACTACCAAACTAAGAGTGGTGTTCGACGGCTCCGCAAAAACCTCCAGCGGGATATCAATAAACGACGCGTTAATGGTTGGTCCAATAATACAAAATGATTTATATACCCATTTGTTAAATTTTAGAAAATATCAAGTGGCATTGACGGCTGACATAGAGAAAATGTACAGGCAGGTCAACATTAGAGAGGAGGACCGCGTCTTCCAAAAAATACTTTGGCGAGCATCTCCAGAAGAGGAAATGGGCCATTTCAAGTTAAATACGATAACTTATGGTATGGGACCGTCATCTTTCTTAGCCACGCGTTGCTTGAAGCAGCTGAGTATGGAAAACGCTCAGTTATATCCTGAAACTAGTCTCATTTTAGAGAGAGATTTTTACATAGATGATCTAATTACAGGTGCAGACAATGTGGAATCCTGTAATTTGTTAAAAGAACAGTTAATCTCCATAATGAATTCGGCCGGTATGAACTTAAGAAAATGGCGGTCTAATTCTTCCGATTTGACATCGGAGGCCGATCAGGCCACTGATATGGTAATTTTGGACAAACCAGAAGGAGAGAAAATTCTAGGCTTAGCTTGGAATTGCGAAAAAGATAGTTTTTTATATCACGTGGAACTACCGTCACATCCTATTTATAATAAACGGAATATTTTGTCACTGATTGCTAGTATTTTCGATCCATTAGGTTTGCTAGGACCAGTAACCGTGAATGCTAAACTTATTATGCAGAAATTATGGCAAGAAAAGATATCTTGGGATGAAGAAATACCTATAGAAATTCTGAAGCTTTGGAAAAAATATTTAGAAGATTTAAAAGGTGTAAATTCTTTTCAAATACCTAGAAAAATTATATGTAATCAAACCGTAAATATACAATTGTATAAAAACGGATTTTGTGACGCATCTCAAAAAGCATACGCTGCTTGCGTATATATGCTATCCACAGACCAATCAGGAAAACGGCATTCTCAATTAATCACAGCTAAATCAAGAGTAGCTCCATTAAAAACGATTTCTTTGCCTAAATTGGAATTATGTGGTGCTGTTCTGTTAACAAAAGTTGTTGAAAAAGTAAAGGAATCCCTAGGTATACCTTTGGATAAAACATTTTATTGGTGTGATTCCACTATAACTCTATGCTGGATAGGAAATCAACCAGCGCGATGGAATACATTTGTTGCAAACAGAGTTGCAGAAATACAGGAAAGAAGCGAAACCAGTCAATGGAAGCATGTCAACTCCGAAGATAATGCTGCGGATATTTTATCAAGAGGAACCAGTGCTAAAAGTCTATTTTCTTCAGAAATCTGGTGGAGAGGTCCTAATTGGTTAACTCAAGATGAAGTAACTTGGCCGAACTATAAGGAAATTTGCATCGATCCACCGGAATTAAAAAGCAAAATAAATTTAACCGTCAGTATGAATAAAGATTGGGAATTGTTTTATCGTTTTTCTTCTCTCACGCGTTTACAAAGAGTAACTGCTTATATCCTACGTTTCATTAATAATACAAGAAAAAAACATACATTTAGCGGACAACTTTCAATAATAGAATTAAACAAGTCGTTACATTCATTAATAACGGTCACTCAATCTTATTCATTTTCAAAAGAAATTAAAACATTAAAGGCGGGAAAAAACTTAGATAAAACCAGTCATCTCAAATCATTAAACCCATTTATACATATGGATTTATTGCATGTAGGTGGGAGATTGTCCAGAGGAAAACTAATACATGAAGCACAAAAACATCCGATATTACTACCTCACGATCACCCTCTAACAAAGTTAATCATTAAACATTTTCATTATACAAATTTGCATGTAGGTACTCAAACGTTACTAGCACTTATTAGACTAAAATATTGGCCTATAATGGCAAAAAATGCTATTAAAAAAATACTTAAAAATTGCATTGTGTGCTTTAAATGCAGTCCAAAAACAAGTCATCAAATAATGTCTGACCTTCCAGAGGATAGAGTGTCACCATGTAGACCGTTCTCTGTTACAGGACTAGATTACGCAGGGCCAATCTTAATAAAGTCTGGAATCAGTAGGAGATCCAATTCAGTCAAGTCTTATATTTGTTTATTTATATGCTTCTCTACTAAGGCAGTTCATTTAGAACTGGTCACCGCTCTGACTACAGATGCATTTCTTAATTGTTTAAAGCGTTTCATTTCCAGACGTGGAAAACCTAGTAAATTGTATTCTGATAATGCTACTACATTTGTTGGAGCGAATAATGAATTGAAAAATATGTATAATTTATATGTCTCTCAAAAGGAAATAGCTAATTACTTAACTAATATGTCTATTCAGTGGGTTTTTATCCCACCTAAAGGTCCTCATCATGGAGGTCTTTGGGAATCTAACATAAAAAGTGTGAAATATCACGTAAAAAGAGTGGCAAACGTCTCTTCATTAACATATGAAGAGATGTGTACGTTATTATACCAAATAGAGTCCTGCATAAATTCTAGGCCTTTAATTCCACTATCCAACGATCCCCTCGACCTCTTCGCACTTACTCCAGGTCACTTTCTTATTGGTGATAACCTGTCAGCTGTAGCTGAACCTGACCTACAACAGATTCCCATAAACAGGCTTAATAATTTCCAAAAACTAAGCCAACTAAGACAGAGCTTCTGGTCAAGATGGAGAATTGAATATCTGGGAGAGCCGCAGCAAAGGACTAAATGGACGGATGGGAACCGGCGACAACTAAAGATTGGGGACTTAGTTATCATCAAAGACGACAACGCACCACCAAATTTATGGAGGATGGGACGTGTCATCGCCACTCACCCTGGACAAGATGGGATAACCCGTATAGTCACCTTGAAGACGCAGCAAGGGTCTATGAAAAGGCCCATTACCAAATTGTGTCTTCTACCAATGGACGATGCTATCACATCTTAGAAGAACTGGATCAAAATAAACTACTAACATCTAAGAAGAGCGGTATAAAAAATAAGTCATCTTTACTAAGGCCAAGGATCAAAAAGAAGCCATCTTTCTTGAAGACAAGAACTGCAGAGGCTATCGATCGAGGATCAAGAAGATGAACATTTTATAATTTAGTGTTATTTTTTTTCTTATGCATATCTTCTAATGATTTACTTCAATTTATTATTTTATTGTTTCTAAACTAACTACAACAATCAATGGATTACGATATGTGTATTAGCTAGTTTCAGCTCTCTGTTTATTTTTTAAAAATAATTTATTCTTTCTAATTTAAAAAAAAATATATCCTCACAAATAATAATAATCAATTTCAACTATTATAGGGTTCTAAAAAGAACTTTCATTTAATTTCAGCCCTTTTTGTCGGGGAGCTATGGTTAAAATTGATGCTTATTGAGTAGGTAGGTACTTGTTCTATGGGCAATTACTTCTAGGCAAGTACCTACCTAATTTTATTATTTTCTTTTTTGTTCCATTATTCAAATAGTTCTATAGAAGAACAAAGGAAGGTAGCTTCCATTCTTACGTAAAAAAATGTGTTCCAACAAGCAGATCACAATATAAATCTTATAAAAAATCAGGATTATGTAAATAAAAGAATAATAAATTATGACCAGACAAACAAACACAAAACAAGCGTTTGTTTTACAAAAGTGAGTACCACAGAAAACCTCCACCTGAAATCAAACAAGAGCGTAAAAAGCGCCACAAACGTCAGATGAAAAGCAAAAAATTGTTGCCTGGGGTGGAGGGGAAGGAGGGTGGAGGGGTTTGGGGGAGGAAGAAAGGGGAGGGAAGAAAGGGCGGATGGTGGAGGAGGGTGGGGGGGAGGGGAGGAGGGTAGAGGGGAGAGGAAAGAAAGGGCGGGGTGGGGGGGAGGGGTATGGAAAGGGGAGGGGGATGCGGGTAGGGGGGGGGGGTATGGGGAGAGTGGAGTGACGAGAGGGAAGGTGGAGTGACGAGAGGGAAGGTGGAGGAGGCGGAGTGGCAACCCCCCTAATACCATGCGAGTGAAGCCGGGGGCAAAAGCTAGTAATTAATAATTTTCTATTTCTAATCTTTATATTCTCCACTCCCATGTACGTTACTGGCGTTATCATCTTTTATCCATAATAACGCCAAACTGGAGATAAATCAAATCGTCCCGATCTTTCAAAACTTTTTCAATCATTTATAAATGAATGGTCCCTATCGAACGGATCCTACTGTCGTAGTTCCAAGTACCTCCGCTAGGTGCATTTCGGCGCCAAGTTTCCGCGCGCTTTCCAGATCTCCCGCCATCCGGTCAGCCGCCATGAGCGATCGGCTTCCTTTTCCGGTTCGCGGAACCTTTTGGCGGGGAAAACTACGGATTTGGTATTAACTTCTCGGGATTTTTAGCGCCTTTTTCTCCATTTGTCACGGCTCTGAAGGTATTTTCGCACGGCGGCGTTTTCCAACTCTAGTTCGACTTAACGGATTTTCCAGTTTATTTATTTATTTAGGACTGAATGCAGTTTGAGCATACATGTAGTTGGATAAACGTGTTGGCAAACTTTAAGACGGATTTTGAATGCTAAGCGAGTCAACTTTGTTGGTACTTACCTGCTTCTGCAACGCGTTTTGAATCAATAATTATTATTGTTGGTAACATTTGGTGTCCAAATTTAAAATCGATAAAAATAGACTCATGGGACTCACGCTTCTTGGAAAAATGTCTTTAAGAATACGGGATTAAACTGCAGCTCGGAATAAGTGTAGGTATTTACTAATATTTGGCAGGTGAATTTATCTATACAATATGTATGAACGTTCCCGGCATGCGTTGCCATGCCATATTCAAAGAAATAAATTGTTTCTTCCTGCTTGTCCTTTCCGTGCGTCCCCGTTCCCCTCCCGCGTCCCCCTCCCCTCCCGCGTTTCCCTCCATTACATTCAGTTTTCAAACAGCTCGCGTGCCACCTATTACAATTTTTTTATTCATATGTTCATTTTTCATATATTACAAATTTTGTATAAGTTTTATAAGAACAATCGATCAAATTTGGCACCTAACATAAGTACCTATTTAAAATATCTATAATTCTTGATTCGATTCAAATACTTAGGTGAGTAGGTACTTCAAAAAAATTCATTAATTTAAAGAGTTTCGTAAATTTAATTTTCTTTTAACAATCATCGTTTTGCAAAATGTCATTCTCACATTTTGACAGTTTTGCAAGCGTTTTTGTAATGATTAAAAAACTCTCAGTTATATTGTCATGTAGTTGTAATATTCCAGAAACCTTCGCGGGGGTTTAAAGGAGATATTTTGAAAGTTTTAAACATTTCCTAAGCTTGATATAGCAATGCATAGAAATCTCATATACTCATATATATCCCCAAGCAAGCATATTTTGATTTATATATATAATATACTCGTAGATAGCACAATATTGTGGGGATACTAGTGGAACCTAACACTTATTTGTCTGTACAAACGTATTCCCCTTTTCCTCTCTGCATTTTGACCCTAGTTAAATTAATTAAGTAATATTATTATCAACCACTGTTTTTTCACTTTTTGATTTTTCATAATTTACTTCTTATATGAGTTAGAACCATCTATTCTGCTTAAATTTGCTTAGTTTGAAAATAGCCATCAACAGACGTTCAGAATACAGATTTGTCAATGTGTTTTTAAAAAATCAAAACGGACAAAGTAATTCATTTGGTGAAAAAGTCTCAAAAACCGGTCCAATTTTGGAGAAGAAACGAGGGGAATGTAAAACCTCGATGTTGACGATTTTATTTAGGTTTAATCAGTCTGAGGTGCAGTTAGTTGTTGTCCCTTTTGCTCAAGACCACTTAAGTCCGAAAATAATGCAGGAGGGACAGACAAAAGGATCGATGAAGTTGGATGAACCTTGCTATTTAGAACTCGTTGAATGGTGACGGTTTACGAATACTATGTTCAGCGAAGAATTTATCATTCCGTTTGGTTTTGCTAGTCAAAGTTCTTACCACCAGCCACAGATCACTAGGGCAATACTATCGACCATTGTTACCAATCCTACTGATCAACTCTTGAGCCGAAATGTTGGCTCAGTACTCCTCAAATTCACAAAAATACGCTCTTCCCAACGCAACTCTCCGAATAACAGGCGAATCGAGCGTTACTAAATAAATCACTTAGCTGATCGGAGACTCAGATTGATCGATCGAAAAGTTGGAAACAACGGCCGTAAAAGTATCAACCACTGGAGCAATAAATTAAAGTAGGGAGAAATAAATTTGCCTCGATTGCTTGAGATTTCCCAGAAGGTCATTTTAAAAATTTTTCGCCAACATTAAAAAAATGATATCGTCAAATTTTAACAAAAAGACATAAGAACTTATTATAGTGCTATATAGCCAATGAATTAACCTATATTTTACCGTTTATCTCATATTTGTAGGATTTATAAAAAAATAGTAAAATTTATAATCGCGCGAATTTCGAGTGTTTTTACTTGAAACTGCCGCATGCCGTGAGGGATACTTATTCGGGTCGTTGTCTGTGGTATACTTGATAATGAAAGGTGCATACATATACATGGAAAAACGACTTAATTGTATCCGTAAACAGGTGTTATAAATTCGGCGGGAAAAAAATATTTAAAAAAATTATTTTTAACATTGTTCTAAAATAGTATACGAAGTTCAGATTTGCCACATCTATGGTCATAATAGATAAAGCATATCAATAGCTTCGTGTTAAAATAAACGGCTGGCCAAGGAAATGTTTTAAATAATTACAATAAATGTTTTACGAATGGTAGGAAAATGTGGTCCATTTATCGACCGAAATCGCTCCAGTGGTTAAAATTATTAAACCTGAGATAGCTCGCTAATCTGTGAATAAAAATGAACGTTAGTGTAGAGGTAGTATGTTATTCTAATTATTAGAATAACATTTCTTAACATTGTAAGCCTCTTTCTCACAACAAGGCACTCAATCCAATAAGCCTATTTCCCAGTGGGAGTTTTATTTAGCGCGATGCGATTTACGCCGTTCTGATACCGTATATAGAATCCGACAAGACTGTACCTGTACACAGTAAGCGAGGGTCTTATCGTACGCTCAGTACATAACGGGATTTTCTTCCAGGGCACTGCAAATACTGTCATCCTGATTTTATCTGGAATCTGACAGGGAAGCTGCAGTAAGTACCTAAGAAGAAAGAGTTGTTAACACAGGACTTCCAATCCGGCCATTTTCCGAGTAGATTTTATGGCCCTGTTGTCATCATATATAAAGTACAAATATTTATTTTCTGAACTAGAAAATACTCATTGATCTGTGAGTTCCGGCGTCGTGAAATTTGCAAATCTTTTTCTCGTCCGAAATGTCAGCAAAACTTGTTAAATTTATCTTGTAGATACAGTGAGTCTGACTTATGATCTTTTACTGCTTCATCAGCAATTTTTCGATCAGATTTGAAGCTTTTACGCACTCTTCTCGTTTTATCGTAAAAACGGTTAAGCGTATAAAAAAATATATGAAACAAAATTTGTAGAGATTTTTTTACTCTACAACTTTTATAATGAATGCAAGTACGATTCGATGTAAAGGAAGCGAGATATTTCCAAAAAACTGATTTTCGCGACCTTTGACCTTGAATATCTAAAGGCGCTCACGCGTGACTTTATGAGACTTTTGAGACAAAATTAAGAATGCCAAAATGAAGGTTTATACAATTTCTCAGTTTATTCCGTTTCATTCCGAGGTGGAACCCCTGAGGTGACTGCACTAATTTGTAGAGCCAAGAAGAGACTAGACTACAAAAAATCGTTCAGTCAGTTTTTCTCTTCCTACCCATCCTAATTTCCAATATTGGCTTATTATTAGTTTGCCATGTATACCGGTCGTTTGAACTCCAACCTTATTCCCATCCTCAGAGCACGTGTTCCAAGTACTAATAAATCAGTACCCCCGGGTGTACCGGTCTTACCGGGAGAGTTTGTACCACCCTGCCAGGAGTGCACCTGGCTGGAATGGTACAATCGTATCGTATAATAGGCAAGCCGCCATATTGTTTCTGCCATGTTTTGTTTACTTAGCTATATATATAAAAATCTAAAAATGTTTGTATGTATATCCGCTATCCGATTGCGATGAAACTTTGGGGATCTGATGTGTGCACGCCCGCGATATTTTCTGTATACAATAGTGAGCTCTGGCATCATGAAATTACGCGTTGCTAAACCGTTCATCCGATTGCGATGAAACTTTGGTGAGTTGTTGTGAGCACGTCGACGAAGGTTTCTATATAAATACTGGTGAGCTCTGACATTATGTAATTTGTATAAAAAGATTGCAATAGGTGGCAAGCGAGCTGTTTGAAAACTGAATGTACAGGGACTGAATGTGTGGAATGCGGGAGGCGGGAGGGGAAATCGGGAGGGGGGTTCGTGGGACGGGGGAAGCGGGAGAGGAAAGTGGGGAGAGGGAAAGCGGAGAATGCAGGAAGGGCGTGAGGGGAAGAGCATGCGGAAGAAGAATGGAACGAAGGGAAAGGACACGCAGGGAGAAACAATATCTTTATTAAGTGGCATAGCAACGCATGCCGGGAACTAAAAACCCAGAAGCTAGCATATTTTGATTTTTATATATACAGATTTCCCCCTAAAACCATGCGAGCGAAGCCGCGGGTAAAACCTAGTTCAATATAAAACGTTTCTGGACCTTTAAGTGAAGTAAGTCATTTTAAAATAGCATCAGTCTCCTTTCATATTTCATTCAAAATCAATCAACCACGGCGAAAATTGTAAAAGCTATCCTATTGTGATTGGGGCTCTTCAGTGTTTTTTTTCTACAATATTGCCTTGTTAATACCGTCATAATATTTTAAAGCAACAATGTTTTCGCGCAAAAATTCTTCTACAATATTTATGACTATGACTTACGACTTTGTTGTTGAACGGATCACTATTACTGATGGTGATCTCATAGGTAAACACCGTAAGTAGTGACCCATTGAGCAACATGTATATGTGTGAAGTAGTCACAGAAGAGAAAATTAATGTTAAGTATTCGTTGAAAAACCAGTTTTAATAGAAAAATATATTCTTCTATAATGACGGTGCGCGTGCCGAAAATTAAAAACAAAACTCACAGTGAAAAATTGGCGTCGTAAGTTTTGTTATTATACTAGCTGATGTTCCCGGTGTTGTCCAAGCTTTTCATAGAGTTTTTTGAAATCTAATGTAGACAGTGACCTACTTCTTGTTTTGAAGGTCAAGTCTGCTAAATTCCATCGGTCTTGGAATAAAATTGTAAATTTGAATACAAATCAAAGCCGCCCGCCCGCTGTTGACTGCAGACACTCTTTTTTAGACTAGATTTACTACCCGGCTTCGCCCGAGTTTAAAAACTTTTTCATTCTAAAGCTAAGCCAGATGTAATTTTTGTTTTTAATTGTACAACAGCTTAATTATCCAATTACCACACAATTTTCTCATTTTGACAGTCTTAAGGAAGATAATTATTAAACAAACAAAGAGTTATATATATCTAGTGTTTCCGATATTTCGTTCAACAGCACCATTCCTCTTGTCATGCTATGCTGTGCTAGAACATCTGTTCTGCCCTATGTTTTTATGGTATATTGTCGTCCTAGAAACAACTTTAACGTATTTGCTTTATTAAAATATTTTTGGAAATATTTTTCTTATTGAAAACGGATCAACCAACGATATTTTTTTTTTAAACATTTACATTGATATTGTAAAGATAAAATTATCGTGTTAGATAGGATTAGTTAAAATTACTGAAGATTAGTTAAGATTTACAATATTGAATGAAATCACGTTTTTATTTAAAAATAGTTATGTTGACCTATAAATTAATGACATAAAATTCGTTACGCCAATGCTCCCGGATCGAGAGTTTTTGAGTAGACTATACATAATGCTGAGAAAGCCTTATCAAATTCTAATAAAACTGATATAAAAGTTCCAACTGAAAACCCCTTGAAGTAGTAAAGTTAAGCCGCCATTCACATTGGGAGTGTAAAAGCCCTCTGCGTCTTTTTATAGTCAATGACAACCAACATGGCGACCATTAACAATACATTTCTAAAGCTAGAAAAGGACACCGTGGGGTTTTTCTCCCGGCGTAAACCGGATATTACGACACTCCCCTGGAAGGAAAACGAGTAAATCTAATTTTCTGCTATTCAAAATCAATATGCAAACAAATTAGTGTGTTGATACATTAAAATATAAAATTAAATATCCAACTAGAAGACTTAAAATATAATTTATTATTAAATATTCTAAAAATACACACACTAGAAGACAGACGTAAAATAAACGACTTAACATTTTTATTAAAAATACTTAACTCTACGTTCGACTGTTGCGAACTCCTGAAACTCATAAACTTACGAACACCGACAGTAACTACACGACAAAATACACTATTCTACTGCAGCATTCATAAGCGGAACTACATTGCTCACTCTCCGATACAACGATTTCACACTATGGAAAATCAGTACTTAGGAGATGTCTAAACCGGGCGAATTTTGTGGATCTTGTATAAAATTTATTCCAAAACTATTCAACATATCTCTATTTTTGTAAACCTATCAAATTGATGAATCTTTGTAGTTTTATGACTTACGTGCAGTTTTTATCTAATTTTATTTTTTATTATTTCTTTATCTATTTAAAATCATCTGTCAATCATCTGTGGGCGTTAAATAAATAAAATCAGTAAAAAATTAATAATAATTAATCAAGGTTCCAATACATAACACCGTGATCAAAAAGTTTTAGGACTTTAGTCATTAAATCGAAAATACAAGTTTTTTCATCAAAATATGTATAGTTCCCTTCAAAGTACTTCCCGTCCACTTCAACACACTTACGCCAGCGCTTGATCTAATCCTCGAAACACTGCTGGTAATCAATTTTCAGTATGTCCATCAGAGCCGTTTTCGATTTTTTCATAACATTGTCTAGGGTGCAACGCGCTCCGCAAAGCGGTTTTTTAAGTCGTTTGAACAGGACAAAGTCGCAGGGAACCAGATCAGGTGAATTCGAAGGCTGCTGGATAGTATTTGTGTTGTTTTTGGACGCATTGTACGAAGGTGCGTTATCCTGGTGAAAAATTGATGCCATTTTCAGACTTGTAAAAAATCGAAAACATGCACAAAGGTAGAAGTACTCAGTACAGCGTAACTTTTACAAGCGTCAAGCTATAACGCTGAAATTTGGAGGGAAGTGTCAATGACAGATGTGGCAACCTAACAAAAAAAATCCAATCGGGTGACTGACAGCGTCACACGGTGGCTGGTCCTAACATTTTTTGATCAAGCTGGTATATGGTCATTGGAATAGAAATTATGAACAAAAATATTATATGAATCGCTCGTCAAATATCACTGATCTACTGAAACATTTCTTATAGATATTATAAAGGCGAAAGTTTGTATGGATGAGTGTTATTCTTTCACGCAATAAACACCGAATAGAATTTAAAAATTCTTTCACTAATCGAAAGCTACATTATTTGCGAGTAAAATAGGCTATATATATTGGTAAGCTCTGGCGTTATGAATAAGCTGTAGCGTTATGCAATTATTTTTCATACGTTTTCTGTCCCTAACAAAATCGAGTTATTGCAAACGTCAAACAAATTGTTACCTTGAAAAAAATGTTTTTTTTTTTAATTAGGCAATTCACCCTAAAAATAGTGCTTTGTAGGCGTCATAGTTAATATCTACCTATCTCTAAAAATGTTTATTGTCCGGACGAAAAGCATAGCGTTGCTATGTAATTATTTGACGTGGGCTGTAATTTTGTTATTTCTTTAGGTTTTTCTCTGGATTCAAATACGAATAAAATACTTATTCCTACTTGAGGCGAAACCATCAGAATAAATTAGGGGAATAGGTACTTAAAATAAATTTATTTAATTTAAATATTTTCTAAAATAGAATTTTTATTTGCGAAATTTCATTATCAAATTTTGAAATTTTCAATTAAACTATAATTATTTTTATTAGACAAAAAAGCAAGAATAATAACTATTTTGCCAATAATTATGCCAGTATTTTCCCACTAATACCATGCGAGCGAAACCGCGGGTAAAAGCTAGTTAGTAATAATTCGACAAAGAAAACGTACAGTCTTTATTCAGTGTACAACAAAAATACCGTTTAACGGTTGTGAAAACTTTTTTATAAGTAAGGCTGATAAGAATTTAATTTAATATTTCACACAACCAACGTTTCAACTTATATCAGTTATCGAGCATAAATTACAAGTATTAAGTTACTTGCATTCGTAGGTACTGTGTTTTCTCCGACTCAAAGTTCAGTGAAAATTTCTACTGCACTACGAACAAAGTTTTACTTCATACTTAATTAAAAAGAAAGAGTTTAAAAGATAATAATATAAGAAAAAATAAACATACCAAGAAAGCTTCTGAGACTAAGTTGTATTACAAACGTAAGATCTACGAAGTTTCACTACAAACCGCTATTTCTGTACTTACCTACTAGAAGTAGCTGTACCACTATTCAGCATCGAAACTTTGCTTCATACGACTAACCGTGTTTAGTGATCAGATGTGAATAGTCGTGTGCATCAAAACCTTTCTGTGCCCATCTTCTTTCCCTCTCCACTACATATGTGGGGATGCCATAGTCCCGCTGGCTCCGGGGAGCTCCGCTCTTGTTCTGTAATCTCATATTAAATTATCTACTGGATTGATACTGAAAGTAAAAAACGAGTGTGTTTTAGACCACGCGACTGAAGTAAAACTTCACTATAAAATAAGAGAGAAAGAAAATGTGCGCGCGCACAGCTCTCTCTTGCTCCTACAGTGTGATACAGACAATATGCCTGCACTGTGTCTTAGATATACGAAATGGCTATGAGAGAAAAAGAGTAAGAAAATGTGTGCTTTCACCTGTCTCTCTTGCCCCTACAGTAATATACGAAACGTAACTCTCTCTCTTTCTATCTTCACTAACTTATATCTCCCTCTCAACTTCCGTTCGCCTCGCCCGATAACACCTTTCGTAACAAGCGTGCGTAAAGAAGTTTTTCTTCAAAAACCTCTTGTTTTTAACATTTACTTGTACGAAAACCCAACACAATGCACCGAAGACAAAAATCGTATCTTGTCTCAAATGATCAATAATCAAAATGATCAATGAACAACGAACAATAGTAATCTTAAATGAACAATAAAATCAACATCTTAAAATAAAAATCAGAATGTGCGATTCACATGCGGTAGAAGTGAAACCATCCGAAAACTAAAGTAGACAAGAATGGGAAGGCTACAAAGCACCGCACAAAGAGGAGACCAATTAAACTATCTCACGCTCTCGCAGGCTAAATCTTATAGGTGTATGTGTTTGTCTAGTCTACAATCACCACGGTGCTAAAGAAGTTTCACTTCAAAAACATCGGTAAATGTATAAATGATAAAAACTTATAATCTTCCTCTGTACTGTAATTTAGTTTATATCTATGCCATATAAAGGTTGAGATCAACCGAAACCGGTCGACTTTTATAAATAAAATATTTATTAAATGTTGTTTTAAACAAACAACGTTTTTTATTCATATAATGTCAAGCCACATAATGTTTGCTTTCTTCGATAATAATTTGATAAAAACTTCGTTTATTTGTTTTTTATTGTACTACAGTAAACATCATTATGAGTCATTATTTATATACGGTTTTTGTATTGTTTGTTACGCGAGACATTTAAAAATTGTAAACTGTACACCTTGAACTAAATAATATTTTGATGTGCTTAATCTTCTAGTCATTTTTGGTGTCATTCATGCTAAGACGTTTTCATTTATATTTAAATTGAGGTCAGCACGTAGGATTTTTTTTAACGTTGTTGCGCTGTCTGCTTTATTTGGTATTGTGGCTTAAAGTGCATCATTCTTTCTTCTTATCTTTCATTATTTCCTTTTTCATAATAAGAAAGAAACATTTCCTGCTTAAGAATAATCTGACAAAAATTTAATTCCTTATTCCTTCTACTTCAAGCCATTTTTTTGTTTCTTAAGAATTTCGTAATTTTGGGATTTTGAAGGGACTAGGGAACTAAGATGGAGATGGGGAAGTGGAGGTTGGGATCTATCTGGCTATTACATATATTCACCATTTCATTGGTGGGGTTTTCACCAGTATAGGTATAACACTCTGGATCAATTGATGCAGCTTTAAAAAGATAGTTGACTATCGTTTTTCCATTAAATACGTGAACAACGCTCCGCTTCCTAAAATAGCAGGACCTAAACTAGGCTTGGACGATATTATTAGGTAGATTAAAAGTAATGCATTTAACGTATGCAGTCCGGGCCGGGTTCGGAACCGTTCCCACAGCATTCAACAACCTTTAATCGTATTATAATGTTATTCAGGCTCCGCATACCCACAGCGGCGGCGGGGTACAGAGGATGGTCGCGGATGATACAACACGGTGCTTAATTTCAAAGGATATGTTAAAATTGCCTTTTTTAGATATTAAAAAAAACGCTAAAAATAGTGATAATGTTTTAAAGCCAATGATCGCTTAAGGCCCTGTAGTAGGTACCCGCTCAAAAAGAAGAAGAAGAAGTAGAGAAATGTAAATACGAATGTTCTGAGGGAGTGCGCTAATATTAAAAACGATAATATTGAGGCTAAAATTGTGAAAATGTTTAGTAAAACACGACTCGCTTAAAATAGAGCAAAAATCTCGTAGGGAATGTCTGAAATAGCATTTAAAGAAATACTTTGAATGTTTTCATACGTATAACTTGTAAAAGACTCCAGGTACTAATATCTACAACCTGTATGTCGGAAGAATATCTACAGCTCATATGTTGGACAAATATGTATGAACTTCAGAGCGAGGATTAATATCTACAGAGCTAAGGTCGGAATAATATCTATGACGGTCCCAGTGGTGACTAATATCTATGGAGCGTAGGTGGGACTAATATCTACAGAGGGCAGCTGAGCAAATCCTTAATAACCAGCTTAATGTGTCCAATAGTCCGATATTAGGGATTTTTACATACATTCAAACTGAATACGCAATATTACGTTATTCTAATATGCTACACATAATTGCAAATCCAACCTCTGCCAGTGCTGTAGATATTCGTCCTCACTTTGGTTCTAATAGATATTAGTCAGATTTGTTCAGTTTTTGGAATTCCTGTAGATATTAGTAGACGCCTCCCTTGTAAAATAGCTGAAAAAATGTGTTTATAATATTTTTTTCGAAGCATACTTAGCGATTTTTTTTCTATCGAGGGACTTTCATATAATTGCCATTTCGGAATGTAACTTCAAGAATAATTTTTTTTTTAAGAGCTTTAAAAGTTAAAGTGTTTAATTAAAATGTGTAATAAATCGGTAGAAATGCGGAAAGCCGGGCCTTTTTTTTTAGAACGATACGAAACTTTCTCGACTTAAAACACATCATTAGATCACAATGGTTTTGCAGTCTGTCAATCTATTATTTAGTATGGTATCATAGCATGGGGAGGTCGCACTGCATCTGCTCTAGACCCAATCATAAAGGCACAGAAAACTTTTATAAATTAATCCTTAAGCTACCTCTAATTACTGACTTGAACTTAATCTTTAATATTATGAATGTGTATTTACCCCTATGACGCACTTTATATTTTCGAAATAACGTATCTATACATTTAAAAAAAGCATTTTCATATATAAAATATGTGCTCTAACCTAACTTGCCCTAATTTTGTTTATTTCATCTTTCATACTTTCCACTGCATCCTTTACGCTTGCACCATGCGCATTATAATATGTAGCGGTTGGTCCGTCCGGGATTTGAACCCGGGTCTGTGAACCCGCTTGGCTCGTTGGTCGACCTTGGCAATGAGTCAACTTTGGATATTGGATGTTCGAAGTCTTTGTTTGGACCTCTGAATAGCGGTCTTATTACTATTATAGCTATTTCAAAAGAATTGCTCTCTAAGTGATTGCTTTTATGTTTTGTATGTTCTGCTAGTAGATTCAACACTATTTTTAAATTGAACAATTTTTCTAAATTGACAATTTTTTTAAAACGTGTCTGAATTGAAGTCTGGTCTGAAAATGATTTATTCCTTAGCATTTGCTTCTTCAACTAAGAATGATCATGTTAGATCAACCTAGAAGAACCAGTCTTACAAATCTTTGCATATTTCATGAATCCAGGAGACTTGGAGTGTGTTTTTGTGTCGTGAACAGAATTTCTGTTGAAGTTGTTCTTTGTTTTAAACTGTTTTTTTTTAGTTGTATAAAATATATAACACGTTTTAAATCGTTATTTGTCAGTTATGTAAAATATATAACACATTTTAAATGGTTTATTAAAAGAATTAAAATGGTACCACTAAATAAATTTGCTGTATTGGAAGACATGAAAAGGTTATTAAATTTATCAGTTGTGTAAAATATATAACACTTAATAAAGAGTTATTTATCAGTTGTGTAAAATATATAATACGTTTTAAATGGTTATTTATCATTTGTATAAAATATTTTTAAAAACTTTAATTATAAGAATGTTACGCTAATAAGTTTTTTTTATCGTAGCATTTGCTAAATGTTGATCGTTGGAAGGAACCGATATTGATGTAACTGCCACATTTTTCATGTCAATTCCTTAATTTTTAGCTCTATTCTTAAAACGTAGTATTTTCGCCTGCTTTATATTTTACAACAAAACAAGTGCTCACTTACATCTGATCTTCCACAGTCATGTTATCTATATTAATAATATGTATCTTCCATCTTTGCCCCAGATCTGTCGTCGCTATCATCGGCCTGTACATAGTGTATACACTGTACACTGTACAGTTTCACTCTCCTCCCAGACCTGTTATTGTATTAGAAGGTGTATTAATGTCGGAGAAGTAAGGTACTTTACCTAAGTGTGTCAATAATAATAATAGTATTAAATTTGCTGAGACTCCTTTCTCTATGCCGATAGACAATAATGCAAGTGAAAACGCATAGACAACACAATGAAATATGGAAATGTCAAGATTTGCCCTAAATATTACAGCGTGATGTATTTAAGTGGAAGATACTCTTGGTAGATTCTGTTATATCATAACTGGTGATAGATCCACACCATTGAAAAATATAATATGTTTATTTTTTTTTAAAGTAAGAGAAACATTTACGATTTTTTATTAGAATAACTCTCTTTTATCATAAATTTTTAAAGTTATTCCCATGAATGTCATATATCATTGAAGAATAATAATTAATACAAAAATACAAGTGTGCAGTTCATACACGGTAGAAGTGAAACCTTCAGAAAACTAAATTAGACAAGAGTGGGGAGGCTACGAAGTACCGCACAAAGAGGAGACCGATTATACTATCTATCTATAATATACACTGTCTACAAAGAGGAGACCTATTATATTATCTATCTATATACAGGATCTATGGATGTGCGTGTTTTTTTTAATGTCGCTATTTTTTGTTTCATCGAGTTTCAAATCAAAACTGTGCTGAATAAGTTTTCACCTCAAAAACTTGAAACAATTCATCAAACATTTTAATTTAATTTTCACGTTCTGTAAAAGTTGTATTCAAGTTCTGTGATTATTTCAGTTTTATGAAGTAACTGGCCTATAATGATATGATTACAGAACTTGAATAGAACTTACACAGAATGTGAATATTAACCAAAAATATTTGATGAATTGTTAAAATTTTTTTAAACAACCCGTCCGAAGTGTCTGTCCCCAATTTCACCCTCAATTCTTCATTTTAGCACAAATCAATCTTCAACTATTAATAAATCTATTTTCAAAATAGCAGACATTTCGCGATGGCGTCTTTTGTGTTAGCCTTAGGGTTTATAAAATAACTACTTTCCAACCTTTTGAAATCTTGTTTTATTTTAAACACTGAATAAAATAATGTTTATGTAAAACTGTTTTCTGCAAAATGTGTTTTCTTTCGAGTAGTCTGTTTGTTTTATTTTGCATTAAAATCCAACTGTATTTTAAAAGTAAAGTCGTATTTTACATTTAACAACATTTCTTTTTCAAAGCTAAGAAGTACGTTTTTTTCTATTCTTATGGAAATTTGTTTGGAAAATAATTTTAAAAAAAATAGTGTGCTTTAGACCACACGACTGAAGTAAAACTTCACTAACTTATAAAATAACATATGACATTGGGGTGACATATGACCGTGGGGTGACCTACGACTGTGGGGTAACCTACGACCTTGGGGTGACCTACGACCTTGGGGTGACCTGTGACCTTGGGGTGACCAACGACCTTGGGGTGACCTACGACCATGGGTTAGTATGTACGCCTTACTTTAATTGTGCTGTATGTAAGCCTCGCCCGATCACCGTTCGCATCGATTTATCGTTCGCATTACACTTTTCGTAACGCGTCACTTTTCGTAACTTATTCACCAGCGCACCCCCCCCCCCAGTCAACCGTGCGTAAAGAAGTTTCACTTCAAAAATTAAAATGACAAGTTCTTCAAGTCATAATGAGAGGTGGGGTGATGGAAAGCCATTCGAATCAACTGGCACGCGATGACCAGCCGAAGTACCTATTTGATTTGCTTGAACATCGTGACATGTCCTTAGCGCTCCTAACTCCTTTAATCCACTTGCATCACATATTCTCTTCACGACCCTATATCCATCCATTTGATCTACAAGTCCAAACCATCTAACCAGGGATCAGCAAACGAGGATCAATAATTGAACCCTGGTTTCGTCCAGTCAGACTGTTGTGTGGTGTTAACACAGCAATTTTTGAAGTGGAAACTTCTTTAGCACCGTTGTGATTTGAAACTCGATGAAACGGAAACTAGCAACACTAAAATGAGACAAACACATAGGGGAGAGTAGGGTATATCGTACCACTTTGCTCTTAACTCTCAATACAGTATGATGGAATTGGATTAGAGAAGTGGAATTAGGTTCAAATGAAAGCCAGTTTTATTGGGTACCATGTATATTTAAATCATATTTTTCATGCATCTGTAAGGTTTTCAAATTAAAGGTTTTATGAAAATTGATTTTCGGTACGATTTGGCCAACCGGTATGGTAAATCGTACCACCGGTACATAAATCGTACCAAGAACATTATGTCAATTTACATTAAAGAAAATATGGTGATTTTTAGGGCATGCATGCGTCGCAAATGTCTGGGTTATTGGTGCAAGCTTCATGCACCCATTTATGGCATCGAACACACTGGATCCAGTCTCCTTTGGGTCCAGCCTTGTCAAAATAATTTCCAAAACATAGATGGCATAGGTTTTTTTTATCATCATCATCAATATCCGTATCTGAATCA
This sequence comes from Limnephilus lunatus, assembly GCA_917563855.2. Lineage (NCBI taxonomy): Eukaryota > Metazoa > Arthropoda > Insecta > Trichoptera > Limnephilidae > Limnephilus > Limnephilus lunatus. The sequence goes on from OU830596.1 coordinate 10,820,822, forward strand.
TCCAAAACGACAATAGTATCAGCAGCTTCACTATCGCTACTACTGAAATTTCTAGGCTTCTTTCGTCGACTACACTTCTTACCCTTATTGGGTTTTTTGTCAGTTTTTTTAATAATCTTTTTTGTCCTTTTCTCAATTTTTAATTTGGGAATTTTGACAGTTGAGCGTCTACCAGCAGCAACTTCTAAATCATTGGTGGCGTTTCATAAAACTGTAAAACCACGATTTACCTGGCATTTTTTTTGTTTTGCTGAAAGTATGTGGAATACAATTCTTCTCAGCAACTTGGTAAGCTAATCGACACTAATATCACTTATGGTTAAACCAAACAAATGAGCCTCAAGTTTTAACAAATGCTCTACAAGTATACTTTCGAGCTGATTTTGAAAAATCGTTGGTCTTCCCCTTTGTAAAACCAAGTTATTTGCAAATACATTCCTGTTTTGCATATGTCTTCTTAATGTAGGTTTAGAAACTTTGAACGCTCGTGAAGCCTCGTTTGGTCCCATTACGTTGTTATTGATGGCCGAAATCGCTGCTTTCAAATCTGCGTTAGACCACTGATAATACTTTCTTTTCGACGTCATCTAAAATTAAAAAAAAAAAAAACTAGTAAACTAGAAAACAACGTATGGTAAATCGTACCGGTACGATTTATAAAACCACTGGCGGTACGATTTAGCGAACTCTGAGTTTCTATGAAATAACGACTGCAGAACATGAAACAATACACTTGACAAATGTGATTTTGTAATAGCAAATTATAGAATATAAACATGTTAGCTGAAGATAATTTGAGAAAAAAACAAACATACCTTTGAACACGATATCACCTTAGGTAGGACCCAAAAAAATTAGATCAAGATTGTGATAAAGCAAAAAAACTTTAGTGCAAACAGACGCACGATCCAACACTAATTAAAAATGACGGGACAACTGTGACACTTCAAAGGGTTCACGGAGTATTGTCAGGCTTAATAAAAAGCTACCAGTAGCGTAAATAATCAGGTGGTACGATTTATCGACCGGTACGATATACCCTACTCTCCCCTACATCTATAGGATTTAACCTCCGAGAATGTAAAAGCAATAAATTATTTATTTATTTCGCGGTTACTCGGTTCCAATATAATACGATAAATCCACGCAAGTCTCCGTTTTGTCTAGTGGTATAAAGCGTCTGACAAACCTTAGCGGCCAGACATTCAGCGTGCCAAGGGTCGAATCTTACGAAATCCAAAAAAAGATTACAAATTTAATTTTTGTAAAATACAATCTTCGAATCACTACAAAATGAACAGGCGAAGAAAACACAAAAGAAAGCGACATCTAGCGACTCCAAAGAAGAAAACACGAATACTAAGAAGGTGACCAAATGTAAAGTAATAGGTGCACTGGAATTCGACGACAAAAATATCACACTGATAAACCTTCACATAGATAAAAAAAGTTCTTCGTAATCTCCCCACTCTTGTATCTATACTTTAGTTTTCTGAAGGTTTCTCTTCTACCGCGTGTGAATTGCACACTCTGATTCTTTTGTTAAAAGTTAAACAGCTTCCAAAATATTTAACAACCTGATGAAAAATATTCTTAAATCAAGTAAATTTATGAAAATTAAAAAAAACTGTATTTGCTTATACGTTACAAAACTTTCTTTAATAATTCAACACTTTATGTACAATACAACATGTTATCTCGCATGTAAATCTAAAAAACTTTAACCACCGCTAGAAAAAACATCTAAAAAGTAACTTTTATCGGTAATGTATAGTTCCGTTAACCCTTCCAGCGCCAAGTGCCAAAACTTTGGACCCGATAGAGCCATAAATAAGGCGACCAACTTTCAACTCTGACCCAAATCAGAATCAGCTAGAAACGAGGGAAATTCTTGACTGAGTTAGTAGCTACTTGGTACTCGCTGACAGGTATTCGACGTCTTTCTCGATTTCTCTTAGTGATGGATTTTAAACAGAAATAACGTAAATAAATGACAGGTGGCTCGGTGCTTAGCGCCTGTTCACAGCTTTTAAAATGTTGGCTCTACTACATTTTTTTCGTATTATTTCTTTTCGTGGTACCTATCTGTTATGAAAATGGTTGGTTTCTTTTAATAATAGTAGAAGAATCTATGTATAAATTTATAATCTATGTATAAATTTCGTCGCTATGCATTCGAATGTTCGTTAATCAAATACATAATACTGACCATGCAATAATTCTGAATAAACCCTAGAATCTGTGCAGAAACAGACGATCCGTTTGATAGATTCTTATATCTTGATCTTGCAATCTTCAGAGCACAGTCGTCTGGTGGGAATGCGGTCCTTATTCTACCGGTATTTCAATGAAAGATGTTCCGAAGAACTATTGTCATTGATTCCTTTGGCACAGGTGCACACTGCACAGTCGGAAAAGACGCCAAACACGCGCACAACATTTGTAACACAGTTGTCTTTTGTCAAATGGGAAACGAATTCACTCATTCCTTTCCACAAAAAGACCCTCGTAGAAGATGACGTAGACATGAAATCCTGTGTGGAGATAATGTACTTTTTTTTAATTGAATTTTAGGTAGCCTTTTTTACTTACAAGAAATTTTATTTACGTAAATTTTGAATACCTGCCGTAATGTATTTTGAAATGAAATAGTACAGTTTTTTTAAATTTTCAATTTGTCAGATTTTACCAAAATACTCAGAAATATGTCTAGTGTTTCCTACAATAATTTCCTCGGGTACCTAGTTCTTATAATAACGATAGTCATTATGATTCATTTTTGATGATAAGGTCTTAAGTAGGTAGATGCTTTGTCATATTTTGATACATTGTTGCTGTATCTACTAGGTATATTTCTGCTATTCCGTTTTCTAGGAAATATCTTATAATAATCATGGTTTGAATCATTGTTGATCTCTCCATTACCTTTAATGGCCATAATATTGCTTGCTTAATAGCGCATCTAAATCTAATTATGTATTTATTTTATTTTTATTTAATTTGAAACTGACAATATATTAATAATTATTTAATATAATAGCCCTGATGAAGCTTGAGCTAAGCGAAACCTGGTTGGCTGTTAAATAATTATTAATCCAAAGAAAGTGGTGTTTTACAAAGTGTGTTTTTTCATTTAATATAGTATAATGTCACACAACAAATTATTTGCTTCCTTCGATAAAATGATAATATATTGTATACATTTCACATTCATGTCTTCTAAGCGTTATACCTAAATTATATTTAAAAAAATCAATATATTGTGATAACCTGTCGTTTAAACATATATTTTTTTAGCTTTACTCTAATAAGAGTTTCTTAAAATTATATGAATGCATTTACATCATGGCTAATAGAAACAAAGTGAGATATGACATGCAATTGAGCCGACTGTCGCCGAGCTAACATCAAATTGCATGAACTATGAGGGTATACAATGAAAGTTTTGCCTTTGGTTTGTAATGTGCAATACTACCTAACAATGGTTCATGACCCATCTCTCTTATTTCTATTATCTACGAGATACATTTTCCTTATTTGAATTAACTAAAGCTTGTTGTGATAGCTAGTTGTATCTATGAACTATGCGAGTACCTGTATATCGATCGTCCAGTTCATTAGTCAGACATTTCCGAAAAATCGAAATTTGAGTCGGGTATGCAGTTATATGTAAAGGTGAACCCTCTAGCCGGTAGAATACTCAGATTAGATACTCATAAACACCACCAAATCAATTATTATACAGAAAAACTTGTGAATTAAACAAAACTTGGCTCACTAGTAGGATATTTCAAAAATTCATACTTATGTAACGGACTGTTATGCTCCCCGGTTTTCTTTTATAGCATCTTATCTTATCTTAGATATTATAAAGGCGAAAGTTTGTATGGATGAGTGTTATTCTTTCACGCATAAACACCGAATAGAATTTAAAAATTCTTTCACTAATCGAAAGCTACATTATTTGCGAGTAACATAGGCTATATAATATATTGGTAAGCTCTGGGGTTATGAATAAGCTGTAGCGTTATGCAATTATTTTTCATACGTTTTCTGTCCCTAACAAAATCGAGTTAGTGCAAACGTCAAACAAATTGTTACCTTGGAAACTTTTTTTATTTTTTTTATAATTAGGCAATTCACCCTAAAAATAGTGTTTTGTTGGCGTCATAGGCAATATCTACCTATCTCTAAAAATGCCTATGATCCGGACGAAAAGCATAGCGTTGCTATGTAATTATTTGACGTGGGCTGTCATTTTGTTATTTCTTTAGGTTACTCTGGATTCAAATATGAATAAAAATACTAATTCCTACTTGAGGCGAAATCATCAGAATAAATTAGGGGAGTAGGTACCTAAAATAAATTTCCATAATAAATATTTTTTAAAATAGAATTTTTATATGCGAAATGTCATTCTCAAATTTTGAAATTTTCTTTTAAACAATAATTATTTTTTATTAGACAAAAAGCAAGAATAATAAAATTATGCCAATAATTATGCCAGTTATTTCCCACTGATACCATGCGAGCGAAGCCGCGGGTAAAAGCTAAAAAAAAATGTAAATTGATGTATGGTCAGCATTCGAATATTTTTTCCTTATTATCGCAAAACTTAGTATTTGGAGATGTCTGACTAATCAACTGGACGATCTATACGTATATAAATGCATCATCTAAACCCTTTCTTTCAATATAAATCTATTACCGCCTTACGAGATGGTGTTATTTTATAATAATAACAGTTCAACCGAAACTTGTCGACATTGATGGGGCCATTTTTACCCCGCTTTCACTATCGTGAAACCGTTCGTTCCAATGAAGAAATAAATCGATAGAACTGCGTTTTGGGCGTGTTTGTTCGTGTGAAATTGAAATTTTTTTTCCATCGTCGAAATTCTTTCTTGAACAGATAATCAATTTCATCATGGGTCCCAGAAATCGACTGTCTTCACCCTCAAAGTTATTTTGTTCGGTTTTCGGAACAACTCATACAGGTCTCATAGAAATCGTTCTGAAAAATATGATATAAACGGTATTAGAAAGAGAAAAGACCACGCTGTATATAAAAAAAAACTAAATACAAAAGAAGTAAATTATACACCTTCATGAAAGAAAAGTTTCGAATCGCATTTTGAAATAAATTCATGAAAATGTGAAATTTATGGCATTTTTTTATTAATTATTTTTAAATGGAACGACAAAAAAGTGAGATAATAATAACGTGTTTTTTTCGTTTTCAGTAATTTTAGGTAGAAAAAACGTAAGGTGAACCATTTTTAAAACTTTTTACAGTTAGCATTTAAAATACTTATATTAAAACATTACATGGTTATTTCTAATATTAAAGACAAGGACGGGTTCTTTAAAAAAAAATTAACAATTCATCAAATATTTGAAATTAATTTTCACATTGTGTGTACTTAAGTTCTATTCAAGTTCCGTCAATATATTATTATAGGCCTGTTGCTTTATAAAACCGAAATAATCACAGAACTTGAATAGAACTTTCACAGAACGCGAAAATTAACTTCAAATATTTGATCAGTTGTTCAAATTTTTTTAAATAACTCATCCTAAAATTTGAAAGCGTTTTTTATTATCTTTCAAAAACAGTTCTTAGTTTTTGGATACGTTCACAATTTTTTCATCTATTTGGATTTTATTGTTAAGCGGAAATATTTTTACCTTCTGATGAAATACGCTACTTTTGATGGGTTGAGTAAATTTGCGACATCTCTCAAATGGGAATATGCAGATTGCATTTCTAGAGATTTTCTGGTCAGTGGTCCGGTTGCGCTGAACGCATCGCTTCCCGCCTTAATAAGTGTCAACGCGTCATGCATGAAGAGATCGTCGTTCGCCGGACGATCGCTGCAGACTGGATGGTGGAACAGGCTCTTAACGAGTATAGAAACTTGCCCTTAATTCCGGAACTGAACTTTTTCATTAAATTACTGTTATAAAAGCGGAAAATCTGTACAGTTTTTTTTGGTTGGTTGGTTAGGAATCTAGGGGTCAATGTATTCAGGAGTGAAGTGAATCCAACCCTCCCACTGCGGTGTCAGGCGATGGGTCGAGAGAGTACGGCTGGAGAAATCAAGGTTAAGTCTTCCTTCCAGCAGGTGGGCAAATGCATCCTCCCTCAAGACCTAGACAAAGAAACATGAATCCGGGCATCCCTGCCAAGTCACCAAACGTAGTGGCGGATGCATTTTCCCATTTACTGTGTGGCGGGCCGGATCGTGGGAGAGACAGTTTGAAGGAGACCTTTTGACCTTTGCGGCCAGACTCTCTCGATCCATCATCTTGTACTGCTTTTGAAGGGATGTATTCACACGTCCGTCACTCCTGGACACACTAACCCCCAGATTCTTACCCACCGCTCATTCCTTTTTCCTTCCAAGATTTTTCTCTCCTTCCTTTCCCTAAAAATACCCTCAACATAGCATCCCTAGAGATGACACAGGACCCGAGTGAATTTGTTTTCCTCAGGGCTTCCTGTGTGGAGCTTACGTAAATAACAGGGCGATACTCACGAGTACCTTCCACTCTGGAACGAGCCATAAACATATTTCATATTATTCTCTATATATTATAAAACAAAGAACTACGCCGCGTCTGTCTGTCTGTGAAATATATAATATATAAAGGTGGACGAGCGGGCTGACAATCGGGCTGTGTAGATTTGATTTGTATATTGAAGTTGATGAAATTTCGCACATGTTACAAAACAAGAGAAAGGTCACTGTCTACATTTGATTTCGAAAACCCTGTGTAAAGCCCGGAATCGCCGGGGACTTCAGGTAGTTATTTTTAATTAATAGAAAAACATTTGAACAAATTAATCAAATAACATTTATTTGATTAATTAATAGATTAACATTTGAAAAAATTAATCAAATAACATTTATTTGATTAATTAATAGATTAACATTTGAATAAATTAATCAAATAACATTTATTTGCGCACCCCAGAGTTTGAAGAGCCTAACCCCTCCACCGTAATATTGTCATAATCGAAAAATCTAGAGATAAAATAAATAGTGAAATATAACAGAATTCGAACTGAAATCACGGACAAAGCAGCGTAGTCAAACAGGTATACAATAAAGCACAAGTTATATAATAATACATAAGGTATATTATACAGTATATGTAGGTACTTAGTTATAATGGAGTTCCACAAAGTTTAATCTCCCCCATTCCATCGAATCATCTATAATTATAATGGTAGAGTGTATTGTATTTATCGAAATTTAGATTCGCCATCTTACATTTTAAAGTTTCCCCGATGGGAATTCCGCCTCGATGGATTTGAAGTAGAGGAATTAATCCCCGTAAATCTGATAATACCGAAAATAATTCGATAATTGGAAAATTGATTTTGACGTCTTTGCTAAAATTGTTTTATTGCATTATCTTTAAAATTATTGATTTGTATGGAATCATTTAATTTATTCCAACCTCTGCCATAGGTCACCCCAAGTGGTTTGCTTTAGTGACTTAGCAAAGGTACCCGGGTTCATGGGTGAGGTTTGTTTAGATCTTTGTGCAGTTGTGTCTGACCAACTTCTGCGTTGCAAGCCGGATCGAGAAAACTGAACTCAATAGTTTTATGTCAAAATGTATTATTATACAATAAAACGACTTTCGGTTCATTGTTCTAAATATTAAAATAAAAACGTAGTGACGATTATCTCACGAAATATGCAGAGTAAAAAAACAAAACAAAAATAAGTATATTTTTTTTACTCTCAGTTATTTCTGACATTTCATGATTACTGCTTACAGTCAGCTCCCTGTAAAATAAGCATTTTTTTCGTTCGTGCAGCGATTGAAACCCCGATTTACTCGGTCTTGGCACACATTCCTTGCTTCGTTCACACTCATACATCGACTCATACGTAGCATTCTGTTATTCTGACTCTTGACATGACCCGACAATCATCTGATTTACTTGAACGTGCCATGTCTAATACCAATTACTTCGGCGTCATAGGTACACGTTATTACACTTGTATTAATCCCTCTACATTTCCAAACCATCTAAGCGTCTCTTTCCTAATTTTAATTCCTGCATTTTTTCCGAATATTCACATTTTTCACATGGTCATATATGGTTTTACCACACACGCTTCTTGATCTCATTAACATTGTATTCAGTCTACTACACGGGTAAGGCTAAGGTCTTAGAATCAATTCCTAGATGTGACCGTATATTTTTCTGATCTTTCTGTTTAAAATTTTCAATTGAGAGTCGCTAATATCGTCTTCTATGATTAAATATTACAATTTAACCATGTTTAAAATGTATGCATTACCGTAAGTGAGGGAATATACTATGTATAAACTATCCATTCCTGTAACCATATTTGATATTAACGGGAATGCTCGATTTCAATAACATAGAAGCCCGCCGAAAAATATTTTTAGGTAAACATCACATGTTAACTTTTTCATGCTCCGAAAGCGAGATTGTCTGCCTATAAACAGAGCGACTCGACTGCTTTACGATTCTGCATTGACAATCGACAGAATGTCACTTACACACAGTTCAGCAACTATCTTTTGACACAAGACACAAAATAATAAAACTGCCCCATGCACTTTTTAATTTGTAATCTTCTCCACGATATGTTGCTGTATTTATGAAAATAAATAAACTCTTTAAATTAAAATTGAAATATATTTATTTGTGTATTTAAAAAAGTAAATTTACAGCATTTACAGAAAATACGTTACCATGTAAGTATATAATAATAATAATTTCATACACGCTAGTCTAATGCATAAGATGACATACCACCATAACAGAACTAGGATGTAGGGGATGTGTTAGTCAGCTATCGTTATTTATTTTTTTGTGTTAGAGTATTTAGTTTTACATTTAAAGTATGTATTTTTAAAAAATCTTTAAATTTCTGGTAGTAAATAAAAAAAAATACTCCAAGATATTTATCATTGAATTATGTATTAATAATTAAATATTTATAAAAGGTATATCTACGTTCTTTGAAATGAAATTTTTGAGTCAGGTTTATTTGAACCACCCTATCTATACCTAACGAAGAATCTTATAATGAAATTCTCACTCTACGATTAATTCCACTGTCTGAAAAAAGCTTTGTAAATTGCCTTTTTTTATAAATATTTGAAACTTTTTAAGAATGCTTTAATTGCCTTCTCGTTTAGCGTAATAAATACATTTTCATCTCCATGTAATATCTAAAGGGTACGAAAGGGTTGAAAAAACATCTAAAGGGTACGAAAGTCGATTAAACACAACAATCACCTTTCAAAATATAAATCATGTCTACCGCCTGGACGAGTAAAAAAAATACCGCCTAAAAACAGCAATTGCAAAACACAAAGCGTGATGTTTTTTCGCTCTTGATAGGAGGAAAAAAAATTGAAATCTATGTACGTATTTTCAATACACGTTTGGTACGAAAGGGTTGAAAAGTTTTATTATATTTACATTATAATAAGCAGACAAAACCGGAAATACGTAATTTTTAAATCAAATTTTAGACGTATTGACATTGACTCTTTTCCACAAAAAAATATAAATTGATTTCGAAAGACTGTTCTTTTATCTAGTAAAGATATGTTTTAAATTTTTAGAAAACCTGTTTATTTTTAGTACAATAAGGTTTTACGTAGGTCGTTGGCAGATTTGTTAAATTTTCAAACAAAATTTTGTATTACACAACATACATTTCAAATCATATACTAATGCAGTAAAATAAATCAATACATTATTTGGGAAAGCTACTTTTCAGAATTTTAATTGTTTATTTATTTATAAAAATAAAACACAAACACTTTGTATTTAACAACGAATTTATTATTGCATATATCGACCGTCACTCTTATATATTAGCCATAACTCTGTCTTAGCATTTAGTTATTATTTATATCCTGAAGAAGCTTGGTCGAAGTGAAACCGGTCGATATATGCAATAATAAATTCGTGGTTAAATACAAAGTGTTTGTGTTTTATTTTTATAAATAAATAAACAATTAAAATTCTGAAAAGTAGCTTTCCCAAATAATGTATTGATTTATTTTACTGCATTAGTATATGATTTGAAATGTATGTTGTGTAATACAAAATTTTGTTTGAAAATTTAACAAATCTGCCAACGACCTACGTAAAACCTTATTGTACTAAAAATAAACAGGTTTTCTAAAAATTTAAAACATATCTTTACTAGATAAAAGAACAGTCTTTCGAAATCAATTTATATTTTTTTGTGGAAAAGAGTCAATGTCAATACGTCTAAAATTTGATTTAAAAATTACGTATTTCCGGTTTTGTCTGCTTATTATAATGTAAATATAATAAAACTTTTCAACCCTTTCGTACCAAACGTGTATTGAAAATACGTACATAGATTTCAATTTTTTTTCCTCCTATCAAGAGCGAAAAAACATCACGCTTTGTGTTTTGCAATTGCTGTTTTTAGGCGGTATTTTTTTTACTCGTCCAGGCGGTAGACATGATTTATATTTTGAAAGGTGATTGTTGTGTTTAATCGACTTTCGTACCCTTTAGATGTTTTTTAAGATAAGTTTTAAAGGAAAAAACATGTTTATGCCTTTGATGCTGAACGTATATTTGAATAAACATAGATTTTTTCTGGCTGTCTAGAGCGAATAAAAATTGTTGGTTTTCGTTTTCAAATGCTGACAATATTTTTCGTTGGAATCTAACTACTCTTACCGTGTTTATATTTTGACAGAAGTGAAAATTATGGTAATAAATTCAAGTGCAAAAAACAATACTTTTGTTATGGAAAAAAAAACTAGACGATGCATCATAAAGTCCTAGCAACCTTTAATTAAAATGATCAATTATAATATTCAAACTTAACTAGGATGAATAAAATACTGTTTTAAGGGTGTAAAGATACGCCCAATTATATTACATGGAGATAAAAATGTATTTATTACGCTAAACGAGAAGGCAATTAAAGCATTCTTAAAAAGTTTCAAATATTTATAAAAAAAGGCAATTTACAAAGCTTTTTTCAGACAGTGGAATTAATCGTAGAGTGAGAATTTCATTATAAGATTCTTCGTTAGGTATAGATAGGGTGGTTCAAATAAACCTGACTCAAAAATTTCATTTCAAAGAACGTAGATAAATTTTGTATTACACAACATACATTTCAAATCATATACTAATGCAGTAAAATAAATCAATACATTATTTGGGAAAGCTACTTTTCAGAATTTTAATTGTTTATTTATTTATAAAAATAAAACACAAACACTTTGTATTTAACCACGAATTTATTATTGCATATATCGACCGGTTTCACTTCGACCAAGCTTCTTCAGGATATAAATAATAACTAAATGCTAAGACAGAGTTATGGCTAATATATAAGAGTGACGGTCGATATATGCAATAATAAATTCGTTGTTAAATACAAAGTGTTTGTGTTTTATTTTTATAATATAATGTCTAACCACAAAGTAGTTGCTTCCTATGAAAAAAAAAAAAAAAAAAAAAAGTTTATTTATTTATTTATACTGGGTTTTACAGATGTTTACACTTACATGAGAACAATCCAGTTATAAAACTCAGTTATTACACAATTATAAAAATCTACAATTACATACAATTAAATACAAATAAATACGATTAGAAAAACAAAAACATCACAAATAAAAATACAGATATATACAGTCGACACATCTGGGTCAGAGGGCTAAAGTAGGCGATATTATTTTTAAATGTATTCATATGAAAAATGTTATGGCGTCTTAAACATTGGGAATTGGGGACATTAATTTCAATACTGTTAAGACATAATGTAGTATCAAGATGGCCGTGAATAATTTTATGTAAACATATTAGATCAGTCAATTGCCTTCTAGTTTTAAGTGTATCAATCTTGAAGTAATCACGACGTACATCGTATGATCTGAGATGGTCGTGTAGTCCACATTTGAAGGATAACATTCTTAGTAATTTTTTTTGAACTGATTCTACAATGTTTTCATATTTGCAGTAATGTGGATTCCAAATAGTGCTTCCATTTTCAAGTTTACTTCTAATTAAGGCATTGTAAAGTGTTAGAATTGATTGAGGATCTTTGAAAGGTTTACATATTCTGTGAATAAATCCCATCATTTTTAATGATTTGCACTTAATGTTGTTAATATGTACATCAAATATGAATTTAGAATCAAGATTGATTCCTAGATCCCTTATTGAAGAAACTTTTTTGAGAATAATATTATTGATAACATAAGAAAAATCCTTTATAATTCTATTTCTAGTAAAGTTTAAAATGTAATATTTTTCAACATTTAAGTGCATATCATTGACAGTACACCAGTTATTGAGTGTGTCGAGGTCATTTTGAAGCAGCTGATGATCGGAAACAGACTTAATTTTACGAAAAATTTTAAGATCATCGGCGAAAAAAGCATAATCACGCATTGTAGTGAAAATAAAATCATAACAAAATATCCGGGCCCTTGTTTTATAAACTAATACATATATTTAAAAAAAAAATCTTTGCTTAGACATTATTGAAAAATTATAAATACTTATTATCAAAAAATAAAAATACATAATTTTTATAGTTTTATCTTCACGAGTTTAAGCATTTTTGATTATAGGTATTAATTAAAGCAAATTTTAAATGAAATAAAATCAATAATGACCTATTATGTTAAAGTTCTGGTATGGAGAATAATTAATCTTTCTCATCGGAACCAATTGCAAGGGTACGATCACAAGATCATCGTTCGACGAAATTTAAATTCTCGGCCGCTGGATAATGGCTCTTAAATCATATTCAACACCGTCCCATTAAACAGTTGCCCCACTGTATTCCAAGCCGAAGAAACGGTGGAAGTCGATCGGTCATGCCAGTTTTTTTGTCTTCTTTTACAGCCGAGGTCGCCCCCGACTATTTTCTCCTTCCACTTCCGCCTTGGGACCATTGTTTCGTCATAACAATGATCGATTAGTATTGATGAGGTAGGTATCTACCGATGCAGAGAGATTATAATCACCATTTTTTTCGAATTTAAAGTTTGATTTGGAAACGAAGGTAGCAAACTGGAAATTGAGATGATTAATGAGCACTTTTTCTTATTTAAATTAATGATGTTACTGTTTTATTTTTATTTATATTTATATTAAAATGTTATATTTCTACCTTTAGAAAGAAGGTATTAAAGCTGTTTCTCCAAGATAAAATCAGCGACAGGCGTGTTCAAGTAGATTTCCGCGCCAAATTTAAGTCGTGTACAAATGTGACTTGGAGATATGTCGGATCAGGCAGCTAACAATAACACTCTTTTTGAATAATGTTATAATTCCCGTTGCCTGTTTTATTCACGAAAAACGTTTTATTTTATTTTGTGAAGCTCGGGCGCAAATATTTGAATGTTTTACGACAATTTTCTAAAGAATTCTATTTTCCACATTATACAATAAAACCATAACCGAAAAGCGGTCCGTGAGTAGGAAATTTTTATCTTTAAAACAGCTTTTTATAGGCCTGCACTATTTTTGGGCTTAAAAAAAGACTAATTAATACAAATGTGTGGTCTAATCGCAGTAATTAATTAAAGTATCTAAAATATTTCCGAGCGAATTAATTTTCAAACCAAAATCACATGATTTGGCAGTCTGCAGCCGTGCTCGGGAATATTGACAAACAACCGATATTGTCGAGAAAACTTTTATCGACATGCTTGCCTCAGGGCAATTTTACCCTTCTTCGATCTTCTAAGCATAGATATATATAATACTAGCTTACCCGGCGAACTTCGCACCGTCTCAGAATAAATTACTGTTGTTATAACTTATTAGCAGGATTAAATTCAGTTTTTATTAAGTTAAAAATTACACAACGAAGCAATTATCGATGCGCAACTGTCCGTGTTTTGTTTTTGTCGCTATCAGATATGAAGTTGTGTACGGATTAATATATTGATTTTCTTACTTTTCCACCTAATTGCGTTTCATTTTCTTCATACGTGTGAGGGAGATTTATTATAATTATTGTATAGGGGTACAGACATACGTTCCCGTTTATCTCATTTTCAACTGTTGACATTTAGTTTGTAAGAAAGAGGGGCAGCATTATATGTTTAAGAACAAAAGCAAAACAATCAGCGCATTGACATTTGACGTTTTAGAATTTTTGGAATTCACTCACTATTCATTATTATACTTATCACAATATTGCTGCAGCTCTTTCAAAAGATGAAAATTCGTTTCACACAAAATGTATGAGTAAAAGAATTTTAATTATAATTTCTTTTTCGTGTATTTTCCCAATGTTTTAATAGCTATTCTGGTATTCGGGGCGGAGACAAATCCGACAAATCAAAGATCATAAAAATCGGTCCAATCTTTCTTGAGTTATAAATGGTGTAACTAACCGGACTTTGTTTTATATGTACCTATATTAAGATATAACCAGATATGAAACTGGACGTTTACAGCTGACCCCACTTTACTGGAGCCCACGTGAGAAATGCTAGACCGATTTTGGTGATTCGGAAATGATGGAAAACACAGCACTATATTCGTACCTCAGTCAATGCCTACGATTAGATGATTTGCAACACGATAACATTTTATTATATCCGGTGCAACGGAATCGAAATCGTTGCCTAACTAGTAAATTAATTTGACATTTGGATCAGTGGTTGATATATTAGTACTGAATAGTGCACTATAAATAATAATAATTTCAATGGGAGGTTCGCTATTCGTTGGAGCCACTGGATAGACAACCAATAGAAATGTGTTGATGGCAAAGTGTGCATTCGAAGTAAGGTCATTTTGTTATTATATTCGAGTGTAGTTATCGATCAAAAGTTTTCAAATATCGAGAGAATCTTTGTGCAGAGTTTTTTAGAAATTAGGTGTTGATAGTGTACAAAATTTAATCAAGTATTAAATATTAGCTTTAGAGGTTGGAAAATAGTATGGGGTTGGATCTTCGAAATCTAATGTAGACAGGGATGTTCCTCTCTCATTGTTTTGGAGGTCAAGTGTGCAAAATTACATCAAATATTAAAATTTAGTTTTATAGGTTGAAAAAGAGGATGGGGATGGTTCTTCGGAATCTAATTTAGACAGCGATATTCCTTTTATTTTAAACCTCAAGTGTGCAAAATTTCATAAAGTATTAAATTTTTGCTTTATAGGTTGGAAAAGAGGATGGGGGTTGTTCTTCGAAATCTAATATAGACAGTGATGTTCCTCTTGTTTTGAAGGTAAAGTGTGCAAAATTTCATCAAGTATTAAAATTAGATTTAGAGGTTGAAAAAGAGGATGGGGACGATTCTTCAAAATCTAATATAAACAGTGATGTTCCTCTTCTTTTGAAGGCCAAGTGTGCAAAATTTCTTCAAGTATTAAAATTTTGCTTTACAGGTTGGAAAAGAGGATGGAGGTGGTTCTTCGAAATATAATGTAGGCAGTAATGTTCCTCTTGTTTTGAAGGTCAAGTGTGCAAAATTTCATCTATTTCGGAATAAAAGTGTACGTTTGTATAAAACAAATTCATACCTTCCACCATAGACACTATTCGTTTAATCTTTATGCATAGATTTCGAAAAAAGTTATTTATATTTTTTACTTTTGCTATCATGTAGAATCATCACCCAAAGTTATTGCACCGGACACGTAAAGATTTTAAGTTAGGATTGGAGAGTGAATATTATAAATAATTGCAATGGGAGATTTGCTATGCGTTGGAACCATGAGTGAATAACACGAAGTTGTTAAGGTCTGTAACTAAAAGGCTTTGTGGGACCATAAATCTGAATAATATATTAAATATCATACCATGAATGATGGAATAACTACGGATGTAGGGGAGTGTATTGTGACTACGCCTCTCTATTTTCTCGGAACTTTGTCGTGATTCAACATAATTTGGACGTTTGCCTTTGTTTAGCTGAAAAATTGATGACAAAAGCTATTTCGTATTATAAAAATAAAACACAAACACTTTGTATTTAACCACGAATTTATTATTGTATATATCGACCGGTTTCACTTCGACCAAGCTTCTTCAGGATATAAATAATAACTAAATGCTAAGACAGAGTTATGGCTAATATATAAGAGTGACAGAGGGAGAAAGAACAAAATTAGAGGGAGACAAAGTATTTGACATAGGTAAAGTGGATAATCAAGCAGTGGGAGGGAGACAATAATCAATTACTGGGAGGGAAACATCAATACACATCATAATCACAAGTAAATGAACAAACAACAGTTAACAGTAATCTATGAGATATTAAAAAGTTTGTTGTATTTTACATTAACTAAAGGACAATATTTCGATATATGATAATATTAATAATGAATCACGCTACAACTCATAAATAATATCATGGGTTAGGATGGATTGCGGGAAATAAATTAAAAATAGGACTATAGGGTGTATTTTTTTGATTTGATAAGTTAATTTGATTATTTAGTAAGTATTCTGACATATTTGTATTTAAAGATTTCCTAATTTCTAATGCTTCTAAGTTATCTAGTTTTATACCTATACTATTTTTATGTAAGATGCGAGTTCCTGAAATTTTATTAAATGTGTGATCTGTTGAGATCAAGTGGTTTGCGAGCTCGCGAACATTAGAGTAAAAGAACATTTACGCTGCTTAAATGGAAAAGGTTTCTCTGAGCTCGCAAACCACTTGATCTCAACAGATCACACATTTAATAAAATTTCAGGAACTCGCATCTTACATAAAAATAGTATAGGTATAAAACTAGATAACTTAGAAGCATTAGAAATTAGGAAATCTTTAAATACAAATATGTCAGAATACTTACTAAATAATCAAATTAACTTATCAAATCAAAAAAATACACCCTATAGTCCTATTTTTAATTTATTTCCCGCAATCCATCCTAACCCATGATATTATTTATGTGTTGTAGCGTGATTCATTATTAATATTATCATATATCGAAATATTGTCCTTTAGTTAATGTAAAATACAACAAACTTTTTAATATCTCATAGATTACAGTTAACTGTTGTTTGTTCATTTACTTGTGATTATGATGTGTATTGATGTTTCCCTCCCAGTAATTGATTATTGTCTCCCTCCGACTGCTTGATTATCCACTTTACCTATGTCAAATACTTTGTCTCCCTCTAATTTTGTTCTTTCTCCCTCTGTCACTCTTATATATTAGCCATAACTCTGTCTTAGCATTTAGTTATTATTTATATCCTGAAGAAGCTTGGTCGAAGTGAAACCGGTCGATATATACAATAATAAATTCGTGGTTAAATACAAAGTGTTTGTGTTTTATTTTTATAATATAATGTCTAACCACAAAGTAATTGCTTCCTATGAAAAAAAAAAAAAAAAAAAAAAGCTATTTCGTATGTTTAACATGCTCGTACCCTACTAACCGTGTTCATGTTTGAGTTTGAAGAACCGTACTGTAATGTTATACCAATGATTTATTTCCTACATTACTTTAGTTGTCTATGGGTTCTTTGGGTCACATGATCTCGTTGCCGAGTTATGCCGAAGATGACCGAGGGTAATTGTGCGGAGTCATTATAATTCAGGAGCTCGCAGATCAAACCTATCTTCCAGCCAGGAAGGACGTTTGTCCTCCGAAGTATTTTTATAATGATGTGAATCACACATCACATATTGCCGGAAAACAGATGCGAATGGCGCATGCGCCAGTAAACTAAAGTGCAATATTGCCTTTTCTGTCGCAGAAAAGTTTAAGGCATCTATACAACATATAAGTATCTTTTTTCCTCGTGTAACAAAAATACCGTTTAACTATTGGGAAGTGTTTTCTTATTAGTAAGGCTGTTAGTGTTGGTGGGAAATATGTTATAAATCGGTAGAAATTCAGGGTCTTAAAATGCTGCACAGATATTTTAAGTAATTTTGTAAAGTTTATTTTTATCCATTACTTCCCACAGTTACATACTCTCGGGATGTGGACTGCAAGTGTTGTTACATAGTGTGTTCCATTCAAAAGCTTTCAGTGCTTAAAATGCACTCCTTGCTGCAATAAATCTCAATTTTTCTCACAGCGCCGACGGTGGCTTAGCTTGGAAGCTGTAACACAGCCTTAACTTGCCGGAAAAGGATTTCACATACAAGCTGCTGACCGATCACATTTATACTGAGTTCCAGGCTTTGAGATTTATGTATTTTTTAATCTAACGGTCGTTTTATATCAAAATTCAGTTATCTACCTTAATTTAAATTCACTTTTCTTTCGATTTACTTTATCCAATTTCTAATTTATATTATCTAAATTCTTAAATATGTACTTTTTTTAATTAAGGATAGCTGAACTCCCCGGCTATGCCTGGGCTGTACACAGAGTTTTCAAAATAAAATGTAGACAGTGACCTATCTCTTGTTTTGAAGGTCACATGTGCCAAATTTCATTAACCTCGGCATAAAACTGTAGATTTGCATACAAATCAAATCCACACCGCTCGCTTGTCAGCCCGTTCGTCCACCACGTACAGATATTTTCCTTAACCAATTTACACAAAACCTTGTCAAATTATATAACTAAACCTTACTCATGAATCACTCTATCTATTGGTGAAAACTGCATGAAAATCCGTTCAGTAGTTTTTCAGTTTATCGCGAACATACAGACGGACAGACGTGGCGGAGGACTCTAATTTATAATATGTAGAGATATGTACAGTTGTACCTGATCATAATGAAATCTGTCAGCTAATACGTATACAATTACGAGCCGAACCATGAATCATGAGTCAACCGCAAACGGTGGTTCGTTCCTTTCCCATGATGTGTAATTCGGCTCGCAAATGTATATGCGCCATTAGAGTATTTGCTTGAAGACGCAACGTTCCACTAAGGACGGGTTGTTTTAAAAAACTTGATGAATTATCAAATATTTAAAGGCGATTTTCACGTTCTATGTAAGTTCTATTCAAGTTCTGTTATTATATCATTATAGGCCAGTTGCTGCATTAAACTGAAATAATCACAGAACTTGAATAGAACTTTCACAGAACGTGAAAATTAACTTCAAATCTTTGATGAATTTGTCAATTTTTTTTAAACAACCTGTACTAAGTTTTGTCTGGGTGCACGATCACCATTTAGAGGTGAAACGTTGCTTGAAAAGTGTTTAGCCGTGCTTTGTGACTAGATCAGAGATCAGACTAGTCAGATATATCCTAACCTTCCTCTTTCGATCTCCTTAACATTTACTCCTTTCAGCCTCCCCACATACACGAAATGGGAATGCACTTAGACCCACTTTTTTTTTTTACTTGAGCTCCACACAGCGAAATTATTTTCCTCAGGGCCTATTTCATCTTAGGGGATGCTGTGTGGAGGGTTTTTCAGGAAGAAGGCATGGAGAGTTCTGGGAAAGAAATGGGTTTAAGGGGAGTGTGTCCTGGTCATCCGCCTCCAAGACCTAAACAAACCTCATCCCATGAACCCAGGCACCCCTGCTAAATCACCAAACGTAGCGAACTTGGGGTGACCTATGGCAGAGTTGTTGGTTATACAATAAAAGTTCCCGAGGAGGCGGCACCCATAACCACCTCCCAACTGCACTGGCTCCGTGTAGTTGGGACATTTTTAGGAGGATATTTTTTCATCAAAATACCGCACAAGAGTCCCAATTGCCGGATACGTTGGGATTATTTCATTCCATTTTGGGTATGTTTTGATCCCGAAAAAAGTAGGGAGGGGAAGGAAATGAAAAAGAGGAAGGTCAGGAAGTGCATGTATCTTCTCACACATTTTCTACTGTCGTCATCACAAATGGACCCCATGTAGCATAAAGGAAATACATTATTAAACATACTGGGACAGCTTTGCATCCACAGTGCTTTTTTGCCTTTTGTGGCGGTAGTGCAGCATTCGTTCGCCAGATGTCACTATGTGTCGTATAAATATAATACACCGTAATGTCCTGTTACATTAAAAACGAACATACATGATATCCTGGACAGACTAAAAAATTGGAGCAGCTGAAATTATTGTGGGTAAAAATATGTTGTGCAAAAGTTAGGTTATTTACGCGCGGTCTGTCCGTTCCTCTGTAATGCATAAATTTGCATTACTTCATTTCTTTTACCAGACTACGAAAAATATTTCTTATATTATGCGGTTTTCATATATCTGTTCAAAGTGTTCTTTTTGCGCCTTTCCCTGCCACGTACATGTAATGCACCATAAATATCAAGTTAGAAGAAAGATTTTTCGAATGTGTGACGGGAAAGTAAATGGTTGAAGAAGTCTGGGACGCCGGAGGAAAAGGAAAAAAAAGAGAGGAACAAGGTTTTACATTGTAGATCTATGTAGAAAGGATATAAAAAATATAATGTGCATTATCTCCAATGCGATGTACAAAATACGAGCAATAATAATATTCAACAAAAAATATAGTATCATCTCTTAAGAGGAACGGCCGCGTGGTGTTTTTCATACAAAATTTATTTTGTATTTGAGGAATAAATAATTATTTTGTTAATTAAATATCTTGCGTGGATATGTGTTTTTATTTATTTTTGGTCTTGAATGATGATACACAGATAATTAATGAATTAAATTTAATTTCGAATTAATTATAATTAATAAAAATATATATCTTGCCTTATCTACCATGTTAATTAATAATGAAAAATAAAAATGAAATGTCATAAAAATGCGTTTTTTTGTGTAGTAATTTTTATCTATGCACGACAAACTTGTGTTCCGACGTAAATAGGAAAACAAGATCCTTTTATTATTATTTTTTTTTTTTAATTTCTGTTTCATCATATTTTAACAATAATGCAGTAATTTTTTTAAATATTTATTGTTTACTAGCAAATAATTGCGCAAGTTGCCGCTAAAATCATGAAATACAGAATTTTTTAATTAACTATATTTTATAATTTAATACACTTATAAAAAAGTACACTTATAAAAATATACTTTTAAAAGTAGCACATATGCCTACTAGATATTTGATAAACCTTTTGATTACAAAACTAATTATTTTGGTTGGGTGTTTTAAAGTTTTCTTGGTTACTGGTAGGAAATTTTGAAATTTCATATTATTGTACCGGACAGTTATGCTTCCCGATGTTATTTTATAGCATATTAAATATATAAAACACAGACACGGGTAATTAATATTTGATCTATGGAGAGCTTTTAAATATTGCTTTCCTTATTATCTCAAAACTTTGTATTTGGAGATGTCTGACTAATCTAATTGTACGATCGATATGTAGTTATAACTGCCAAGTACCGAGTAACGTACTTTGGAAAGAAATTATAAATGGGACAATCCTCTGAGTCATCATTAATATAACGCACAAAACGAGGCCAACCCCAGACGCTAACCGGCTTGTAAAGAGCACCCTAACATTAATCCAAACCACTTTGTTATTTTTAAAGTCAAAACTTCCTTAGCACCGTTGTACTACTGCACCGCCCACCATTAAATGTTGCTTTTACTTTCCAAAATACACTCATTAAAGAATATATTACATATTAATATTAAAATATTTTCAGGATTAAACAACATGTGTTCACAATAATTATGTCCTCTGCGTGCGAACTCTATCTAAATTTCTTTAAATAGACAATAAACAGTGTTAATTTCATGTGACTTACAAGGTAAGTATGGTCCTGTATTAATTCATTTTTAGGCAGCATCGCGTTCGTTGGTCAAAATATTGTACATATATTTTCGTATCGGTGATCAATGAACCGGTGTATGCAATTTTTAGCCATAAGTTGTTTTTAATTGTTTGTCTAGCTTGTAGTCTTTCTAGATTTTAGGCATGTATGGTAAGTTTGTACAGCGCCCGTGAGGTGATTTTTCAAAAAAACGGCGCTATATAAATCGTCCAAATATTAATTATTATTGTTAAATACAAACTCGATGAAACGAAAAATGGCGACAATAAAAAGAGACAAACACGCACATCTATAGGATTTAACCTGCGAGATAATGAGACTACCGCACATGACTCCCAACTGCGCCCACGTGTCCGAAACCAGCGGTATTATGGCATCTCCAATTCTTTTGGTATGTTCCGAGGCATTTTAACGAATTGGGAAAGGAATGAGATGGGGAAGAGGAAGATTGGGAAGTACCTTCCTTCTTATGTTTATAAAATATCCCATTTTGCTTCAAGTGTAATTCAAGGATATTACACAGTAAATGAATGGAGTAGAAAGAAATATTATTTTAATCAAGTGAACTGTAAACAACAATCTTGTCGATCGAATTTTCGGCCATGTAATTGAGCACTTCTGAGAAATTCTTTAATAGGTTCGACTGAATTTTATATTTTGGAAGTGGGATACCTAATTCCTACGAAAATAAACTGAATAATATTCTAAGCAAATATTAATTAAAGTAATTGTTATGAGAATTTGTAGTCTTCTTCTTTAGTATGGTGCGGGGTCAGAGGGGAACATCTAAATCTGTGAACCAGTGTTGGGCCTCAGGCGTTGCCCTGTATGGGAAATGAATGGAGTGGAATGAATTTGTAGTATATATCTTTGTTATTTTTTCTATTGCAGCGAATATTTAATCTTTTTTCATATTATTTACGTATATTTGTCTAAAGATGAGTGAGTATTGTTTTTGCATATATCTGCCGAACGTCAAACACATTCTTAATATAAAATATTTAGTTTGAGTCTGTAATTAGAGGTAGCCTAAGAATTAATTTTATAATAGTTTTATGTGCTTTTGTGATTGGGTCTAGTGCAGATGCAGTGCCACCTCCCCATGCTATGATACCATACTCAATAATACCACTGACCGGTCAGTGGTTGAGTGGGCATAGCACTTGGGTCCCACCCGGGCGTCGCATGTTCGATTCCTCGGCTGGCTAAGTCCTCCATCACAACACAAGCAAAATTTTCGGCTTTCTGTGGTGGTAGTAGGAGATTTTCAAACATTGTTGGGTTATTCGTAACCCGGGAATGTTTGTCTTTCTTTTTAAAAACTAAAAAAAAAACTAAAAAAAAATAGATTGAAAGACCGTAAAACAATTTTGATCTACTGATATTAATTTAAACACGAGATTTCGACTACTAGGCTTCACACAGGCCAATGAAATGTTTTGAAGATATAATTTCGATGTTTGAAAAAGTTTGATCAATTTCACCCAAGATAAAATTGACCTCGGACACATTAAAACACTCGCAACAAACTTTAGGGTCAGTTGTTTAACAAAACTTCATCAAATCACAAATAGATCAAACGGGGTTTGACGGGGTCCTTTCAAATTTCACTAAAAACAAAAATGCGCTGAATGACCATTTGATGACAATGTTACATTTGAATTTCTCTCCTCAGTGAAGGCTTAACATCGTAACTAACGATTTCCTTATGCGAGCTTTAAAAAGATTTATAATTTTTTGTCATCCATTCCTTTGATTATTTCTTTTGCTCTCAGCTACGTGTATGTCGACACTTGACCATAGATGAACTTTTTGGTGCATTTACTATTTCAAAATTACGTCACAAAACATTCAGTAAATACTCTTACAAAATTAAATAAATTACAATTTTTAAATATTATATTAATCCTTAGCTTATTTAATAAAAAAATTACAATTTTTATTATACCTAGTGAAATTACGTGCCACAGTGAAGAAATGAGATACTCAATATGTGCCAAAAATAAAACGATGTTATGTATGGATATACAAATTGATATTTTAAACAACATCTCATTTCTCTTCAATAAACTTTATTATTATCCATAAACGAATCAAAAACTGTTCACGAAATTTATTGAAATACACCTTTATTTTATAAACCATCCTATTTTTATCTTCATTCAGGAGTTTTTCAGAAAAAAAATTCTTTTGTTATTTACAATATTATGTAAAATTTCATTGGTATACTTCCTACCATTTCAAAGAAAAATGTGTTTCATATCTTTATTTTAAAGTTTTCATGCTTTTTTTTTTATTTAATTAAAATTAGTTTCAATATCTGCTAGTATTATTTGAAATTATTTTCCTCAGGGCCTCCTGTGTGTGATTTGTAAAAAAAAAATCGTCCTTTATGAAATAAGATATACAATTACATGACATTGGTTAGATTTGACGGTTGAATTTTACCTTGATGATAGCCAGCCTCCGATATGAACGATACACAAAAGATTTTTGCAAATTTCCACGTGGTCACGGTCAGAATTTTAAACACTACACCGCAATCCCGGGAAACCATTCGGGTAATGCATTGGGGAAATTCATTTTGAAGTCAATTCTGTTAAGAGTGTTTTTCTACGGGTCAAATCCCCTCAGACTTGCATGTGGAAGAATAATTCTGCACCCGATAGTACGTACTACTGCACGGGTTTCCAACCTGTGGGTCATGACTCCCTTAAGTGTTTTCTGCGGTGTCGTCAGCTACTATGTCTAAAATCTAAAGTAATAAAATTCGACTTAGATTCAATTTTAATATTCACTAGTGTTTTATGTTTACTATAATACCCATCTATTTTTTTTTGTCAAAACTTAAAAAAGATGTCATGTTTTTCAAGATGGCGGCTTTTGCATCGTTTTTTAAGCATAAAACTATAATTTAACTATGTTATGTTTCTAAATCTATCCTTTTTTATACATTAGCTCCACACAGGAGGCCCCGAGGAAAATAATTTCCCTCAGGGTTTCCATCTTAGGTTATGATGTGAGGAGGGTCTTTTTAAGGAAAGAAAGGAGAGAAAGTTCTGGGAAGGAACAGTATGAGAGGGGTGGATAGGAATCTGGGTGTCGGTGTGTTCAGTAGTGACAGAATAAATCCAGTCTTCCCACTGCGGTGTAAGGTGATGGATCGAGAGAGTTCGGCTGGAGAAATCAAAAGATCTCCCAAAACCAGTCCCCCCCGATCCGGCCCGCAGTAGTGGTCAAACGCATCAGCTACCAAGATCTAAACAAAACTCACCCCATGAATCCGGGCACCCCTCCTAAGTCGCCAAACGTACCGAACCACTTGGAGCGACATATGGCCGAAGTGTTGGTTATCCAGTAAATGGTTTGGCGGTACCCATACCCGCCTCCCAAATTGAGAATATCTGTCATGTTTTAAAACTATCGAGCTTCATTGTTTCATCAAATGCACACGAAGTAAGGGAAATTTGAGCTCACCCTTATGCGTCGATGACACAGGGCGAGTTTACAAGCTACTATCTCGGAAATTCACTATCTGTTAGTAAACTCGCCCAGTGTCATCGTGTTACTTGCTAACTAGCAGATTGTTGACAATCCACGGAAAAAGTTGAAAGGTCCTCAACTTTACACGCTACAAGCCGACTCGTGATTGGTTTATTTGTGTTTCCAATATGGCTGCCAAAAACCAGCTGATTTTGACTGTCAACTGTCTGAAGGATTAGTTCACGTTATTTCCGCTATTGGCGCTAGCAGCTACGTGCGAGTCCAGTTTCCTACAAAAATGTGGCGAGCTACTGAGCGAGTGGACAGTTTTGTGTGTCATCATGACAATCTCACTCGCCGATTCACCCGCTTTTAAATTTAGTAGATAGTAGCTTGTAAACTCGCCGTGTGTCATCGAGGCTTTAGGTTCGCCTCCACGACACAATTCCATCAATTTATTTCTTCGGTGGATTGAAGGAAACCCTAAAATTGTCTTCCTACTTTACTTTTCATTTTTATTTATTTATTTATTACAGGTAGATACACAAGAAAGTACAAATCACGAAGCTTTGCCTGTCCAACTAGGAAAGTTTTCCTTTCCAGGACAGACAAATTGACAGGTTTAGTTCATTTTATTCCAAGAAATGTACATAAATACATAACAAAAACAAAAAATTTAATTTTTATCTGAAACTAAGTTGTGTAATAAAGAAAATGTATATATAATATATATACATACATTTTTTGTGACAATGTCGAAAAAGTAATTTGGTAGCATATATTATAATCGGATTTACCGAATTTATTACTTTATTTTCAACTTCCGTCGACATCTACTTCTATAATCTGAATGTCGAAATGACTTCATTTTCTTGGTCGTCTGTAAGTCTGCATCGTTAAAAGAAAATGCAGGCGCCGAGTAATTTGAATAATAGGTAGTTTTTAAAACTTGCCCCTCCCCCCAGCCGATTACTGAGCGATAGGGAAAACTGCATTTCAGGCTCATTATACCTAAATAAAATCGTCAAAATCAATGTTTTGCTTCTCCTGTTTTCTTCTCCAGAATTGAACAGATTTTTTTCACTTTCTGTATTAGAAGAAAATATTCTATAGCTGTTCGTTTCGCTTTTTTTAAAATGTATCGTTAATTTTGTATTCTGAACCTCTGTTGATGGCGTTCATACTAGGCAAATTTAAGGATCTTGTGAGGGACTTAATGCATAAGAAGTACCTTACAAAAAAATCAGAGTGCAATTCACGCGTGGTAGAAGTGAAACCTTCAGAAAACTAAAGTAGATACGAATAACCCAACAATTTTTGAAAATCTCCTACTACCGCTACAGAAATACGAAAATGTTGCTTGTGTTGTGATGGAGGACTTAGCTAGCCGAGGAATTGAAAACGGAACACTTGGGTGGGACCCAAGCGCTATGCCCACTCAACCACTGACCTGTCAAATTTTTCATAGGTTTGTCATCGGTTTTTGTCGTTGAATTCCAGCGCACCTTTTCCTGTACATTTGGTCATCTTATTAGTATTTGTGTTTTCTTCTTCGAAGTCGCTAGATGTCGCTTTCTTTTGTATTTTCGTTGCTTGCTTGTTTTGGAGTGGTTTGAGGATATTGGATATTAATTTTACAAAATTATTTTTTTTTTGATTCATTGGTATTTTATCCTTGATGCTCTGAATGTCTGGCCGCTAAGTTCGTCAGGCGCTTTATACCACTAGACTAAAGGAGTATTTATCGTATTATATTGGAACCGAGTACCCGTGCAATAAATAAATATTTTATATCTCATTTTGTCGCAGGCTAAATCCTATAGATGTATGTGTTTGTCCCTTTTTATTGTCGCTACTATTCGTTTCATCGGGTTTCAAAACACAACGGTGCTAACGAAGTTTTTCATTTAAAAAAATAACCAAACGTAGGGACATATTCATTATTCGTACCAGTGGTTGCTTTGTGAATACTTTTGTAAGGACAAAACGCCGCCCAAAAAGTTTAAGAAGCTGTGAGCAACATGATATTATTTTGAAAAGCCAATAATAACATAGTCTAGACGGGACGATTTGCACCGAATCATAAATTCGGCGGGGATAAAAATACTCTCGGGTAAAACAACGACTTAAAAAAACATCCATAAAAGAAACGCAAGCGGATGGTTGTCACATTATTCCTTTTGCTTCTTCAAGTACCAGTTTTTTACATCGTGTGACATTTTAAAATGAATATATTTTTAGATTCATCTTCTTTTTCACGCGTTCTTGTCGTTATCCTGTCTGTGTTGGAATTTGGACCAAATGTTGGTAGGGTTTAACCCTTAAAGTCTATTTGTTCGATTTTCGGAACAACTCATATAGGTCTCATAGAAATCGTTTTATCTCCCTTACTATCATAGTGAGAAATATAATATAAACGGTGTTAGAAAGAGAAAAGACCACGCTTTATATTCAAATACGTAAAACACCAAAAAAGTAAAAGTCACCTAGAATTTTGTGAAACCGAAGTTTCGAATCGCAATTTGAAATAGATTTATGAAACTCTGGGACTTTTTTATTAATTAGTTTTACATGAAACAATAAAAAAAGTGAGGTCACAATAACGTTTGTAATACCTTTGTCTAATGAAATATGTATGTGATTTTATATATTTTTCGTTTATCAGTAATTTTAGTTAGAAAAAACGTAAGGTGAGATTGTTGAAACTTTTTTAAGTTTGCCCATAAAAATATTTTATTTCAAAAATTATATGATAATTTCTATTTATAAAATTTGAAAGCGTATTTTATCAACCTTTCAAAAACAGTTTTTAGTTTTTGGATGCGTTCAGAAATATTACATTTATTTAAATTTTATTGCAAAGCCGAAATATTTAGACTCTCTGAAATAATACAGTCGAGACCTGAGGGTTAAGATTTCTTTAATATCGTTTTTGGTCGTTTTAAGCTAAGTAACGAAAGAGATATTGTAGAAATTGAAGAAGTTTTTGATATTTAAGTTCCTGTCTAGAAATACTTTTCCACTTTGGATACAATCCCATTGTCAGACCAGAAGTAACACAAAACACTACCTACTCAATTGCGGAACAGAAACGAAACATTTTGTTCAACTCAACTCAAAAACTCAAACCAACCAAACTGATGAAGTAGTGAATTCTCTCAGTATCGCCCCGACGAAAGTATATTTTTGTCGTCGATTTCCAATGCACCTTTTCCTATGCATTTGGTCATCTTGTGAGCATTTGTGTTTTCTTTTTCGGAGTCACTAGATGTCGCTTTCTTTTGTGTTTTCTTTTGCCTGTTCATTTTAGAGTTTTTTTTTTTTTTTTTCATTTACTAGATTCTTATGTTTCTTGAAGAGATGAATCATTTAAATTTACTGAATTTAAAGTTAATGTTCTTTATAAATAGAACGGCGTCATATGCGCCTTGCAATTTTTACCTCATGTGGGTATTTTAAAATGTTACCTGGCTATTATAGACTTAAAGGCCTTGTATTTCATCGGTAGGGAAAAATTGTTATCTAAAAACCCTACTAAAATTGCATGTTTTGCTAAGCTCCATCATCATCAAGCAGCCACGCCACCGGCAGGCGCTCATGCATACATACGTGTCTGTTTGTGTTATGTTGGGAGTGGGAAGGAGTCGGTCATGTCCTTGTTATTTGGATCTCTTCCGCATTTGCCTTCGGGAATGAGGAAACCATGAAAAACCTCATCCGGGAAGAGTCGGCCGAAAGTCAACATGAAACTTGTCGGCCTTCAGTGATTTCAATATATGAAATCCTGCATTGTGTGGTGAGGGGTGTGTGTGTCTGTTTTTATGTGAGATATATATACATACTATATGGGAAATTTATAATAAACTTACATAAACATACATATTATACAATATTAAATAGATATATACATAGATATGTAAACATAAGTTTTGGGGGGGGGGGTCTGGTGTTTAGGAATACCTACTGCTCGCTCAGTCGTCCGCGTCTGAATCTGGTTCATACCAGATGTGGTCCAGGTCCATCAGGATATGTTTGGGTAGTCTGTGTGTATATCTGAAAGTAAAGTCACTGGGTGCATTGTATTGACCGATTTCCTTGATAAGTCTATTTTTACTATGTCTCAGAGATTTGTAAAATCGGTCTGTCAGTCTGTGCGTGTATTCAAATAAAGTCGGTATGTATTCTCTGGCATGTAGTCTTTTTAGATTCGTTCTGATTCTAGTGTTGAATGCGATTTTAATGCAGAGATTTTGTAGCGTCTGTAGTTTCAAATGGTCAGAATGAGAAATACTACTCCACACGGGAATAGTATATGTCAGTACCGGTCGGATGAGCGAGTAGTAGATCAGGAGCTTGGTTCTGGGACGCAGCGGACTTCGTCTGTTGAAGATGGGCTTCATCGCGCCGACTGCCTTTCTGGCTCTTGCGTGTGTCTTGGCTATGTGAGATTTCCAATTGAGACGTGAGTCCATTGTCAGGCCCAGGTAAACAACTTCATCTTTCCATTCTAGGACGTGTCCTCCCATTTCGATGTTGACGTCTGGTGTTCTTCTTTTTCGTTTCCTCGTGTACATTATCACTTCGGTCTTTGCCTCATTTAATTTGAGTCGCCATTTCTTATAGAACTCTACTAGAGCGTCGAGCGCCCTCTGTAGGTATATGGCCGCCATGTCTGCTTTCAGCGAGGAAACGTAAAGTTTGACGTCGTCTGCGTATATGGATAAGTTGCATCTCTCGTCTCGGGGGATATCATGTGTGAAGATGTTGAAAAGATGAGGTCCCAGTAGACTCCCTTGTGGCACGCCTTTTGGAATCTCACGTAGTGTTGAGAGCGCGTTTCTGATAAAAACTCTGAAGGATCTGTTCTTTAGGTATTCTTGTATCACTCTCGTTAGGTATATGGGCGTGTTGAGTATGTGCAACTTGTGCAGTAGCCCTCTGATCCAAACGGTGTCAAATGCCTTCTCCAAGTCTATCAGCGCAGCGGCGGTGAAGCGATGTTCGTTGAATCTTCTGGCGATGAATTCCGCTACTCGGGAGAGCTGGTGGGTAGTGGAATGCCTTTTCCTGAATCCGAACTGCTCGTCTGGCAATGTGTCTTCGTGATGTGGTAAAAGTCTGTTGAGAATCACCTGTTCAAATACCTTGCTCAGTGTGGATAATAAACTTATCGGCCGGTAGTTCGTCGGCTGCCTCTTGTCTTTGTTAGGCTTCGAGAAGGGCAGCACTGTTGCCGTTTTCCAGATTTGGGGGAAGTGTCCGGTGATGAGGCAGGCATTGAACAGCTTTGTGATGAAAATTATTGCTTTCTGCGGTAGATGTTTCAGTAAGATGTTACGTATTTGATCGCTTCCCGGTGCCTTATTTGTCTTCAATCGCCTGATAATGACGGCTACTTCGCTCGGCGTGCAGAAATGTATGTCGGCGGTGTCCGTCTGCTCTGCTTGATCAAGATGTTGTAGAGACTCATCTACTAGTCGATCCGTTTCCGGGTCGCATAAGCCGTCCGTGGCTGCGTAGGCTCTCTCAAATCCGTCGGCGAGCGCGTTTGCCTTTTCTTCTAGTGAAAGTGCCAGCCCTGAGCCGTCTAACTTCTCAAGCGGGGGGATCGTGTTATCTTCGTGTCTCAGTGCTTCGCCATTTTCCACAGGCTGTTATCTTTGGGCGTGAGTGACGTAACTTTCTTCGTCCATAGTTCGCGTCTGAGATCGGTGATTTCTTGTTTGATCTCCCTCTGCAGAGTGTTGTAGGCGGTTTTGAAGTAGCCGTCGCGCGTTTGATGGTAGATGCGCCGCAGGCGATTTTTCTCCTTGATGAGCGATAGGACATACTCGGGAAGCTTGATCGTAAAAGTCTGTTCGTCTTTGTATGGTATGTAGTTGTCTTGTGCAAGTTGGATGATTTCGGTCAGAGTGCTTGCGGCTTCGTCGATTTCTTCCTTCGAGCGCAGGGTTGCCGACGATAGGTATATTCGTTCGTTAATCTCTTTCTTGAATCCTTCCCAGTCGGCCTCCTTGTAATTTCGCCGTTTTCTGGGGCTCCTTGAAGTCGTCCCTCCAATACTGAAGCTCACGGGCAGGTGATCTGATGATAACTCATCCAGCGTACGCAGTGGTGAGATGGTCTTGGCGTTTTTCTCAAGTACGATATCTAGAGTACTTGGATACTTTGCGTATGTTGGATAGTGAGTCGGTTTGTCCGGAGCCATAATCGTGTAGTTGTGCGTCTGCATATGTGAAAAGAGCGTTTTCCCATTCGCGTTGCCTCGGTAGTTGTTCCAATAATTGTGCTTGGCATTGAGGTCTCCTCCTAAAACAACAATGGGGCGCAAATTAAGTAATTTATCTAAATCTTCTCTTACCAGAAGTTTGGGGCAGTAGGCGGCGATGATGGTATGCGCTCTATCCTCTATGGTGACTTCGATAATTGTGGCTTCAGTATGCTTCAGCTTCGGAGTAGGGATTCTTGTAGATGTTATGGTTTGACGAACGAATATGGCGGTGCCTCCGCCTGCGCCCTCCAGTCGGTCATCTCGATGTACTTCGAAGCCGGGCACTCTCAGGGGTATGTCAGGTTTTAAAAAGGTCTCTGTAATGAGAAAAATGTCAATGTCAGTATTGTTTGTCAGAGCGAGCAGTTCGTCGGTCTTGAAGCGGATGCTGTGGGCATTCCACAGGAGAACGTTCACCATCTCGGGATCAGACATTGATGGTGGACGTGATGAGACCCATAAGGATCCAGGCTCTTGCAGCTTCGCTGGAAGCTGCGGCCAGCTCTGGTCGCAGGCGATCTAGTCCCTCGAGCAGGGCCATCATCAGTTGGGCATCGCTTCTAGCCTCTCCTGCGGGCTGCTGCGTGCGGGGCTGCGTGCGGGGCTGCGAGCGGGGCTGCTCCTCTTGGCGCTCCTCGCTCCTTCCGCTGGCTACGTTGGCCCAGCTGCGTCCATCCGTCCTCGGCATCTGCTGTGTATGAGGAGGTGGCCTGCTTGCTCCTGGGGCCTGGCGCTGAGGGTGTCTCTGGTGCTGCTGGAGCGAGGCGACGTAGGCGACCCTCTTCGGGCAGCCTCTGAAGTTGGCGGGATGGGGGCCTCCGCAGTTGCAGCACGCGGCGGGCTCGTCCCTGGTGGTCTTGGGGCACTCGGCCGAGGCGTGCTCCACCAAGCACTTCACACACCTCGCGGTGTGGGCGCAGTTTCGGGATCCGTGCCCGAAGTTTTGGCAGCGATAACACTGCGTCCCATGTTGGAGGTGATTGCTCCTGTGCTTCTGGAGGCGTATTCTGCAGTGGCACAGGTACTTCACTGCCGCTCTCAGCTGGCCCATATTCACTTCCTTATCGAAGTTGGCCAGGTAAATGGGATACTCGGTCGAGGCTGTAGTCATCCTGACGACCTTCACCGGGGGGAAGCCTTGTTCAGTGAGGTCAGCCGCGATGTCCTCCGTGTCAACATTCGGTAGGCCCTTGATAACGGCTTTCTTCAGTTTTTCGGCCTCCGCCGTGTATGTATGGAAGCCTCGTGCCTCCGCTCGCAGCCCGTTTGTTAGAGCTTGGTGGTCCGCCATGCTCCGCACGAAGATATTTGCAGTTCCGCCTCGGTTGTAGCGGAACGAGAAGTTCGGATGCCCGATGTGGCCCTGCACCGCCGAGGTGATTTGGGCGTGGGTGAGAGTCCCCAGGGTCATCACAACCGGGGGGACACGATCTTTCCGGGCAGGCTGGCCGCTGGTACCTGCGGGAGAGAAAGAGGAATTAGTATTAATGCGCTTTGGTTGCGGTGCGCCGCCGCCTTCGCTTACCTCGCGGAGATTTCCGAAGCGGTTGCCGACAACAACCGCCCGGGGTTCCTGAGGTGACAGGGGCCTCTTAACGGGGTTGGACGGCCTCGTCCAACCTTCCTCCTGCCTGGTCGTCTCCATGTCCTGGGGGGGTAGCGTGGGTCTGGGGGGTGGGACGTAGCCCGAAGCTGGGCCTACTGCGTGGCGGCTGGGTCCGGGTGCGGGTGCTGGGCCGGTCGCGGGCATCTCGGGGGGCGGCAGGGCGATAGCCGGCTGCGTCCTCGGGTCAGGGTGGCTCAGCTGGGGCTGGGAGGCAGGGATCGTAAATAGGATCGATCCCGTCTTGGTTTGCCGTCTATACTGGCGGGCTCCCGGGGGGATCTCGATCGGCGAATCCTCCGGGTTGGCAGGTTCCATCCGCCCGGGGAACATCCGGACGGCGGGGATTCTATTTCTCCTCTTCTGGATGGAAATTGAAATGTGGGTTCGTCTCGGTGGGGCCAGGTCTTCCCTCTTCTTCGGTGCCTTGATAAAGGCAGTTGGTGGCGCGGAGGCCTAGGCGGTGGGCTGGTCGGGGTCCAGCCGGCTGATAAAATAGCAGGTGTCTGGCCGTGTAAACACAAGCCAGACAAAAGCGAATCGGGGGCGAAAAGGGGCTCGTCTCAAAGGCGACTGTCGCAGGCGGCAGTCCTGATCTCCTGATCTGATCTGTGTCTGATCTGATCGCTGATGATGATCGATGATGATGGAGCCCTCATTTTAGAGTGGATTTGAGGTTTGGATATTGATTTTATAAAAATACTTTTTTTTTTGATTACCGAGGATTCGATCCTCGATCGGCTAAACGTCTGCAAATGTTTGTAAAGCGCTTTTTACCACTACACCAAAGGAGACTTGCGTGGGACTGTGGATTTATCGTATTATATTTATGCTATCTCATTCTCTCGCAGGCTAAAATCCTATAGACGTATGTGTTTTGTCTCTTTTTAGTGTCGCTTTTTCGTTTCATCGAGTTTCAAATGTGCTAAATAAGTTTTCACTTGAAAAACTTATGCAACCGTATGGAGGGTTTTGAGGGAGTTGAAAAGGGATACAGAAGTGTTAGAAAGCATCTGGTTCTGCTGCCGATGTTAGCTGTAATCTATTATTTACCAAACCATTTCCTGCTCTATTTATACTGTGCAGGTGCGCAGCAGATCAATCGAATATTCCAGTCCCTTTGAGCCGGTCCCACTTTAACACCTGTTAAACAGACTAAACACTCCTACGTTCGCTGCCATACGACAGTTGATCTGCTAACAATGAATAGTCAATCACAAACCACCCACCTTAATCAAGCAGGTTAATCAGGTATGATGGGGCTTCGACCCAGAGTTTACTACCTAACTCAAATCTCAAGTGTACTACTTGAGATTATTGTTTGAGAATTTGATGGTTCTGTACAGAATTATAGAAGGCTCTGCTTTTTGGAAGCTAGATTTATGCACACTTAATGTAGCACAGATTTGAGCTGGTTTTAGATACTAATTCCAAGCAGTAATCTGTTTACAGGTATTTCAATGAAGCATTTTGCAAAGATCTATTAGCATATTTATCGAAAAACTGGACTGTCGAGAGCGAAACCGTTCACAGTTGATTTTGGCTTCTTGAGTCTATGCTGTCCACATTTGTCACATCGAATTCGTAAAAAATCGCTTCCTACAAGGAATTACTTGGAGGTTAGGACTTGAAAGAGGGGAGTACTCATATGATGAAATTGAACAAATTTTATACATTTCTTTAGAAAAACGTAAAAAGGATTCTGATCTAATTTGCATGTTTAAAATTATCAACATTATTACTGACACACCTGCTTTGTTACAACTCATCCAGTTCAGCATCCATTCCTGTAGACTCCGAAATAATGATTTGCTGTTCTTCAACCAAACATTCTACTAATAATTATGGATACCATTCTCCTTTGTCCAGAATGTCGAAACTTGTCAACGCAAGTCAAAACTTAGAATTTTTTGGTGTAAGCCGCCTAAATTACATTGGGCAGTCGATACGCAATGTTTAATTTTTAAAGTCTTTTAAATCCATCTTCATGCTTTGACTGTAGTTGTCTTACCTATATTGTCAATTGTCATTGCTCTTCATTTATATGTGCTCTTCTTTCACTGTCATCTCTGTTTCTTATTTGTGTCATTGTTTGGACTATTTAACTAGAACATTTCATTTTTCCGACTTGTATATATGGCTGAAAGATATTGGATGTTCTACTAAAAACATTGGTTCCATTGATAACATTTCCTGATATGTTTTAATTTATATTATGGCGATGTTTATTAGTTTTGACTCCTCCACACTCCGCAGTCACACGCCTCTTCGTTACCTTGACAAACTAAAATAAACAGTTGATAATATAATCAGTGAACGTGTTATTTTTAATCAGATGATTTCGGTCGTTGATCAAGGTCATACAACAATGAGTAACATAATAATGGCAGAATGCTGTGCTAAACTTCTCCCGCTTGGCGGCGCTGGTGTAGTTGTAGACCTATCATTGATAATTAATATTGCTTTGTATCTGGCTTGCGTGTGCATTTTGGAAGTAATATTAAAAAATGGTGGATAAATACGGTAGCTGGACTGTGAAGGAGTTAAAAAAAGAATTAAAGAATAGAAAGGCAAAATGTGTTGGCAAGAAAGAAGTTTAATCGATATGTAAGCTAAGTGGTTGGAACATAACCTCATTATTATACTTCTAAAACACATTAATTGTGTATTATTTGTAATAATTATAGGTACTTTAGCTAACGTTGCTTATTTATAATGTACCCAATACTCATAATTATTAATTCCAGATTGGCTGCCTATGACTGGAATAATAACTTTATGGAAATAAATGATTTTGAGTATGAAAGTGAGATAGTGGGTATATGTTGGCCCCCAGATGAATCATTTAACAGCATACAGGATTCGCCTGTATTGCCACAAAAAGATATAGTTCATATAAACCAATACTTTCTTCAAGTTTACAAAGGGCAGGAAGGAATAACAATGTATGCAGCAGTTCACAGGAAATGATACAATATGATGAAGGAATATTTTTGGTAGCTTTAGTTGTTTCTATTAATGAAAAAAATTGTTTGGTGCATTGTTATGAATGTCAGAATTCACAAAAATAATCGCTTCGAACCTATCGAAAACAGACAAAAATTTACGAAACAAACTTTTGACAGGTCTCTTTTCGTATTTAGGTCTACATTTACTCTAGCGCCAACTGGTGTCGATTTGTGAACTACTCAAAATATCCTGCCATTGTAATGTTTCATAATTTCCAGTAATAAGACAACTTAAGGTGTGTTGGTTATCTTCCGAATGAGTTATAGGTTCAAGTGATTACTAGTTGGTTTATTTAGTTATCGTAAATATTTACAACGAATATTAATTACGTCCTTACTAGGATAGGCTCTACGTAGTTATGTGGCTGCGGTGAGCGGACTGTGGGAGCCCGCCCAATCTCATCGATGCCTTCAGCCACCAGTTTGTAACTAAGACACGAACGGCGATAAATGATACTTTTCTGATATCCTACTCAACTGTCGTCTGTTGGGATATAGCAGAACTTCGTATTACAAACAACCCTATCGACATATATCGAAAGAAGCTGAAACTACATGAATAATCAATACACTTCAAAAATATATACCTTTTAAGTCCTTTTGACCGGGGCCAGTTTGTTTGCATTATTTTGAACTTATTATTGATTTTTGTGAGGCTTTTTATTGTTCTGAGAAACAAAAGAAACTGGATGGAAAGGAAAAGGTGAGATGATTGTTCACAAGTACCTACCTGGTTATACATATATAGTTGCCAGACGTATCTAGATTAATTTCAAAACATTGAAACCGCGACTTTTTTTGGTGCCGAGATGAGCTTACTGCTTCTCTACGAAGAAGATCTATCCAAATTTTATCTTTCACATACTAAAATTTTTGTAGCAAATCTAATTATTTCGAGCGTATAATGATAAGTGTTCAATCTCGAATACTTTCCCTTTCTCGCATCGCTTGTCTCTTACAGGTTAGGGACGAGGGATGCTATTGGTTAATGAACGTGCATCCCGCGGCTAGATTTTACAGATATAAAGATATGTGAGACATTGAGAGTTAAAGCTTGCCTTCCGGGTATGTCCGCGCAGCTTCAGATCTCCAGAGAGAAAAGATACTCGTAATCCTTTTGTAAGAATATTTTAACGTGGGGTGGGTTATTAATTGTTAACTCATAAAGCTACTAGTAAAGTTTTACCTTTATTGAACTGTGTCATACTTGCAAATTAATTGAACCTACTCCGAATAAAGACTAATTGTGTTCTTATAAAAGTGTGGATTTTATTTAATTACGACCGCTACAGTTTCAATTAAATATTTCTATCAATTTAGAAGAACTCACTAAATGAGATTATAACAATGCATGGTTAACAATGCCAATATTTTCACTGGTCCGACGTACTTGATATATTAGGTATTATTATTTTTACATTCACTTTTTAATTATGTATTACATTCAGTTGAGGAATTCAATTCACTGAAGCAACCTTCGTCTGATATACTTTCGTTTGTTCTGCGTTCGTGAATCGTTGTCGGAATTCGGAATCTTTATTACTGCAATGATTTGTGCAAAATTAGTTATTTTGGTGTACGTTCATCAAAATATATATGACTCTGCAACAAGCGAATGATTTTGTACTTATTAATTAGGTTGGTACGAATATGCTGTTTATATTTTGTTATAATTTTTTTATGACACCTATGTCCCCACCCGGTTGGGCAGCGCATAGCTCAAGTCATACGTAGCAACGTGTCTCTAACGATCTCCACTCTGCAACGGTGTGCAAATTTACCTACTATTTTTGGAATAATTGAGTGAATATAAAAAATATAGAAATCCATTTTTTTTTCTTTTACATATGCCACAATATTATTATTTAATTTATAAAAATAGTTTATTTATAAACAAGTTCTGCTGTGTAATTATTATTACGCCTTCTGAAAGCATTATCCATATGTGGTTAGGCCAATTACAAACGATATATTTATATTATTTCTAAATGTCAGAGATTAATAATGGTTTATTACCTTTTAGAGTTTCCTCAATTACTGCATTGTTTAAATTTAACTGATAAGGAGTAGTCCTGAATTGTAGTTGAGCAGTGACCTTTTCGTCAATAGAATCAATGAAAAAATAACAAAATGTGTAATATTATAAGAAAATTTATTGATGAATAAACGTTTAATTATTATTATTGTGTTAATCCCAAATGAAGACTTGGGGGTTTCTTTTTTCAGCATGAGTATTTTTATGGTCTCTAATATTTGAACTTGGTTTTAAATTATCTAAGAGTGGCGAGCGAATTTTTTTTAATTCATTTATCGAAATAGCTTTCGGATTATTAGAATTTTTGTTAATTTAACCGCTCTAACTTGTTTATAAATAAACTGTTTTAATAAATTAAATAATAGTATTATTGAATTTAGAAAATAATTTAAAAAAAACGTTACCACTCTACCTCAAACACAGGTCTTCCAAAACCACACACATTGATCCTTTGATTTATCTCTCAGCCAGTTTACGTTCCGGTTCTTTGTTTTATCTTGTACCTTATCTAACCCAACTGTTGTTTTTACGGTGGCCTTGAGTTCTCTCAGTTCTTTTGGGTTCCACTCAATGACAAGATAACAATCGGTTGTCCGTCTTCCGAGAGATGTGTCCTACCTCCTGCCCATTGCCATTAGTCTTTTTTGGCGTATTCAATTATGTCAGTGAGGTCCTTTTGTTTGTTTTCTTATTTCTCATCCCACGTTTTTCTCTTATCTCTTCTGGTGATGACAAGTACATATTATACGAACGTATAATACGTTTGATTGGAAAATACTCTCAAACCGTTTTATATGAGTAAAAAGTTTCCCAACTGCTCCTTGCTATCCAAAACGTGTGGGACTATGGATTTCTTAATTGAGATATGTTGTGAGGCTGAAGGGAGTGGGAAGGAGTAAGGGAAGGTTAAGAAGTATCCTGATATTCAGATCTGACCACTAAACACTGTTAAAAAGCAACGCATTCATTCTGAATCGTGATCTTTTACCAGGGCGATACTTACGATACCCATCACTCTGAAAGTGGTAGATGGTAGCCCTGGTGAAAATTTAACATCCAGAATAGAATTTTTCCCTGAATTTTCTGTATTTAGTGACTGGATCTGAATAGCCAGTTACTTTTTGACTTCCTCTTCTCCCAATCTCCCCTCCCTCTAACTTCCTTTAACAAATTCTACTCCCATTTCTATCGGTTTAAAACATACACCAAATTATGGATGCTATAGTTTCACTGGTTCTTAGCATATTGGGACTCTACCTACCTTAATTGTGATAAGTTCACCGTTCAGAACCAAAGCGTTGCAATGGTGATATCAGTGTTCAATGACTAGATCTAAATAGCTAATTACTTATGATTTTCTTTTTCCTCATCTCCCTTCTCTACCTACTTCATTATTTCCCAAAATATTCCAATTGGGGATACCATGGACTTTATTAGCTACTTATGTACTCCAATATTCTTTGTTTACCACTTTTTTGTTGATACCATAGACTTACTAGCTAATTATGTACTCCATATAATTGTTTACAACTGTTTTGTTGATACCATAGACTTACTAGCTACTTATGTACTCCATATTCTTTGTTCACCACTTTTTGTTGTTGTTACCATAGACTTACTAGCTACTTATGTACTCCATATTCTTTGTTTACCACTTTTTGTTGTTGTTACCGTACACTTACTAGCTACTTATGTACTCCATATTCTTTGTTTACCACTTTTTGTTGTTGTTACCGTACACTTACTAGCTACTTATGTACTCCATATTCTTTGTTTACCACTTTTTTGTTGATACCATAGACTTACTAGCTAATTATGTACTCCATATTAATGTTTACAACTGTTTTGTTGATACCATAGACTTACTAGCTACTTATGTACTCCATATTCTTTGTTTACCACTTTTTGTTATTGTTACCGTACACTTACTAGCTACTTATGTACTCCATATTCTTTGTTTACCACTTTTTTGTTGATACCATTGACTTACTAGCTACTTATGTACTCCATATTCTTTGTTTACTACTTTTTGTTGTTGATACCATAGACTTACTAGCTTATGTACTCCATATTATGTATTCCATGTTCTGGAATATATAATATGGAGTAATAATAAAAAAAAATTGGAAATAAATTTTTTTAAAAAAAAATCTGGAATAATTATAAGACAGGTAGGTAATACAAATTAAAGAAAGTGAGTTGTTATCGAGCAGAAATACGAATGATCTGAGGCAAATCATTGATATTTCTGAACTTAATGGAGGATGTAAGTTAAGTACTGTAATAATTATAATAATGTTGTTGAATTCACAGATCAGCTGTCAAGCGTAAAAATAGACATCACAAAATAAATAAAAAATACGTAGAGTCTTTCAATGTTTAGAGGTGGTCGAAATCCCTGTCACTCTCGATTAGCAGTCAGTCGGAACGAATTTGATACTCGCAGCTGTAACTAATTTAACCCTACCTTTTTATGTGAGTACCGCACAAGAGTCCCAACAGCTCCTAACGAGATATGGCATCCCCAATTATTGGGGTACGTTGTGAGGTTGATGGTAGTGGGGAGGGGACGGATGGAAGGAAGATGGGGAAGACGAAGGTGGGGAAGTAACTGGCGGCTAGATTCACGACAAATGAACAAGTGTTGTAAATTTTAATCCGCACTGAAATTAGTATTTTTGATTTTTATATTAAAAAATTCCTACGTTTATTGAAAATATGGGGTTAAAAATGATTTTTAAATGTTGGATTCTCCCAGAAATTTGCGGGAAGGATGTACAAATTTTATGACGCCAGAACTCTAGAATTTTTGAAATGAAAACTTCTTTAGCCACTTTGTGATTTGAAACTCGATGAAATGGCGACATAAAAAGAGACAAACATACTCGTACATGTATTGGATTTAGCCTGCGAGAGCATGAGATAGACTAATCGATCTCCTCTTTGTGCGGTGCTTCGTAGTCTCCCCACTCTTGTCTACTTTAGTTTTCTGAAGGTTGCACTTCTACCGCGTGTGAACTGCACTCGATTATTTTTTCTAACAAGGCGTACAGATTTTCTTATTTATTCCTCTACACACTCCTTAGTAAATATTGTAAATTGAAAATACAAGATATGAAATAATAACCAAAGAACAATATGATGTTTAATTATAAAAATGATGATACTTTTGTGCCTTCTGCAGAAAGCAATAACGTCTAAAATCTTATAAATTGGATAAAAATCATTTCATTCTTTTGAGATCGGTTTAATAATTTTTATCGACTTCCCCTTGACGTGATTAAATTTCACGAAAGTCGTTTTACGAACTTTCACGAGATCTCGAGAACGAAGTTCGTATTGCCACTCGAAAACATTGTTTTTTTCCCGAGTAATTAAATTAATCTTATTAAATGGGTGGGTAGGTACTAAGCAGAGAGGATTCCTATCAAATTTTAATTTTTAATTTGCTTGAATTTTGTAAGATGATACTTTTATTGCTAGTAATTCAAAAAAATACGTAGTTATTTTTTGTAAAAAATTTCTATTTTTATTATGAATACCGCACAAGTGTCCCAATTGCTTTCGTCTGGAGCCAGTGAGACTATGTCATCCCCAATCGGGGTGTGTTGTGAGGTTGGAGGTAGTGGAGAGGGTAAGGAGATGGGGGAGAGGAAGGTAGGGAAGTATCTGGCTATTCAGATCTGGTCACCAAGCAGGGCTAAAGCCATTTATTGCAACGTTTCAATTCTGAATGGTGGTCCTTACACCAGGGCGTTAGTCAGAGTATATCTTACTCTGAAACGTGCCGCAAATATACTATATATTATCTTTAATTAATTAATTAATTGTGAAATACCACAAATTTATCAAATAAAATTTATTTGCCCACGCTGGGATTGGATTCCGCAACTTTCGGATTACGAGTCAAGAGCCTTACCCCCAGACCACGCCGACCGTCAAGTTGTATAAGAATATTACACAAGAGTCTCCTGTCTAGAGCCAGTAAAACCATAACATCCCTAATTTGGGTATGTTGTTAAGCTGAAGGGAAAGATAGTGGTTCGCTACGTTTGGTGACTTAGCAGGAATGCCCGGTTAGTGGGGTGAGGTTTGTTCATGTCTTGGTGGCTGATGCTTCTACCCACCAGTTACGTGACGAGTCGGATCTCCAGCCGGACTCACTCAACCCCTTAGCCTTGCATTGCAGCGGGAGGGATAGATTCATACGTCAATCACTCACATCAATAAGTTATCAAACGGTAACGTTAACCTTCTAAAACTCTAGTTACCACAGTTTTTTTTCATATTTCAATTAGGCAACTAGACTTGGTTGTAGCACTAAAATTTGTGGAATTGATTAAGTTGATAATAATAATAAAATAACTTATATCATTGATGTCGCTATTCCAAATTCTTGTAATATTCAGAAAACTGTTTCTGAAAAGATAAGAAAATATACAGATTTAGGAAATGAGATTAAAAGAATTTGGCATTTTCAGACTATAAAAATATTACCATTTGTTATTTCGGCTACTGGCATTATACCTAGCTCTCTCATTCAAAATTTAGGCGTATTAGATATGTCAAAAAATTTGTACATAAAAATGCAAAAGTCGGTCATTTTAAATACATGTAGGATTACGAAAGATTTTTTA
Source organism: Limnephilus lunatus (assembly GCA_917563855.2). NCBI lineage: Eukaryota > Metazoa > Arthropoda > Insecta > Trichoptera > Limnephilidae > Limnephilus > Limnephilus lunatus. The sequence goes on from OU830596.1 coordinate 10,863,543, forward strand.
AATATTTATATCGAGGGATCGGTAGGATTTATCGGACCAGTTAGGATTTCATCAGAGGTGAAATATTTTCCCATTATGTTTCTGGTGGATTGACATATTGTTCTTGTATTGTTTTGTATTTATTATACTTATATAGTGCACTTACATGTGAATTTACTAGATATTCAACTGTGGAAAAGTGTGTGGAAGGGTTTAGTCTTTCATTTGGGAAAGATTTAACCCGGACATAAAATCTGGAGCACCATAATATAAATGTTTATTCCGGTATGTGGGTAGAAAAAAATGTTAAGCCATTTTCTTATTTTCAGAATATGAGTAGGTATTACCTACGGTATCAATCTATGATTTAACCGTAGGTACTTATCAGTATAAATATACATCAACCGATTAATCAAGATAGATTATCATCTATATAATTCAATTTTCCAACAAAGCTGATTTCAAAGTAACAGTTGTAGTAATTACCTCCCGATATATCGTATAAAAGCGATACAATAAATCCTTGATGACGATGATATGAACACATCAATAATTTTGTGGCTTTACCGCAAATTGATAATAAAATTTCATTCAGTAGTAGGTCAAACCTCACATAGTGATAAAAACTGCATGACACGCATCTCATATCAATTTATATCATTTTGCAGGTTTTTTTTTTAGATTATTTTTTTTCTGAATATAAAAATTCGTTGCCTAGAAACTAATTCTTTCTGTTTAATTTATTTTTGTTGGGTTCATCTGAAGGTTTTTTTTTGTACCGAAGGGAATTTGTTATAAACAAATTATTGATTACTTTCTGATTTTTTTTTTGTGACAAGATCTCTTACAAGTCAGAAATCTTCTGTCCTTTGAATAATAATGCAGACAGATACAATAATAATATAATACCTGCTTTACTACCCGCTTTCGCCCGAGTTTCAACACTATTTTATAGGTATCTTATTTCTTATTGGGAATTATCAGCTTTTGCAGTTAAATTGATGCATTTTCAATGTTCTTTATCTTTATGATAGAAACGACGTTAAATGCTAATAATTGTTGCGTCGGTCTAAAAATTCCAAACTGAAAAAGCTGTGCAAATTTCATGGCGCCAAAGATCGAGAGTTTCGTGCTTTAAAAGTAATAGATTTTCTGTTTTTTTTCGAAACAATCTACCTTTTACATGTACAAGGAAGAATATTTGTGCCTAATGGGCGGGGCATTCTATGGCGGCGCGTACTGAATTTGATTTTTTAACAAATCTTCATTGGAGGTTATCCACAACTTACCCGCCCTGGTACCTATAAGTAACAGATTGTTACTCCTTCAAGGTTCTCGCAAGTACTCTATTTTTTTTAAAGAACGAAGCTAAATTTAGTTTAGAACGAATTTAGTCCTCCAATGTCCCTGCATACTTTGTTAGTAAGCAGTACAAATCTTCAGTTTTATTCCAAGATTTATGCAATTTTGTATACCGGACCTTCATAACAAGGGAGAGATCACTGTCCACTGAAAAACCCGGTAAACGCCGGAGATTTCAGCTAATTCAATAATAACAAACAGTTCAACGTCTTATCTTATTTTTTTAAATTTAAATGCGTATTTCAATGATGATATTTCATGATGCAATTGACATTGTGATCTGAAAATAGTCGCAACCGATACCGAAATGTTGTCTCTTTTCATTATACCAGAGCTCACCATCCGTGACTGTTTGAAGTGAAAACTTATTTAGCATCGTTGTGATTTGAAACTCGATGAAACGGAAACAAGCGATAAAAAGAAACAAACTCATTAATTAATCTATAGGATTTAGTCTGCGAGAGAATGAGATAGCAATAAAATATTTATTTTATTTTATATGTACTCGGTTCCAATATCATACGATAAATCCACAGTCCCACGCAAGTCTACTTTGATGTAGCGGTATAAAGCGCCTGACGAACCTCAGCAGCCAGACATTCAGCGGACCAAGCATCCTACGAAATATATATTTTTTTTTTGTAAAATCAATATCCAATCTTCAAACCACTCCAAAATGAATAAGCAAAAAACACACAAAAGAAAGCGACATCTAGCGACTTCGTAGTCTTCCCACTCTTGTCTTCTTAAGTTTTCTGAAGGTTTCAGTTCTACCACGTGTGAATTGCACTTCAAATAAACGCATTTAAGATTTATAGTTACGATTCAATACGACTCGACATAGTGTTTGAAAATATCTCACAAAATAAAGACAAAAATTTGACCTTCTATAAGACAAATAATATCGTAATTATTTTCGGTCAAAGAAACTTGAATATAATTTCTCAAGAGATTTCATGCTCTCTAAACAAATTCACTGACTCCGTCCAAATTTGCTTTCCACCAATAAACAATAGGAGATAAAAAAAGATTTCCGTTGTACGTTGTCTTGTGATAGCCAATAACCCAGTATTCTTAAAGAGTTCTACTTAATTTAACTTTACCATCTTACCAAAAGAAAAAGCAAAAAATATCATCACAACGAAAGAAGAGAGGCTTGTACCTCGGCAAAATTATTTCCCCAACATTATGACGAAGAGTTTTTATTAAAGTCGCGTTTGAATTTTAACCTCTAAAGCCCCGTTTCCACGCTTGCCAAGCCTCGGCAAGCCTCCACAAACGCCAACATGGAAACAGGTCGTTTGTCTTGGCTTGCGTAGGCTTGCAAGAGCTTGCGAGAGCTTGCCGCCGACCCAGTCGGGGTCGGATCCAGCGGCAAGCTTCGGCAAACGCTCAGTGTAATTTCCGAACTGACGGCGAATGCACGCCGTTTTTGCTCCATGCGGTATATCGATAATCAACATTACGAGACATATGTATGACGTAAGAGGCGTGCCTGACTTATTAAAATGTATAAGTACATAATTTGAAAGCACTAATTTAATTTATTGGATTTAAGTACCTAAAAAGTCAATACAAATAAATAATCTTTTATTGATGATTTATTATTTATTACAATAAAAAACATGTGATTTTTGTTAAAATAACTTTTTTTTTATAATACAAGACAATATTATACTGTTTTTTTATACTTTGCTTGTATTTCAAATAAAAGTATGTTAAACCAAACGCAATAGCCGACACAAGTTCGGCGTCCGCCATGCTTGGGTGTTGGTAGCGTGCTGACGCAGTCACAAGCGTGTAAACGGCTTCCGAATGCCAAGCGAGATTTGTGAACGCTTGGAGCTTGTGGAGGCTTGCCGAGCCTTGGCAAGCATGGAAACGCACCATAAGACTATTTTGTTTGCTTTTGTGAACTTACTATAATGGTGAGAAATGTGATCTAAGGAAGAAAAAAAAACACTTCGCTTTATATTTAAACTAGCAGACCCGGCCACACGTTGCTGTGGCTAACGAAACTAAACGCCATTACCCAACCTTTTAAAATCCACAGCACCCGCTGCCAGAATTGAATATTTGAATTTCTCGGCTTTTCTCTACTATAATAAGCATGTGTTATACATATAAACCTTCCTCTTGAATCACTCTGTCTAATGGTGAAAACCGCATGAAAATCCGTTGCGTAGTTTAAAATATCTAAGAGCACATACATTTTGAGCGACTTCATTTTATACTATGTAATGTAATGAATTAAAAGTTAACTACAAAATAATTAAAATGTACATAAACCCTTATAAAACCACAATTAGTGGCTAAAATTTGAAAAATATTTATGAATTATTTTTACATGAAATAAGGAAAAAGTGAGGTGACTGTAATGTTTATATTACATTTGTCTAATAAAATATGAAAGTGTTTTAATTTTTTCCGTTTTCTGTAATTTTCATTCTGATTTTTCAGGTGAGCATTTTTTCAAATAGTACATATATGTATATATATTTTTTTTTCGTTGTTTGTTTTTGGGGTGTTATGCCGCGTTGCTCTACATCTGTCGGATCTGCCCTGATGATGGACACTGCAACGATGTCCGAAACGTCGGCTAAAGAAGGAGGTACCGCAACACGGCATAACACCCCAAAAACAAACAACGAAAATGCTTTTGGCCGTGAAAATCTAAAAACTTATCAGTACATATTAGTTTGCTCGCAGAAATTGCTGTAATAGCTCTCTCAAACAAGGTAGTAGACTGCTAGCAATATTTCACTCGCACCCGCTTGCATGGATATATACCTCGCGCTCGCACCTAAGGTAGACTTTTAATGTGTCTGACAAGGTGTAAGAACCATCGAAACTGTCTGATAACTGAAAAATCATCTTTTTATAATTCCTCAAGTAACATTATATTAAATTCAGCTTTTATACTATGACAAAAGTATAATTATAATTCATCATAATTTAAGGGTGTCTGACTGGGGGTTGCAACCGTACTAAGTGTCTGACAATGGACGACGTGATTTCTAATATTATTCCAAATAAAATATATAAAAATATTAAAATATCCTGAAGAAGATAACATTGTTATTAAAACATGTCGATATTGTTAGTTAAAAAAGTGGTTTAAACAAAGTGAAGAGCTTTATACTTAAACGAACCTAAGGTGCAATTTTATATACCTTTGCTACCTGTTATCTTTCAAAGCCACCGTAATCTAAAATCGATGATCGGGGATCGTTTTTACCTGATTTAGGGACATGCTTAGAGAAACTTTCAGGTTTTATAAAATAACGAAGGTCTGATCGTCGCTGGCTCTTTGAGGACTATTTGATTGCAAAGCTGAATTATTCTAACCTTTTAACGGTGTATGCCTGATAGGGGTTAATGTACTTATTTTGCAGTATGTTCAGAACTAGCATACATCGTAATTTAAGTATTTTCTTCTACGTATACGTAGGCTGCATATTATTCTTTATTTCATCATTCATATATGGTTAAACAATTAATATTATTAACTATTAATATAAACAATCGTTTCTTTGCCGATGTGGGTCGAAGTCATAAGGACATGGTTTCTTATCTCTCTCTCGCAATTCCACGGTCCATTCGCCTTAGATTAGCGTGAAACGTAATGGATTTACGGTTTACAGCACAGCAATCGTTGCAAATATAGGCCAGTTAATTCGTACTATCTACAGATGAACTCAACTGATAAAAGAGTGTTGTGAGCGCGACTATGTCCCGGAATTTGGTTCAATTTTTACTTTGTTCTTGTGAATTCGAAAGGTTTATCCATTGTATTTCCAGACGGTGTAGGTGTATCGAAAATCAAACTTTTTTCATAAGCTCCATACAGGAAGCCCTGAGGAAAAAGATTTATCTCAGGACATATGTCATCATTGGGGATGCTGTGTGAGATTTTTTTAGAGGAAGTTCTGCGGGAAGGAAAAGGGTATGAGGAATGTATAGGTTTCTGAGGGTCAATGTATTCACGAATGACGGACGTATGAATCCATCCCTCCCATTGCGGTGCAAGGCGGTGGGTCGAAAGATTCCGACTTGAGAGTTTAAGGTTAGGTCTCCCTCAACTAATCTCTCCCGATCCGGCCCGCCACGCAATAGGTGGGCAAACGCATTTACCGCCAAGACCTAGACAAATTCCCAAATTATAAACCTGCTGGTTATATTCGTTTTATCGACATGTTTGCGATTGCATTATGCAATATGCAAGTTCCTCTTTTTTGTTAACCTTTTGGGAAATTTTGGGAGATATTCTTCATAGATAACAAACAATCGTATAGTTTTTTGGGAAATATACAGGGTGTTAAGGGACGTACTTGATTTATTTTGACCATTGATTCCTGACATTATTTGGAGGAAAAATGTAAATGAAATTTTGGTCTCCGGTAACATTTTTGATGTTTTTCTTCTATAACTATAACATCAGTAACGACACGTGGAAGAATTTTTGTTGGTTTTGAAAAAAAAAGCTACAAAGTCATGATTTAAATATCATTAGAAAGAGAGAATAACGCTCTTTCAGTTTTCATTAAAAAAATTGCCACTAACACTCCCGAAATGTTTAAAATTCTTAAAAGACATGTAGCATTTGAAAAAGGTTTGCAAATTTGAAATAAATATTTATTATATTAAACGAAAAAATGCAGTGACAATAACTTTTATAATTCCTCTCCGTTTAATAAATATGTTTTTTAGCTGCGTGTTAAGTAGTAATAACAGTTTACAGATTAAAACCATCGACTTTAAAAACCTTTTTTTAATACAATTTTTTTATATGTTTAATTGCTTAGTTCTACCTTTAATACTAAAATCTGAAAGAGTCTTTCATCCGCTTCCAAGAACAGTATTTGATTTTAAAAGACGTTCAAAAACAGCGTTTTTGTCTGGAATCAATTTATTAAACATATTTTCCGCGGAATCTGTATTCTGACAGTTCTCACTAGAGCAGTTCATTAAAAAATATCAGAGGTTTAGGAGTTAAAGAAAGACAAACATTTCTTGGCTACCTTCCAATGACCTGACATTATTTGAACTCCTCCTGATTCCATCATTATTAACGGAACTATAATGCTGCTTGTGCATTGATGGAGAATTTAGCTAACACGAGATTGAACCCACGACATCTGGATGGTAACCCGACGCATTTGTTAACCCAGCTTAAGTAATTACTTAATCTAACAGAAGAATGTAACAAATATTACTTATTATTCTAATGATTTTTTCTTTTGTTTCAGGTTTGTGGAATGCATTTAATATTGTTATTGAATTTTTGGAGACGGTTCTTTTTGGGGTGAGTATATACATATATTATTTTTATTTTTATGAATACCGCACAATCGTTCCAATTTCTCCGGACTCTTCAGTGACATTGGGTGTTATGCAATAGACTCCTCCGGAAGCAGTCGGGTCTATCGCGTCGGCGCAATACGTTCCACACCGACGTGATGCGTTGTCTGGGAAAACACGTCCATCCAGTTTCTTGGAAAGAGCTGGCGACGTGAAACGCTCATCGTATCACGTCGACCACGGCGCGAAAAATCTGTCGCTAGGAAAACATACCTTTAATATTAAGCCTTCGTCACTAAACACGGTTAGAGGCATTTCAAGCACCGTTTCAAAATTTAATGTGTCAAGCTAACTATAGCTACATAATTACATGATTGAATTCACCAATGAAATGAAAACTTATAAAATATTACGATGGTATAAATAATGATTTATGAAAATTAAAAAAACCGATGTTTTACCGTCAAATGGTGAGTTAACCCGTGTGCGGCGCCTGACCGCAGTTTTTTTTTTAATGTCAATCATTTATTATTTCGGCCGACTCGCAATGTGCGCGGGCCGCGGTTTAACCAGGCCTGTTTGTGGTTTTGGCCCGTCTGTTACTGTCCATAATATAAATATTTTTCATTAGTTGAAACTGCAATTGCTTTTAAATGAAAACAAATCATTTACACCGTTTTCATCCCTAGAGATGCAGCGATGGAAGTGTGCTTTGGGCGGGTGTGTTGTATTAAAATAATTTATGAATTTTTTTTAACAATTGCATTTGAACAAGATAGGCAAGTCACATCGGAGCCAAAAAACTTAATTTTATATAGTGATTTATATTTGAGTGATTTTTACTGAAAATCTAATATTTGATCTTTTTAGGCCTCCGTGGTCGAGGGGTAAGACTCTTGACTCGCAATTCGAAGGTCGCGGGATCGAATCCCGGCCTTCGCAAATAAATTTTACTTGATTAATATGTGTTATTTCACAATTAATTCATTAAAAATAATCAATATAATATATTATAAAAGAAAGGTGTTACATGGTATACGACCGGTCAGTGGTTGAGTGGGCATCGCGTTTGGGTCCCACGCAGGCGTTCCGTGTTCGATTCCTCGGCTGGCTAAGTCCTCCATCACGACTCAAGCAACATTCGGCTTATTGGTGGTAGTCGGAGATTTTCAAATATTGTCGGGTTATTCGCAACCCGGGAATATTTGTCTTTCTTTTTAAAATTAAAAAAAAAATGGTGTGGTAGCTCTCTATCCCCCATCCATGAAGAAGGTTCCCGTTTTTACCAGAAGGGCGTTTTTTGGGCAGAAAGTTTCGTCCTCTAGATATTTCTAGAATAGTCCAGAACATTTCAGAGCATTCCACAACATTCCAGAAAATTTCGGAATTTTCTGGAATGTTCGGGAATAGTCTGGAAAGTTCGGGAACATCCCAGACAATCCAGATAATTGTGGAACACTCCAGAACACTCTCGATTGTTGTGGAATGATCTGGAATATTTTGGAATTTTATGGAACATTGTGGAATGTTCTGGAACATTATCGAATGTTCTGGAACATTGTGGAATGTTCTGGATTAATTGGATTCCATACTAAATAATGCAAAATCATACAAAATCGTATGCTTTTGTTTTGAAAATTTGACCGCTTAGAAGTATTATAGATGCTTCAATTAAATACTGCATGTAGAACATACCTTGGCCCTTAAAAATATCGGTCATTTTTTTAATAAGTCTTTTAATAAGCTTAGAAAAAAATAAAGTATAAGGTCTATAAAAAACATTTTTAAGTGCAAACTCTCCTACTTATAAACACTTTTTCGGATATGGTTTTATTGCATAATGTGGCAAATTCAGTTTCTTATATAATTATCGCAAAAAAAATTGAAATTTACGCCCGAACCTCACAAAATAAAATATAATATGCACTTTCGAGTTGGTATTTTTGACATCACGGCGACAATACGGCAGTCGAAGAATTTGTTATATCAAAGTGAACCTTATACCGTCCACCGAAGAACGACTGGCAGCCGCCCCATTCTTCCGTCATTACTCCTCCGGACGGAGCGGAGAAACGACGTGTTAGGGTCCGCGCTGCTTGTTTTCGTGAAATCAATTTAAAAATTCCGTTTTATTACGATAAACAATGCATAAAAAGGAATTAATGTTTTTTAGAGGCCTTTACGAAATCAACATGTAAAAAAAAATTCTCAAATATCTTTTCCAGCCTTTCCAAAAGCTTTTTCTCAAGTATTTTTAAACTCCTCCCATAAAAGGGCGTGAATTCCGATTTCGATTTTTTCCTGTACTAGTGGATCGCCTTAAGATGAAGCCGTACTAAATAATGCAAATCATACAAAATCATACGTTTTTGTTTTGAAAATTTGATCGCTTAGAAGTATTATAGATGCTTCAATTAAATACTGCGTGCAGAACATATCTTGGCCCTCAAAAATATCGGTAATTTTTTTTATAAGTCTTTTAATGAGTCTAGAAAAAAAATAAATTATTAGGTCTATAAAAAACTTTTTGAAGTCCAACCTTCCTATTTATAAAACTCTTTTCGGATATGATTTTATTGTTTAATGTGGCAAATTTAGTTTCTTTTATGATAGTCGCAAAAAAAAAAATTTACGCCCGAACCTCACAAAATAAAATATAATATGAATTTTTTGCGTTATTTTTGAAATCACGGCGACAATACGGCAGTCGACGAATTTGGAATTTCAAAGTGAACCTTATACCGTCCACCGAAGAACTACTGGCAGCCATTCCTATTTTCTGTCACTTCTCCTCCGGACGGAGCGGAGAATAGGCGTGTTAGGCTCCGCGTCGCTTGTTTTCGTAAAATCAATTTTAAAATTCCGTTTTATTACAATAAAAATGCGTAAAAAAGGAATTAATCTTTTTTTGGGCCTTTACGAAATTATCATGTAAAAAAAATTCTCAAATATCTTTTCCAACCTTTCCAAAAGCTTTTTATCAAGTATTTTTAAACTCCTCCCATAAAGGGGCGTGAATTTCGATTTCGATTTTTTCCTGTACTATTGGATCGCCTTAATGATTAGACTAAGATATACATAATTCAAACCACCCACACGCATATCACTTCATTAATTAGCATTCTTCTCGGCCATCTATCTCCACCCCCATCTCCCCATTGCTGCGTTCTCCTCTATCCTCTCGCTATCTTTGATCTGGATTGTTGTTTTTCCTCGGTTCTTCTTATTCTTCTTACTCTGTTCTCTGGCTTTTCTGCTTCGGGAAATCCCCTCTTTCCGGAACATAACACCGGCCGGATCGGAAGTACAACTTCCAAAAATCCACTGGGATAGGTTTTATTTTATTTCATTTTATTTAGGTTTAACAGGAAGCGGAAGTGGGAGGTGTTCCTAGTGTTCTTACATCATTACAGTAAGACGACACTATACCTTAAAATATATTCAGAATCTTAACGACGTAAGTAAAGAAGCCGTGTATACGAATTGCGACTCGCGACCCATGTTTTGGACGGACCTACTGTCGAATTTGCCCTATCAAAGAAAAGAAGAAGAAAAATAATATGGGAATCTTAATGACGTAAGTGAAGAGAGCGTGTAAACAAATATGTGCCCGCGGCACGGCGTATTGGACGGACGTACGGTCGAATTCACCCTAGCAGGCCTGGAGATTCGGCCTTTCCGCCGCGTTCATTTTAATTAATTCTGAAGAACGTGTTACTAATATTTAAGATGTTTCTAAATGAATACCTCCCGAAGTTATTCATTCATCGTCTAGAAAAATAAAATCTGGTGCTCACCGCTAACTTTAGTTATGCAACGTATTAAACTTTTTTAAAGGCGTTGTACGTTAAAAAAATTATGGCAGCGTACTGTTCTTATTAATCTAAAATAGGTATAAATAACTAGCATCCCTTGTAAGGCATGGAAATAAAAATAATAATTCAGTTACGAATTCGCCGGAATAAATTAAAATCTGAGCCTCGGGCAAACCCCCGATAAAAGTGATTATGTCTCGCCTTAAATAATTAATAATATACAAGAGTCCCAATCTCTACCAATTGAGGTGGTGGAGTTATTGCATCCCCAATTGGTTATTTTAGGATGTTATAATTTGATTTGGAAGCATCAGGGCGTTCAGATCTGGTCACAAAACACGGCTATTTATATTGCTTAATAACTAATAAGCATGGGTGATTTTTCACCAGTTTTCTTAGTGTAGGTATTTATCAGTCAGATGAATGTTTTATTTGACTCTTTGGACGGACATTATTATATATTTATTTATTGACATAGCATTTAATACGTCAGAGTATAGGAACGACAAAGGAAAGCATTGGAAAAGTTATAGAAAGAGAGGAAAACATACAATGTTCGGTAAAGGCCATGAAAATACAGGAAACAGCAGGGGATAGAAAAGGAAAGAAAACCACTGGAAAATATATTTTAGGATAGAAAAAAAAGGAAATGAAAGACAATTGTAGTGTTATTAAAACATGCATGGGTAAAGCCCAGGAAAATATAGGTAGAATTAATAAAACATAGATAAATGCCAGGAAAATGTTGATGTTATGCAAACGTATGTAAAATGGTCAGGAAAATAAAGGTAGAGTTTTAAAACATAGGTTAAAAGGCCAGGAAAATAAAGGTATAAAATATTAAAACATAGATAAATGCCAGGAAAATTTTGATGTCCTTCAAACATAGCTAAAATGATCAGGAAAAGTCAGGAAAATAGAGGTAGAGTTATTAAAACATATGTAAAAAGGCCAGGAAAATAAATATAGGTGGAAATTAAAACATAAAAAAATTCCATGAAAATTTTGATATCACACAAAGATAGGTAAAATGGTCAAGAAAGTCAGGAAAATAGTGGTAGAGTTATTAAAACATAGGTAAAAAGACCAGGAAAATATAGTTAGAAAATATTAAAACATAGATAAATGCCAAGAAAATTTTGATGTTATTAAAACATAGGTAAAATGGTCAGGAAAATAGAGATAGAGTTATTAAAACATAGGTAAAAAGGCCAGGAAAACATTAGTAAAGTTATTAACCCAGAAAAATTTGGATGTTATTCAAACACAAATAAAATTATCAGGAAAAGTCAGGAAAATAGAGGTAGCGTTATTCAAACATAGGTAAAAGGCCTGGGAAAGTTAGGAAAATATTGGTGGAGTTATTAAAACATAGATAAAGGTCAGGAAAAATCAGTAAAATAAGTATATTTTTTTTTTTTTTTTTTTTTACAGAGAATACCGCACAAGAATCTCAACTGCTCCCGTCTGGAGCCAGTGAGACTATGGCATCCCCAATTGGGGTATGTTGTGAGGCTGAAGGTAGTGGGGAGGGGAAGGAGGTGGGGAGGAGGAAGGTTGGGAAGTACCTGGCTATTCAGATCTGGTAACCAAACACGGCTAAAGCCATTTTCAAGCAACGTTTCAATTCTGAATGGTGGTCTTACACCAGGGCGATACTGATAGTATCTTCCACTCTGGAACGTGCCGCAAATATACTATATATTATTTTAAAAGAATTAATTGTGAAATAACACAAATTAATCAAATAAAATTTATTTGCGCACGCCGGGTTCGAACCCGCGACCTCCGGATTGTGAGTCAAGAGTCTTAGCCACTGGACTACGGAGGTCGTCAAACAGTTATTAAAACATTTACTTAATTGGTCTACAACACATGAATGTTCTTTGTTATATTATTATTTTGTATGACTGTTTGTTTCCTAAATAATAAAAAAAAAAAAAATAGGTAAACGTCAGGAAAATTCTGGAAAATATAGATATTATTCAAACAAACGTAAAGGCTAAGAAAATACAGGAGTATATATATATGAAAAGTATTTGGAAAAGAGGAAAACTGAAAAAATATGGATTAAGTTAGGAACAGGTAGGGAAATAAGGGAGGATACGAAATAAAAGTTTTGTCACGAAAGTGGCCTTTGTGAGGGCACCCTTCATATATATGTTGTTGATGGCATACCTCGTTTCAGAAAAAGCCTGGAAAAGAAGTCTAGTTAAAACGAAGTAAAAAATTGCCTCGTTTAAACTTTTTCTCGGCGATTTCACATATGAGTACACATTTATCCGAAATAGAAGGGGTACGCAAAGAGGACCGTATAAATTGAGGATTGGGAAGATTTTTTCAAACGAATCTGGTGTTTTGACGGAAAAATAAAATCATATTTTGATGTTTTCAAAAAAGTTTTATTACCTATGCTACTAACTTTTTTTGAGTTTTGGTACCCAGTACCTAGGCACTTCGTCACTATAGTTGTACGGGGTTTTCATATCATCTTTCCTTGTTCTGAGACATAAGGTGTCCAAGATTGCATAGACGATTTCTCATAATCTATTAATCAATTTCTGATTTTGAGGTTAAATCTTTTGTGAAATATTTTATTTCAACTTACTTTAAAGGATAATATTTCAATAGGACGTACAGATATATCCAAAAAGCAACCAGGGCATAATAATTAATTTCCTATGATTCTTACTACATTTACCTAATGCAGTTCTCTCTCCCGCTTCTCCCGTCCCACAAACCCCCATCCCGAGTTCCCCTCCCCCCTCCCGCATTTCATTCATTCAGACCCGGTTCGTTCAGTTTTCAAACAGCTCGAATGCCACCTATTGCAATTTGTTATACAAATTTTATATGCCAGAGCTCACCGGTATATTTAGAAACCTTCTCGAGCGTGCTCACAACAACTCATCAAAGTTTCCTCGCAATCGGATGAATGGCTTAGCAACGCATGTTCATGACGCCAGAGCTCATTATTATATTTATATATTATATATGTAAAAATCGTAGCTCCCTTATCAGGTACAAGAGCTCCTCTTTTCTGATAAGGTATACATGACCAAAAACGACCTTTATTATAATATTTTGTAAAATATATATGCATATATGTAACTCATATTTTTTATATTACAATAAATAAATAAAAAATAAACCATTGCGGGCATGAACACATCAAATCCCCAAAGTTTCATCGCAATCGGATGAACGGTTAGCAACGCATAATTTCATGATGCCAGAGCCCACTATTCTATATAAAAACCATCGCGGGCATGCGCACATCAAATCCCTAAAGTTTCATCGCAATCGGATGAATGGTTTAGCAACGCATAGACATCTCATAATCTCACTCATATACACCCAAGAAAGCATATTTTGATTTTTATAATATATATACATAGATATGCCTTTAAAAATAATATATAATACACAAAATTAAAAATAATTTTCTCAAGATCGAACCTCAAAATCAGAAATAGATAAATAGATTATGAGAATTCGGCTTTGCAAACTTTGACACCTCAGAAGATGGTAAGTCGAAGTTAAAACCCGATCCAACCAAAGTGACGAACTAAACTGCGCATCGTAACAAGGATCAACTGTCAAACAAACAAAAGGGTTCAAAGCGTTGTGAGAACCCTATAAAATAAATTGAATCTTTAATCTGAACTTAGTCCTGCAGGTACTACCCAGATGGTCTAAAATTTATTTTGGTTATAAAATGACCAAAAGAAATTTGCATCGAAAGATCATTTTTGAAAAAAATGTCAGTAAGGACCTTCTCCAAAGAAGTTGACGAAATGTTAAAAAGTATTGCTTAGTACAATGTTGTTTCGCTGCCAAAATTGTGATGTCACATAAAACACTTAATAAAATAATTTCAATTTGATATCTACATCGCATCGGCTCGGCGTTTCCAAATCGTTTAAACATAATCTTTACCGTGTTGTTTTTACTTCCTTTTTTTTCTTTACTTATATATTACTCAGTATATTACCCATATCAGTTGATTATAAGCTCGGCTTGGTTGGAATGTCGAGCTTAGCACAGTTTGTAACATAATCTGCATATAGGTCGAGAGCCTAGATGTCACCAATATTATGTGTTTTGTCTATGAATTTAATAGAGGAATGTGTTTCTTTTTTCTTAGAAAATCAAATCTACTGTCCATGCTCTCTACTGTCGCGATTGTACAAAAACGACGACTTTTTTTAGGTGGGTTTAATTTACAAGTAAATTTTTGATAAAGTTCCCCACTTCAATCAGCATCGTGCTACATGCGAGTACACCAATTTTAATTAGTATTTATTTAGCTCGAGTCAATGCCACTATTAATTAAATTAACCGCTGAAACAAACTCTCATGTCGTTGAAACTTTTAAAATCCCTTATCAGACTATTTTTGATTGATTATTATCTATTAATAACATCTTCATTCCTCATCGCCCAATGAATGTAAAATTAGGCAATTTACGTAAATTTGGTGGGAAGTATTCAAATATTATTTACTATTTAAGAATATATTCTTATTTAAGTCAGATCTGGCATAATATGACTGCTAACACCTCTGCGTCTAAAATGTGAACTATTGTGCGCTTAGCTAAGCTTGTGCGGTAGATTTAGCACGCTTAAATTGGAACGAGGAATGTCGTACACAGCAAAGGATGATTGTCTGATATACCGAGCCATAATGTTTGTACTATTGAGTTCACTTAAAGTGATTGAAATATCGGTTATTCTTCGTAGGTCGTCTATAAGACTTTCAAAAGTTTGTAGCACGAAGTAGAGAAGGGACGTCTATCGTGGTTCAATTCCCCAAGATATTAACCATGGCCATGACAATTCCCGGCTGTTAAATTATTAGCGTTATTTTTCATTTCTTTAAGTTCAGCAAAATTTCCTATTTTATCTTGGTTGTATGAAATACTTAAAATCTTATTGTATAACTTACAAAACGAAACTTCATGAAAACCAGGGACGCATAGACCAAGGGTCGCACGCGGCCCGCGTACTTATTTCGCATTTTATTTGATTATTGATGAAAATCTTAGATGGGACCTACACATCATAGGTATTACTGAACAACTCACAAGCCTTATATATTACTTTAAAAATCTAAAAATATGGTAAATAAAAGGATTTGAAAGGTTTACTATGCGTTATGTCATTCTCGAATTGAATATGGAATTATAGGATGGGGATCTACTACACATAAATACATACACAACCTGAATACAATTAAAAAAGGAATCATAAAGACCATACTGAAAGTACCTATTAGAACGCCTTCCATTGAAATTTTCAATAGCTTTGACGTACCAAATCTACAACGAATATATGCACAAAATATATTATTGAAGCTACTCAAAAATACTGAAGCCTCACTAGACCGCGAATCCATCACACTAGATCGAATAAAAATTAAATAAAAAACATTCCAAGTTATTAAAACACATTCGGACAAACAAACTACCCTTATTTTGCAACTAAATTCCATAATATTCTTTCCCAAGACATAAAACTAATGTTAAAAATGTAATGAGTAGGTACAAATCAAGAATAAAACATGGCTGAAAGAGGTCAACGAAAACACCCTAATGAAAACACTTAAAACGACATAGAAGACAAATAAACTATAATTAAATCATTTTAGCCCGCCTCGGCACAGGAACCCCTAGTGTGGAGGACTAAGAAAAACAATATCTTTACCTAACATAACAATTATATCTTGTATACTTCCAGAATTATTTTATATAGTCGCTTAAATAACGTTGATTACATGATTTAGCGTATGATACAGAGACATAAAAAGCTTTAAACGTTTGAGCGCTTTTAAAATTACGGTGACGATTCACGGTTACGGTACCGTGATGGCGTAAAAAGGCAATAAACATACGTTCCTTATCACAATAATGCTGCAGCTCTTTTAAAGGATGAGATACACAATGTACGTAGGTTTGTTTCTTCCAAAAGAAAAAAGTCTGATCAAAAGTCGCATCTCTCTCACATACGGCACCGTGACGTCTCCGTAAACTACTACTAGCCATGAAGATAATTTTGAAAGTAAGAAATATAGTTACAAGGGTAATATTGAGTAGTGAGTGAATTCCAAAACTTCAAAAACGTCAAATGTCAATGCGCTGATTGTTTTGCTTTTGTTCACATATAACGCTGCCCCTCTTTCTTACACACTAAATGTCAACAGTCGAAAATGGGACAATCAATGAACGTATGTCTGCACCCCTCCAAACGAAAAATCCAATCTTACTAATATTATAAACGCGAAAGTTTGTATGGATGTGTGTGTTTGTTACTCTTTCACGCAAAAACTGCTGAATGGATTTTAGTGAAACTTTCTAATAATATAGCCCATACATCAGAATAACATAAATGCTCTATATATATAATGGTATTCTCTTCCGTTATAAAATTTGTAAACATGAAAATGTGTGTAGTTCATATATTTTAGCGACATGGTGGAAAGCAGGTGCAAGCGGAACGGGGGAGGTGGGGTTCGCGGAGAGGGAACAGACGAGGGAGTGCGGGGAAGGTGGAAGGGAACGGGGACGCACGGGAAAGGGCATGCAGGGAGAATCAATTTATGTATTTGAATGGCATTGCAACGCATGCCGGGGACCAGCTGGTAATAATATAATAACTGTATGCGGCACTCTTCTGAAAAAGTCTGTACTCCCCTGATCTAAATGATAAACCATATTTTTCATGGCAAGTCTCCGTGAATTGTTTATTTTCGTTTTCCTCCGTTGCCGTGTCTCTTGTTTTATTATTTTTATCTTCTTCTTTTGTTCTTTGTTCTGTTTTCATTATTTTGTAAATTTATTGGATAAGATCCATTTAACAAAAATTATGTTTTTGTAATGCTGTTTTAAAAGTATAAACGTTAGCGTTTATAACATCTTATCTTCAATTTGGGAAGCGGGTATGGGTACCGCCACCCCGCGAACCATTTATTGGATAAACAACACCTCTGCTTTAGACCACCCCAAGTGGTTTGCTTGGTGACTTAACAGAGGTGTTCGGGATCATGAGGTTTGTTACGCGTCTGCCCACCAACTGCTTTATAAGCTAGATCGGGTGAGAGTGGTTGAGGTAGACCTTTTGAACATCGCTGTCCACCGAAATGGGGAGGGATAGATTCATGGGTTCTTCTCTCTGACTGACTTCCAGATTCCTACCCACCCCTTACACCTTTTTCCTTCCAAAAGATGTCGATTCCATGGGAATAATTTGAAGCAGCAGAGTTCCATAATAGACCATCTATTATGTAATGTCTAGTATTTAAATGTGTCGTATTATTGGTTTGGCTATTAGTGTAAAGTATTCAGCGGAATTAAGATAAAATTAACCTTATTTCGGACGCACAGACATGTTCACAGCACATTTCTAGTGCAATTTATATCAATGGTACATCATATAGTATAATATAGTACCCAATCCATCGACTTTAAATGCAATAGGCTCAGATGTCAATCATTCCGATTTCAACATTGACAGCCTTTCAATTTGCTTATTTGACATATTTGTAAGCTGTTTTTCGTAACTATAAGCTGTTTTTGAGGGTTTTAAAAGGAAAAGGTAAAAATCACAAAATAATTGACGCAGAAGCTTTATTTTTATTTTTTTTAGCGGAAGTAAAAATAATGAAGGATTTTTTTTTTATATACTATATATCATATACCCTTTTGTGATCTAAATTTCATTGCAATATCTCAATAACTTAACTAATTAATAACTCAATCTTCTTAATCGCCTTCCTTCTCCGTTCTCTGTTAAAATGTATGGTGTCCGAAAACTGGTTACATGACAAGCCAGGACAGTGACAAATCAGCACACAGAAGTGATGAAGAAACTAGTCTATGAACCTTACCTGACATTAGACCTATATCAACCTATTTAGCCTATTAAACTTAGTTTTTTTTCATAACCTTACACCACTTTTAAATAGTGTGTTAGTTGCCCTTGTTCTGAGTTGTCCGGTTACTCCGAAAACTAATCATACAAGCGGGAATCTATGGAATCTTCATCACGTTTAGAGCCACTGGAGCGATTATGGTCGACAAATTTATTTATTTACCTTTATTTTTCTGCGATTGATAGGGGTCCAAAATTGGACCACATTTTCCTACCATTCGTAAAAAAATTAATGTAATTATTTAAAACACTTCCATGGCCAGCCATTTATTTTACAACGAAGGCATTGAAATGCTTTATCTATTATGACCATAGATGTCGCAAATCCGAACATCGCAGATTTTTTTTTATTTATTTATTTATTACAAAGACAAAGTAGTATAATATAACAGGAAAAAAAAACATTTGGCAGAAAAAAGAAAAGTCCAAATAAACTACTCTTTAGTAGGTCAATGAGTGCTTTTACTTTGAAGATATAAAAAAAAAACTTATTTTACTTTATTTTGCAGTTCGACTTTTTTGTGTTAGAGTCTAATACAAATTGTGTCTTTTGGCGAGTCAATTTATTAATTTTTTTTTTACCATTTGTACATTTTTTTATTTCAGCAGGCAATTTAAGCAATTTGGTATCATGTAGTCCAGCGTTCTTTGCCCATATTTGTTTAAGTGCTTAGGTACAATTAATCCTCCATTTAGCGTAAAACGAGTATTGTAAATGTGGTCCAGTTTATGTATGTATATGGGGCTATTCATATGCTGAAATATAATTTTATACCACAGAATTGCTCTCACTGAGAGAATTTTGAGATTCTGGTAAAAGTACGGAACATTATGCCTTTTTTTGTATAAACTTTCATGCGCTAAAAATTCAATTAATAAATTTTGAACTGATAGAACATGATTTACATTTGTTTTACAGGAAAGTCCCCAGGCTGTAATTCCATACCTTATAATAGATTCAGCTAATGATAAATAAATTATTCGAAGTGTGAGCGATGTTAAAAATAATAAAAAAAATTCATGTCCAATTTTTGATCGGCTGTTTTCGGTTAAAATTATTTTTTTGTATAGATATGCACCTTTCGTTATCAAGTATACCACAGACAACATACAGAAAACGAAAATATTCTATGTTGACTCGAATTGTACCTCTTACGGAGTTTCAAAGTGACGACACGCAGGATTCGTGCGGCCAAAACTTCACGATTTTTTATATTTTTTTTAATAAATTCTACAAATATGATATAAACGGTAAAATACAGGTTAATTCATTGGCTATATAGCACTATAATAAGTTCTTACCTCTCCATATTAAAATTCGAAGGTATGATTTTTTTAATGCTGGCGAAAAATTTAAAAAATGATCTTCTAGAAATCTCGAGCAATCGAGGCACATTTATTTATTAGAGTCGATTTTGTCGTATAAATTTATGTTTTGAACTTTCGTTTTCGAGTAAATCGAAAAAACTCTATTTTTAGTCCTAAAAATTATTATTTTGATGTATTAAAAAAAACCTGTACGGTTTAGAATGTATTTATTAGTAGGTAGGCTTAATATTCTCGCATGAATAAATAAATAAAAGGGTTTTGAGTTAACTCCAAAATGAATAAATCCGGTATCGTCGTCAAGTGCCATCTATGCTCCGCGATGTAAAAGACGTTAGTTGGACAAAAAGTCGGCAGGGTCAACTCCAGATAACTTTTTCTAGGATATTAGGGACGCTTTTTATCATCTCAAGATCTCGGCTCCTAGAATCCGTAAAGATTGCAAAAAAGATCCTAGGCTTCTGGTCATTTATCACTTTCGCCTCGGAGTTTCAATAGAAAAACTTGTAAAATCTTCTCTCATAACAATAAATGTACAAAAAAGGTTTTTTTTTCGGGATATCTGTAATAAAAATCATTGTATTGGAAACGCTAAATCGCAGATTTAATCTCAATACAAAAAAGCACAAATTTTAAATGATTTTAGTGATTCAGGCAATACCAACATTGTTTTCCAACATTCATTATTCATTCTTTGCAAAATAAAAATAGAATCGCGTTTTTGTTTCGAAAATAGAATCGCCTACAAATATTATGAATGCTTTTTAAATATCTTGGCCTTACGTTTTCCGGACATGTTTTGGCAAATCTTTTTTATCAGCCTAGAAAAAAAATATGTAGGTACATAGATAGATACCAGGCCCTTCAAAATGCTTTGATCTGTGTAATCTTCTACTTACGAACCCTTTTTGGGATTTTATTTTAATGATGTGGCATAGAGGTTCTTTAGAGTGTGACCGATAAACATTTTAATATAATAAATTTATCTTCAGTTTCCTAAAATAAAACTTTCGTTTTGACAATGTCGTTTTTTCGTTTTGGGATCTTTTTAACGCAATTAATTATTAAAATTAGTAGTTTTTTTCCTTGGGGCCTTATTAATCACTGCTAGTCTCTGAAATTATTATCAAATATACACATATCTAAATCGCTTTTTTACATTAGCTGTACACACGAGGCCCTGACGAAAATAATTCCTCTCAGGACCTGTGCCATCTTTTCGGATGCTGCGTTGTGGGTCTTTTTAGGAAAGGAAGGGGAGGAAGTTCTGGAAAGGAAAGGGGTGCGAGGGTGGGTAGGATTCTGGGGGTCAGTGGGTCCAAGAGTGACGGACGTATGATTCCATCCATCCTACTGCGGTGCAAGGTGATGTTCCGAAAGAGTACGGCCGGAGAAGTCAAAGGACTCCCTCAATTATCCTCTCCCGATCCGGCCTACCATGCAGCTGGTGGGCAGATGCATCCGCCGCCAAAAACCGGACTAACCTCACCCCATGTACCCGGGCACCCCTGCTATGTCACCAAACGTAACGAACCACTTGGGGTGACCTATGGAGGAGGTGTTGGTTATCCAACAAATGGTTCCCTGGGCGACTGTACCCATACCCATGCCTACCAAATTGAATCACTAGTTTCGATTAATCTTTACTGCGAATGTGTTTATTTACATTATAAATACAAAAAAGTGGTTCCATGATAATTCAGAAACGTCCAATTTAACACCTCTTTGAAAAATCATTAAAAGTTATGAAAAAAAAAATTGGAAAATTGCCCATAATCTAACTACATACCCCAATTGGGTTACTTCACAACATACCCCAATTGGGGATGCCATAGTCTCATTGGCTCCAGACGGGAGCAGCGAAGACTTGTGAGGTATTCACATCAAAATAAAAATAAAAGTAGGTACATAACTCAAAAACGCTGATTTCGCATTTTCCTAGTTGTAGCAATTACTCCAAGAAGTGATCTATGACGATATGTTTTCCACTTAATTTCTATAGACTTCTACGGTAAGTTATAATGGAGCAATTAATAAAAGCATGTCTCTGCGCAACCCTAGTATTACAGAGAGGTACCTCAAGTCCCTATATTATTATAATATAAAATTGTTTGTTCGCCTACATGTCGCAATCTTATATTTGCTCTATGCTAAATTAACAACTCATGTTATAAACCCACTTCAACTCTTATTAAAGTGTTCAGATAAGAAATGAGTTTGTTTCCTTACTGAGCTAGGTGACCCATTTTAATATCTGAAACTTTAATAATATACCATAGTACCTGCAACCTGCATACAAAAATACTTTGCTTTGAAATAATGATCACGAGATTGTCTATTGCATCTCATGAAAGGACAACTTATCGACAAATCTGATAAATAAATAAACTTCTGACAGTATGTAATGTTAATCTCAAGTGACCTTCCAGGTAGGAATTGTACTGTATATTTTTTGCCTGTACAGTACATTTTTACAGCACCATCAAATTGGTCAAATTTCACTGGTCCATTTCATTCGTCAAATCATTGTACCTACATATAGTTTCGTATCAGTGATCGATGAACCGGTAGATGCAATTTTTACCCAAAAATTGTTGTAGTAGGTTATCTAGTTTGTAGTTAAAAGTAAGATTGTAGAAATGTATTATAAGTTTGTACAGCGCCCTTGAGGTGATTTTTCGCAAAAACGGTGCTATACAAGCCAAATATTATTAGTAGATGTTTTCAGTATCGTAATGGTAAAATAAAATCATTCATAATCGAAATGTTGCATTAAATTAGCCGTGTTTGGGAACCATGTGAAATCTCAAGGTACTTCCCAAACTTCTTCTTCCCATCTCCTTTCTTTGGAAAACATTTTGTCCATACTACAGCAGTTTTGTTAAAATGTATATATTTTTTTAAATAAGTTCCACCAATAAATCCTCTCAAGGCCTTTATCATCTTTGGGGATGCTGTGTGGAGGTCTTTATAGAGAAAGGAAGGAGAGGGAGTTAAATACTTTGGGAATTCATACCTTATATATTGGTTTATAAAGTGGTAAATTATAATTATGCAATTGTAAATGTTCTCCTAAATAACCTGGAAAGAATATCATAATTGTGATCTCCCGAAAGAAATCATTAATTTATTCGTAATGCAATTATTAATATTCTCCAAAATCACCTTGGGAAAAATTCATGTCAAATATTCTAGTTTATAAATGTATAATTTCTGCTACTGAAGAAATTCTAAAAATTATAGTACTTTACTAAATTAAATAGTCATAAATTCATTGGCTGACGGCTGGCGTAGCGCAGCGGTAAGACGCTTGACTCGCACACCGAAGGTCGCGGGATCGAATCCCGGCGTGACAAATAAATTTTATTTGATTAATTTGTGTTATTTCACAATTTATTCATTTAAAATAATATATAGTATATTTGTGGCACGTTCCAGAGTGGAAGATACTCTCCGTATCGCCCTGGTGTAAGACCACCATTCAGAATTGAAACGTTGCAAGAAATGGCTTTAGCCATGCTTGGTGACCAGATCTGAATAGCCAGATACTTCCCCACCTTCCTCTCCCCCATATCCTTCCCAAAAAAAATGGGAATTCATATGTCATATATAGGTTTACAAATTTGTAAATTTTATTTATGCAATTGTAAATGTTCTCCAAAATGACCAGGAAAGAATCTCAAACTAGTTATCTCCCGAAAGAAACCATTCATTCAGCCTAAATGCAATTATTAAGGTACTCCAAAATGACCTTGAAAAATTACATATTTGAGATTCTTTCAAGGACGTCAAGAAACCATCTCATCGTTCAGAATGCAATTATTAATGTTTTTAAAAGCTGTCTTGACAGAAGCTCATTCCTGTGATCTCTTGAGCGAAATCATTTCTTTGTTAAGAATATTATTAACTAAAAACACAATTTGGCTGCCCTGAAACGGGAATCCTTCCCAGTTGGACAGACAAAGTATCATTTTATATATAATATATATAAATAAAATTAGACGTGTTTATTAACCATTTTTAAACTCTTTGAAAAATATATTTTCCGTTCTAAAGCGGTTTTGTAAATATCATTTTCGTGTAATTCATTAAAAAAGTGCTTTTGATGTAATATTTCACAAAAAATATCGTTACGATATTTCAAGTATTTTTATTTTTAACAGAAACATAAACTGTTGCCCTGCGAGTCCTTACTTTTATAAAACGTTTTCATTTTCCTAATGCATATTGTTTTTCCGTCCGCCCTTTATTTTCTGTTTCGCAGTGTCATTAGGAGGGAGCGAATATTGCATAATAAATAATACGTGCATGAAAATGTGCATTTTGGCACAATGGTATTCTCGTTAGTGCATATTTAAAACGTTTCCACAATACGATAAAGAACTAGAACTAACAATGCTCACCCTTGCTCATTTTTTTCACTTTTTAATGCATATTTTAATTTTTTTTTGAAGTAAATATCTTTACGCACGCTCGACTTGGAGGGTAAGCTGGTGAATGCGTTACGAAAAGTGTGATGCGAACGGTAATCGATGCGACCGGTGATCGATTCGAACGGTGATCGATTCGAACGGTGATCGGGCGAGGCATTCATACTGCACAACTAAGGTAAGGCGTACATACTAACCCAAGGTCACAAATGAAAAAAACAAATAATAATAAATTCACAAATATGTGAAAGTATTTAAGTACATATATAAGTTTTTAGTTCAATAGGTAGAATACTCGGTTAACTTATCCGATATATATCAAATATTCATAGGTTCGAGTACCGAACCGGAAACTCGGATTTTATCAATAAATTAAATCGTAAATTGAAATTATACGTTATCCTATGAATGGTGCTTTTGACAGCTTTCAAGAGAATGGTAAAATATCCCCGGAAACTGGTTAAAACGTGTGTGTTAATGTTAGGTTAGGTTCTTCGATTTAACCTTGGATTAAGCCCCCGCATTCAGAATTTCTACCCATTTATAAAATATTACATAGAAGTTTTTAAGTTCCTAATAAAATATATGTTATTTTTGAAGATTATAGATACCTATACATTTCAAGATTGATGAAATTTTGCACACGTGAACTTCTAAACAAGAGGAAAGTTACTGATGACATGAGATTTAGAAAAATCACCCACAGCCCATTTTCCGACCCCTTAAACCAGAATTTTGGTACTTTTTAATGAAATTTTTCATACCCGACGCACAGTGGTCTATTTAACGATTCTGGTGGGAAACAATTATTTCGTGGTTTTAAATAAAAGTTTATGCGTTTTTTATGAAACACATGTTATTTACCACTATATATGATACCTTGGGTACATGGTACGGACATATTAAATTATGGATTTATGAAACACATGTTATTTACCACTATATATGATACCTTGGGTACATGGTACGGACATATTAAATTATGGATTTATGAAACATATGACAATACTTTCATAGATAATAATACTCGTAATACATGTTTTCAAATATTTGTAGGATTTTTTTTATTGAGGTTCGCATTGGAACTACATAATATAAGTAAAAATAAAATATATGCGCTAGTTTTCGGCATCAAATGAGTATTTTGGGTCATAATTATTGATTTTCATCCTCGGGATCTTACAGTAAATCTAATATCTCTTTATTCAGTGACGCTATATTTTTGCGAAGTAAGGGTCTCACATTTGAGATGAAATCAACAAACGCTGTTAAAATCTCAGATTGAACTTGACATAGTCGCACAGCGTTAAGTCAACTAAAGCCTGAAGTTTTGTCTTCGCTGATCTGTCGGTTATTATGACAGAATCTTAGTGATGATAACAAGCTTGCTTTTGTTCAATAATTTTGTTGTAAGATGGGTACAAATTACAACTTATTGCTTTGGCCCCTTATCGGAGCATAAGGTATTGAGTAAGTTTTATAGACACCATCATAGCTTATGCCTCTTTTGGAGAACAAGATAAAATATTTGTTGGATTAAAAGTTAAAATCCTTTTAATTCTTGTAGCTCGTGTTGAACAATATGTAATGACTATAGACATCGGTTTATATGCATTTGCATATTTGCATATGCAAATGCATATAACTCTCTAATTACGGCGTTAATGCATATTTTAGCCTTTTTTTCCCAATCGTGCATATTTAGCATTTGAAGACTTAAACAGAATATCGCCCTCATCTCAACACATTTCCACAAGTTACCAGATGCCATAGAAAAATTGGAAAAAAAAACCTTCCTCTATTTAAATCAATAGAAATAATGGAAACGATGATTGAACTCGCCAACGCCTTTCCCAATTCAATATCAGAAAAGATAAGTGAAAAGTTAGACGATATTTTGTTTGAAAATCCGAGTCTTGAAGACATGAAGAATATTAATGCCTACATCAACGCCACAGGTCATACATACCCTGCCTAAACAGGTATCTCCAGAAATGGTGCCAAATTTTTTTAATTTTTCGGCTGACGTCAGTTGACGTAGAGAAGTCGTTTTCGCGTTTTGGGTGACAAACATCAAACATTTTTGCTCGAAAATTTGGAAAAATACTTAATTGTATATTGTCACAAAAACTATGCATAATTTTAAGAATATTTCACTGTTTTTGTATCGTCTTTAATTAAAATGTATAAAAATAAAAATGGTTTTTTGATTGTGCATTGTGCATATTTTAGGCATTTCAAGAGTTTTTAGTGCATATTTCGGCCTTTTTTAGTGCATATTTGCATGCATATTTTGGCACTTTATTAGTGCATAAAATCCGATGTCTAGTAATGACTTTCAATAGCTTTGCTGCATCTCTTTTTCTAGATGATTTCTGTTGCAAAAGAAATTTCCTCCAAAGAAAGATCTTCAATAAACGAATCTATTTTTTGTCGTTTAGATTTTTCGCTACTCTGTTCAAAAGCTTTTTCCGGTCGCCCGGCCGACTTGGCTGGCTCTGAAAGATTAGTAGAGCTGGGTAGGTCGATGTTTTTGATGATAATATCATCTTGTAGCCATAAGCTATGTCTGCGCAGAAAATATTTCTTTACATGTTTACAACTCTTCCATCGCGCGGTGAGTGCAAGTTTAAATGAAGTTATAGCTTGTGCGACCGCTGAATTCATATTCGATGAACAATTTTTTTAAATAAACTTCCGAATGACGTAGTCCTGTAATATTCTTCGGGATCTATGTGAATTCGGATGCAAAAGTCCATCTGCTCGTAAAAAGTTGAACAGCTCTCTGCGAACAATTCGTAGATGGCTCCCTAACAAAAAAAAGAGAGTTTTGTTAAAGAGTTGGCACGAGTTGGCGCCGAAACAGTGTTTTTATAGTTTAAAACTAACAAGCAATCAATAAAATGTGCGTGAGACAACACACCAATTTGAACGAAAATAGACGCAGTCTCGTAAAGTTCAAAGATGGTTAAAAAATATCTTTAGAAAAATACAATTTTGTGACAATTAAAAACTATATACATACATCCAGCTATATTTTCCATGGTGATTCTTACAACAAAACTTCGAAACAAACAGACTGCAGCCATCCGATTAGGGCGTAACGTAAGTCCTTCCGTGGCGGTGGTCGACTGAATTCTGAAAGTTCCATGTTTGAAAGCGTGTCCACGCCTCCGTATTGTGTTTCAACGTGAAATTCGTTCAATTTTAACGCGTAGAGTTATTTAGGTATAAATAAAATAAGACTACGCAAATATAATTATTTAACCTGAAATTTTTTAATTGTTTCCCTGTAGTTTCCGTAAATAATCTTCTGTGCGACGTTCAAAATAAGAGGAAAATGACTGTCTAGTGTCTACATCTGATTTCTAAAAACTATGCTATCTATATTTGAACAAGTTTGATCAATTTCTTACCAGAAGTAGGTAAGAGAAAATTGTTTACGGTAGGCACACAGACAGACATGTCCGCTGCACACTTCTGTCAACTGAGAGTAAACAAAATAAATAACATTGTCGCTTCAGTTTCAAGAACAAAGGTGTTATACTTCTGCATGTATTATATCTTCCATTGAGACAATATATAAACAACTAGCAGTTAAAAAACCGCCTCGCAGGTTTTTGCTGCTAGATCCTGTGTGCGGATTTTGGTTCAGCTTTCGCCCAGTTTATGGAGGCGCAACCGCGCTCAAAAAGAAGAAGATGGAGAGATATGTAATTATGAATGTTAGAGGAGCGCGCTAATATTTAATGCGATAAAATCGATGCGAAAATTGTGAAAATGTTTAATAAAACACGGCTCGTTTAAAATATAGCAAAAATCTCGTGGAAGACGTCTTTAGTATCATTTAAAGAAACATTGTGAATTTTTCCCAACTATAACTGAAAAAATAATTTATAATAATTTTCGGAGCATACTTTGCGATTTTTTTCTATCGAGGAAATTTCATATAATTTGCGTTTCAGCGTGGAACACGTCTAGATAATGTATATATATGACGTCCTCCATACCTGGAGAGGTTCACGAAATTAAAAATCCAATGATACTTACGTCTGCCAGCCGACGTTCCTCACGCTAGCTTTTAACGTAAGTGGCGTCATCTTTTGGCATTACTGGCTACTAGCTTGAATTCCTTTCTATTACAAAAGTAGCTTTTTAACCAACTTCAAGTATGAAGATGGTTCTGCATAAGGCGTGCCGTCAGAGATGTATTCGAAGACGGGTTCTTAAATTTCAACCCTACAGACGCAGGGCTATCAATAACGTTCGATATATCTACGGTACTTACATAGATTCAGTTTTTTTTTATTAAAAATTTGTGTCTGATGAATATGCTCAAACAAAAAACGCAGAATAATGGGGGGTGGCTGGGAGTGTAATTAAATCGAGTTTTTGTGTTGATCAATTCATTGTGATTATTTTTCGAGGCCCGCGGGCCGGTTGGAACAGACGGGCGGTAAAGGCGGCGGGCCGGAACTGGCCCGCGGGCCGGGGCTTGGAGAACCCTGATCAAAGCCGTCCGTCCGTCGCAGTCATTTCACATTCCTGGAAAACTACTGTACAATGGCGCAGTTTTTAAATAAAAACTTTTTATTTTTAATTTTTTTGCCGCTGAAAGATGAGTTGTGTCTAATCTTTTTTTTTACGATCTTCAGAAATTGTTAGAAGTTTCAACATAGCTATCACTAAGTCTGCCTTCAAAACATCCGACAAAAACAAAAACATCGGGCCTTGCCACAATTTTTTGCCAAATTTGGTTCAATGTTTGTGGTAATATTGTCAGATGCTGCTTAACCCGTTTAATAACAGGAGACCATATTTGTCCCAGCTCCCAGGTCTCATAGAAATCTTTATGTCTCCCTTACTATCGTAGTGAGAAATACGATCTAAAGGGTATTGGAAAGAGAAAACAACACGCTATATATTAAAATCTAAAAGTAAACCACAAAATAATAAAAATGTATACCTTTATAAAAACAAAATTTCCGACAGCAATTTGAAAAAAAATTATGAAATTTCGTGAATTTTTAAGAATTATTTTTACATGATACGATAAAAAGTGAGGTGACAATAAAGTTTATAATTCATATGTTTAATAAAATGGGTTTGTTATTTTATATTTTTTCATTATCAGTAATTTTAGTTATTAAATACGTAAAGTGAGTCGTTTTTAAAACTTTTTAATGTTTGCATTAAAAAATTCTATATTTTAAAATTTCGAAAGCATATTTCATCACCTTTCAAAAATAGTTTTTGGTTTTCGAATACGTTCGCAAATATTCCATTTATTTGTATTTTATCGCAAAGTGGAAATATTTTTATCTTCCGACAAAATGCACCCAATTGAAATCCGCTTCGTCCACAAAGTGCACAACACACATTCAGAATTTGTAAATAAATAAAAAAGAGCAAATGTATTATTCGAAGTCATATCTGTGTGACTGTAATAACATGTTAACTAATTTAAGGGTAAACTTAAAATAATTGATAATCCGCTCGTTCAAAGATGGCGGTAATTTAATTATTTTAGGCAAAACCCGTTTTGCAAGTTTAGACTATTTGCCGATGATACACTAATATACTTAATTGGAGATAACTATGAAGAACTAATAAATATTTTAAATTATTTATCAAGATGGCTAAAAATAAATAAAAACAATAGCCTTTATTCACACATTATATTACAATACATTATTTATAATATTATAACACTTATTATGTACCAACTCCCTGTCTGTATGTCACTAGTTGACAAAGGCCTCCTCCTTCATTAGCTACTCTTGTCCATGTACCACCTGCTATGGCTTTCATGTCGTCAACCCACCGTCTAAATGGTCTACCTCGTTTTCTCTTCTTGTCACTTGTGAACCAATTCATAACTAATTTTGACCATTTTTCACTTCCTCTGATTGTGTTGCCTAAATAAATAAGCTTAAATTAAATACAAAATGTAAAAAAAAAAAAATGATTGGATATAAGAAGACATGCAGTGAAAGCCAAATTAAAATTGATGGTGAAATGATTAAAAATGTTACTGAAATGAAATACTTAGGAGTTAAATTAGATTCCAAACTAAACTTCAATAGACATTCTGAATACACCCATAAGAAAATTGGCAAAAAGATATATTTTTTGGGACGAATTCGGCCAAAATTTTTAAGAATAACTGCAATCACCATTTACAATACAATAATTATTGCTCCACACTTCAATTACAGCTCAAGAATCCTTTTCCTATGTAACGACAGAGAACAAATTAAGTTACAATTTCTCCAAAATAGGGCAATGAGAATAATACTTCGACGAAATAGATTTTCAAAAATAATTAAAATGTTAAAGGAACTAAATTGGTTAACCGTGAAACAGATGCTGACTTTGAACACCTTGATATTTACCCACCAAATATTAAACAACACGTTACAAAAATACTTCTCAAATAAAATTGTATACAACAAGGACATTCACAGACATGACGTCCAAGGAAATCAGGCTACAAAAAAAGGACAAAGCGAATACGCAGAACAGTTTACTGTACAAGGGAATGAAGTTATATAACACGCTAGCAGAAATTTTAAAGCCCACTCCAATTGGAAAGTTCAAGATGCATTGTAGGAGCTTCATCAAACTAGAAAAAAATATGAAATATTATAATTAATTAGAAATTTATAAACATTAATGTACAAACTACCAAAAATAATTAAATAAACGCCATCTATGAACGAGAAAATTATGAATTCTTTTAAGTATCACCTTAAAGAAAATCTTATCGAAATCGAAAAACTGTTCTCAGTACAAATAAAAAAGCTGAAAGGAATGCGAACGGTCTGTCTGTACCGTGGTTAGAATTAGTTATTTTATAAGTACAGCTACGCTACCTCTACCTGATTATAATTGCATCAATGGCTACCTACTACCTACCTGTCTACCTGTACCTGTATACATTGCTTCACTTGCAATGCTGTCATTAACGAGCAGCTTTAAACCGCCGCTTATTGCTAGGCCCTTCAGGCGGATTTTTTGGACTTCTTTCTTTTGGTGTTTTTTTAATAGTTTGATCAACCTTACTAAAGCAACTAGACCTAAAATTACAGTAGCATTTGCAAAATAATTATAATCAGAAAATTGGAACTTGTTTTACTGCTAGGTCTTTCAGGCGGATTTTGATATACTTCTCCAATACCTTCACAAAACAGCCTCCTTTATATCTGCCCTTGTAAAGTGATCAGTTTTTAATAGTTTAAGAAACTTTTATTGTTAGGCATTTCAAGCGGTTTTCATTAGACTTCACAATTTTTTACGATGATGCTAACCGGTTGTCGTAATGTTACTCTTTAAGTGTTTTGCTTTAAGCATCCCCGTGGTTGAAATGTACACCTGCTGTCTAGAGTTAATATCTTGAAAACAATAATATTCACGCTAACGATCATCAAATTCTTGTAGAAGAACTAAATCGAAAGTTTAGTTGTCCTTGCATAACAAAACCATACTTTTCTGACCATTGACCATTTGTGTATTCTAATTTCATCTCCGGACTCATCTTCATATATAAAGACCTATAAAACATTGTTGTTGTTATTGTCGATGACGATACCTACCTCTAAATGCAGTAAGCTCTGTCTTCATTCGTTTCCTAATTGCTAAAGATCGTGACCCTACGCCAATTGACCCGATGAACCAAGTTCCTGCACTCTACCTAAACTCGAGTCCTAAACTGCACGAGACCTCTGATCTTTGGACGTTGATGTTCCTTGTGAAATTTCACCATTCCAGCGTTTCTCCATGTAAGAGTTTTAGGTTTGGATCGACGAAAGGATTTCAGAATAGGCTCATTATAAACAAAAGGTTGATATTTATATAGGTTTTGAATAAGCCCTTCTTGAATTAAACTATTGCACGGCAGGATGCAATGCTACACCTGGTTGTCCATGGTATTCTGAGCATGTTTCACCAAAATCATACCTGTTATTTTCTTTCCAATGGCTTTGATTATTTCACACCGTACAGTACATGGGATAAACCAGAGCATTTCTTTTGTTACATCTGTTTCGGCTTACAAGGCCATTTTCAAACTGTTGTTAAACCACTTTGAGAAGACTTACTAGACTTTCATATTTATACGATTTTAAATGTCGATTTTATTGTCAATAATATTTACTTAAATAAAAAAAAAATAAAAAAAGGAGTTCTACGAATTACATACAAAAACAATTAATAATATAGTAAACTAGAGCATTATTTTTCAGAACTTTTGTATTATTATAATACATCTACAGGCTATTTACGTTCAATAATCCCAGCTTTTTAAAGGTTAACTTATTATTTTATATAACTCTGACTTCGATAGTGCCCCCCTGTGTCTCGCTTTGTTACTGAGGGTTACACC
This sequence comes from Limnephilus lunatus, assembly GCA_917563855.2. NCBI lineage: Eukaryota > Metazoa > Arthropoda > Insecta > Trichoptera > Limnephilidae > Limnephilus > Limnephilus lunatus. The sequence goes on from OU830596.1 coordinate 10,896,067, forward strand.
GAGCATGTAGATAGAAACCTCTCGTTTGTTTTCTATGCAGTTCCTCTGTCCATATACCCATTATCTTTACATTTTGCCAATAACATCTTTTACAATGCAAATGAATATTTTCTCCCTGGTTTTACAGCCTCCTTCGTCAATTATAGACAAGCCTAAGTATACCAATTTCATCGTCGTTTCTAGGCCTGTAAACTGTAATAGAACTCGTTCTCACGAAGTTAGCCAAGTCGCGCTCACCATTGGTATTGTCTTTGTTGTGTTGATAAGTAGGCATAGATTACTGTTTGTCTACTTTGATAAGGAGGGATCATTTCTTTAGGTCAGTGAAATATGAACGGTTGTTTTTTCTACCACCAATATAATATATATTTGTATAAAAAGTATTTGGGGACATACTTGACTTACTTTAACCAATGATTCCTTACATTTTTTGGAGTAAAAATTGAAAATGAAATTTTTATTTTTTTTTCATTTTTTTTTATTTAAAACTTAACAAAAATACAGTTTCTTTCACATGTCATCACTGGTTACTCGGCCGAGTAACTTAAAAAACCTCACCTTGACCACAACTGTCCAATACCTACTGATTTATGTTTAAAAAAACCATTAAAAAAATAATACCCGAGACCAAAATTTGATTTACATTTTTACTTAAAATTTTGCCAGGATTCAGAAATGACTGCTAAAGTAAGTTAAGTGCGTCCCTTAAGAGGGAATAACCCAAAACCGGAAACATGTCATGTTTAAATAAAATTTTAGGCTTTTTGAGTCTTTTCCACAAAAAAAGTATAAATTGACTTCGAAAGATTGTTCTTTTATCTATTAAAAGTATGTTTTAAATTTTGAGAAAAAATGTTTTCTTTTAGTATAATGAGGTTATACCATAAGTCGTTGGCAGATTTGTTAAATTTTCAAAAAAGATTTTGTATTATACAACACCCATTTCAAATCATATAATCATGCCGTAAAATAAATCAGTATATTGTCTGGTAAACGTATGTTTCAGAATTTTTATTTTAGTTTAAATAAAATCATTAAAACATATATATACGTACATGTGTTTCTTGACAAAAATTGGTCCGTTTGTGTATTTATTTGCGCACTTACAAACTAATATATTTTAACATTTAATTAAATGAAGACAATGTAAGCGAAACTCAATCAAAAATCTGGAAACAGAAAAATCAGAAAAAGATATTGGCACCTCTGGGACTCGAACCCAGGACCTCTCGCTTTCCGGGCGAAGAGGTCCTGGGTTCGAGTCCCAGAGGTGCCAATATCTTTTTCTGATTTTTCTGTTTCCAGATTTTCGATTGAGTTTCGCTTACATTGTCTTCATTTAATTAAATGTTACAATTTGAGGTTTTACTCATAAAGTTAAAATAAAAATTATAATATATTTTAGATTTTTTTACATTCTTATGTTGCTTAGACATTATTGACAAATGATAAATTGTAATCAAATAATAATTACAAAAAGTTCATAATTTTAATTGTTTTATCATCACGTTTTTCAGCATTTTTGGGTGTAGGTATAAATTAAAGCAAGTTTGGAATGAAACAAAATCGATATTGAGTTATAATTTTTAAAAACTGGTACGGAGAATAATTAATCTTTCTCATTGGAACCGCCCTGTACGATTGTAAGAACATCTTTCGACGAAATATGAATTCTTGGCCGCTGGCTGGTTAATGACCCTTAAAACCCTGTATATATTACGATTAATGTATTCAAAATATGTTTTTATATAACTTTGGTCACAGAATGCATCCCTGGGGTACACCCATTTTCAGTTAATGTATTTTTGTATGTATAATGTGGCCCACATTTTGGCGTCAAACTTGTTGATCAGGATTTTATTTCACACGAGTAATAAGGATTGGGCCAATATAATATAATTAAGAAGGTTGATCGTAATGCACAAATTATTCCAAACCACTAAGCGGTCACTTTTTGCATGTGTTTAAGTCAGCAGAGGATGCAGCAGATCGCGTATGATGTCATAAGATTATCCATTAGAGACGGTATGGTTTATCATATTAGGTGTGTGGCTTAGTACAAGCGAGATGCATTAAGGGTCGATACTAAATCAATTAGTCCCGTACTGTCTTCACTGGAACTGATAATGTCAACACTAATGCTGTAACTAACGATGTCGTAATGTACGTCAGTAGGATAGCGTGCTACTTAAAATTATTCAAAATCTACTCTTTCACAAATGGCGATAGCTTAATTATTTTAAACACTTTATGCAAGTTATGCTTTGCATGTAATAAATGGGCCCTTTTATATTTAAAAATAAAAATAAAAACCAATAAATATCAGCTCTTTAAAAAGATGAGATACACAATAGAGGTATGTTCCCTCCAAAGGAAAACAAGTCATCATTTTCTTGCATCCCTCTCACACAACTCCGTAGACCCCCACCTACACTACTTGCCGTGACGATAATTTTGAAAAAAATAGAATATAGTTACAAGGTTAATATTGAAGTGTGAGTGAATTCCAAAAATTCGAAAACGTCAAGGGTCAATGCACTCATAGTTTAGCTTTTTTCTTAGACATATGTATAATGCTGCCGCTCTTTCTTACACACTAAATAACAATAAATGTCGAAAATGAGACAAACGGTGAACGTATGTCTGCACCCCCCCAAAAGAAACACCTCATACGAATAAAGAAAATGAAACGAAATTCACGCCGCAAAAAACAGTTGGAGGAAACAGTCACACGTATTTTGTGTGTCTCACCATTATTTAATGTGTAAGAAAGAGCTGCGGCATAAGAACGTATGTGTATTGCCTATTTTGCGTAACGGTACCGATACGGTAAATATAAAAGCATCCAGTAGTTTTTTTTTTCATAAACAAACTCAAATCTTTCAAGAAAGACACACCAATAGAAAATCCACATCTCGCACTAGAGAATTTCTATAAAACTCTGAGAGATCATACTTTTAAAAGTGAAAGTAAAATAGTTGTCACTAACAATAAATTTAAAAAAATTAAGCCTTGGATAACAGTTGGATTAATTATATCAATTAAACAAAGAGATAAATTATATAGAGAAATGTTTAAATATCAAATAGATTGTCAAAAGAATAATCTCAGAACAATGCCTTATCTGAAAACAAAATATCTAATGTATCGTAACTTACTTAATAGGCTGATACGAAACTGCAAAAAGAAATACTATAGTATACAAATTGAAAATGCTAAAAATAATACTAAAAAAACTTGGAATATTATAAATGAAATTGCCAACAAAAAAAGTATGTCTTCAAATATTGTAAATGAGGTTATAATAAATAATGAAATAATAACTAAAAAATCGACCATTGCAGAAAGCTTTAATAACTATTTCACAAATGTAGTAGACGTAGTACTTGAATCATCCGGCATTAATATTAATGATGCTCATATGGAGACTTCTCCTCAATTAGATTCAAATAATGATTCAATTAACTCTATAGAATATTTTTCTCCTATTACATTTAAAGAAATTGAAAAATATATTGATACTCTAAAACCATCCAACTCTAAGGGTAATGATGGATTATCTTGTGATACGTTAAAAAAATAAAACAACATGTCCTAATTCCATTGCAACATATTTTTAATACATGCCTCAAAAATGGTCATTTTCCAGAGCAATTTAAAATCTCCACTATAATACCTATTCATAAATCTGGAGATAAGAATAAATTAGACAATTATAGACAAATATCTCTTGTTTCAAACCTCTCGAAAATATTCGAAAAATGCATCAAGTTTAGAGTCATTGAACACTTAGAAAAATATAAAATTCTATCGAAAAACCAATACGGCTTTCGTAAAGACTTAAGCACCGAGGATGCGATATATGAATTGACAAAAAAGATATACTCATCTATCGATAAAAAAAAGAAATGTCTTGCCATATTCCTAGATTTAAGAAAAGCTTTCGACACCGTAAATCACGATATAATCATTACAAAAATAAATCAACTAGGCTTCAAAAAAGACAAACTAAAACTACTCTCTAACTATCTTAAGACAGAATACAAAAAACAAAAATTGGGAATGATTATAGTTCAGAGTCAAAGATAAAAAATGGAGTTCCACAGGGAACTGTGCTTGGCCCGATTTTATTCTTAATTTATATTAATGATTTATGTAATTTTGTAATCCCTGGTAAAATTGTTTCATACGCAGACGACACGGCAATAATAGTGGATGGTAATCATTGGAAAGAAACTTTTTCGAAAGCAACTGATTGTATTTCACTGGTTTCAACATGGCTAAAATACAACAAACTCGTTTTAAACTATAGCAAAACATATTACTTACCTTTTTATAAAACCATTAAAAATAAACCTAAAGACAACCTTAAAATTAGAATCCATAATACTAGTTGCAATCAAGAAATGTGCTTCATGTGCAACGAACTCACTTATGTCGAAAATATAAAATATTTAGGAGTATCAATAGATATAAATCTTAATTGGAAATCACATATTAATCAAATCACTTCTAAATTGAGATATCTGACCTACATATTTTATAGACTTAAGGAAGTTCTAAACATTGAGAAATTGAAAATGATCTACTTTTCCCTAGTGCAATCTTCAATCACTTATGGCATTATAGGATGGGGTGGTGCACTTGATACATTTATTAAGCCTCTACAAATAGTTCAAAAACACATAATTAAAGTCATATTTAACAAAAATAAAACATTCTCGACAAACTTTTTATACAAAGAAACCAAAATATTTAATATACGTAAATTATTTATATTACAAACTTTGAAATATGTATTTAAAAACAAATATAATTTCGAAATAAATGAAAACAGAATGAGCAAAAGAACAAATAATACATTTTACACCCCACAAACCAATACTAAATTATTACAGACACATAGCAGTTTCATTGGTCCTCGTACATTTAACCTTCTACCACTACAAACTCAAATGATAAATAAAATGATAAAATATATAAAAGAGGTAAAATTATGGTTGAATAATGTTGATATTGAAACGCTTTTTCTATAAATTTATCCATCTTCATACGACTCACTTTCTGTAACTTTCTAAACTGTAGTACAATATGTTTTATGTTTATTTTTATTATTATTATTTTTTTTTTTTATAACTAAAAAAAAAAAATATATAAAAAAAAATTAAAATCAGTATGTTTTTATCCATATTTTTATTTTACTTATATAATAGTCGAAAAAAACCTTTTTCAGTACAATATGTTTTCTGTTTATTTTTTTTTTTAATAACTAAAAAAAAAAAAAAAAATATTAAAAAAATATTTAAAATCAGTATGTTTTTATCCATATTTTTATTTTACATATATAATAGTCGAATAAAACCTTTTTCATTTACTCTAACTATGAAATACTAACTTTATATTTTATATATTTTTTTTTTAAAGTCTATTTTATACTTTGTGTACTTAGAAATATAGTATTTTGTTTTTAATATTACCCACACTCAGGCAGTGCCTTAGTGGGTTTTCATTTCTTGTTTATACTATACATATGTTATTATGTTTTATGTTATAATATACTATTAATTTTCTATTATACATTATATGTAAAAAGAAATGAGAATAAAGTTAAAAAAAAAAAAAAAAAAAAAACAATATTGTATCGGTGATTTTATCCAATATTGTATTTGTAAGCCTACCATTCATATTAATTTTGTGTATGTACGCAAATGTATATTAAATGCGCCTCCGTACATTGAATTGATTTGGTTTTTTCTCTTTTTTTCAGGTATGTTCCATTGGTCAGCTTACAACATTTTACCTGCATTGTTCTGTGAGTACCTACTAATTTAAAATTTTGAATTCATATTGGTTCAAATTGATATGTAAATGTTCATAAATTTTTTTTTACAGATTTACAGAAAAAACGGAAATATTTGTATTCGTATTTATGTTACCTTGTTACCGAATTTGTGAGCCCTAATACTCGGAGTCACATTCAAATGATACCTTAAGTTTGAGGAAAACAATTGGAAAAGGAAGCGAAAAAAATAGTTGCGATTGTAGGTCATATTCTCTCCTACTGATAGTATCCCTAACTATTTTTTCACATTTTGATTTTCATTGACAATCTGACTATGACTTGGAATGAAAAATGAAAAACTATGATTTTGCACATTTAAATAAAATCAATATGTATATATTCACCTTCCCTCTCTCATAATTTGAAATGATGGTCAGGAACACCCTCGAAGGGTAAACAAATTATTACATTTTGTATGACGTTCCGCAACGCGTGTAAAATAATGTGCCGATACTCGTAGTTAGTTAGAATTGTGTTAAAAATAACTTTTGAAGAGTTTTAATCTTCAATATACATTTGTTACTTACACATTTCGACACATCCATGTCATTCACGAGCAAACTTAAAACTAAGTTAAACTGCTAGAAAATTAAAACTCTTCAAAACAAAATGTCTAGAAATTGTTACATAGTTAATGCCCAAGAAATACAAAAAATTAAAAATAACTGTTTGATCGTACACTTACGGGCCGAAAACAGTGTAACCTCAGTAGGACTAACATAGTCGATCGTTAAAACATTGTGTCAATACGATTTTGATCAAATCCGTCATAATAATATATATGGTCAGTTATCAATATTTGCGAGCACGGTCTATGATTGTTAACAGATATTTCGACAGACGATTGATGAATTTTAGTGCGCCTCCATACTATCAGATAAGTTCGGTTAACTATTTTTTAATTGTTTCGTTCGTAATGCAAAATTACGGGCTTATTTAATGAATGTATTGAACTAACGAAGCTCTTAGAAATGAAAGAAGTCGTTACGCGATCCATAGACTTCAATAATGCATCTTAGACGCAATCAAAAATTTATTCCGTTCGATCTTTGAGAAATGAAAACGGTTAAAATATGAAAAAAAAACCTAATTAACTCCCGTTTAGTTTCAAAAAGTAAATGCGGACTGCCAATTCATATTTAGGTTAGTATTTCAATTCAACATTCCTAATGTATTCATATTTTACGTAATTCTTGATGTTTCGTGGTGTCAATTCAGTGTTGCCAGCGTATATCGATTTTTTATTTATTCTTTGTCAATATCGGTTGGGCCCTCAATGGTGAAATCGTGCTCGAGACATCGATATTAATCATCGGAAGTTACGTCTATCGATCCGATATTGTAAAGTTGCCGATTTCACCGTGCTAGTGCTCCTTAGAAAGGTCGATAACTGACCATTTTTATTACTGCACCAAGAATAATTGCATTTTGTATCGCGTTCCGCAACACGTGAGAGACGCGACATAAAACCAACGGTGGTTAGTTGGAGTTGAATGTAGAAATAATTATTTGAAATGTGCATGTTGTGGACTGCCATATGTAATTGCATTTGGGCCGCACAGAGTGGGACAGGGACAGAATTGCATTATGAAGACAATAGATGCAATTTAACCACATTTCGAGTTGCGATAATCGAGTTGTTAGAAGCGTGCTCTTCGACCCTAAACGTGGTTTGTTTTTTTTTAATTGTGAGGGAATGAATTATAAAGTTGAAATTTTTTTGTACGGTGGCTTTTTATTCGTTCTCCGTGTTAATTCCGTCACTCCTCTTTTTAATTGATTTTATTTTACGTATATACATCTTCCCGTTGTTATATTCGGGTCAAGGACCCATCGCATCGATAAGTCCCCCCCATACGTCCCTGTGCTGGGCTATATTAGTGGCCTCCGTTCATAGCAGGCCAAGTCTCTCTTTAATTCCTCATAATTTTATAACTTTAAAAATTTAGTACTTATTGAATGGTATTACCTACCTAGTCTATTGATGTTTGAAAGGAATCGTGGGTTCAAAGGTCAAATAATTCACGATAGTATGCCAGAAAGTCGTGAAATTTTTTTAACTCATTATTCATTTGTCTGAATTTTCGAATGTTAAAAAAAAATCTGTAGTATTTAGTCAGAACATACTGAAACTTTTAGTTTTATTTAAAATTAGACTAGAAAACCTAAAACGAGTGTACTGTGCAATTGTTCAGGCTATATTATAATACGGTATTATAGGCTGGGGAGGAACATATGATGTTATTTTAAATCGAAAATTGAAACTGGGTAAGTTTGTCTTATTTGGTGTTCAATTTTATGCAGACATAAAATAAAGTTATCATAGTTATATTGAATGGAAGAGAACATAAAACTTAATAATATTACAAACTCGTATGCAAAATTTGCACGTTTGCACTCGAGTATCATAATTAAAAAGATAACCCATGAAATACTCACAAGAATTTCTTGAGTTATCTTGTAATTGTAAAAGCCAAGATAAATAGACTAAAATTGCATAAGCCTAAATTTTATGAAATTTGATTAGCACAAATTTTTGTCCTAACAATCCCCCGATATTAATGGTTACGTATGTTTCGTGGCCCCCTTTGAAGTTGTGCCGTAGGCAAAATATAGCTGAATTGGTCATTGCAATTTTTTGTCAAGATTAATATGCAAAATATTGCATAATATCTTGACAGCCTCGCCATTTTTTGCCGCAATTTTTAGTGGCTGGAAAAAGACTCCCCCGACTGCTTTTTTAATCCTTGTCCGAATGGGGCTTGACTTTTGCGAACATTTTCCAACTGGGTTTATTTTTAACTGAGATATATCTGAACGAGGAATTATTTTCGTTTCTTTGTGATAAAATTCTTCTTTTCAAAAGCATATTCAGCGCGACAGCGACATGTCCAGTGTGGGTAGAATAAAACAAACTATACGTGTAAAAAGTTGTTTAACATTTTGTTTTTTCTTGGTTTAAGGATGCTGAACGTATGTTTTCTTTTTGTCTATTTACAAGTTTACTTTATCTTTCTCCTGCTTCCAGATTTACCAGCAGTCGGTCCAAGATAATTAATGAACCATTGATAAATGAGCAAAAGAAATACAAAATAGACACCAGAAAAAACTTTTGCCTTAAACAGAATGTGAATGATAGTGTCCCAAACTTACAACCCAAGCTGCAAATGGCGTGCGTTAGCTTTTTATTTTCGGCTTTCCCGATTTTTTTTTTTTTTTTTTTATCAAATACTTGACCACGCCAAGGACAGAAGTATGCATGTGACAATGAATGATTGCGAATAAAGAAGGCAGCAGGAGATACAGAGAAGAGATATCTTATGACGACACTATACCCTAAAATATATTCAGAATCTCAACGGCGTAAGTAAAGAAGCCGTGTATACAAATTGCGACTCGCGACCCGTGTATTGGACGGAACTACTGTCAAATTTGCCCTATCAAAGAAAAGAAGAAGAAGAAAAATTATGTGGGAATCTTAACGACGTAAGTGAAGAAAGCGTGTAAACAAATATGCGCCCGCGACACAGCGTATTTGATGGATGTACGGTCGAATTCTCCCTACAGGCCTGGAGATACGACCTTTCCGCCGGGTTCATTTGAATTAATTCTGAAGAACGTGTCACTAATATTTAAGATGTTTCTTAATGAATACCTCCCGTAGTTATTAATTCATAGTCTAGAAAAATAAAATCTGGTGCTCACCGCTAACTTTATTCGTACAAAGTATTTCAATTTTTTAAAGGCGTTGTACGTTAAAAAATTATGACAACGTACTGTTTTTATTAATTTTAAATTTAAATAACTCGCATCCCTTGTGAGGCATGGAAAAAAAATTATAATACAATTACGAATTCGCCGAAATAAATTAAAATGTGAGCCTCGGGCAAACCCCCGATAAACGTGGTTATGTCTCGCCTTAATGCTAAAAAGGAGAAAAAACCGCGAACGAATTATGGGAAAAGAACGGTGCAACCCCATAAAAATATGGAAGCCCTAGCAGAAAATGGCGAAGGTATTTATTAACTTATAAGAAATATGTTATATTTGAGCGTATATGCAAATGCGAGGCAAAGAATAAATGTCAAGCGAATAAAATTATACTTTGGCTAGATCATATTTCATTCGATTTGGACGAATGGTTGTATGAATTTTGATTTTGCATTTTGGAATAAATATTTATTTTTATTTGATAAAAATACCAAACTATAGGGCACGGAGGGACGGAATTACTATAACAACCTCCATAAAATTATGGAAATATACCTACGTATTGTGAATTTTTATTAAATAATTTGATTTTTAAACCTTCAATCGAAATAAAAAAAGTACGACATTTTAACATGTACATATATTGTATTTTACAAAATTATTATATTTAATGGAATTATTAGTCATGTTTACCTTATCAGAAAAGAGGAGGTCTTGTGCCTGAAAAGGGAGCTTATTTTGAAATTGATTTCTTGAGATTGAATTGAATCTTATGCGAGTAAATGTTTTGTTTTAAATGTTTACATATTACGTATTTTTTTAAAAATCGTTTATGTTTATTTATATGCTCAGATTTGTCAATAATGTAGCGCAATTCAGTTGGGAGTTTATTGTAGTTTTTATGGCATGGTAAATTTTGGGTTGGTAAAGGTTGGTGGTAAAGGTTTTGCATTTGGGTTGTTTTATTTGTTATAAATTGGTTTCCATTTAGTAATTTGTAGTTTGTTTTCTTAATTTTCTTTTTTTTAAATTTAATACCTAGCAGGTTCCCGGTTTGCGTTTCAATGCCATATCCAAAGAAATACATTGTTTCTCCCTGAATCACCTTTCCCGTACGTCCCCGTTCCCCTCCCGCGTCCCCTTCCCAGCTACATTTATAAATTATAGCCTATATGTTATTCTGATGTATGAGCTATATTATAGTAAAGCTTTTTTAAAATACATTCAGTAGTTTTTGCATGAAAGAGTAACAAACACACATACATTCATACAAAGTTTTGCGTCTAAAATATTAGTAAGATAATTTACTCTTTTATCAAGGAAAAATAAAGAATATTTATAAAATATAGGTATATACTGCACGCCACTGTATTATTCACACATCTTTATGTATGTTAAGAACTTGAGGGAGCGTGTGTGTTACTGTTCGTTTTGTTTTCATTTGTTTGGACTTTTACAGCCTTAAAACACTTGACAATGACCTGAAAAGCCTTTGTGGTCTAGCTGTACCGATATCCTACTTTTTGAGGTTTTAATCGGATGTTTGATTGTTAAACTTAGCAACACTTTTTATATTTCCGGCAGGTACTGTAATCAATTGCTGACCCTGTACAAACGCAATGGGGCCATACTTTAAGTTCGGTGGCCACCTCTGGCTAGAGCTCCTAGATATCTGAAAAAAAATCATGTTTATGACATACGTAATAGTACAAACTGCTGTACAAATCGCAAGTGCGCCCCTCTGTTGAATTTGGCGGCCACCTATCATTCTAGATAATATATAGACATGTAATATTATAAACATTCTAGATATAGAATTGAATGTATGAATGTATAACAAACAACTTTTATTACTTTTAAATAATATTGTATTATGGATAACATTATCTGTGAGAGTTTCCATTGATCAACTTTTTTCTTTCTTATCAAATTATTCACAAAATAAATAAAAACTATATCAACCTCTTTATTTCGAGCCCATATTGACAATTAGTGTCAACGCTCGAATACCTTCCTTCTCTAGCAGTGCTGTCTCTTAGAGACGACGGATTCTATTGGCCAGAGGTTGCATCCCGCCGCTAGGTTTTTTCACATATGGATCGACCCATAAAAGGTCGAGTGCGATCGTAAAATGTCAAGTCTGCCTACCGAGGGCTCTCGCGCAGCTTCAAGGTACTCGTGAATCTTTTGATAAAAAGTGACGAGTAATTAAGGGATAATTAGTGTCCTGTGGAGTTATTATTGTAATAATAACCATAAAGCTTATGTTGTAGTTTGTACGTTTAAGTTACTACTGTTTTTACGATTATTTAACTTTCTTCTTGTGTAAATTGATTGTACCTATCCAATAAAGACTCATTGTGTTTACAGAAGAAAAGCGTGGATTGATTTTATTTAATTACCCCGTTATAAAACCACTTTTGCAAGTGATTTTTATGCATATTACCTATATTCGTGGCGATATAAGGTACACTATGAATACATACATTTTTGTCTTGTGGCTTCCTTAAAGTTCTTTGTAGGTTTGTTCCTTCAAAATCCCATTATACGGTGTCACCAGGAATGTCGTAGTGTGGAAAATAAGCCTTTAGATAAAAAAGAAACTGTTTTATAATCTGTCGCCTCAGTTATTATTTGTACAATAAATAGACTATTTTGGTTTTTGTTCAATCTCCTCTTTAAAATTAAAAATAAAATATAAAAAATTATAGTTAATCACTTAACTAAGACTTATTTAAACTAAGGAGACCTTTATCTTTATGGAAATAGCTTTATCTTAAACACCTATCATAATGTTTCATTGAAATAATGAAAAAATAACTTTCTCCTTCTGTAAATTTTTCGATTTGTCTATTGGACAAATACGAACTCATTCGACGATATGTATACTTTTAAAAAAATTTGTTGACAAATAAACGTTTTTACTGTTAGATATTATAACGTTTTGAAAGGGTTCTGTAATTATTCTTTCTATCCTCTATCAGTATTAATTGGTCGCATTAAGTTTACATTATTATTTCGCAACGCACAAACGTAACAACACCGCACATTGTGTTTTGCTGAGCTGTAAACTAAACAATGAGATAATGTGTGTGACTCGGCGAGCTCGGAATCGCACGTACGTTATTATTATTCCATACGACGTTTTTCACATCCACATTACGATTTTATCATCAGTTTTATTTCTCGGAATGCAAATTATTCTGTAATATTTTTTTCATTCAAATATTAGGTACATGCTCGTTGCTCACACATAATTGGACATTTGTATAGAAACGCGTAACACCGAGTACAAAGCCTTGTTGCAAGAACAAAAATAATTATTTTAATATCGTTTTTTTTTTTTGTGACACCACAAAAGAGCGCCCCTGTCTATTCGATGTAAAGGCATGGGAACTATGTCACCACCCGGTTGGGCAGCTTCGTAAGGCGGGTTAAGAGGAAACTCAGTCTAGTAATAGGTATTTTACGAAACTGTTGCTATTACTGTCGCTCTTACTCCTCCGAATACTGAGCGAAAGGGACAACCGCACCTCAGGCTGATAAATACCTAAATAAAATCATCAAATTGAGGTTTTGTATTCCCATTTTTTCTCCTACAAAACTGGACCGATTTTAAAGATTTTTTTCCACTAACTGTATTAGAAGAAAATGCTTTTTACATTTTGCTTTTTTTAAATATAGTTTGTATACTGAAATGACTGATCGTTTATTTATGGCGTTCGAACCAGGCAATTTTCGGAGTGTCCTGAGTCCTAACTCCTACAAGAAGTAAAACAAGCCGACACTATAATATTATACTATATTTTTTCATATAATAAATAACATATATTTATATTTTAAATTCTGTCTAAGCAAAAAGTGTGTAAAAAAATCTGAAATAAATTAGTTTATAAGACCGTAAATAAATAATATACAAACTGAAGTATTTTCGTCACAAAACACGTGCGCGGATTTTTTATAATGATTTTATTTGAACTAAAATTAAAATTCGGAAAAGTGGCTTTCCTAGATAATTTATTGATTTATGACACTGTGTGATTATATGATTGGAAATGTGTGTTGCAAAATACAAAATTTACTTTGAAAATTTAACAAATCTACCAATGACCAACGGTATAATAACCTTATATTATCAACGAAGTAAAATAACAATCTTTCGGAATAAATTTTCCGATTGTGTCTGGTTATTTCCTCTAAATATGGGAGACTCACCACAGAAATGAATGGAAATATTAGAAATCAGAAAGAGCGTGAATGCGCATTTGAATATTATTGAACCAAAAATTGTTTTTAAATGACCCATTATTAAACCTGTTCCCTTTGTAAATTGTTCCCTATTGCCCCTCTTCCCTCTACCTATTCTCACCTTTCTATTGATACTATTGTCTATGTCTATTATTTATAATTAGTTTTACGTAAACCCTGAAGAAGTGGGCGTTGCTCGCGAAACATGTGGTATTTATAAACAATATAAGTGGTAAAAACTAAGTATTCTATTAATTTTCAGTTAAAATTGACCCACAAAATAAGTTTGTTGTGTTTGAAGAAGTGAAAATTAAGGATTGGTCATTTGTTTCCGTAGTTTTTTTTGTAGCAGAGAGGCATATTCGTTTATTATTCAGACTAAAGAGCGAATGAAAGTAGGTTGGTTGCAGCCATTTCGTAATAATTGATAATCGCTCTATCGCCATTGCTTTCCCCTTCGCAGTTAGAGCTTGAAGTAAAGTGAAGTTAAAAAAATATGACCACATCTTCTTCACGCACTGGCGGATCCATTTTCCTTTGAAATAATGAGACTTGGGGCAATACAGATAAAGAGGCGTAAAATAATAATTGAAAATTTTGTTTAAAGAAGTTACATTTGTTTGAATGACTCGAGAGCCTCCAATATCCATGCATACGGAGTTAGTAAGCAGTATGCAAGTATTGACATTCAAATTATACAAAAGAGAAACAGAAGTAGCAGCCTGTGGAATAATTCTTCTGAAAACCGACACCTCTGCCATGGGTCACCACAAGAGGTTCGCTACGTTTGGTGGCCTAGCAGGGGTGCCCTGGTTTATTGGGTGAAGTCTATCTGGGTCTTGGCGGCGGATGACCTGGACACACTAAACTCAAGATTCCACCCCCCTTATATCTTTTTCCTTCCAAGAACTACATCTCCTTAAAAAGACCCTCCATACAGCATCCCCAAAGATGACATTGGCGCTGAGGGAAATTATTTTCATCAAGTTCTTCTGTGTGGAGCTAATGTAAAATATATCTACCTATGTTAAAATATTTTTAGGTATAGGGTTTTGTTGTTTTCAAATTTTAAAAAACTTGGATGTCTTTTCAAATTAACCACAATGGTGTCATATTATGCATTTTAGCAAATTAAGAAAATAATTTAATAGAGCTTATTTTCTTTTATAAGATTGCACGCTTTTCTTCATATGTTTTCTGATTTACATACAATATTATTATTCCTGCGACTGGTCTTTTCGTTTTTGAAGTAAAACTTTTTTACACACACTTAACTTGGGAAGTAAGCTGGTGAATGCGTTATGAAAAGTGTGATGCGAACGGTGATCGGGTGAGGCGAACGGTCGGGCCTTTACGCACGCTTGACTTGGGGAGTAAGCTGGTGAATGCGTTACGAAAAGTGTGATGCGAACGGTGATCGGGTGAGGCGAACGGTCGGGCCTTTACGCACGCTTGACTTGGGGAGTAAGCTGGTGAATGCGTTACGAAAAGTGTGATGCGAACGGTGATCGGGTGAGGCGAACGGTCGGGCCTTAACGCACGCTTGACTTGGGGAGTAAGCTGGTGAATACGTGACGAGAGCATTATGAAAAGTGTGATCGGGCGAGTCGAACGGAAGTTGAGAGGGAGATATCAGTCGTGTGGTCTAAAGCACAGTTTTTTTGCAACATTTTTCGATTTACAATAAAGAACTGCAAGTATGAATCCACTTTTCATTAAAGGTGCACCACAATCAGTATTCCATTCGTTTCTCCTTGCAAAATTCTCACGCCGGCCACTAACTCCATTACTACGAGAGTTGTTCGCAAGTTTAACTTTCTTTCCATTGTTTCCCAGTCGTATATTATTTATCTACTTCCATTATTCACCATCATTATTATACCCATAATTATTATATTATATAAACGCTGACTACTTCAATGTTACTCGCGTTAACTGCGCACTCTTAACACTCGCATTATCTGGCTATTAGGCGGATTTTAAATGAGGCCATACTAAATAACGCAAAATCATACAAAATCATAAGTCTTTTAATAAGCCTAGAAAAAAAATATTAGGTCCATAAAAATCACTTTAAAGTCCAAACTCACCTACTTATAAACCCCTTTTCGGATATGGTTTTATTGTTTAATGTGGCAAAAAATTGATATTTACGCCCGAACTTCATAAAATAAAATATGCATTTTCTCGTTGTCATTTTTGACATCAATCAATACGGCTCGTACTCTATGAATTTGGATTCACAAAGTGACTCTTTTGCCATGGGCACTTGGCACACCTATTTCGAATCAGTTACGCCCCGGCCGGAGCGGGGAATAGACGTGTGGTTCCGCGTCGCTTGGTTCCGTGAAATCATTTTTAAATTTCCGTTTTATTACAATTAACAATGTGTGAAAAGGGAGTTAATGTTTTTTACAGGTCTTTACGAAATCAACCTGTAAAAAAATCTCAAATACCTTTTCCAACCTTTCCTAAGGCTTTTTCAAGTATTTTTATACTCCTCCCATAAAGGGGCGTGAATTCTGATTTCGATTTTTTCCTGGACTATTGGATCGCCTTCACACTTTTTATTTACAATTTCAGCGAGAAAAGACCGGAAAACTGGCAAGTTCATGTGGAACTAATTGAATATCTACGTCGTCTTTTCGTTCTCGTGGCTGAGAGACTACCTTTCCTTTAATTCATTGGCTCTGGTCCAAAAGTGGAGATTAAATTTTACATTCTTTGAAAGCATTTGTTTTATTCATCTTTAATTCAATCGAGCAATATACAGCTCCGTATTGCCTTAGTGAGGCATCGCTATTGAAATTGGAAACATTGCATAAAACGACTCGAGCTCCCACATTACTAAATAGATGCAAAGGAAATTAACACTTCAATTGACCTCAAATTATAAGGCGCCCTCAACTTCTGTCTTGAATTTAGCGTCTACTGTTCACAGAATTTGAACAATTCATCAAATTTCATCGTCAAAATTCAACTTCTGCGAACGTTCTATTCAAATTATTATTATTTATGTTATGTAAAACAACTGGCCAATAGCGATATAATAACAGAACTTGAATATAACCTTTACAGAACTTGAAAATTATCTTTAAAATTTGATGAATTGTTAAAATTCTTTGAACCATTTTCATTGGTTGAAATTGAGGTTGATTGTTTCAAAAAAATTTAACGCTTCATCAAATTTTTAAGTTAATTTCCACTTTCTGTAAAAGTTCTTTTCAAGTTCTGTTATTATTTCAGGTTTTTTTTTAATGTAATTGGCCTGTAATGATATATTAACACAACTTAAATAGAACCTTAAGGTGATCCACTAGTACAGGAAAAAATCGAAATCGGAATTCACGCCCTTTTATGGGAGGAGTTTAAAAATACTTGAGAAAAAGCTTTTGGAAAGGTTGGAAAAGATATTTGAGATTTTTTTTTACATGTTAATTTCGTAAAGGCCTGTAAAAAACATTAATTCCTTTTTTATGCATTGTTTATAGCAATAAAACGGAATTTTTAAATTGATTTCACGAAAATAAGCGGCGCGGAGCATAACACGACTGCTCTCCGCTCCGTTCGGAGGAGTAATGACGGAAGACAGGGGGGCGGCTGCCAGTCGTTCTTCGGTGGACGGTATAAGGTTCACTTTGATATAACAAATTCGTCGACTGCCGTATTGTCGTCGTGATGTCAAAAATACCAACGCTAAAATGCATATTATATTTTATTTTGTGAGGTTCGGGCGTAAATATAATTTTTTTTCGCGATAATTATATAAGAAATTGAATTTGCCACATTATGCAATAAAACCATATCCCATAAGTGTTTATAAGTAGGAGAGTTTTCAGTTAAAAATGTTTTTTATAGACCTAATACTTTATTTTTTTCTAAGCTTATTAAAAGACTTATTTAAAAAAATGACCGATATTTTTAAGGGCCAAAGTATGTTCTACACGCAGTATTTAATTGAAGCATCTATAATACTTCTAAGCGGTCAAATTTTCAAAACTAAAACATACGATTTTGTATGATTTTGCATTATTTAGTATGGCTTCATCTTAACGGAACTTGATCATTAAGTTTGAAATTTGAGGAATCGTTCAAATTTGCCAACCCCCTCCCTTTATTTGTATATTTCAACCAATTTACACAAAGCCTTCACAAATTACATACATAAAAACCTATCTCATGAATCATTCTATCTATTGGTGAAAACCGTATGAAAATCATTGCGTAGTTTAAAAGATCTAAGCGCACGGACAGCGGGAGCGACTTCATTTTGTACTATGTAAAGATGAAACGACAAAAAGTGAGTTGACCATAACTTTTACAATACATCTTACCTATAAAATATCTGTGTTTTTTTTTTTTCGTTATCAGGATAGAAAAAAACGAGAGGTGAGCCATTTTAAAAACTTTTTTATGTTTGCAATCAAAAATTTTATATTTCAAAAATTATAAGTTTATTTCGAATTATAACACGTGATTAGTGTGTTCAAAACAGTTTTTAGTTTTCGGATGCGTTCATAAATATTCCATTTATTTGGATTTGATTACAAAGCGGAAATATTTTGACCTTCCGACAAAATATGCCCGAGGCAAAATAGTAATATTATTGATTCTACTAACTTGTCTACATTTTATGATATTTTGCTCGGCTTATCTGTTTGTTATCATTATCCATATCACTTAACTTTTTTAATCTACATCCTCAATCATAATCCTCATTACTCATTACCGACCTACCTTTATCCGATCTACCTCTCCAGGGACGTTCCTATACCTTTTTTACTGATAAGGAAATATAAATAAAGATTACGTAATCTACTAACCTACCTAATTCTTTTTCAACGTTTTGTGGGAACTTTAACATTTTAATGCAGCATGTTATTGTGTATAAACCAGAATTATTTGGAAAATTGTACTTTTTTATGTTGAAAAGAAAAGAATTTTAGCGATATTTTTTCGTTCAATCTTTGCGAATTCACTTAATGGCGACATTTTTAATTAAATGAAAATTATCACTTAGTAAAACACCAGTTATTTAATCAAAATTATCGACATGTTTCATAACCAAAGGTTCGTTCGACAGGATAAGATTAAAATGTTCTTATCCTAACGAAGAAACCTTAAGTTTTTAAACATGTAGGTATGTAGATATTTTTTATTAAAAAAGTGCTATTTTACTAAGTGATTTGTTTTCATTTATTAATTTTTGCAATCAAGCTCTTTAATAGATAGATAGCTCAGATAAATCTTGGATAGTTTCTCCAGACACCAAACTGGTAGTCAGCCGCTGAGGACAGGAGGAGTTGGAGGAGAAAGTTCCAGAAGGCCAAAGCTCGATATGGACTGTAGCGCCATCGAGGAAGAAGAAGAAGAATCAAGCTCTTTAGTCTAAAGCATTATATTAAATAACTATAATTTCCATGATATGAATGCTTAAATATATGTACCTACACAATAAAATAACAGTGAGATAATAGACGTCAAAATGTTAATGTATCTTTAAATTCGCCCTTTTTACAAATAAAAGTCATAGTAATGTGGATAAATTGTATAAAGTATTCACATAGGTAGAAGATATCTCTCTTAAAGACTACTTACTTTATTTGTTCTATTTTTTTTTCTCACGGTAAAGATAAACTGCCTTTATTATTATTTATATAAAAGCCCTTTGGGCGTAAAAAAAAAAAATAATAATAAAAAAACAGCCAAATAAATTAATAATCTCCAAAACGAGCCTGAAAATTTCATTTGTCATATATTGGGTTTATAAGTGTGTAAATTCTACTACTTAAGAAATTATAAAATTTGTAGTACTTTATTAAAGCCATAAATACACTGGGAATTTATATCATATATGTAAATCCTAATTATACAATTGTAAATGTTCTCTATAATGACTTGGAAAGAATTTCCTACTTGTGATATCACTAAAGAAACCACTCATCCACTCTAAATACAAGTATTAATGTTCTTCAAAATGACCTTGAAAAAAAAACACATCTTTGCGATTCTTTCAAAGACATATAGAAACCATCGCTTCGTTCAGAAAACAAATTTTAATGTTCT
This sequence comes from Limnephilus lunatus, assembly GCA_917563855.2. Lineage (NCBI taxonomy): Eukaryota > Metazoa > Arthropoda > Insecta > Trichoptera > Limnephilidae > Limnephilus > Limnephilus lunatus. The sequence continues at coordinate 10,915,934 of OU830596.1, forward strand.
CAAAAGTTGTGTCGACAGAGGCTCATTCCTGTGATATCTTGAAAGAAACCATTCCCTTGTTAAAAATATTATGAACTAAATATACAATTTGGCTGTCCTAAAACGGGTATCCTTCCCAGTTGGACAGACAAAGTATCATTTTGTAATGTATTTAATATATATGTGTATAAATAAATAATAATAAAAAAATTTAAAAAAACCTGCTAGATTATTCAGACATTTGTACAGTTACATGTAAAAGTGTATCCTCTATCTGGTACAATACTCGTACTTATAAACACCACCACATCAATTATAGTGCAGGGAAACTTGTAGTGAATTAAACAAAATGCTGATGTTTTCTAAGTCACTAGTAGGATATTTTAAAATGTCATATTAACGTACCGGACCGTTATTTTATAGCATATTTAATATGTAAAACACAGACACGTGTAAATAATATTTGATTTATGGTGAGTATTCGAATATTAGTTTCTTCAATATCGCAAAACTTAGTATTTGGAGATGTCTGACTAATCAACTGGACGATTGCTACGCGCGCATTCTGGGCGTTTATTTATGCAATGGCATGCTGCCAACCAATGAACAACAGATTATTATGATAATTATTGACTGATTTGAAACCGAGTATTATTTTTTTATAATACGCTGCTGACTATCAAAAGCACGCCTCTGACCGACTATCTTTTGTTTTCAGTTTGTCATTTTCATTTTACAACATCGTAAAATACTTTGGCTACATTAATATTATGCATTTACAACGGTAATTACACGCCAATGTCACGAGGCACCTCTAGGAGCTAGTTGCATTTATTTCAATTGTCAATGATTGCGCTGTTATTGATTATTCCTGCATGATGTCATCTGATCTTACTCAATGCTCTGACTCAGTAACGACAACATGTCTGTGATGAGTTTTTCTGATGCGTCATGCGATGGTTTAGGTCAGGCTTATTAAAATTACTTAAAAACTAGGTGAAAATCTGCACCTGAAAATGGCACGATTGAGTGTCCAAATAATAATTATTTTATCAACAATTATATTTTCTTTTTTTAATTTGAAGTAAAACAATAACTTTGTTAACACCACTTTTATTTCTTATGCTTTATGCCGACCGAGTTTCGCTACCACCGTAGCTCCTTCAGGGCAGTATAATACTCTCCTAAAATTAGGTTACATGCGTTATAGATAAATAATATATGTTTTTAAAAAAAAAGGGCTGGACTCCTCAAGTGAACAAAAAAGTAGGCGTAAGTATAGATGAAGAATTGGGAAGGGAAAGGCAATCTTCTTTGTCAATAGAGAACAACCTTAGTATTGGACTTTTATTTAAATTTATTTGATTGTTATAATTACCTTACTATTAATATTTTTGGCCTTCTTTAGTTCTAGTGCTTCTAAGTTATCTAATCTGATACCTGTCGTGTTTTGTGCGTTAGGGTGACGCCCGATTCTTTATCGAATTTATGGTCTGTCTCAATGAGATGGTTTGCAAATCCCGAGAATCGATATTGTGTAAACATCTTAGATCTTCCTTGACACGGGTGTTAATGTTACGTGCCGTTTTGCCTATATAACACGCGGGACAGTCACATGCATTGGAGTGAATAAATTCCCGAGTGGTTTAGACTATCTTTCTTGTCCTTACCGTTCATTAAAAACTACCCATAATATTATTAGTGTAAAATGCTGGTTTGATATCTGGTGGGAGGTTTTTAACGCTTTTTTGAGAAAAATTATAAATGTACAAGTTTCTACGCCATTGATAAGGTTGTTTATTATATATACATATAAACAACTACAAAAAATTTCTTCAAAAACAGCAAACTTATTTTGTGGTTCCATTTTAATTCAAAATTAATTAACAATTATTATAATCAATAATTATCAGCCTGAAACACTCATCTACATTGAAAAAATCTTTAAGTCCCGTTGGCGGCCAGTATCTTTACTCGGAAGATTTTTTCAATGTAGATGAGTGTTTCAGGCTGATAATTATTGCTTATAATAATTGTTACCCTTTGTGCTATGCGTAAAAATCTTGTCTTAAAAAACATTAGTTTATCAATTAAAAATAATAATCAAAATTATTTAGTTTTTACCACTTTTATTGTTTATAAAAACCGTCATGTTTCTAGAGCAACGCTTACATGTTCAGGGTTTACTTAAAAATATTATATTTTTTCTTCAAACTTTGCAAAATTACTTTGTGGCATTATTTATTATTTAATTAATAACAGATCACTTTGTATAAAACACTTTTTTATAAACAATATCGACATGTTTCAATAACAATGTTATGTCGATATTGTTTATAAAAAAGTGGTTTATACAAAGTGATCTGTTATTAAGTACATTATATTTTCTTATTAGTTGTTTTGTCTATCAATCTCGAGCATGTTGCGCAATTATAATGAATAGCTGCGAAGTTTACCTGTCAAAAATATGCAGGTAGAATTAATTAGAACCTTTAATGGAAACATGCTCATAAACATGGTCAGCCTGTTTTGTGTATCATGATATGTACCGTCATAAAAAAACTATATTTATGCAGTCATAACTAGGAAACCGGGCGGCGTTTTGTCCATACAAACCTTTTCCACATTTTCCTCTCTGGATCTTGAAGCTAGTAGATACACATATCTTTTATTTATTTATTTATTTGGAATTTCACGCCCGGCTGGGCTTTTACATACATTATTTTTTAAACAAAGAACATCTAAATCTAAATGTGCATAACAAAATAAAATACAAAATCATAAAGAAAACAAAAACAAAATCAAAATCGAAATCGAAATCGAAATCAAAATCAAAATCAAAATCAGAATCAGAATCAAAATCAAAATAAAAATCAAAATCAATATCAAAATCAAAATCATAACCAAATCTAAAACAAAAATAGAGTAAAAAAACAAATTCAAATAAAAACAAAATACTCCACCATGCAAGATGGAAAAACTGTAGACTGGGAAAAGTGCAATACATGTGAAATAATTCGAAGCAGAGCTATGCATTTGGAATTATTAAATTTGTGGTTCTTCTTCCTGATATAAATTTTACTATGACTTGTTTATATTTAGTGAATGATGTGTTAAATATGTCAACAACATCTTTATAGTCATTAGCCAAATTTTGTATTCGGCGAACAGGGGTATACAATTGTGATTCTGTGTTGGAGTTGTCACAATAGAATGGTAGATAGTGCCTCGATGTTGAATTGCGAGGTATGTGGAAAGAAATCAAGTATAATAAATAGTTCAGGGCTGTCAATTATTGAATTTATGATTTTATGTAAACATGTTAGGTCATATACTATTCTACGTAAGGATAATTTTAATAAATTAAGTTTAATGTAATATAGATGTCGACCACTAGGGTATCGGTATGTTTTGCCTTTTTTATAATTTACTTCTCAAAGGTGTTAAGGACCTTCCAAAAGTCATTGAAATGCCTGAACGCCATCAACGCCATCAACAGACGTTTGGTATAAAAACTACATAATGTATTTTTTTAAATAGCAAAACGAACAGACATAGATAATTTTCTTCTTATACAGTTGGTAAAACACATCTTTAGAAATCGGTTCAGTTATGAAAGATTAAATGGGGATTACAAAACCTCGATTTTGATGATTTTATTTAAGAATTATCAGCCTTAGGGGCAGTGCCCCTTTCACTCAGTATCCGCTCAGGTACTAATTTTCCTTTTTCCCATTTCCTTTACTCCCCACTCCCTTCGATTTTACGATATACCCAAAATTCGGTTCCATAACAGTATTTAAAAAAAAAAGTGTGCAGTTCACACGCGGCAGAAATGAAACCTTCAGAAAACTAAAGTAGACAAGAGTAGGGAGGCTAAGAAGCACCGCACAAAGAGGAGACCGATGGGATACGAAGCACTGCACAAAGAAGAAACCGATTATTCTACCTTAATCTCTCGCAGGCTAAATCCTATAGATGTATGTGTTAGTTTCTTTTTAGTGTCACCTTTTCGTTCCATCGAGTTTCAAATCATAACAGCGCTAAAAAAAATCACTTTAAAAACAGAGTGTGCAATTCACAAGCGTCAATAGTGAAACCTGTGGAAAACTAAAGTAGACAAGAGTGGTGAAGCTATGAAGCACTGCACAAATAGGAGACCCACAGGTTACGAAGCACCGCACAAAGAGGAGACCGTTTATACTATCTCATTCTCTCGCAGGCTAAATCCTATATGCGTATGCGTTTGTCTCTTTTAAGTTTCTATATTTTTCGTTTCATCGAGTTTCACTTCAAAAATGCTGTCCAGAAAGTTGTCTATGTTGTGCAAGCATATTTTCTGATTACCCTACTTTTTTATGCATCCGTTGTTTTTTATTTTGACATAATTATTTTTGACAGATTAAAATTTGTTATTTTGTTATTAAGTGCATTCATTTAACGAAATGATCAATTGATTCTTTATTCAAATCGGCCTTTTAAAACATGCAACTGGTTTTGAAATTATGCACGGTCATACAGGATGTCAATCGGACCGTGCTAGGCCGGAGCTGCGGTTCAGTGCGCGCGAACTGTTATTCGAATTCGGAACGGTCCGTTCCATGTTTGAATATTTGGCGCGCTTCCTCAGCTATCCCGCTAGAAGTTCAAACAAATGATGAAGACGGTTATGGAATGTTCAAGTGGCCATATTTGAACTTGAGGTGTGAGGGGACTGTAATATATTGTCTGCTTTATATATTCGATGAGAATCGCTGACGACGTAATCCCTTATCAACGAAAATTATTATATTTTCTATTTCTGTTGATGTTTGATTTTCGCAAGAAGTAAGAATAAATCAAGCTTACTTAGGGCACACGGACACGTCTATAAAAATCGAGTGCAGTTCACATGCGGTAGAAGTGAAATCTTCATCCACACAATCTCAACCAATAGAAGCCTTGAAAAGTGAGCTCATAATCAAAGCGGCCAATGCGTGCCCCTTGACAGAGCGCGACGCTGCATAGGTACTGTAAGTAAGGTTTCATTCTTTCTCATTCTCTCGCAGGCTATATCCTTTAGATATCCGTTTCATCGAGTTTCAAATCACAACGGTTCTAAAGAAGTTTCACTTCAAGATACTTCTATCGGTTTACCTCTTCGGTGACGATGTTTGATTTAGTTGAATTAGCTACACGCAGGAGGCCCTGAGGAATAAATCCCTCAGGGTCTATGCCATCTTTGGGGATGCTGTGTTCAGGGTCTTATTAGGGAAAGGAAGGACAGGAAGTTCTGGGAAGAAAAAAGGTATGAGTGCATGAATTTGGTGCTCAATGTCTCTAGGAATGATGTACGTATGAATCCATACCTCCCACTGCGATGCATGATGATGGTTCGAGAGAGTCCGGCCGGAATGTTATAGGTTAGGTCTCCCTCAACCAGTCTGTCCAGATCTCGCAGAAAGTGGGCAAGCGCACCGCCAATACTTAGGCAAAATTTCAAAGCGACCTTGAGGTGTTTTTCTCATGAAAATAGCGCTATAAAAATCATCCAACAATAATAATAATTATTAAACCTCACCCCATGAATCCGGGCACCCCTAGTAAGTCACCAAACGCAGCGAACTTCGGGTGACCTATGGAACCTTTTACCCTGTTTGGTGATCAGATCTGAATAGCCATGGACCTTCCAACCTTCCTCTTCCCACTTTCTAATAATCATATCCATCCCATAACTGGGGATGCCGTAGGTAGTCTTTTTGGCTCCAGACGGGAGCAGTTGAGATTCTTGGGCAAAAAAGAAAAAAGGATTGCCTGCTTTTAGTTCATCTCCAATTTTTCCACATTCTAACTTTCCTCATTATTGGAGGTGCCACATCCCCACTGGAAGTGGAACACGGAATAAGGAATTTACTTAAAGAATATCTTTCCGTTTCTTGACTTTTCCGTTTTTCAACTTCTGCTATTTGTATTTACACAAGTCTTTTATCCGTAAAATTTTCTGGGCTTACAGTAATACCCCGGTTAAAATTTCCAAGAAAGAAACATGGTAGTATTTCTTAATGAAGTTAGTAATAAAATGGTTTGTTTCAATATTTCATTCCTTGAATCAACACAACATCTCGAGGTAATGAATGAAGGTTTGTTCATAGAATGAAAATTGAAACTAATAACACTGTTAACGAAACTTTACAAAATGATAACTCCCGATTAATAACTATGTAATATCACCTCTGCAGTTGGTCACCCCAAGTTGTTCGCTACTTTTGGTAACTGGGGAGCTCGTGGGGTGAGGTTTGTACGAGTCTTGACGGTGGATGTGTTGTGTCTGCCCACCAACTGCGTGGCAGGTCGGATCGCGAGAGACTGGTTGAGGGAAACCTTTTGACCTCTGCATCAGAACTCTCCACACTCTGCCTTGCACCGCAGTGGGAGGGATGGAATCCTACGTCACTCCTGGACTCACATATCAAATTTCTACACACCCCTCACACCGTTTTACTTTCCAGAACTTTCTCTCCTTCATTTCCTAAACCCCTAAAGGTGACACAGGCCCTGATGGGAATTATATTTCTCGGGACCTCCTATGTGGAGCTAATGCAAAAAAAAAATAGTATGTTTAGGTATATATTTTTATAAACACTTTTTTTAAATATCATTTTTTAACGTTTTTATTTTAGAATGTCCTCCAAGCTAGGAATGTTCACCTTTCTTGAGGAGGACATTTTACAGAGTAACGTTGTTGATTTTAATGAGGAGACCTTAACACGGCAATAGTCCAGTAATGGAGGAAAAAGTTTTTAACATAAAATTGGAAGGCTGTTACAAAATCTAACATTCCGACATTTGCACGGAAAATCTCTTCATTGCTTTATTTTCTTTTCAAAATGTACCTTCTGGAGAAGGATTCAATTTTTATTTTTGAAACGTGATGCTTTGCGGTGACCTCTCAATTTGAAAGCTAATAATGGTTTTACTTATTTCATTACATCGAAGTTGACCTTTTGTTCTTTAATCAGGCTCACATTTTTGATGTTTTTCATAACAAAACTGCATCTAAATATATGTGTACTTATCAGACACAAAATAAAATTAAAATTTTCCGGTTGCTTTATCGACTCGACATTTTAATGTCGTTCGCGATCGCATTGCTCATAACTCTTCTTAACCTAACCTAACCTATTTATTGGGTTATATGCTCTATTTATTGGGTTAAGTAGAATAACCAGATATGTTTTCTGTTGTTTTACGAACACAGTGTGCAAAATAGTCGTAAATGATGAACACTTGGAGTAGGTGGATTAGTTTTTGTATCTGAAAAGTATGTTTATGGCAGATGGTAAACGATATTGAAAGAAGGGTAAATGCAGGTAACTCAATTAATGGAAGACCGTATGCCGTTGGCGCAAGAAGCAAAGCTAGCAGTCCAAAATGGAGTGCTGGTACTTACCCTGTTTTATGGCAGTGAGGCATGGAACTGGCAGAGGAAGGGTGAAAATAGACTGAATGCTATAAAAATTAATTAGATCCCTGGGGCGTTTGTGTTGTAAAACCATGTATGATCATGCGAGAAATGTGGAAATCCACAAAGAATGCAAGGCTGATGTAAGCGCAATGAGTAAGATTGAGAAAAGGGCCCTCAGATGGTTTGGACATGCAGAGCGAATGAACGGAGAAAGAAGTGTAATGATAATATGTGACGCAAATGAAAATGGTAGAAGAAGTCCGGGACGCCTGAGGAAGACTTGGCACGAGAATAATAGAAGAGTATGAATGTGAATGCGACAAAGAGTGTCTGCCAAGACTGAGTTGTTTGGCGATCCATCCTCTCTGCCTAACCCTGCGAGGAAACGGCATGATGGTTAAGATAGATCTAGATGCTATGAATAACTGTATATATAGATCCTAACTGCAACTAATCTTTAATGTTTTCGATACTGCCGCCATGGGTCGACCCACAGTGTCCTTCTTGACAATACCAAGGAGGATACGGTATTTCTTCTTATGTCGACGGGGTAGCATTTATTCCCAAACATGGAACACCTCAGCACAGGTTCGCCTAGTGAGGTGTTCACAAAATACTTCTTGATACATAGTACATACACACAGTTATCGATCATTAACTTTTTTTTCTTCTTATTACTAAACTCATTAACTATGTAAACCAAAGTAATAATTATCTGTAATGTGTATGTTCAAGAATAGAAATAAAATAAAAATAGTTGTTTTCCATTGGGTTGGTATATGACTTTATCGATTTCATAGAAATTTCTGTCTTTCGCTTATGATCTGATTTTGGTAAATTAGAAATTTGCCGAATTAATCTAGTACGTCAATCGAGCTTTGACTGTACACAACACACGTTACATGACGTGTAAATAAAACGTTAAAGGCATTTCCTTCAATGCACACAAAGTTCACGAATTGCTTTGCGAAGTAAGGCGTCATTAATAATCCTATTCACACAAACAGCCCGACAGTGGGAACCCATTCACCAACTACTCGTATGTACACCCTACTTGTTTGTACGGTCTATCCTCTATACACAACTAAGTGCCTACATTATACAGCTTGCATAATAAATTCAGAATACACGACACAAGGACGTTGGAAGCGGATTGCCAACCATCATCTTATTAAAATACTATCTACCTTACTAAAAAACCTCTTGATAATTGATAAACGACCACGGATGTGAAAACATTACTAATTAAAAAAAAAATTGTTCATGGTAAGATATATACATTGCTTCCACTATTGTATACGCTTGTTGTATTAATAATTTCTTATGGCAAGTTACTGTGTTACATAAAAATAATGTAACTTATAATATATTTCTGTGAATGGGTACCTTTAGGTACGAAGATAATAAACATTCAAAAATTGTTTTATTGGCAACATTGCCATATATTTATCTGTGCTCAGTTGGTGTTACTGAGAAATGAATTGACTAGGGAGGACTGGCCTGAAGCTTGCCATTCTTTGACCAGCCACGGGTGACCTCGGCCACCGTCCCTGTGGCGGGTCGACGCATCACCTACCCATATTTCGCCATATTTGTACATCATCAAGAACAGTAAATCCGCGCCCATCAGCGGCATCCCAAATTCAAGACTATCAGCAAACTCATCAAGATCATGGGACATAAGCGGAGTACCAGGGGAGAAACTTATTTCTGGAGGTAACGAAATCCAGCATTGGGAGTTACGAAGCCATCGTAAGACCTTCCGACTACACCTGGAGCCGAAGGTGCTTGCAGAGGTGCGGCCCAAGATGACCTTGGCCGTCATCATCGAAGTCGGCTGGCTGGCAACCGCCCTGGGACGTTGGGACTTGACGTCGCCGGGAAACCGCGGGGCTGGGGACCTGACTTGCTCCAGCCCGCCGTTTCAGCATATGTCAGCAGCGGAGGGAGCAGACCGCATATCTCCGAAGGCAGCAGCCTTATTCGCTTATGGCATCGCCCACACATCAGCTCCCCAAAACACGGTACTAACGTTACATTCCCAGTATGTAGTTTAGCTCTGATAGCTATTATTTGTATGTACTTCATTAACTGTGTTCTAAGCACTTTAGCATTTTATTTGAATTACCTCCTACTCAAAGTATTACACACAGCCGTCTGCCTAAGGTCCACCTTCTGAGAATACAAAGATCACTGTAATTATATTTGTAAAAAGCATTAACTTTGTGGCTCGCCATAATTTACAATAAATACACATATAAATTTGTTGTAGACCACTTTTATTTATGAACACTCTACCGGTTTCGGAAGCACCCTTCCTTCGTCAGGAGAATAATATTCTCCTGACGAAGGAAAGGTGCTTCCGAAACCGGTAGAGTGTTCATAAATAAAAGTGGTCTACAACAAATTTATATGTGTATTTATTGTATATCACTGTAATTATCTCATTGTTTCATGCTCTCTCTAAGAAAAATTACATTATGACCCAGTTCACCCCCTTTTTTATAAAATTTTGGCGTCTAACGCCTTTTCTTATAACAACTTTTTAATGTACAATATATTTTATTTTATTATACTGGCAATTTTGAATTCTGGTCACACTGGACAAGCGGTACTTTAGTTCCAACTTCTACCACCAAAATGATTCCGTCCCGAAGTGTCCTGGTTTGTACAGCTGTCAAATTTAGCCTCGCAACTTTCTGAGAATTAATATTGTGTCGCGATTGTGTTTGACTATTACAATAAAAAGTGAATTTGTTATAAACCTTCTTATCATTTATCAAATCCCCGTGATACACGTGAAAGTATTGATTTGGTAAGATTGACACTTTCATATTGGTGACCCCAACGTGGTCTGAACACGCAACCTTCTGATTTGGAGTCAGAATTTAGAATTTTTTCAACTTATTTTAAATGTCTTGTATATTTCTTATTTTTGAAGATGTCGTTAAAACAAGTACCACTTTAGAAACAAAATAAAATTACCTTTTACAATTTTGTTTTTTAAATATACCTACTAGAGCGTTTAAAAATTACCATATGCCTTCGAACACGAAAAAATGTTTAAAAAAATCTTACCACAAATATTTTTAGTCTCCTCTGTTCGCTCTATATTAGAATTCGGATCAGTCATATGGAATCCTCAAGTTAATATTGAAAGGTTAGAAGGATTTTAAAAAAATGTTTTGAAACACTTTTCAAATTTCAAATCACATTTCAAATCCTTCCGAATGTCAGAATATCTAAAAGACTCATTAGCATTATTCCATAATTTATAAACTCTAGACTCTAGATGATATAAAAAATATATCCGACCAGAATTTTTTATTCAAAATCATCCACACCATTGTTGACAATAACTATCTTCTAGTGAACATTAATTTCCACTGTCCAATACGGAATACTGGATCAAACCATCTATTACTTAAAAACAAACTACACATAAATTTTATTTCTCAGAAGGACGTGCACAGAATTCAATAAGCTCTTTTCAGACGCTGATATTTTCCTTTTATCCTCAGGTCAATTTACTATAATATGTATAATAGAAAAAAGTTAATTACGAACCCTCTACCCCTGCTGTGTGTTATAATATTATCATTATGTTATTTTTTGCATTTATTCATAAAATTAATAGCTGCATGAATGGAGCAAAATCAGTTATCATTTTTTGGAATGTACCTATAACGTTAAAAATTAAACTGAAATTATTAACACCAGCGATGTACACAAATTCATGTTCGTTTTCGTAACGTTCTGCACTATACGAAACCAATTATACAAAATAGAAAGAAAGTGAATATTTCTTATAATAATTCTTTTAACAAACTTTTTCTGAACATAAATAAGTGTCATTCGATAAGATTTTACAGAATAAGTCAACCAATAATTCATCCGTATGTACTTGATAACTCTACCCTTACCCCTGTCGAAGAAATTAATGACCTGGGCATAATTTTTGACTCTAAATTAAATTTTATATCCCATATAAACACAATCAGTAACAAAGGAATGAAAATGCTTGGCTTCATTCTTCGAAATTCTAGAGGTTTTAGGAATATTTCTACTTTAAAACTTTTGTATACATCCTTAGTACGTAGTCAAGTCGAATATAACTCCTCGATCTGGTCCCCCCATTTTAAAATACATTCAGATACAATCGAAAAAATTCAACACAAATTCCTAAGACACATAAATTTTAAACTCGGTATTCCCATTGAAAACATAAATTATAATTACTTGATGAAAGAATTAAATTTAATAAAACTCTCAGATCGAAGAATTATATCTGACTTAATATTTATGTTCAAAATTGTAAATGGTAGAATAGACTGTCCTGATTTAACTAAGCTCGTCGACTTTCATGTGCCTACTAGAGCAACTCGCTCCAAAATGCTATTTAAATGTAACGACACCAGAACTGAGTACATGAAAAACTCACTTGTACCTAGGTTACATGAAGTTAGTAATAGATACGCAGATGTGGCGGATCTGTTTAACTGCACGGAAGCTAGTTACAAGAAGGCTATTCTATCAAATATTTTCAATCAATAAGTATAAATTTTATTTTACACTAGTATTATATGTTATTGTAGCTCCTTGTGTCACTTCTCAACCAAATGCCACATCTAACTTATTCTCTCTCTTTTATTACATCTTATGTACAACTATGATATTGTGACATGTAATCTGTATTTATGGTATATTTATACCGTTAATGTTAATAAATAAATAAATAAATAAATATGGCATTGGAGCATGCCGACTGTCGCCGACCCACGACCAAACTGCACGGACTATCAACGGCTCTATGGAATTAAAATTATATGTTTGGTGTATCACAATTTGGGAGGCGAGTGTGTGGGTACCGCCGCCCCGGGAACCATTTATTTGGTGACTTAGCAGGGGTGGCCGAGGTTTGCCGATGTGTCTGCTCACCTGCATGGCGGGCCGGATAGAGAGAGACTGGTTGAGGAGGTCTTTTGACCTCTTCAGCCAGAATCCCTCGACCCATCGCCTTGCGTCGCAGTTGAAGGGATGGATTTATACGTCTGTCACTCCTGGACCCAATGACCCCCAGATTCTTACCCACCCCTCATACCTTATCCTTCCCAAAACTTCCTCTTCTTCCTTTCCTTAAAAAAACTCGCCACACAGCATTCCCCAAGATGACATAGGCCATGAGGGAAATTATTTTCTTCAGGGCCTCCTGTTTGGTGCTAAAGTAAAAAAAAAAACGAGTGTGCTTTAGACCACACGACTGAAGTAAAACTTCACTAACTTATGCCGTCCATTAACAATATAACAATAACAGGAATAAAAATATCCCCATCCCCTCAACATCCCCATCAACTCAACTCAACTCTCAACTAGTCACTAATAAAAAAAAAATAAAAAATAAAAACTCTCAGCTATCAGCTCTCAGCTTTCAGCTCTCAACTCAACTCAACTCAACTCAACTCTCAGCTCTCAGGTCTCAGCTCTCAACTCAACTCAACTCTCAGCTCTCAACTCAACTCAACTCTAAGCTCTCAGCTTTCAACTCAACTCAACTCTCAGTTCTCAGCTCTCAACTCTCAACTCAACTCAACTCAACTCAATTCAACTCAACTCAACTCATATCATTGATTAGCGCTTCACATTGATAACGTTTCATATTGATTAGCGTGTCACATTTTTTCGTAACGTTTCATATTTTTTCGTAACGTTTCATAACGTATTCATCATTTTACCCCCAAGTTTCGAGCGTGCGTAAAGAAATTTTACTTCAAAAAGTTAGAAACAGGGTGTAATGGGTGAACGATGTTGACGACCTTTGCGGTAATGCGCATTAATGGTCCTCGGCCCATCTCCTTTATCTCTATTATCTACGATACTAAAGGCTCGATTACATTGAGCTAGTTTAAAAACTACTATCGGATCGAATCGGCGAGTAAGATTGTCACGATCACCCACAAAACTGTCTACTCGCTCAATAGCGACAGTTGTAGCTAAAATAACGACTCCCGCGCGAACCAATTCAGTCGACATTTTGCAAAAAACTTGAGCTCGCAGCTAGCGCCACACACTAGCTAGTAGCGAGAATTACGGCTCCCGCGCGAACTAATTCTGAACTAATTACGAAATCAGTTGTTGGTAGGCCGCCGTTGTGAGTGGGTAGCGAGTAAAGTTGAACACCTTTCAACTTTCTTCGTAGATTGTCTACAATCTGCTAGTTATCTAGTAATACAATTACACTGAGCAAGTTTACTAGCTGATAGTGAATTTCCCAGATAGTAGCTCGCTCAATGTCATCGAGGCTTAATGGACCACTAAACTTTAATTAATGAACATCAGTTCTTTGGTAATTGACAATTACTGCCGCATCCATAGTTTCTTGTACCAACATCGATTTGAGCAAGTGGAGTTCTGACCGTTCAACTCTAAGCCCTACCTCAAATTTTACCTTGTGATGCTGCTACTACCGCTGTTGGTGCATGGCGGTTCAAGTAACTTTTAAGCAGGCCACAACTTGCGTCCACCAAGGTATTGAGATGCACCGGTCATAATAATTCAATGGGATTTGTAGTTTTCGTAAGTTAAATTGCTCGATTAGAATCCGGCAAGCTTGTGATAATGTATTTATAAGGCTTAAAATTAATTAACTATGCAAATTTACTGCTTTGTCTTTCATTCTATAAATAACAAACATCCCGTGGTTTTTACTTTGAAAGTTATTTCGTAGAAAGATAGATACTCTCAGTATCGCCGTGGTAAAAGACCGCCATTCAGAATCAAAACGTTGCTTGATATGGCATTAGCTGTGTATAGTGACTTGATCTGAATAGCCAGCTATTTCCCAACTCTCTTTTCCCATCTTTTTTCTACCCACACTTTTTAGATTAACAAAATACCCCAACCGGGTTGCGATCATATATGCGTTGGTTAGGTTCATCATTTGTAGTATTTGTACGTATCACCGTCTGGGAACCATTTACTGGATGCTAACACCTCTGTTATAGGTCACCCCTAGTATTTCGCTACATTTGGTGACTTAGCAGGGGGCCCTGGTTCACGGTGTAAATTTCTCAAGATCTTGGCGGCGGATGTACCTGCCCACTGGCTGCGTGGATCGGGAGAGACTGGTTGAGGGTACTTTTTTACCTCTCCAGCAGGACTCTTTCGGAACACCTTGCACCGCTGTTGGAGGAATGGATTCATATGTCCGTCACTCCTAGACACACTGATCCCCAGATTCCTATCCATCCTTCATACCTTTTTTATTCTCAGTACTTTCTGTCAATCCTTTCCTAAGAAGACCCTCCACATAGCATCCCCAAAAAGGACATAGGGAAATTATTTTCCTCAGGGTCTCCTGTGTGACGATAGTATATATATTTTTAAATCCTCTCCCACATCTTCCTTCCCTCCCCAGTCCCTTCATTCAGCCTCACAACACACCCATTAGGAATGCCTTAGTCCCACTGGCTTCGGGCAGTTGTAACTCATGTGCGTTGTTCATGCAAAAAAGTTCCGGAGTTTGGCGCCTACACGCCTGTAGTTTTCTTAAAAGTTCGTCCTTAACTTGACTTTGTTGGAATCAATTTATATAGCTGACTGAGGTTCTGTGCATACATTAATTCAATTAAATTAAACAATGTTTATTTGGGGCAGTATCCTTAAAATGATTTATTGTTGGTTTTCCAAGTAATTATTTCAATATTATGCCTGTTACACCGTGGGAATCTACCATTTACTTCCACGTATTATTCACCCTTCTCGTAAAAAACACGTTCTCTATCAAAATACATAAGTTAAAATAGATGATAGCAGTACAAGTAACAAAATTTATGTTTTTTTGTTGTTTATTTATTTTAAATAAATGATATTTTGGAAAAAAGTAACCTTATGACGGAAAAATATTAATCGAAAAAATAAAACAACCATGCCTCTGTAAAATATATGTTTTTAACACCGCACAATTGTTGGGAAGGATGGTAAGGAAATTCTGTGAAGGAAAAAGGTATGAGGGGCAGGTGGGTATCTGGGGTCAATGTGTCTGAGAGTGATCGTCTCTCCCTCTCACTGCGGTGCAACGCGATGGATTGAGAGAGTCCGACTGAAAAGATCAAATGGTCTACCTCAATCTGTCTCTCTCGATCCGGCCCGCCACGCGGGAATCGCAAGACCTAAACAACTCAACCCATGGACATAGAATCCCCTGCTAATTCACCAAACGTTGCTAACCACTTCGAGTGATCTATGGCAGGGGTTTTGATTTTCCAATAAATGGTTCATCGTGGGGAGGGGGTGCCTATGCCTACACCCGCTTCCCTAAGTCCAAATAATGAACTGCACGGATCCCTAATTGTCGGGGTTTCTTGGTGAGGTTGAAGGAAGTCGGAGTGGAAGGAAGAAGAGCGTTGGGAAGCACCTGGGGCTATTCAGATCTGGTCACCAAACACGACCAACGTCATTTCAAGACACTTTATATAGGTAATTCAGTTTAGACCAAAGCGCAGTTGTACAATTTTGTCTTATTGTTTGACATTTATGTGAAAATTACGATTATTCCATGGATCGCTGGCTGGTTAATTGTTTAAAAAAAATATTTAGGTTAATAGGTTAATTAGGTTCTGCTTTATAGTTAAGAAAATTAATTAATTTATTAAAGTCCCCAAAACAGCAGTAAACACTTAACAAACTTTCAGCGCCCTTGAGGTTTTCACAAAAATGGCGCTCTATAAATAAGCCAAATATTAAGCTTTAGTAAATTCATTTAGTAGAGAGAATCAAACCCACAACTTCCCGAAACAAAGTCAATGGCGGATACCATTACTCTACTGATGTCATTAAACGTCGAATAGGTAGATACAAATTGTAAAAAAACATTTAAAACGCCAAACGGCATCGCAAATTTATTCTGTTGTTAAAAAAGCTAATATCTAGCCTAGAATAAAAAGCTTATTTTAATGCAAATCTTATAAGCATTCTTTTGAAGTAACATTTAAAAACACGTTTAGTTTAATTGACTTTACCCACTACAGTCCTTGCGTTCAACGATCCAGTTGAACCCCATCCGAAAACACCTATTACGTTTATTGTTATCTTTTCATTATTCTTGGCTATCGGAGTGGAAACATTTCCCCGGTAAGAACGCGTGTTTCCACTGAGAAATTACCACTTTGAAAGTAAAACGTATTATTTTTGTGTTAGATAGCTTTAACTAACTCGAGTATAAGAATTTTTAAAGGATATATTAATTCGAATAGAAATGAGTTCAAACTAACCGATTACGATTATTCAACCATTAATTTTCATGGGAAGCAGGTATGGGTACCGCCGCTCCGGGAACCATTTATTGGATAACCAACACCTCTGCCATAGGTCACCCCAAGTAGTTCGTTACGTTTGGTGACTTAGCAGGGATGCCCGGGTTCATGAGGACATTTGTGGATGCTTCTGCCCACCAGCTGCATGGCAGGCCGGATCGTGAGAGAATGGTAGAGGGAGTCCTTTTGACTTCTCCAGCCGTACTCTCTCGGAACATCGCCTTGCACCACAGTGGGAAGTATAGATTCATATGGCTGTCACTCCTGGACATACTGATCCCCAGATTCCTATCCACCCCAAATACCCTTTCCTTCTCAGAACTTCCTCTCATCTCCTTTTCACCCTCCACACAGCATCCCCAAAGATGACATAGGCTCTGAGGGGAATTATTTTCCTCAGGGACTCCTGTGTGGAGCTAATGTAAAAAAAAAATCGGACGTGCATGATATTTTAGTCATATTTGTCGTATGGCGTATACTGCAAAACGGCTAACGGCTTTACGTTAGACACAGTTTTAATTTTATAAAATTCTTTTACCACCGTGTATGTGAAAACTGATAAACTAAAATTATCTAAACATCGTTTATATAGCTGAAGAGAATAGTTTATTTGTTGTATAAACTTGAAATTTCTCATCGAATTTCAGGATATATTCAAGCTATTATTTTTAATATGCTATTTATTTCTTCGTCTTGAATTAGCCGTAAAAACAATTAACATTTTTGGAAACCAGATTTTTTTTTTAAATAAAGGAAAAAAATCCCGGGTTACGAATAAACCGACAATATTTAAAAATGTCTTACTACTACCACAGTAAGCCGAAAATGTTGCTCGAGTCGAGATGGAGGACTTAGCCAGCCTAAGTGGGACCCCAACGCGATGCCCACTCAACCACTGACCAGTCTAAAAGTACCTTTTGTTTTTGAAATGTACTTGTTTTTGAAATTTCAATATTTTAATTTCAATGATTATTATCTAAAATGATTCCAGGCATAAACTCACAAAGATATTCCTAATAATAACCAGCGAATTTGAATCCTAGAGATTATTCTAAACCGCCATTTTAATCTAGCATAATCCTAATCGTTGCTTCACTATTTCTTTCATAAAACCATTCAATGTGCTTCATTGTAATAAAATTTTGCTTTGGTAATAAAATGTTTTCGAGGAATTCTTACGAATTTGCATCTCCGCCTCATAGATATTTGTTTCTCTAGGTAAGCCTTTCCTATTCTGAAAATACCCTTATTTTATTAGCAGCACTAAAAATATGAGAGCAAGAC
Organism: Limnephilus lunatus; assembly: GCA_917563855.2. Taxonomy (NCBI): domain Eukaryota; kingdom Metazoa; phylum Arthropoda; class Insecta; order Trichoptera; family Limnephilidae; genus Limnephilus; species Limnephilus lunatus. The sequence goes on from OU830596.1 coordinate 10,933,952, forward strand.
TTAGGATTAGATTTCACAGAATATGAACAGTTTATAAAATTTCAATGTTGAAATTGAAGTTCTTTGAAAATTTTTATTATTATTTCATAATGGGCAGATTGTTTTCAGAACTTGAATATTAACTTTCAAATTTGATAAATTGTTGAAATTCTGTGAACCAGTCGTCCTACAACTTCTAAACTATCCACCAAAATTAATTATGCAATTCTACCGTTATTGTAACATTTAGAATCGGGCTGCTAACAATAACGCTCCTTATTTAGATGGCGATAAGGTTTAAATTCCCGTTTACATCAGCCGTCTTGTGTTTGCTTTATGCAAGAAAAAAAACATCGCTTGAAAGTGTGTTTTATTTTATTTTACGAAGTTTAGACACAAGTATTTTAATGTTTAAGCATCATTATCCAATGAATTTAATCTGCCCTATGATTCAATTAAACCATAACCGAAAAGGAGTTTGTAAGTAGAAGATTTTGAACTTTAAATTTTTATAGGCCTATGATTTTTTTAGGTGTGTAGTAGTATTTTTTAACAATATAGTTCGAATACGGAAAGAATTCGTTCATTTAGTTGATTTATTAAGGTGTGCAGTAGTATTAGTTAACAATATCGGTGACGCCAGGAAACACAGTCCCACCCAGTAAAAACAGCGGCTAGCACATCTCATATATTTCAATAGCTTTGTTAAAAATAATGAATAAATGTAGCCCCATCTAGTTTGTTTTATGTCCTGTCTGCCTGGACACACGTCCGTTGTTTTAATTAAAGTTCTAAAGGGAGTTTTAATTTCCGCATAATGCTTTTATGCACAAAAGTGCAACGCAAACCGCCGGAAAAAATTGCATTTCCATAATTAAAACTCTTCTCAATATAATTCTAGCAACAGTTTCTCAGGCTCTTAAAATAAAAGACGGTTTAATAAATGGGTTCTATATATATTTTTAAATCTTTATCCAATAATTTTATCGTTTTATGCTCTTGTTAAGGTAAATGAGATTTTTATTTTTGAAGATTTGACGATTACTTATAATCGAATATTTTAGATGCTGAATTATGATGGCTTTAAAATAATAATGTATTTTTTTATAAGTCTTTTAACAAGTCCAGAAAAAACTAAAGTTCTCGCTAAACAAATAAAGCCTACAAAATCGCTCCAAAGTTGAAAATCTCTTACTTACGAACACCTTTTCGGCTATGGTTTTATTGTAGATATAATGTGAAAAATTATTTTTTTCGGAAAATGATCATAAAGCATTTAAATATTTGTACCTGAGCTGTGCAAAATAAAATTAAACAATATTTTTTTATTTTTTCGTGAGTAAACCAATACAGGCGGCTAGTGTTATCCGGGAATTTAAACCTTATCGCCATCTACATAAGGAGTGTTTTTGTTAGCGGCCTGATCCCGAATGTTACACTACGTGGTGCATCACTTTAAGTCTCCGCTACCCGAATTTCTACCGATTTCTTACATATCTCCCTTAAGTATTTGAAGTGTTTAATCTCTTAAAAAAATATGTGTTATTATTTAAAATAATAACTAGACGCGTTCCACGCCGAAACGCAAATTATATAAAATCCCCTCGATAAAAAAAAATCGCAAAGTATGCTCCGAAAATTATTATAAACACGTTTATTTCAGTTATATTACAAGTATTAGTAGTGAAAATATTCACAATGTTTCTTCAAATGATTCTTAAAATACGTTCCACGAGATTTTTGCTCTATTCTAAACAAGTCGTGTTTTATTAAACATTTTCGCAATTTTCGCATCGATTTTACCGCTTCAAATATTAGCGCGCTCCTCTGACATTCATAATTTCATTTCTCTCCATCTTCTTCTATTTTTTGCTGTAGCAATACTGAGTTACGCTGATTTTTATCTAGTTCCTCCCAACATTTGTTTTTACACCATAACAAATTAAAAGGATAAGGTATTTCACAATAATTTTCTTATGCCTTTGCATTTAGTTATTAGTTTGACATTTTTTGGTCAAACAGCATAACTCATAGTATTTATTTAAAATAATAGTTTCAAATGTACAAAAGTTTCAAAATAACAGTTAATTAATTGTCTTACTTACAAAGAGATAACAAACAACAAAATTAAATTACCGTAGACTAAAATGTAGAAACATCTTCTGTCGGAAAGTACCACAACGGCCATAAGTAATTATTAAAAAGATTGACCGACAGGTTATTTAAACGTCATAAGCAAGGAAACTAAAATAAGTTAATTTAAATTTAAAATGATAATGCGTTACGTGATCGTTGTTGCCGCCATGTTCGATCTTTTCCTCTGTTGAATCTTGTACCGTTGTGTGCTCTATAACAACTCAACAAAGTTGCATTTCAACACCCCTTTAAAAGTCATTAAAAGTGATTAATAAAATGCAGTGAAAACTTCTTTAGCACCGTTGTGATTTGAAACTTGATGAAACGAAAAAGCTACACTAAAAAGAAACAAACACGTTCAACTATAGCATTTAGCCTGCGAAACAATGAGATAGTATAATCGGTCTCCTCTTTGTGTGATGGTTCGTAGCCTCCCCACTCTTGTCTACTTTAGTTTTCTGAAGGTTTCTCTTCTACCGCGTGCGAATTGCACACTCCGTTTTTTTTAAATAGCCCTTAACCCTTAACGGAACCTATTTAACCAAGTTTTTTTTCATGACTTTAATGACTTTCCAGAGGAGTGATGAAGCCGCACATTGTTGATCAAACACCCTGCCAACCGACATTTTGTTGATCGCTGTGTAGTGCGATCTATATATTATAACTTATAACGGAAACGGGGGGTTCGATGTTTAAACCGTAATACATTATTTGTAGAAACGAACAATTTGAATTCTAATTTTCACTTTCTAATGTTTGTTTTCTTTCTTTGCAGGTAAGAAAGGCCACATATTCCTGAAACGCTAATTTCACGCTGTGAACGTGAGTATTTTTCTTACTATATAAGAAATCAACTGCCCGAAACCAGTGGAGCTTTGGCATCCCCGATTTGAGTCATGTATTCGGCTGAAATGGAGGGGAAAGATAGAAGAAGGCAAAGAGAAAGCACGGTCGATAGATAAAAGTTTTATCTATAATGTCAGTAACTTGTAATTGTTCACAAGCACGACTGCAGATCACAAATGTACGAACAACATTTCACGTCGAATAAATTAAAAATACTTAATCGTAGTGAAGTGCTGTTTGTTCGTTGGCGACTTTTAATCATGCTCACTGGTAAATTACGGACATTCGATCGACCGTGCTAGATACCCAGTTATCTAAACAAATTATTTCAAGAGGATGATACTTTTTTTACATTAGCTCCACAGGAGGATCGGGGATCTTCGGGGATGCGAAAATCTAGACAAGCCCCTCCCAAAGAACCCGGGCACCCCTGCTAAGTCACCAAACGTATCGAATGACTATTGGCAGAGGTGATGTTTATCTAATAAAAGTTTCCGGGGCAGCGGTACCCATACCCGCCTCCCAAATTGTGGATTCTGTGATAGCGAGTTTTATTATCAATTTGTTAAAAAAAATATTTTTTTGCTCTTCGTAGTTTTTAACACACAACCTCTGGGCTCAGAGCCAAAGAGCTTACCGCTTTGCCACGCACTTTTTTTTCCTTGGGATAATAATATGAAATATTTTTCCTTCGAGTCTTGCTCATATTAACGAGCGAAGCCACATTCACGGGGAAAGTAAAAAAACCAACCGGGCGTCTTTTCCATTAAAGTTATGCAGTTTTCACTATAAATACAAAGCACCAGCTTCTTTTTTAAAGAATGCAGCCGCTATGGGAACCTCAAGACAAACAAAAAAAGCTAGTCTAACCATTTCTACTTTTATACCAATTTCTTTTAAACCACTGACTGCACAGTGGATAAGATTGGGAAAATACGAACTAACTTCCTTATTGTTTTCATAAGGTTTGCCGATTCACATTTCCAAGATTCTCTGTTCCTTGTAAACGTTCGTACAAAAAAAGGTTTCCACGCCGTACATAAAAAAGGAAAAATTAAAACAACGACCTAATGTGTTTTTTTTTAAATTCTGTCGTAGGATTAGATTTTTTCATTCTTATCTTCGAGAAAATATTTCCTAAAATACCTCGAAAAAATAAAATTCAAATAAATGAAATATTTCTGATCGCATCCGAAAGCTAAAAACTGTTTTTGAAAGGTGATGAAATACGCCTAAGAATTTAATAATTGGAAAAAAACATATAATTTATAAAATATATATTTTTTAATGCAAACGTAAAAAAAATGTTGAAGATGGCTCACCTTACGTTTTTTTCTAACTAAAAGTACTGATAAAGAAAAAATAAAAGCGCACACATATTTTATTATGAAAATGTATTATAAACGTTATCGTCAACTTACTTTAATAAGTAATAAAAAATTAACAAAGTTTTATTCTTGGAAATTTACATAAAGGTGTAAATTTGAAGTATTTTGTGGTTAATTTTTGAATTTGAATATAAATCGTGATGTTTTCTCTTTCGAACACCGTTTAGATCATAGGTTCTCAACGTGGGCGATAACGCCCCCTTGGGGGCGTTTCAGACCTTCAGGGGGGCGGTAGAAGATCAAGAGAAAATTGGGGGGCGTTTCAGACTTTCAGGGGGGCGGTAAGAGACCCAGAGAAACCCATCCCACCCCTTCAGTGTTCCAGATAGTTCGCCGGCAGGACGTACGTCTTTTTCGTACGATACGTACGATATCGACGAGGAAACGAGTGCGCTTCGTTTGCTAACGACAGTGGTGGTGGTCGCAAGTACCCGAAGTGGTCCCCGAGAGAAGTCATCTCGAATATAGATATCAAACATGCGCTCATAAGCGTTGGAAAGCTGGAGGCTTTCAGAATGAATACGATCTGTCAAGTTTTTAACGTTAGTTAAGCGCGAGGTTCGAGTGGCCTATCGAGCTTACGTGTCTGAATTCGAGGAAAACATCATGCATGTGATCCCAAGATGTTTTGGCACTAAATAAAATCCCTTCGGAAGGATGGTGGTCTTGAATACACCATGATGAAAGGTAATCAGGAATTTCGTGGCTTGGGTGTGGCTAACGCATTTGCTGATCGTTTTCAATCGGTCTACAACAAAGACCCTCCACTTCTATATATTATTAATGCGGCCATATTTCATACCAGAGGAGCTTTAAACGTCGATTTAGATATATTAACGGAATCTGACGTTATGAGTGCCATAAGTCTCATGATGAACTCACACTTCATAGGACCAAACTTCGTTCAGGTCTTTTTTTATTGAAGGGTTCGCCGAGTTCCTAAAAACGCCATTATGTCTTATCTTTAACTTAACTATGTATTAGTACTTCCACTTTTCATGAAGTATGGAAAACTTCCAAAATATGTCCTATTTTTAAGAAAGGTTCGAAAAAGTTAATCGAAAATTATAGACTAGTTGCCATACTATCAGCTCCTGCTAAACTATTTGAAAAATGAATTCATAAATTCCTTACGCCTCAAACATTATCCCCGGAACAGCGAAGTTTCAGGAAATCCACTGTAACCAATCTGAAGGTTTATACCGACTATGTTACTAGGTCCCTAGACAGTGGATACCGAGTAGACTGTTAGTATAACGACTTCTCCAAAGCCGTCGAATGTTAAAGTTTTTTTTAAAGTTACATGAAGAACAGAAATCAATTTGTCACACACGGAATCTTCCAATCTGCTGAATTTCTTGTTTTTTTGTTGGTTCCCCAAGGATCGATCCTGGGGCCTCTTCTCTTTTCCATTTTCATTAATGACATTGTTGGAGTCATCCGTTTTTCTCGCTTTTTGCTGTTCGCTGACGATCTAAAATTATATCTTCTAATGAGAAATATTAAGGACTGCCTGCGCCTTCAAGCTGATGTTGATAATATTTCAGAATGGAATCAACGAAACCAGCTTCATTTCAATGTCTTGAAATTCGTAGTTCTGACTTTTACCAGAGCATTCAGTCTCACCTACGACAGTTACACTATGCTCGGTCTTAATCTCAGACGAGTTTCTAATATAAAGGATCTTGGAATTATGTATGAAAGAAAGTTGACATTTCGCCCTCATATCGAAGGAGTGTGCCAGTCGGCCTTAAAAATATAAGGGTTTGTTCTCCGAACCGTTAGAGTTTTTCGGGATACCCGTTCTCCGAAGATTTTATACTTCTCCCTGGTCCGCAGTAGGCTGGATAGTGGTTCGCTTATCTGGAATCCTCATGAGGTGGGGTGCTCCCTCATGTTGGAGAGGGTTCAAAAAAGTTTCTAAGATTTATCTACATGAGGAAGTATCCCGAAATCCATCTATGGCTCTACCCTACGAACATTATTCTGGATATGCTGGGACTTCACTCCCTGCAGCTCAGAAGAGAGGGGTATGCCGCCACCCACTTATTCAGACTGCTGCGAGGCTATATTGAGAACTCAGCCATTTAGGAGCACGTTAGTCTCTATGTTCCAAATGACTATCTTAGACAGCGTCATCATAGATTATTCTGTCTTCCTGCCAGTAGGACTAACCAGCCAAAGGTTCTCCCGGTAGGGAGGAGAATATTGCTCCTAAACTAAATCTCCTCCGAGATTGATACATTTGGCGTCAGTGACGACAGATTCAAAAGGGAAATTATTTTGATTCTTGAAAGAGTCTCTCCACATTGACGAAATTTTCACCACCGCCTGAAATTTTTTTTAAATTGCAAATTTTTTTGAAATTTCTTTTATGTATAAATATTTGTACACATTTTTTTGTAAAATATTTATATGGCGTTATTTCTTATGTGTAATAAACTCAAATTTGTAATGGTGTATGAAATTAATAAAAATAATTATTATATCCCATCTATCCCCATCCCATTACGCCCCCCCCCCCCCCCCCCCCGTTGTGGTAAATATACGACGACAATTGCTTTCTTTGCGATTTAGGGGGCGCTAGAAAAAATAATATTCTCAAAGGGGGCGGTGGGCAAAACAAGGTTGAGAATCTATGGTTTAGATCATATTTCTGATCAATATAGTAAGGGAGACACAACGATTTCTATGAGACCTATGTAAGTTATTCCGAAAACCTAACACATTAGCCTGAAGGGTTAAAGATAGATCTCTCAGAGTTAATTTAACGGATCTTTGAGTACTTTCGGAAGGAACGAAATATTTAATTTATGATCGGACTTGCTATAAAATCTTCTGGTGGTTAAACCCATTAATTAAAAATAAATAAAAATTAAAAAAAATATTATATATTGGTAGAAGGATGAGTGGGACAGAGGGGCATTTGTTTTTCTTCCCTTTTTTTTGTACACACAACTTTTTAAATGTATTTATGATCGTCTAAATTCATTCTCCAGTTCACTGTGCACTGTGTATAAATGACGTACATAAAGCATAAACCATGAAAACCTATTAAATTGACAAAGGAATTTTTATAACAAAGAAAGACGGCCACTAACCGCCACCGTCGCGTGTTTGACAGTTTTAAAATAATGCCGTACGTCAATTTTATGACCTTTTCCATGTACGTGAGTACTGCTTATTTTAGGTCCGTGGGGCCCCATTCCTGCAGTGACGGAACCAAGAATATTTGAACCCAAAAAATATTAATACTTAGTTTAATTTTGTGTAAATTATACTTAAAATCGATAATTTAAACTGTCACAAACGTCATAAATCTTCTACAATGTAATAGAGCCGTACATCAATAAAATCATTTTTTAGAGAAATAGTTAATTTTAAGGTACTGTGGTCATTGTTCATGGTATATGTAGGAAGGAATACACTTATTAAAAGTGAATACCGCACACGATTTCCAACGGCTCCCGTCGAGAGTCAGATAAACTATGGTATCCCCAATTGGGGTATATCGTGAGGCTAAAGGTAGTGGGGAGGGAAAGGAGATGAGAAAAAGAATGGGGAAGTACCTGGCTATTCAGATCTGGTCACCAAACACGGCTAAAGCCATTTAATGCAACGTTATAATACTAAATGGTGATTTTATACCAGGGCGATACTGAGTATCTTCCACTCTGGAACGCGCCACAAATACACAATATACAGAAGTCCGGGGATAAAGTGCATTAACTTCGGAAAGTGATTCTACATGATAATTATAAGTAAAAAAATTAATAGCTTTTTCGAAATTCCAACTTTTAATGGTAGTTTTTTTGGTAAACAGACAAAATTAAACCGGCATGTGCGGCCAGCTTTCTTATTTTCCGCTGTTACGATACGGGCCAATCACAACCAAGCAATCTTGCCACAATTGTGCCCGGCAGGCTCTCAGTAAGTAAGATCGTACCTCATACTAAGGATTTTTAATAGGTATATTTTTTTTTTGATATTTCGGAAAAAGTTGTTAATCTTTTTAACTCCTACAATCATGTAGAATCACCTCCCGAAGTTAATGCACTTTACCCCCGAACATCCTGTAGGTACATGTGATATTAAATGAATAAATTGTGAAAAAACACAGATCCATCAAAAAAAAATACTTGCGCACGCCGGGATTAGAACCCGCGATATGTTGTCGTGCTGTTCTTCCTCCACCTTCTTCAATCAATGTAACGAAGAGCCTTGCAGTGTTAGAATAGATAAGCACTGCAAGACCGAAAATTAAGTAAGTGTAAGTATAACACGAATATTAAATTTTGGCAGTGAAAATCCCTGAATCATACCTAATATTTCTTCTACCGGTCTTTTAACAATTTTGGCAAGCTTTGCCTGTCACATAAATAATACATATTAATTTTATGCATGTATATTTGTTTATTTGCAAGTCCCCCCCGTTCTACGGGGCCAGGAACAGTTAAGTTACCCCACTGGATCCCCCTTATGTCTGAGGGTGTGTAACCGGGAAGGCATTTGCTACAATTTAGGTCATCAACATGTTGTCGTAATTAAAATATAATTAATTAAATGGCACTCCTCCGGGGTGACGCGGCGAGCCATTTCTCCATTTTTAACCCTTAAATAAAACCATACTGGAATACATTATTTTATTTATTTTTGTAACAATATGGACTTTTGTTCTGGTAATATTTATTTCTTTATTTATTTTGCAGAAACAAACAGTACATAATTACATGTCAGAAAGAAGTTACAAGTTGTAGAATTGCGACATGTCATTGGTACCAATGACATGTCGCTGTTATATAATATATGTTTTTATATGACAAATTATAAATTTTACCTATATTAAATTAGTAAATTATTGAGGGAGAGGGGTGTGTGTGTGTGTGTGTGTGTGTGTGAGAGGGTGTGTGTGAGAGTGTGTGTGTGTGTGTGTGTGAATATGTATGTATGTATGTAAGTAAACGCATTAAACAATTTATGTGATTGACATGATGCTCTTTTTAAATGTGGGCAGTGAATCGGAGAAAATGTCGATGTTATAATTTAGATTAATATTATTGAATATATGAAGAGCACGATTGATTGGCGAATTAGTTGCTGCATTTGTCTTGTAATTAAGCGTGTGGAATAGTTCTGTATGGCGCGGGCGTGTACGTCTTAATGGCATGTTAAAATTAATTAGGGAAAGTAGTTCGGTACAGTCAATTTTATTATTTAAAATTTTGTGTATAAATGTCAAATCAGCAATTACTCGTCTTTGTTGCAAAGTTTGAAATGTGCATTCATAGTTATTGTTGAATTTGAAGGTAAGAAAAATAAATATAAATTATATACTGACCTGTATAATTTATTGTGTTCATACAATTCATTATCTTATATTATACGTAAATTTCGTCTTCAAAATGATCTTCTCGAAACTTAATTTGCCTTGTTTCTTTCTAAGCGTATGAATTATATTCACTAGCCCTTTTTGAATTTGATATATGAAAATATACATAGATCGCGTCTCATTGACATTTTTAAATATGAATAAAGAGCACAAGAGTCCCAACTGCTCCCGTTTGGAGCCATTCAGACTATGGCATCCTCAATTGGGGAATGTTCTAAGGCTGAAGGTAGTGGAGAGGGGACGAATATGTGAAAGAGGCAGGTGGTGAAGTACCAGCAATTTGATCTGATTACCAAACACAGCTAAAGCCATTTTTAGCAACGTTTCAATTCTGAAAGGTGGTCTTATACCGGAGCGATACTAAGAGCATCTTCCACACTGACGTTTGTACAGCGATTGCTTCATTCGAGTTTTAACAAAATTAATATTTTGTTTATCTTTTTTATTTAATTATAATAAGTTTTCTTTATTAAGCGGACATGGATTGCAACCATTATTTTATTGGAGACAACCGTAACCAAAAATACTAATTTCGGTTGTTACGTAATAATTAACAATAACTAACAATAACTAACACGTCGTTAGGCGATGTTCCGATTAAGTCCTGCTGAAGAGGTAAAAAGGTCTCCCTCAACCAGTATCTCCCGATCCGGCTTACTACACAGTTGGTAGGCAGGCGCATCCGCCGCCAAGGTCCAGGAAAACCTCACTGAATGAACCCCAGCACCCCTGGCATTACTAAACGTAGCGAACCTTTGGAGATTTGGCCTACTATTTCTGCAAAATTGCATAATTATTAGGTTACTTAGTTAGAAAATTGTTCAAATCAGATTGTAGGATTCAAGGTAAGTACTATAATACCTGCCCATAGAAACTGGTCGTTAAATGGATGACCCATTTATTTTCCTGCTAACAGCTTACAGAATATTTACGCGATAAATTAATACATTAAACAAAGATTAACAATGGCGACTCACACTATCCGGGATCCGAAACGAGGTGATAACATTTTGTATTGATGGCTAAAATAAGGGTGCCAACCCTTTCCTTTGTTTTCAAATGGCAAGCTTCAACTTGAAACAACCCTTATTATATTTAAGAGAGTCAAAGGAGTCATTGAGGGATTAATATGGAAAACTTATAATGTCATTTTAATTAACATTTTGATGACTTTATGTGCAAGGTTTGCTATCTCAATTTGTTTAGTTTTCATTCAACAATTATTCAAGGACCTGATCTTCCTCAATCAGCACTCGAATAATTATGGTTATAACTCACCACTGTCCAGAATGTGTAGACTGGTCAACTCACGACAAGACCTTGATTTTTTTGGTAAAAGCTTAAATGATTTCTGCCGCTCTTTAAATAATTGAAGATATTTTATATTTACTATAATTTTTGCAAAGTCTTGACTTGACTTGTCACTTCTATTTTGTCTCTTTGTCTTTGCTTTATTATACCATTCTTTATCCCTACAATGTACATTTCAAAATTTCTTGATACTGTGTTGTAAATTGGAAGTAAGTCCGTTAATAAATAATTAAATAAATAAGGAAGTACTAAACTTTTTGTATGTATTTTTGGGTTTTTGGCAATAAATGGGCCTGCAATTTTCAGCATCACGCTCATTGGTATGGGTATTGGCTGGCATGGATACAGCCACCTGGAACCATTTATTGGATAACCAACACCTCTGCCATAGTTCACCCCAAGTGGCAAGCTACGTGTTGTGACTTACAGGGGTGACCGAGTTCATGGGGTGAGATTTGTCTTTTTTCTTTCGGCGAGTGCGTTTGCCCACCTACTACTGCACGGCAATCCAGATCGGGAGACACTGGTTGAGGGAGACCTAACCTAGACCTCTCTAGCCGGATTCTCTCGACCCATTGCCTTGCACCGCAGTGGGAGAGATGGTTTTACGTCCCCCCTGGACATTGACCCCCCAGATTCCTACCCATCCCTCATACCCTTTCGAACATTGCTTTTCAAATTAAGAAAATTATCATTCGGTATTTTTTAAATTACGAAATTTAAATGTTCGATAACTAAACAAATAACGACATTTATTTCATTACAAGCGACAAATTTGCTCTGATAAATAAATCTGTCGTTTATACTGTAAAATTTCGTCGCATTTTTAACGTTGATTATGTTTTTTTTTTAAATTTTTATGTGGTCATAGTATTTTTCTACTGAGTAGGTAGGGCAAGATTTTTTTTAATAACGACTTTTAACTCACAAATAATAAAGTTGTCTCTAAAATCACGTCGAATCCTTCAGAAAACTAAGGTAGAAAAGAGTGGAGAGACTACGAAGCACTTTTTTTATCACAGTGAAGGATGATGTTTTCCATATTTTTGTCGTCTAATTCCAGTGCACCGTTTTCTATACGTTTGGTCATCTTATTAGTGTTTGTGGTTTCTTCTTCGGAGTCGCTAGATGTCGCTTAATTTTGTGTTTTCTTTTGCCTGTTCATTTTTGGTGGTTTGAAGATTGGATATTGATTTTACAAAAACAAAGATTTTTTTTAATTTTGTCGGATTTGATCCCTTTTAGGCTGAATGTCTACAAATGTTCGCCAGGAGTTTTATACCACAACACTAAAGGGGACTTGCGTGGGACCGTGGATTTATCGTATTATATTGGAACCGAGTACCCGTGAATAAAATAAATATTTTATCGCTATCTCATTCTCTCGCAGGCTTCCTACAGATGTATGTGTTTGTCTCCTTTTAGTGTTGCTCGTTTCAGTTTCCCCGAGTTTCAAATCACAATGGTGCTAAAGAAGTTTTCACTTAAAAAAATGGCAGTAGAGCGTACGTACTAGATGTTTTATATACTTATACCTTTAAATTCAAAAGTTGGTAATTACTTCCAAATCTTCCTCGATTAATTTTCTTCCGATTTACCCTAACAACATTCATAAAACAAGAATAGCACTTAAAATTAAAAATCTGTGTAAAAATTAAAATGCAATAAAACTCCCTTTATCCGTTCTTTTACGCCGGACAAGCAGTTAAAAACAAGACAGATCCGGCGCTTAATTTAACAGCGCTAATGCGAAATTAATTTGCACTAAGACGTCTTCATTGTCTGGACGTCTACAGAATACGGCAAGCTTACAGAGTACAGCTTAGTAGGACCGGGCCCATTTCTCTGTCCATTATACTCAGCACAATGCGGCATGGGGTATCGGGGTGTTGGTCCGGCAGTTGTTGTTCTACAGCCTGCCCATTGTGTTGACGCCATTATACGAAGCAGCTGAAGAGATGGACAGATAGAAGCGTGCTGTTACCATGCATGAAGTAAGCTTACTATTTCCTTATTTCTACTGAAGTGTCCATCTAAGATTATGGTCAATTATGAATCCTATTTATTTATTTCTTCTGCTTTTTCTAGAGGAGGGCAATCGCAGATGTTGTTGTTTATGCATTCGTGTGTTTGTATTGTTTTTTGGCTGTCCTGTGTTCTTTATGCTGTACGTTGTGAATTTTGTTTTCGAAATTATGTTTAGTGTAAGTTTGTGAGTCTAGCCATGTTTTCACTTGCGTGATTCCTAGATTCGCTATGTTATATACATTATTCCAATCCTTAGATTTAAAGAGTAAAACTGTGTCGTCTGCATAACTAATTATATCACCGTCTATTTCCATGCTGCAAAATTCATTTATGTAAATAGTAAAAAGAACGGGCCCTAGTATGCTTCCTTGTGGAACTCCATATGTAATCGGCAGTGGTTTGCTAGTATGGTTGTTAATTTTTACTTGTGTTCTGTTGCTGATATAACTTTTCATTAGTTGGAATTCTTTGTCTTTGATACCCATATTTTCTAATTTTAATTTTTTTTTGTTTATTAAAGCCCATTGCTCTGAGTGGCTTATGTACCATGTCTTCGGGAATGCTGTATGCAGGTTCTTTTTGGAAAATGAAGGAGAGAAGTCCTGGGAAGATAAAAAGTGTAAAGGGTGGGTATAATTCTGGGGGTCATTGTGTCCAGGAGTAACAGGCGTATGAATCCAACCCTCTCACAGCTGCGCAAGGCCAAGAGAGAAGAGAGTCCTGCTGGAGAGATCAATAGGTCTCCCTCAACCAGTCTCTCCCGATTCGTTATGCCACGCAGTTGGTGGGCAGACGCATCCGCCGTCAAGACCCGGAAGAACCTCACCATATGAACCCGGATATCCCTGCTAAATCACCAAACGTATCGAATCACTTTGGGAGATCTGCGGCAGAGGTGTTGGTAATCTCATATACGGTTTTGCCTACCAAATTGAAAACTCTTCTTTATCAAACCGGCATCCGGCATTGACTATCATTCCACCATCCCAATATCACTGTAAAATCTTATTTTAAAGGTCATTATTCGTTATACTAAGGACAAAGACCTTACAATGTCATTATGGTATTGTGAAATATTTTCATACATCGCGGTATCAACAGAAAATTTATATGTATGATGTACGAGACGAGTACCTGCAAATTGGCGTATGTGTGGTAAAACCATGTACGATCGGTGAGAAATGTGGAGATCCGCAAATAATGCAAGGCTGATGTAAGCGTAATGAGTAGATTAAGGCTCCGCAACCGGACTCGAAAAGAAGAAGATGGAGAGATACGAAATTACGAATGTTCGAGGAGCGCGCTAACATTTACACCGACAAAATCGATGCGAAAATTGCGAAAAGTTTAATAAAACACGACTCGTTTAAAATAGAGCAAAAATCTCCTGGGGAGCATCTTAAGTATCATTTAAAGAAACATTGTGAATTTTTTCACAAATATAATTTATTAGATAATAGAAACAGAATTATTGTTTTTAATAATTTTTGGAGCATACTTTGCGACTTTTTTCTATCGAGGGAATTTCATATAATTAGCGTTTCGGCGTGGGCAGCATCTAGACATTATCTTCAAAAATAACATATTTTTTAAGAGCTTAAAAACTTCAAATGTTTACGGGAGATATGTAAGAAATCGGTAGATATTCGGGTTGCCGAAGCTTAAGAAAGCGACGCGCAGATGGTTTGGGCATGTAGAGCGAATGAACGAGAGAAGGAGTGTAAGGAGAATATATGACGCAAATGTGAATGGTACAAGTGGGGGACGCCCAAAGAAGACAAGGTACGACCAAGTGAATCAGACACTTGACTCGTGCCATGTCAAGAGTCAGAATAATAGAAAAGCATGTATGAGACGATGTATGAGGCAAGGAGTGTGTGCTAAGACCGAGTTGTTTGGCGGTCCGTCCTCTCTGCCTACCCCTGCGGGAAAACGTCGTGATGATCAGTTAGCTAGTAAGTTTAATTGGCGATAACCGCTTTCAGTTCACACTTCTAGAGAATACAATGTTCAGTGTGTGAACCGCTCAGACAGTGTTCCAGAGAAAGGTTGATAATGATACTTTGGCCGACACCTTTTGTTTAGCTTTTGTTTGTGCTACTTCTCAAGGTGTTCGTTAATTGATTTAGATGTGAGATTACCAGTGGAAAACAAATTACCTACTTATTTCATCCATCTTTTATCAGAAAAAAAGTTTACATATTTTTTTATGATTATTAAAACAAAATACTTGTGTATTGTAAATCTATACGATGTACCACTATAATAAAACTTGGCGTTTGTGTATGGGAATGTATTACTTTATTAACTTACTAACTAACTAACCATCACGCCGACAGAGAGGACGGACCGCCAAACAACTCGGTCTTGGCACACATTCCTTTCCTCGTTTACTCTTCTGTTATTCTGACTCTTGACATGGCCCGACTTTGTCTATCTGATTCACTTGGTCGTGCCTTGTCTTTCTTGGGCGTCCTCGACTTTTTCTATCATTCACATTTGCGTCATATATTCTCCTTACACTCCTTTCCTCGTTCATTCTCTCTACATGCCCAAACCATCGGAGCGTCCCTTTCTTAACCTTACACATTACGCTTACATCAGCCTTGCATTCTTTGCGGATCTCCACGTTTCTCACACGATCGTACATGGTTTTACCACACATTCGCCTCAAGATCTCATTTCTACAGCATTCAATCTACTTCCGTCTGCCAGTTCCATGCCTCACTGCCATGCATCAGGGTAGGTACCAGTACTCCATTATCTACGGCTAGCTTCGCTTCTTTGGACAGTTTTTTGTTGGTGTCAACGGCGTTCAGTCTTCCATTAATATAGTTACCTGAATTCACCCTTCTTTCAATGTCTCTATCAGCCTTCCCATCTCTCGTAAACATACTTCCCAGATACACAAACTCATCCACCTGCTCCAAGTATTCATCATTCACAACTATGTTGCACATGTTAAGAGTTTTCAATGAATTTGAGTATCTGTTCAAGAAAAAATTTAGAGACGTACTTGATAAAGTTTCATCATTATTGATTTTGATTGTACTAGAATTAAGATAAAATTAAACTTACTTCGGGCAAACAGACACAATCTCAACACGCGTATTTATATCAGAATTTCTCTTTGGTTGTTACAGTGAAATTGTACGATTTTACGTGTTGAAGTTTCTGTGATTTATCGTTGAAGAATATAGACATTCAAATTAATAGACCAGCCAATCAGGGAAACGGGAACAAATCCGTTGTGCGGAGCGCGGGAGGCGACGTGACCGCCCCCCTTTTCTGTGATTTGTCAATAAATGAATATGACTTGCAGGCAACTCGCGTTGTACGAGTAGGTTATATCACCATTCAGTCCTCGAAAATAAAATTTGTTAACGAATTACTAGTCCTTTTTACAACGCGCAAATTGCTGGCTGCTTAAAAAACTTAAATTCCAATCCCAAATTAATATTTTGTTGCACTGTTTAGAAATGTTTTTGAATTTATCGTCCTCTCTAAATTTTAGCGTTGCTACGCCAGGCGGTTCATTTAAAAACGGAACATTCAGATCCTGCTTAGAAAAGTTTCTCAGTGGGCTTCGCTTTTGCCTTGCCGTACTTTAGCGAACTCTTTTTTGCGCAGAGTTCGGTTATTTCAATGTGCGCTCTTCGGTGGTCAATGTATGACTGATGTCGTAATTTATTCAAAGCATTCTCGAACCCTCCTGATGCCAAATATATACCCAGATGTCATGTTAGGGCAATTATTAATTTATCTGTCTATGTTGAAGGACAATTTCAATGAAATTGAAAAAATGTGAGTTTATTTTTACTGACATAGGGATTATTGGCTCCTTTAAATGATAAATTAGGTAGACTTCCGCAGTCGTGTGGCATACATGCTGATTGATTCACAGAGATGTACAATATAATGCGTTATATTGGAAACTGATATGGCGTATCAACAAATCTAACTTTATTCAACACACGTCGAATGAATATTTTTTGATTTTTCATTATGTTGACATTAGGTAATATTAGCTTGAAAGAAGCACTGGGGGAATTATCATAAGATTTTATTTTATTTGTAATATATTTATTATAATAATATCTGGACGATTTAAATAGCGCCGTTTTTGTGAAAAATCACCCCAAGGGCGCTCTACAAACTTATAATTCATTCTAAAATCTAGAAAAACTACAAGCTAGACAAACAATTAAAAACAACTTAAGGCTACAAAATGGCATATACCGGTTCATTGTTCACCGATACAAAAATATATGTACAATGTTTTGACCAATGAACGCGATGGATGTTGCCTAAAAATGAATGAATACCGGACCATACTTACCTGGGAGGTCGCTTGAAATTAACACTGTTTATTGTCTATTAGAAATTTAGATAGATTTCGCACGCAAAGGACATAATCGTGAACACATGTTATTTAATCCTGAAAATTATTTTAATATTAATATGACATGTAATATATTCTTTAATGAGTGTAATTAGGAAAGTAAAAGCAACATTTAATGGTGGGCGGTGCAAAAGTACAAGGATTTGATCTTCCTAACTGAGATTCGTCAAGAGACAGATTGATGTGTAAGGATTCGAGTAATTTTAATTCAGTAAGAAAAGTACCTACAGAACAAACAAAGCGGTAATGTAAGAAAAATTTTAACAATAAATACTAACGGTGTACAAAAATACGTAAAAAGAACTATACGTGTAAAACGATAACAAAACACCAAGAGACAATAAAGTTTTATTAAATGAAAACTTTTGTTGAAAAGTTCTTCAGGCTATCGCTAAATATGTTCGCAATCTTGCAATTATTGCAGTGAATGTTATACAGCTGACACATTCGCGTAATGGGAGAAGGTTAATTAGGTTCTTTGGAAAGGAATATGGAAAGTTTCTGGCTTTCTCAGTAGACGGTGATTGACTTTGGTTTTGATTTTGACCAAAAGGGAAGATTCTACAAGGGTTATTTATAATTTTGAAAAGATATTTGAAGTCATTGTCACGGCGACGCGATTTTCATTTAGGACGAGCTGTTAAAGAAAAAAGCTGTTTAAGGTTAATTTTCAAGCGCTGTGTAAGTTCTGTTCAAGTTCTGTAATTATATCATAATAGGCCATTGTTACATATAACTGAAATCATCACAGAACTTGGTAAGAACTTTTACAGAATGTGAAAATAAACTATAAA
The DNA here is from genome assembly GCA_917563855.2 of Limnephilus lunatus. Taxonomy (NCBI): domain Eukaryota; kingdom Metazoa; phylum Arthropoda; class Insecta; order Trichoptera; family Limnephilidae; genus Limnephilus; species Limnephilus lunatus. Next base: position 10,952,225 of record OU830596.1, read on the forward strand.
AAAATGATGAATGGTTAAAATTTTTTGATACAACCCGTCCTTAATGTTTCTAGGATATTGTGAAGAGAATGTCACCTAGTAATATCTATCTCAATGTTCGAAGTAAATTCCATTTATTGTACTTTTACGGTAATATTAGAAACGCCATTTATATTTGACAATATTTACGGGCGACATATTGAAGATAAATACTTCTGTACATTACGATGCTCCCGTGTATGAGTCAGACGAGCCATTTAAATGTACACTGGCTCGCGGTGAGCACGCGCTGGAATGCCTTTTAATTAAGTTAAGCATTTTCCATTGTTTTCAACTACAAATGAAATTAATATTCGCATATTATTAAAGTATTTGTGAAGCGACGAGAATTCAAATTAAATTTGACGTGATACACCAAAAGTACAGGCAAATCATTTTTAAAAGCGTTTTTTCAATGAATTTGTTCAAACCGATTTTATCGAAAGTTTCGATCAAATTGTTTAGAGCCATGATAGTGTATCTCAATAAACCATTCGATCTTAACGCTTTTAATTATGTAAATATCTTTAAAATGGTGTGAATTATTGATTCAACATTCTTACATAAGCACAACACTACAGAATAAAGTTTACAACGCGCACAGTTCTCCTGTCTCCTTGCTCTGGCTAAGTACCCTCCTTCTTGTGGCTACCCGTATTCTACACGGCCCTCAGAAGACAGATCTACTTTCCAGCTGCCAAGTATCTGACTTGAACACTACCTAGGTTCGTTAAGGCGCGCTCCTTCTTGTGGCTACCCGTATCCTACATGGCCCTCAGAAGACAGTAATCCGCCCAAAACAACTATAGGCTAAGTTTCGCGACGCAGTCCCGCGCACCCCTTTTGTCGTCTCCAAATATACATATTAAGTCTTACCTAGTTAATAAGTAATTGATATAACTGTTACCATTTTGTACAATATTCTTTGAGTGACCCAAATAAAAAACTGTTTAACGTAAAAAAAGTGTTATAATATATACAATAATTACTATGAAAAACGATTAAATACTCGCAGTACTCGGAACAATAACAAAGACTTACTACAAATTCCCATAACGCATACTACTTAGATACATTGCAACAAGACTTTACAATATTCTTCCAGATTTAAAATAGATGTGACTTTAAAAAAATGTTCAAAGATTATCGTAAAAATGTGGATTAAAAGTAATGATAGTGCACTCACCCAAATCCGAAATTGCTAATGATAATGTATTTTAACATACATATATAGGTATGTTCATAAGTATTTTAAATTGACTTACAAAATTACTGACCCATAGGCTAGCCTAATGAGATATATACATTAAAAAGCTCAACTATCTAGCTTTAATCTACCTAATTGGCAATTCGTCCGTAAAAATAATAAATAAATATTATAATTTATTTAAATTTATGTTTTTCGGTTTTTAAACTTATCTTTGTGATTTCCGCGAACTGCAAAACTTAAGTGCTATTCGCAGTGACATATTATCTACCGAGCGTTTCTCGAAATTCAAATATTAAAATTAATATCGTTACTCCAGACAAAGTGCTTCAAATTTCTCACAAGTTCCTCACCGGCTCCAATCTAATAACCCATTTCGCCTCCAACCTTTCCCGCACCACTCTTTATTAATACCTAATAATGTTATAAAAGGAAACAATGTACCTAATCCAACCTATTACAAATATAACAAACATTGTCGTCAAATCAACAAACTGCGCCATTTTTTTTTAAGTAAAACTTTTTTACGCACGCTCGACACTTGGGGGTAAAATGATGAATACGTTACGAAAAAATACGAAACGTTACGAAAAAATGTGACACGTTAATCAATATGAAACCTTATCAATGTGAAATGCTAATCAATGATATGAGTTGAGTTGAATTGAGTTGAGTTGAGAGTTAAGAGCTGAGAGCTGAGAGTTGAGAGTTGAGGGGATGGGGATATTTTTATTCCTGTTATTGTTATATTGTTAATTGACGGCTTAAGTTGTGAAGTTTTACTTCAGTCGTGTGGTCTAAAGCACACTCGTTTTTTTTTTAACGGAAACTCCTTTAACACCTTTGTGATTTAACACTCGATGAAACGGAAATGAGCGACACTAAAAAGAGACAAACGCATAAATCTATAGGAATTAGCCTGCGAGAGAATGAAATCTTACCTACGTCGCGCTCTGTCAAGCTGCGCGCATTGTCCGCTTTGATTATGAGCTCACTTTTCAAGGCTCCTATTGGTTGAGATTATGTGGGTGAAGGTTTCACGTCTACAGCGTGTGAACTGCACTCGATTTTTTTTTTCATTTTTCTTGGTTCGTTTTTTTTGTGTAAATACCGCACAAGAGTCCCAACCGCCTGGAGGCAGTGAGACCATGGCATCCCCAATTGGAGTATGTTGTGATGCTGAAGATAGGAGATGAGGAAGAGGAAGGAGGTGAGGAAGAGGAAGGTGGGGAGGTCCTTGGCTATTCTGATCTAGTCACCAAACATAGCCATTTAAAGCTAGGTTTGAATTCTGAATGGCGGTCTTACACATGGCGATATTGAGAATATCTTCCACTCAGAAACGAGCCGCAAATATACCTGATTTTGTTTTAATTTATTAAATTGTGAAAATACGAATCAATCAAATCAAATTCTTATTCACTATGTTTAAATCAGCCTTCTCTGGATCTCCACTTTTTTAACACTGTCATATTTCGTTCTAACACACAAACGCCTCAAGGCTCTTTTATACAACAAAGAAAAATCGATTAGCACCTACATGTTGTCTTTGCGCTAAATTTAAAGGATGAAAGCGATTTTTCCCGGATTTATCTCAAAAAGTTTGGATTTTTAGGAGCTTATTATCTTATTCGCTATCCAATGCCCCGGGGCCGGTGGACTTTACGCTGCGCCTCTGCCCCAAAGCCTCAAAGCTCTCAATCTCCGCCGATTCCCTTAATAATAATTTTATTTAAATAAAGCGCGACAAAAAAATGTTCATTTTTCTCAAATCTAAGGAATATATTTATGAGGAACTCCATACAAATACGAACGCCAAGAATTCTTACAATAAAATTTATCTTTACCTACATACATTCTATGTTATTGTTTTTTTTTGTCCGGGATTTTCTTGGCATAGCGGGACATCGTCCAATTTATGTTTAAACGTATGAAATACAACCCAGTGTATCGATCCAAGCATCTAATTTTGAGTAAGAAATAACGGGTTCGAACCCCATGCATATCATCGCATTTAAAAAAAATATATATGCATACTATGTCATCTTAGGGAATGCTGTATGGAGGTTTTTTTTAAGAAAAAGAAGGAGAAGAAGTTCTGGGAAGGAAATAAATATGAGGGGTGTGCAGGAATCTGAGGGTCAGTGTGACGCACGTGTGAATCCATCCCTCCAACTGCGGTACAAGGTGATGCGTCGAGAGAGTCCAAAATAAAAATAGAGGTCACGGCACTGTAACGGCACGGTACGGCAAAGACATGGCAACAACACAAAAAAGGCAAAAAAAGTTAGTTCTTTATCTATGCTGCAATGATTTCTTACACAGTTTTCTTACAGTATTTATCGTTAATACGTTTAATTTGTAAAACTACATTTAATTTATTTTTATTTTTTTATATATTCAATAATATTATCTATTATTTAATTTGTAAAAACATTTTATTTATAAATAATAAACTGTTTTAACAAAATAAATAATAATATTATTGAATGTATTATAAAAAATAAATAAAAACTTTCTTACAGACTACGTAATAGTGAGCCAAACTATGTACGTATGTTTGCTTCCCCCAAAGGAAAAAAGTCACAATTTTCTTGCATTCTTTTCAATTCTGTCAAAGAAATGAGATGCCGCGAGCCGTTGGCATCGTCGTGCCGTTGCCGTGGGAATTATAAAAGCAGCCAATGAGCTTACGTTCATTGACGAGATCTGAATACAAAGATACCTCCATCCTTTCTTTCCCCTTCTTCTTCTTTCCTAAATGGGGAGGCCGTTGGATCTTCAAACTTGCTGACACCATATATACTTCTCCACTGACTCCGACAGTCGAGAAGTATACGGTGTCAATTAATAAAATACAAATAAAAGCTCTATCAACTTTACCGCGGGGATCGGCCATTTCAAAGTACAAAATGTTTCTTCCTATGTTATCCGCCTTCTCTCACAGTCGTATAAACTGAAAAGTATATTTTTTGTCACCTACACTCATATTTTTTCGAAGGAGATGGGACATGTCGTGGTCCTGCGTTCAAAATTTTCTCAAAATTTTCCTTTTAAAGAAAAGCCAAGAAAACCTCTTTTACTAAATGGGAGCTTATGTGTAGGTACCCACTGGGTGCCTCAAAACTGAGAGAAAAAATGACAAACTTATTTTTATAATACTGATGTTTCGGGGTTGCCAGGCTTTTAAACAGAGTTTTTCTAAATCATGTGGAAAAGGTGATTGTTTATCTCTTATTTTGAACGCCAAGTGTGCAAAATTTCACTGAGATGTATCAAAAATCTGCTTAAAGTGGGTGAAGGCGGATTTTCAAAATGTGGATGTCACTATCTTTCTCTTGTTCTGAAGGTCAATGGTGTAAAAATTCATCAATCTCGGAAGGTAACTGTTGATTTGTTTAAAAAACAAAGCCTTATCGTGCCACTTTTCTATATACGTTATATAGATAAAGAGAAATTTAGGTATCTCTTTGTTCAGGGAAATTTAAGAATATGAGCACACGATAAAACTGGCCTCTTTGCAAAGATTTGTATAAATGATTAACTTTGCGCCATTTACGGCCGCACTTAGCCAAAACTAAGGTTCAAAACTGCTTAAGCATCACTTAATCTAGACTAAGCAGTTTAAACTGTAAAAACTCCTTAAGCAGTTTTGAACCTTAGTTTAGGCTTAGTTTTCGGGAACAGCGGCCGTTAGTAATTCAATCACCTCAAAGGCGCTCTAAATTAATACTGTAGGTAGGTGGTACTTTAGTAACGTTTTCTTAAAACGTAATTTTTTTAAATTTTAATAGATTGTTAAGTCTCTTCCTCATTGCTGAGGATCGTGAGTCGTGACCCCTACTCCAATTTCCATGGTGGACAAGGCTTCTCAACTCCTCATGTTTGGATAACTACGGACATCGACCTACCGAACGCCCGTGATACTTGGTCACTCCAGCGCATTGGTGATCTTCCTTTGCTTCTTCTGCCTTCCACTTTGCCATTGACTATGAGTTTCTCCAAATTGAAGTCCTCAGTTTGGCGAGCAGCGTGTCCAAAGTATCTTAAAATACGTTGTAGGCAGACAGTTGAGTCTATTATGGATGCCTAGCTCTTCCAGAATAGACACGTTTATGAGTCTGGCTGTCCATGGAATCGTCAGCATTTTTCTCCAGTACCTCATTTCGAGGACATCCATCCAGTTTCTTTCGCAGTCTCTACGTGTTACGTTGTCCATGTTTCCACACCTTCTAGAAATAAGAGGAAAATGAAAATGGGAGAATAGTTGATAATGCTTGTTGATAATCCGGTAAAAAAACATAAAATGTGAACAAATGTGCTTTATTCAAAACCTTTCCCAAATCCCAAACTCTAATTAAGTCAATGTATAATATAAGGCATTTGTTATGTCGCAACTTGATTTCGTCTCAGTCATTTGGAATCCTCGATATCATGAGGTAATGTATTATATTATGAAGAGGTATTATGTCTCAAGTAAGTAAATATAAATGAAACCGCCTTCTGTACGCACGTACACATAAATACAGCAAAAAATAGTTAGCAAAAAGTTATCTCTGAATGCATTGTGTGGGATCATAATAACATGTAAATTATTATATTAATCTTGTATATACGTAGGAGCCAGTAAGTAGGTATTTGCAACAAAAAATCTATAATTCTTTATAAGACATTTTTTGGTTACCCAGTATAAAAAATATTGCGTTACTTTGGTCCACAATTGTATTTTTGCTCGTTCCTTTTATAATATAAGGAAATGGAAAATATTCTTTGTGTATTGTGTGTAGCATAGCCACCTTTAATAATTTTGTAAAAATACAAAATGTTACCATTTTGAAAACATGTTCAAGTACTTGTGTGTTTCTTTTATATCATATTTTTCTTTTTCAAATGGTTAGTTGGTTTCGCCTCTAATTCATTTATCTGAAAATTCACAATATTGTAACATATGTATTCAATAAGAAAAAACATTTTTAACAATCTTCCATATCAGCGATCAAATTTTTGTAAATGTAGGTATTGGAAATTATGGCTTAAAGATATAAGCTATTGCTATTAATATAAATAAATCTTTAATCAATAATAGCTTAACATTAATACATTTTTTAAAGTGAAAACTTCTTTAGCACCGTTGTGATTTGAAACTTAATGAAACCGAAACGAATGACACTAAAAATAGGCAAACAAATTTATCTATAGGATTTAGCCTGCGATAGAATGAGATTACCTACGTACAGTACCTACGAAGCGTCCTACGTATTGGCCGCTTTGATTATGAGCTCACTTTTCAGGGCTCCTATTGGTTGAGATTGTGTGGGTGAAGCTTCACCGTTATGGAGATGATTGCGAAGTGATGCACAGTAATGTGTTTTTGGTGTGAAATTAAATATTATAGATGTAAAGGAATACCTACCTAGAAATGCATAGGATTCCTTTATGTTCGTATTTTAATAATGGTGTTGTCATGGAGACAGAAAATGATAGATGATTGTTGTTTTGTTGTCTAGCTGGGTAGCACAGATAGAAGTAATAAGAAGCTTGAAAAATAAGTTTATAATTACAAAGCGATATAATATTTTAAAGACGGACAAATAACTTTAGGTAATTGTAGTTTCTTTGTCAGCAAAGCAACTCATGATATTTGTATGTCACATTATTAATAAAAAATTACAACAAATAGACAAATTGTCTTATATAGATAATAAGAATAATGATATTTGATGCTTTAATTAAATATTACGAGTAGAATGCATTGCTTTCGCGTAGTACATTATTCACCTAATTCTCCTTTCTCGTCCATCCACTCCACATGACCGAATTATGTGCTCCTCATTCATAATCCCAACTTGTCTTTGATAGATTAAAATTAAATTACCATCCGTTTGATAGATTCTCCTGCAATATTAAGAGCACAGGCGTCGGGTGGAAATGCTATCCTTTTTCTACCGGTATTTTAATGGAAGATGCTCCAAGGAACTAGCGTCATTGATCCCCTCGGCACCTGTGCATAGTCGAGAAATACCCCAAACGCGTGCCCAACATTTGTCATTGGTTGACATTTGTCACATGAAAACGGGTCGCTTCTTCGATTCGTTCTTACGTTCAACAGCTTGGCTGTGGAGCGATTTGCCGGCCTCCGTGTTTCCTCCTTCCTACAACATGGGTCTCTTCAAAACCTATATTCATTCATTCCTCTCCTCACACAGCATCTTAGATGACACAGGCCCTGAGGGAAATTATTTTAGAGTCGGTGTCAGCCAAGATCTCCACATCTCAACTATAACTACCTATATATGTAGTATCTTGGTTGATACCGACTCCAAAAATAACAATCGTACGAAATAATTTTTTTACTTTTTAGTGCATTTTTTTAAGTCGTTTTTTGTTTTGTTAAAATTTTTGTTTATTAAATCACACGAATGCCTCAGGGATCTTACGGAAACTGCCTAACTGACCTAACATAACTTCATCCCTTATTTCCTTACTTATATAACAATGGGTACCTATATTATATTTTGAATTCTCAAAGTCTGGTCTCCTCCGACAAAAGCACATCCACATAATATATTGTGGTTGGTTCGGGACTACAATGTTTTTGCTTTCCGTGGCCAATAGAAAACAAAAAACCTACTGGCCCCGCCACATGTTTGTGTTAATATTTGAAGTATTATTTGTGGAAACGGTTGCAGAAGACAGGCCTTTAGTTGCACAATAATATCATTTTTAAATTACAACTTTCCTACCATTTCTAACAATGACTGTCAGATCTTATTACACCATTGCAAAATCTCGCTTATTCCATTAAATACACAATAAGACCTTGCATTATTTGACTTAAACCATGAAAACTGAAATAATAACAAAAATAATTGGCTTGCTACACTTCTCCTCTGAACCCACGTAGAACAATACAGACAACCGGAACATTGCCTCGTTCAGGTGTTGATTGTCATGTGACAATACTAATAAATGGTAATGGAGAGCTCTGTCAATGACCTCCAGTTAACTAAACTACCGTTTACCGTTATCCCTAACCGCGACGTTCCGGCTAGCGGTTACCTTAACGAGTGAAGAATTATTGTAGAACGTTTAACAGTTCATTTGACGATCTTCTTCCTTTAAAAGAGAACTTATTTCTTAGAGCTTACATGGTCATGTGTGCTACTATCGATATGAAGTATCTAGATTGATGTGAACTTATCGGTAATTCTGTTATAATGTATGACTAGTTTTACTACCCGGCTTCGCACAGTATTTTAATAACTATTTTTGTAGCGTGAACTCCTATTGTAAACTTCAATTCGGTCATTATACAACATATATTGGCTGAAAATAGTTTCATTTACTCGGTGATTCCATAAAGAAATCTGTGCAAATTTTATGAGGTCAGATTATAGATTACGTACACAAAAAATGTATTAGTCGTAAATGCGTAACTTTTATTGGCTCTTTAGTCAATATTTTAGTTAATATGAGATTATTTGTTGAAATTCATTCATCACCCCATTGTTTTGGAAATAAATTCAATTCCGTTGATATTTTCATTTATTCCATACTAAAATTTAAATCAGAAATTTTTAACCTTTTGTCTCGCTTATATTATTAATATACAATCTGCGACTTACTTTTTATGTTGATTTATACATATTTTATTGTTTGCTAAAGTGCCATTATGGATAAATTGAATTTCTTTTCCCACCATGCAGCTGGGAATAGAATATTATTATTATGTTACGTAATTTACTCAGACTTGTTTTATGTAAAAGCCCTAAGGACGTAAATAAATATTTTACTTATTAGATTCTTATGTTCTGGTTTAACGTTGGTATGGTATCTCTACGTATAATAAATTAAAGTCCTCCGCCGCGTCTGTCTGTCTGTTCGCGATCAACTCAAAAACTACTGAACGGATTTTTATGCGGTTTTCACCATTAGATAGAGTGATTCATGGAAAAAGGTTAGGTATGTAATTTATCAAGGTTTTGTGTAAATTGGTATATATTATTAAAGGAGATGTCTGTAAGTGGTGGACGAGCGGGCTGGCAAGCGGGCGGTGTGGATTTGATTTTTGTGCAAATTAACAGACGGCGGTGTGAGATAAAAGGTTGGATAACCATCCAGTAGTTTGCGTTATGTTTCGTTCGCCACAGCAACGCGTAGCCGGTTCAACTAGTATTTTATGAAGGCGGCCTTGTGAATGGATTAAGACCGATTTAACCATACAAACGCCGTGGATATAAGTCAAGTTTTTCGTGTGATCATTTACCCCGTGATTATAAGTAACGGGGTTAATTTACTTCTAAATATGTTTATCCAAAATGCATCCTTGCTATAATTTCTCGCTATACTTAGTTACTGTCATTGTGAAAATATTTATTTTTGTTAGTATGTTTGTTTTTCTGATAACTTTTAAAAATATTCAATGAAAAGGTTCCTTACTTGTGTTAGTAATTTTGTGTTTATATTATTTATTTCCAAGTTTCTCCTCAGTTTGGCGAAAGCACCTTAAGATACGTTATAGACAGATAGTTGAAAGCCTATTGACCTACAAAACATTTATAAAGGAAAAAGTATTTTTCACAAAAAATCTTTTTTCACAAGACTTCTCATTCACCCTTTTCCTTCTGTGTGTTTTTGTCAAATTATGACCTATAAACATTGTTTAATGTTAACAGAAAAACCCACTGAAAATTTTAATAGATAGAAATGTGTTGTGGGCTTGTCCGTACGCCTGAATTGAGCCCAATTTTTCCTTGCTTCTACTCAACATGATCAAACATTTTCAAATATAAAAAAAAAACAAATGAATATGATCAAACATTTTCAAATATCGAAAATCACTCAACATGATCAAACATTTTTAAATATCGAAAATCATTCAAAATGATCAAACATTTTCAAATATCGAAAATCACTCAACATGATCAAATATCGAAAATCACTCTACATGATCAAACATTTTCAAATATCGAAAATCACTCAACATGATCAAACATTTTCAAATATCGAAAATCATTCAAAATGATTAAACATTTTCAAATATCGAAAATCACTCAACATGATCAAATATCGAAAATCACTCTACATGATCAAACATTTTCAAATATCGAAAACCACTCAACATGATCAAACATTTTCAAATATCGAAAATCACTCAACATGATCAAACATTTTCAAATATAGAAAATCATTCAACATGATCAAAAATTTTCAAATATCGAAAATCACTCAACATAAACAAACATTTTCAAATATCGAAAATCTTTCTTGAGCAGATGATCATTTTCATACGCCTGTATTGTGCATAGGAGTCGAAAGATCTAACGTAAATTTGTGACTCGAGTTTTCTTTTCAATCAGTTAAAAAGGTTAAAGCTTAGACTTACGATTTCAATACTTCGTTTGTATGGAAACACTATGATAATGTTTTTCCCTGTTCAGTGGGCAAACCTATTTGTAGACGTATTATGCGTAAGTGCGTTACTCAATTCATGCATCTGTCTTTACACAGTTTTTTTTTCAGAAAAGTTACAAAACAGTTGTAATGCGTATAATGGAGAACCGACAACAATGAGTGTATGTGAGAATTTTCAGAGTAGGTATCCGCACCTTGTTTTCGTGATTACAGGTGTTAACAATAACCTTACGTGTTGGGTGACCAGACTTTTTCTTTGAAAACTTACTTCGTTTTTAATTCGCATTTACTGCAGAAGTAAGAGATCACTTTAGGTCTCTTAGACTGTTTTGAAAAATAATTTAATTTTTTAAATATATTTTCTTTGATAGGAATTGCGCGCAATTACTACCAAAAAAGGACAAAGCAAATAGGCAAAATAAAAATTCTTTAATAATAATAATAATATTTGGACGATTTATATAGCGCCGTTTTTGTGAAAAATCACCCCAAGGGCGCTGTACAAACTTACCATACATGCCTAAAATCTAGAAAGACTACAAGCTAGACAAACAATTAAAAACAACTTATGGCTAAAAATTGCATACACCGGTTCATTGATCACCGATACGAAAATATATGTACAATATTTTGACCAATGAACGCGATACTGCCTAAAAATGAATTAATACAGGACCATACTTACCTGGGAGGTCGCTTGAAATTAACACTGTTTATTAACTTTAGCACCGTTGTGCTTTAAAACTCAATGAATCGAAAAATAGCGACATTAAAAACAGACAACACATACAGGCTTAGCACAATCACCTATGTAACTTGATAAATAAAGGTTATAATAAAAATAAAATAAAAATACATCTATAGGATTTAGCCTGCGAGAGAATGAGATCATATAATCGGTCTCCTCTTTGTGCAGTGCGTCGCAGCCTCCTCACTCTTGTCTACTTTGGTTTTCTAAAGGCTTCACTTCTACGGCGTGTGTATTGCAATTCTATTATTGATTGATTAAAATAATTTTTTTACGATAGTTTAATAATAATAGAAATTGAAAGAGCTCAATGTTATATTGTGCCATTGTGCTCATGAAGAAAGTCTGGACTTAAGTTTCTTCGTGAAAAACTGTTAAGAAAAGGTGGATTATGTCTTAAAAATACATGAATATAAATCTATATAAAATTCTCGTATTTGCAATAAACATTTTGTTTTAAACTAATTTAATCGTAAGTATAGTTTAATTTAAACAAAAGCTATTTTATTAGCGATTAAATATGAATAAGCACTATTTAAAAACTTGAGTTGACCTCACTTTTCAATATTTTAGTTCAGAAAATCGTCTGAAAATTGTTACTTTTGTCACAATCCGCCAATTTGAAAAATCAGAAAAACTTATCGCTCATCTTATTCTGTTAAAAGTATATACGTTCATAGGAAAACAATCTGAAATATAAACACACCAAGAGTTCATTTTTCCCAATTACTTTTGAATTTATATTTCTTAATTCATTTTTCAATAACTCCTTGACCTTTCTTCTTCCCAATCAGTCCCCCTGGTGGCAATCAAATGGTAAATGTATTTATATCTTGCGCTGCCCGGAATAGCTCCTCCACACTTCTAATACCGATCCACTCTCGTACATTTCTCAACCAAGACATTTGTCTCCTACCAGGTTCTCGGCGACCCCCTATCTTGCCTCTTAATATTAATTGGAGCTTGTGATATTTCTTCCCTCGAAGTGTGTGAAATTTTTTATAGTTTTGATATTTCTTCCCTCGAAGTAAATTATTTTTTTCTGAATTTAACCAATGTGAGGCGTTCTTTCTCTGCCCTAGCCCGCCTGAGAATTTCTGTAATGGTGATCATGTCGGTCCATGGGACTTTGAGCATTCTCCGGTGAAGCCACATTTCAAAAGCTTCAAACCTGTTCATAATATTTACTTTCAAAGTCCATGTCTCACATCCATACAACAAGACCGACCACACTAACACCTGACCTATAATTCCTTTAAATCTATAAACAATATATTTTATCTGTATTACACAGCTGACATATCATTCAAATGATAACCAACCACATCAGCGCCATCTACTTAAAGGTTTCCAGATTACTGATCGTACAGAGGATTTTTTCCGAATCTCTGCTTGGCATGCAGAGAATATGGAGTAGTATTGCTTATAACATAATGTCATAAAGATATTTTTAATATACTTAGTTTCAGACATTTTCTTTTTCTATTTTGAAAATCTCCTTTGAACGTTAATCCTTGAAACTTAACAACTCCGTTGACATTATGGGTTTTTTCTTAAAAAGAATTCTTCAACATTTATTTAAGCCGCATTATTCCTAGAATCTTTCGCAAATTCCCTTAAACCCTCAACAATAAGAAAAATAGAGTCTTCTCGATAAAGTGATTTATATTTAATGGAAATGTTGATGTGAAGAAATCGGTTCGATGTAAAATACTATAAGAAAACATTAGGTCTTGTATGCTGCCCAAAATTTGAATGAGAGAAGACAGAGAAAACACTTAATTTGCGGTTTTTAGTACGTGATCAACTAATCGCAGAGAACGGGTCGTTTTAACGAATTTTTCTTATATTTCACAGCTCTGGCTGCCACAGCAGCTATGCCGGATTTTGTTTTTCACTCCATATTATTTTTCTTAACCGCTCAAGAAAGTCAGAAAATTTCCGCTTTGCAATATAATCCAAACAATGAAATTTCTGAATGTATCTGAAAACTAAAAAATAATTTTGAAAGGTAATGAAATACGCTTTAAAATTTTATGATCAGAAAAAACATTATTATTTTTTAAACATTCAATTTTTTTATGTAAACCTAAAATGTTTTAAAAATGGCTCACCTTATGTTTTTTTAACGTAAAATTACTGATAATTTGAAAAGAAGTAAAACACCCATATATTTTGTTACACAAATGTATTATAAACGTTATTTTCAACCCATTTTTTTGTTGTTTCTTTAAAAAAAAATTATAAAAAAATTACGAACTTAATAAACTTTTCCCAAATTGCAATCGGAAACGTTGATCTCATGGAGGTACGTTTTTAATTTTTTATACCTGTACTAGTGCAAAATCACATATTATATTTGCTATCGGCGCTCCTCCTTTATTTTTTAGATACTAAACGCACAACTTTCAAATGAATGAAAAGAAAATACTTGGTTTTAATACATTTTATTGATATATTTTTCACTGTCTACTGGTTTCGGCACCCCGTACCATCATCAGGACTGTTATAAAAATGATGCTATCAAATACAGAAGTACACATATATTTATATAACAATTGTCAAGAAAGAAAGAGACAGTAGTGTATTAGAGTGGGACAGTGCGTCAGTTGTGGGAGGGAGGTGGGAGTGGAGAGTGAGGGATAGGTGAAGTAACGGGGAACATACTTAAAATTGGGCTGAAGGTTAAATTTAATTGGTTATTAATGATTTCAACCTTTGAATTTACCTTTTTTTTATTTATTTCCAAAGCTTCTAAATTATTAAGTCTTAAACCTATGCCATTTCTATATAGGACTTTAACTCCTGTATCTTTATCAATTAAGCCTCTTTGATAGTCCGTGCAGTTTGGTAGCAGTTCATCGATGATTTTAATAAACGCCAGCACTTATGGGAACGAATATTGAAAGATCTCCCATAAATCCACCTCCATAACACTGAAGTTTCAAGTATCCTATCTGTTTAACCCAGCATTTCCATACGGGGAAGGTGAAGATATTGGAATAAAATTGAGGTTATGGTTCCACTCAGGCGAGTGAAAAGGTAGTCACCGTATAAAAATGCCACATTTATATTTATCGTTCAACAATGGGCAACTGTTTGGCAATACCTTGTGTTCATAAATGTGACCCGAATTCTGGGCAAATATGAGCGTATAGAATAGTACAAATGTTGCAAGTTAACTATATTAATCATGATAAATTTTGTATTTCGTATTCCAAATTTTGTAATTCCTATGTAAAAGCCGTAAATCGGCGTAAATTCATCTATTACCTATTGTATAAAGCAAAGTCGCTCCCACTGTCTATACGCTTATATATTTTAAACTACGCAACGGATGTTCATGCGGTTTTCACCAATAGATAAGAGTGATTCGTAAATAAGGTTTAGGTATATAATTTGTCAAGGTTTTGCGTAAATTGGTTGAAATATATAATATATGCGGGCAGCGGGCAGCAGGCTGGCAAGCGGGTGGTGTGAATTTGATATGTATGCAATTTAACAGATAGCTTTGGTTGTAAAGGTTGGGTAATGGCGTTATCTGTAGATGTCGTTGTGTTTCGTTAGATGCAGCATAATTGTGTCCGGGTCAGCTAGTAATAAATAAATTATGAGAACTTAGCTAGCAGAGAATTAAATTCGAGTCGACTGGGTGACGTTTTAAACCTCTCGACCACTGACCGCAAAGTTAAATTTCCGTGTATTAAACTTTGGTGGAAAGACGATTTAATTTTGAGTACCTCCGGGGAAAAACGGCATATTCAACAATTTACCGGAAAATTCATTTCTTGGCCATTGTTTTAACAGTGAATCGGTTCCAAGGTTTAAGGTTAACTATTAAACTTCTAATTAATGAATCGATTTTATAAGTAGATAGATACATATCTAGTTTCATACTACTTTTGAAGTGAAAGCTTCTTTAGCACCGTTTGTGATTTGAAACTCGATGAAACTAAAAAGAGACAAACACATACATCTATAGGATTTAGTCTGTGAGAGAATGAGATAGAATAATCGGCAGGGGCGTAGCTACCGCCGTATCAGCCGTATCAATGATACGGGGCCCCCAGGCTACAGGGGCCCCTTACGTGTGAAAGCAAAAAATAGTAAAATGTTATCCACAATGTCACTTAAGGCGCCGCATCCGAGCTCAAAAAGTAGAAGATATGAAATTACGAATGTTAGAGGAGCGCGCAAATATTTGAAGCGATAAAATCGGTGCGAAAAATGCGAAAATGTTTAATAAAACACGACTCCTTTAAAATAGAGCAAAAATCTCGTGGAACATAACTTAAGTATAATGTAAAGAAATATTATGATTTTTTTCACAACTATGACTTGTAAAATAACTTAAATGTATTTATAATAATTTTCGGAGCATACTTTGCGATTTTTTTTCTATCGAGGGAGTTTTTACCTAATTTGCATTCAGGTGTGGAACGAGTCTAGATATTATCTAAAATAACATATATTTTTTTAAGAACTTTAAAACTGCAAATGTTTGGGAGATATGTAAGTAATCGGTAGAAATTCGGGTAGCGGAGGCTTAACGTGATTCCTGGAAAAAAAACTATCATACTTGCCTATAGAACTTCAGAAATGACAAAAGTCAAAAAAAGTATCCTGAATCGGTTATTTCGGGATTCCCCCGTTTATAATGACAAACCACGGAGAGTATCTAATATTTCCGTACAATGACAAACAACGGAGAGTAATTTTTACGCGTAATTTTTACGTACTTTTTCTTTTCATAGCTCCACTGGTATCTGGGATAATGTCTTTTCCTTTTACTCATTCTTTTCAAAAATCAAACTAATTAACCAATAAATAATCAGAAAATTGTATTGTATTACAATGTAATAAATAACGTTTGAACCGGAAAGTAAAAACGTTTGGCGTAAAGTAAAAAGAATTAGTAACGTTTGGCGTAAAGTAAAAAGAATGAGTAAAAGGAAAAGACATTATCCCAGATACCAGTGGAGCTATGAAAAGAAAAAGTAAACAGAAAAGGGAGGAAGTTATAAAAACAATGCCCAAAATTTCTTCATTTTTTCAGCAATCAGATTCTGTGAGTGATTTAGATTGCAATGGTAGGAACTACCTATTTATCTACCAGTAGCGAAGGGTGAATTTTGCTTTTTGAAAGAAAAATGGCAACCTTCAATACATGAAAATACCTAATCACGTATTGTACCGAGCAATAATAAGGGCCCCAACTAATAATGTTGATACAGGGCCTCCTCTTTGTGCTTTGCTTCGTGTAGCCTCCACTCTTTTCTACTTTAGTTTTCTGAAGGTTTCTTTTTTTACCGTGTGTGAACTGCAAACTTGTAATTTTTTCCAAATCTTCCCGTTCTCATGTGAATTCTTATACCGGCTCCAAACACATGGCAAGCCTCCGCAAGCGTCCACAAGTCCCAGCGTCTGGAGCGCGCGTGTGGCTTGGCTTGCGTAGGCTTGCGTAGGCTTGCGAGAGCTTGCCGCCGATCCGATCGAGGTCGGATATTTCGGCAAGCGCTTGCGGCAAACGCTGGCGTGGCATCCACACGTTGGTACAACTTACGTACAAAAAACAAAATATTAGAATATTAAATGAATTAACTGGTACGATTTCTATGGATTTTAATCATCCACTATCTTCTCTTTCGAATTCTTCGCTTTCTTTCGTTTTGTTTCGCTTTAAAATAGAAATAGGTTAGCGCAAAAATGACAGCTGATGCAGCTGCTTCTACGCCCGCCATCTTTGGGAGCTGCGCGCGCCGCGAATGTACTGGCGCGCTTGCAAGTGTGGGGACTGTGGGGAGTGGGGACGCTAGCCATTCACTTGCCAGAGTTTGCGTGAGCTTGCGACAAGCAGCTTGTCGCAAGAGTCTGGCCGTAGCATTACATTTATGAATCTACTATGTCTTATTGATGTATTAGATAACGATCCCTAATCTGCTGTAGCAACTAGCAACCTGTACTGCTCGTCCGTATTATTCGTATGTAGATTAGAAGATAACACTGAATAAGATAAACATAGAAGATAATTTAGATAAGCATTTCGATATTTTGATAACACAACTTGGCTAGCGATACTCCAATAATTCTAAAATAACATTTTAAACATGTAGTATGTTCTCTGTTCGTCTTCGTAATATGATGTAATTTACGTTTTTAGATTTTCACGGCCAAAAGTATTTTCGTTATTTGTTTTTGGGATGTTATGTCGTGTTGCACTACCTCCTTCTTTAGCCAACTGTCGGATACCGTCCCGTTTTTAACTGCTAGTATTAGAACATTGTAAAAACTAACGGTGTCTATTATTATTATTTAAATTTTCAATAAAGCCTATAATCGTTAGTAATTCACGGCTGCTGGTAGGTACTAACCATATTATCTCATTTATTAGGGCTATCGCTCAATTAGTTGTAGTATTGAGTTGAAATCCAGGCCGCGGCAATAACCTCTTTTTCTAATGCGTATCATTTGATAATTCATTGTTTCAATATTTGATTGAACAGTGACCCTGACATACTTGACCGTATTTACTTTAAATTTCGTTTTATAGTCATTAGTTAGATTTTACAATTGAATAGTAAATGTCTGCACGAAAAATGCACTTCAGTTTGCCACGGGTAACTTTGTAGATAGTCACAATAAGAACTAAATAATATGAGGTTATTCGACCGTCAAAATACTTAAATTAAAACAAAATTTAATATTTTTTTGTAGGTAAAGTATATTGGTTTTTTCACACAGCACTATATTCGATTGGCTTGGCCTATTTCACCCAGAGAGCTTTACACTTAGAGACCCTATTGCTTACTAATATTTTGTCGAATTGGGTTCCACTATTAGATTGCGATAAGCGGTGCGCATAGACGTTACCGGATTAACGGCGTTAGCGCATTGGGAGCGTAGGAGATCAATTGGAGGTACAAAAATGGAACCTATTTTTTCGCTTCATGTTCATCTTATTATTATTATTTAATATAGGTATAAAACAAAGTCAGGTTAGTTACACCATTTATAACTCAAGAACGGCTGGGCCGATTTTTGTGATCTTTGATTTGTTGAATTTTTCTCCGCCTCGAAGAGCAGAATGGCAGAATAATATTATATTGTGATAAGTATAATATTGAAAAGTGAGTGAATTCCAAAAATTCAAAAACTTTAAATGTCAATTGCGCTGATTGTTTTGCTTTTGTTCTTGTATTATAATGCTGCCCCTCTATCTTACACACTAAATGCCAACAGTCGAAAATGAGACAAACGGTGAACGTATGTCTGCACCCTTCCAAAGGAAAAATTCAATAATTATAATAAATCTCCCTCATACGTGTAAAGAAAATGAAACGCAATTCATGTAAGTAAGTAAATCACAAAAAAAGAAATCCGTACACAACGCCATCTCTGATACTGACAAAAACAAAACACGGACAGTTGCGCATCGATAATTGCTTCATTGTGTAATAAAGGGTCCGCCATCTAAAGTTTTTTTTTTCAACTAGTGCTTATTTCGTGAATGGTAACACTTAGCTCATGTCTGATTTGACAGATAATTAGTTTTATCCTTCCGCTGAGCGAATATGGTTGTGTATACGCTTGAACAACGCTGGGAAATATTGCGACATTACTTTGAAAATCATGGTAATGTTGCAGAATGTGTGCGAAAATTGCGTACGGTTTTTGGAAGAAGAGAAGCACCGTCAGCTCCGTATGTTCGTTATCTTGTGAAAAAAGTGAAAGAAACTGGCATCCTCATCGATAAACCAAAGCGTGAAAAGCCAAAAACAGTGCGTACACCCGAGAATATCGATGCTGTGGCAGAAAGTGTGCGTGAAGCGCCATCAACATCAATTCACCGTCGTTCTCAACAATTGAACATTTCGGAGACATCATTGAGACGAATTTTGCATAAAGACCTTGGTATGACGCCATACAAAGTCCAATTGGTTCAGGAGTTGAAGCCAACTGACCATCCAATGCGTTTTCGCTTCGCTGAGTGGGCCTGCGATCGACTTACAGAAGATGCCGATTTTGCCAAAAAAATCATCTTTTCGGATGAAGCTCATTTTGATCTTGGCGGGTATGTAAACAAGCAAAATTGTCGTATTTGGGGCACAGAAAACCCGCACGCATACATTGAAAAGCCGGTACACCCAAAACGAGTCACTGTTTGGTGCGGATTTTGGTCCAGAGGCATAATTGGGCCATTTTTCTTTGAAAATGAGCAAGGAGTGGCCGTTACAGTCAATGGCGATCGTTATCGGGCCATGTTGAACGAATTTTTGTTCACAAAAATTGAAGAGGAGGATATTGGCAACATTTGGTTTCAACAGGACGGCGCTACGTGCCACACAGCCGAAGCTACACTCGATGTTTTGCGCCCTGTTTTTGAAGATCGCATTATCAGCCGCAGAGCTGATGTCGTTTGGCCACCTCGGAGCTGCGATTTGACACCGTTGGACTATTATTTGTGGGGTGCCCTCAAAGATAAATGTTACGCCGACAAGCCAGAGACAATTGACGCTTTAAAGGACAATATTCGTGAAGCCATTGGTGAAATACAGCTGCACACAATCGATAATGTGCTTAAAAATTGGACCGATCGTGTAGGCTACTGCATGGCCAGCCGAGGCAGCCATTTGAATGAAATTATTTTCCATTATTAACCGGAAGGATTGTACTTATAGTACGAGAGCCCACGACCAAAACCATGTCTCATAGCAATACGGCAAAAACCCTATAAAATCGTTAGATTGTATGATTCTGAACCCGACTAGGTGTGTAGTAACGGTCGAAAGTGTAGCAACTGCGTGGGAGGCCATTTCTGCTGTGTCAAAAAAAAAAAGACAGTCGGTATTATAGCAATACGTCTGATAGTGAAAATGTACATAGATTTTATAATTGTATTACGAAAAAGTTTGTTTTCAGACATTTTGCGCGTAGCATATAGCCTGAGCGCATTTTTGAAAATGTCAACAAATTTAGCCGACCTGTATCATAGCAATACGGATAATTTTTTTTTCAACTTTTCGTATTGCTGCCATGATTACCAAAAACCTGTTTTCTGACACTTTAAGTGTAGCATATACTCCCAAAAACGAAAATAACGTTTCGGAGTCGCCTGGCCGACGCCTCTGTTAAATGTTTTTTTAAATTTACAGCCTTCATAGATATTCAAGAATCTCCCTTGTCTATTATATGTACTTTGACAGATGACAGATGTCATTACTTATTTCTTTTGTAAAAGTTACTCAAGTGTGCTTTAAATAAAACCAAAACTATCAAATCAATCCAATGTTACGGTTTCGGGTAAATTCTTTGTTAATTATCATCTAATAAATTCAGGGTCGCAACGTATTCATTGGTTTGTAACAGAAAATTCAAGATGCCTCAATACGATTTTTAAATGATATCTGAGTATCGAAAAGTTGTCTGATAGAGAAGGTGCTACACTTAATTTGTCTGATATAAATTTTTTGCACATGTGGACAACTTATTTTATCATGTCCAACAATTTTCAGACATATTGCTATGATACCGATCGGTAAAATTTGTTAACATTTTCAAAACGGTCTCAAAATTTAATGCGTTCACATTTCCGTCTGAAAATTGTTTTGTTCGCATCAAATAACCAAAATTTACTAATAAAAAAGATTTTCAGACGTATTGCTATGAGACATTTTTTTTGTCTCATTTTTAATTTTTTTAAGTGATTTTACGGGTTTGCGCTACACCACTAACGTCTGAAAAATATGTTTCCGGTATCTCAGAACTATCATTCAACTACAGTCTGCAAATCAGACATATTGCTATTATGCAGTTCGGTAAAATTCTTTGACAATTTTGAAAATTCGGTCAGATCAAACGCTACGCGGAAAATGTCTGATATTGGTATTTTCGAGTTCAGGATAATCGTATCTATCGATTTGATGCGGTTTTGGCCGTATTGCTATGAGACAAAAATTTTGGTCGTGGGCTCTCGTACTATTATAAATAAAAAAAGAAATTTGAGAAAATATTCAGTAGTTTTTTTTTTATAGCATTTTCAAAAAAAAAAAGTTATTTGGCGGACCCCGTATTTAACAAAAACTGAATTTAATTCAACTAATAAGTTAACACAACAGTTATTGATTCTGAGGTGGTACGAAGTTCATCGGGTCAGCTAGTATAAATATAAAATACATCAATGATTTAACTTTGTCGTTCGCATATTCTGAAATAGTCCAAGCCATGAGAGTACAATGCTCACCTGATAGCACCTTACCTGATTTGGAGTGTTAAGTCAAGTTTTTTTACTCAGCAATCAATTTGAGCTCCATTGTAAAAAAACTAGTTATTTGTAAGCAGTTTTTTTTCGAGAACTAAATAGTGATTATTATTACAAATTTGAGTTGCGTGTATACGTTATACTGTCAGATTCATTTATTTAATCATGAAAAGAGCTACGGTATCCCTGCTCCGTTAAAATTTTCCTGTTTTTTCGGTCTATGTTTTAGTAATATCTAATAAACAGATACGCCTGATACGTGTTGTTTGATAGTGTAATGAACACACAACTTGTTACATTAAAAACACGTATTTTGCATTGGCACATATCCGTATTGGGCTTGTTAGTCAGTTAAGACGATAAGGAATAGACAAATAGTACCAAAGATAGGTAATTATTTGTATGGTGGATTACAATCGACAAAATTAGAAACAAATTTTCACGATAAAAGATAATTTGGAAATCAGGGGTAATAAACTTCGTTTTTAATAATCTGTTAACACTTCAATCATCGGCCATATTCTAAGATCTAAATATTTCCGCTTTGAAATAAAATCCAAATAAATGGAATATTTCTAAACGTATCCGAAAACTAAATGCTGTTTTTGAAAGGTGATAAATACGCTTTCAAAATGTGTAATTCGAAGTAAACATATATTTGGTTTTTTCATAATAATATTTTTTCTAGCTAAATGCTGATAAAAGCTGATAACAAAAAAAAACACACATATATTTTAATAAGGCAAATGTATTATAAATGTTAAAGTCACCCCGCTTTTATGTCATTTCATGTAAAAATAATTAATAAATAAAATTTGAAATTGCGGTCGGAAACTTTGGTTTCATAAAGGTTTACATTTTAATTATTTTATGGTCATCTTTTACATTTGAATATGCAGCGTATGTTTTCTCTTTCCGTTTAGTTAAAATCTTTCTCACCATGATAGTAAGGGAGACAACGATTTTTATGAGATCTTTACGAGTTGTTCCCAAAAGTGGACAAATTAGCCTGAGGGGTTATAAAATAAGGTTCCATGCCAACTCAGAATGAAACCAACTCAGAACCACCTCAGAAAGGTCATTAAAAGGTTTGAATAAATAATTTTAAAATAGCCGGTAACCCTAATCTAACTAAACCTATTTAACCATTTTTTTAGCATCACTCTTATTGACCTTTCTGAGGTGGTTCTGAGTTGGTTTCATTCTGAGTTGGCCGGTCACCAAAAAAAATCATACATGGTTTGATTTTTTGATGAGCTGCATTGGCCGTTTTAACGGGTTTTAAAGTATGAAGTTTTTAAGACTTATTGAACTCTAGAAAATAAGATAAAATAAAGTTCAGATTTTCAGGAAAAAAACTTTTTTTTGCATTCTCCTGTCGAAGGTTGATATAAATTTGCCCTATTTAAGAAATATCTGAATGATTTTTTTATTTAGCATATTTTGATATTTAAGAGCGTATAACCGACCAGCGGCCGAAAATCCACATTTCGTCGAAAGAGGTTCTTGCGATCGTACAGGTCTGTTACAATGCGAAAGATTAATTACTCTCCGTACCAGTTTTTTAAAATTATAACTCAATATCGATTTTATTTCATTCCAAATTTGCTTTAATTTATACCTACATCCAAAAATGCTGAAAGGCGTGTTGATAAAACTATTAAAATTATGTCATTTTTGTAATTATTTTTTTATCATAAGTATTTATAATTTTTCAATAATGTCTCAGCAAAATAAGAATGTAAAAAAATTGAAATATATTAGTCTGTAAGTGCGCAAATAAATACACAAACAGACCAATTTTCGCCAAGAAACACAGTACTTATATATTTTTTTACGATTTTATTTGAACTAAAATTAAAATTCTATTACATAAGTTTACCAGATAATGTATTGATTTATTTTACTGCATGATTAAATGATTTGAAATGGGTGTTGTATAATAAATGTACTTTTTTGAAAGTTTAACAAATCCGCCAACGACCCCTATTGTATAAATTATCATTTTTCTGAAAATTTAAAACATACGTTTACTAGATAAAACAAAAATCTTTCGAAACCAATTTTTTTCTGGAAAAGAGTCAATACGTCTAAACACTGATTTAAAAATGACATATTTTCTGGTGTTCTCTGGTTTATAATACGCTCTTAAAGAGCATCGCAATGGAGCCATGTATACTTGGTCGAAGGTCGAAGGAGCTATTGCATATATTTGTGTATTATTTTTATTTATTCTGTAAATTTTGTATTATTAACCTGCAATGATTATTATTTCTTTGCCATCTGCAACAGAAAAATTTACAATATTTTTACTTTAAAATATCTTTATACCTACTATTCATACGATGTTTATTTCTTCAAGTTCACCTTTTTTTATTTAAAATTGAAATTAATAAATAAATAAATTAAAAACATTAGGGCAAACTTTATGTTGCAGGTTGCACTCTAAATTATTCTGAGGAACTGCACTTGTACCAGTCGTATCTATTTATTATTATTACACACATATATCTTTTGCCAATTGACTTATTTTTCTAGGTATAATTATGGTTCTAAATGTTTTAAGTTTTTAAAAAAGCTTTTAAAATGTGGTCTTCAACTTATTGCGGTGATTTTGATGTTCATTGTGTAAAATTTAAGTTTTTCTTCTACAACTCTATAATATAAGCGAGTAGGTATATTCCGGCGGAAATACGAATTTCTGAGCTCTCTCAGATTGTACTCAGACTTCATTAAAACTTCGTAGACGACGTTGTTTAAAAAAAAATAACAAAGTAACTTTTTTCGCCTCGGGCAGTTCGCAAATGGACCGCCTCAAAAACTTGTTGACAATTTATATGGAGGATTATTTTTATATTATTCTACAGTTTTAAAAACTTCCTCGTCTTCTATAATGCGGTGGAAATTAGAATGTAAAAGAAAGTTACCTCCCTTAGTATCTGAATAGACTAACTACATATTACCATTTTTTTATGTGGGTTTCAAAATGTATTTACGCCCGTAGGACTTTTAAAAACATAATGCAGGTCGAAATTTTACATAATTTGGAAATATAATATGTGTCAGTGCATATAATCTTTTAACTATATCTTACTAATATTATAAACGCGAACTATATGTGTTTGTTACTCTTTCACGCAAAAACTACTGAATGGATTTTAATGAAACTTTACAATAATATAGCTCATATATCAGAATAACAAATAGGCTTTAATTCATAAAGCAAGCTACCAAATAAGATCGGTATACACAATTAAGTAATACTCACTGTTGTGTCTCGTGGCTTGATCTTCTATTCGGTGACAGTCACGGATATATCCATAAGCGTGCGATATGATTGTTCTACTTTGAGTCAGATTAATGTAAGAATTTTACATACGATAGAAAACGATCAACGGCCGATCGTAAATCAGGTGGATCATGATGCGCCTAGTCACATCGTTATCTGCCGCCATTTCACAATGTGCCGGGACACATCACGAAAAGGCAAATTTACAACCAGACGTATCGATCTAAGATGAATGTCCGACATTCCGCCGTGCTATTTGCTTAGGCACATTCCAATAAGAGTTGTAAAATGCACCATAAAGGCGCTGCCTGCGCTTTATTTACGTTAGTGTAACAATGTTGTGCGACAATAATGTGCCTAACTTATATCCGGTACATTGTGAAATGGCGGCAGATCACGATGTGGGTAGGCGCATCATGATCCGCCTGATTCTACGATCGGCCACCGACAAATACATATATTCATAATCATAAACGAGAAAGAAAGACGGTTTTTATATTAGCGTTGTTTTGCACAATCAAATTGAAATTGAAAAAAAAAAAAATTAAAAAAAAAATTAATTTGGGAGGCTGATATGGGTACCGCTGCCCTGAAAACCGTATATTTTCGCTGTGTGACACAAAATTTCACAAAGTTGATATTCTTAGCAGTAACCTTCAGAATCGTCGAAGAGAAGTAACGCCTACGATATGAGTATAGAATGTAACTGAAGCATCTCTTATCCTTATCCTATATTCCTTTTCATCTACCCTTTAATACCTCTAATTAGTTTTAAAACACGATAAAACTCCAATCTATAGGCATCTTTAACATAAGAAACTATTTTGGCTTAACTTTAATTAACTTCATAAATACATATTATACATATACATACATATTATGTATGTTCTATCTTTGTATTATATAGGTTAACAAATAAATATATAATAAATAACTGTTCCAATTTATATGCTTTTCTATAAACAAATTCGTTTTTTTTTTCAATGTAATTTTGTCTCTTATAATACGAAAACTTCACTGGTTTACGCAACCGTGTAAGCTATTTTTTTTATCAGATTCCTACCAACCCCCTCATACCTTTTTCTTTCCCAGAATCTCCTCCCTATCGTTACCCTAAAACTCACCTCCACACAGCATCCCCAAAGATGTTAGGCCCCATAATGTTATTTTTTTTCTTCAGGTCCTTCAGTGTGGAGATGATCTAAAAAAACACCATTTCAAGTCCTCCATCCATCTTTAGCTCTAATATTTCTTCTTGTAATAAAGTTGGCAGACTTATTTTCCGTTCCGGAGTGACGTGATCTTACTCTTGAATAATGAATCGTGCTCTTAATTTGCCATCAAAATAATATAGAGAGAAATGGCTTCGCTTCTCTTTCTTAATGACCAAAAGTTAAATTAGTTAGTCCAAATTATTTTATTGATTACCAGTCTTCCAAATACTAATATCTCTAGAAAGTAATACATATTCCAATAGTAAATGAAAGTACATTTTGATTCAACAAAGTCCATTATTTACATAGTTAGATGTCAAATGACTTTAAAATATACCACAACTATTTTCATGGTTCACCTAATACAAGATTCAAAGCATAGTTACTAGTTTTTTTTTAATTATAACAAGCTGACCCGGCGAACTTCGTACCGCCTCAGAATCAATAGGTGACTGTTGTGTTAACTTGATAGCTGAATAAAATTCAGTTTTTTTATTTAGTTAAAAATTACGCAATTTTCGATGCGCAACTGTCCGTGTTTTGTTTTTGTCATTATCAGAGATGGCGTTGTGTACGGATTTATAAATTTTGTGATTTTCTTTCTTTTCCATTTACGGGAATTGTGTTTAATTTTCTACGTGTAAAGGAGATTAATTATAATTATTGTATTTTTCCATTGGAGGGGCGCAGACATACGTTCACCGTTTGTGCCATTTTCGACAGTTGACATTTAGTGTGGAAGAAAGAGGTGCAGCATTATATGATTATGAACAAAAGCAAAACAATCAGCGCATTGACATTTGACGTTTTTGAATTTTTGGAATTCACTCACTACTCAATATTCTACTTATCACAATATTTCTGCAGCTCTTTCAAAAGATGAAAATTCGTTCCATACAAAATTTATGAGGAAAAGTATTTTCTTCATAATTATTTTTTTGGTAAATTTTTCCGATTTTTTAATAGCTATTCTGCTATTCGGGCGGAGACAAATCCAATAAATCAAATATCATAAACATCGGTCGAGCCGTTCTCGAGTTATAAATGGTGCAACTAACCCGACTGTTTTATATATGAACATGAGCACAAAACAAGACCACTTAACTGGATACTCTTTACCTATTCACTAAACTAAATAAAATTACGTTATCAACTCATCCATTTTCTCAATGAAATTCATTGTTTAGGCACCCACTGAACTAAAAATTCCAATAGCAAAGATTCAAATGATAAAGATAAACATCACACACGAGAGATATCTCATAATTTGTGTGGGCGTGGCCTATGTCACCATGTCGCTTGCTATTCGAACCCGTAAAGTCCTCACAGATGGGTAATATAATAGACATATGAATATTGATAGACCAGAACATAAAGGTGAGGGGTAGAAGCCAACTACAGCGGGACGAAGGGCAGGAAGATGGCTTTGGTGATACGTGATTCGCCAAAACTCAATCTGACAGTATATAGACATCTCGCACTATAAAATCATCATTTAGTTCTTAAAAGTAAACTCTGCTTTTGAATGAATAGACCTTTTTACATGGGATCGCAAATTGCTCGCCACGCAATGAACAAATTTGAAGTTCAAATACGTCAAAGTAAGGTCGCCTATAAGGTCGAGTCCAATATTTTGCTCCTGTAGTTAGTTAATACACTTTTACAAATGTTTCATAATTTACTTACCCCAGTAAACAGTGACGGGCACACGCCATGTATCTCGGAGTGAGTGTATGTATGGGTGGTTTGGTATATTTATGGTGTATGTTCAAAAACGATCATATTATGACGTGATCTGTATTAGCTTAAAATAGTGTAAAATAATGCTTGTTTATGGAATGTAATACCACAATTGGGTTTATTCTCTTTTTCTCTTCTATGTTAACACGTATTTACAGCACAAGCCACCATTTTTATCGTGTTATTTACGATGAGAGCTCGAAACTGGTCCGGACACGAATGATGACGTCACATTTTTTAGATTGACGCGTGGCTCTCGCAAGCCCAGCCGGTTCCGAAAAATGGTTCCAATGGGAGGGGGAAATAATATGCCTTTTATCGCTTAGGGCAAGTCCATGTATTTTGTACGTCCGTGGGTAATATAATGTTTCTGAGACGGTTGGATTTCGTAGCCACGCCCACTTATATTATGAGCCTGGGAATTTTTATAGATCTCAAAAAAGCATTTGACAGTATATCACATGACAAATTTATAAGTAAATTAAGAAAAATTGGATTTAATGGTTCAGCTCTAGAATGGATAAAAAGCTACCTGTTCAAACGTCCCCAAGTTGTAAAAATTAACGGTGTACTTAGTTCACCAAAAATGAGTTATTTCGGTATACCTCAGGGTACAGTCCTGGGACCGTTACTGTTTATCATTTAAATAGCATATTCATGCAAAAACTAAACGGAAAAATAATATCTTATGCTGACGATACTGTCATAATAATTGAAGGTACCGATTGGAAAACTGTTAATAACCTAGCGAATATTGATATAAACATATTGAAAAATTTGTTCGATGAAAATCTCCTCTCTTTAAACACAGAAAAAATAAAATTTATTCAATTCTCTATTAATAAATTCAAATTAGAACCAGATTTAAACATCATAATACACCAAAGTAAATGTAACAAAACTAACTGCAATCAAGATTGTGCTATACTTAGACCAACTCTCAAAATCAGATATCTTGGTGTATATATAGATCAACATTTTAAATGGAAAACACATATTTGTGAACTCGTCAAAAGGATTAGGAAATGTATTTATAAGACTTAGAAATATTCTTGGCTTAGAAGACCTAAAAAGAGTGTACTATGCAATTGTTCAATCTATTTTACAATACGGTATTATTGGCTGGGGAGGAACATATGATAATATTTTAAATCCACTCAAAATAGTTCAAAGGTTGATAATTAAGGTAATCTTGAAAAAACCATCTAAATTTTCGATTGAAATTCTTTTTTCAATATTCAATGTACCTACAATAGACAAAATGTATAAAAAAATATTCAATACTTAAAATTTACAAATAAATACAGTTGAACACTTGTAACTTACAATTCAATACATCATCAGGATACCAGAAAACTATTAAAATCCCAAAATTAAATACTAAGCACATTCAAAATTCCTAACGTTATCTAGGCATAATCTATTACAACAACCTTCCATTAAAATTAAAAACTATCGAAAATATGCAGGAATTTAAGCCCAAATTAAAAAATTACCTTAAACTGCTATAAAAGTCCCAAATATTTAACTTTTTATATCTTAAAGTCTGCTAATATTTAAATCGTTCATTCTCTCTCATTTCTTAGTTTCTTTATCTTTAAGTCTACTATTATATAAATCTTGCGTTCTTTCTTACATATTTTATTTACTCACTAATTAAAATAATTTTTGTTACTAACTTACATGATTCATTATTTTATAATGATTTTTTTTATTTATTTTATGATATTTTAAACTTATCATGATTTTTATTTTAAAATTTATGTATGATTTTTTAACCTTACTTATTACTTACAATAGCCGTTATTACTAACTTACACGATCTTTTAATTTACTAATTGAGCTAGAATTCCCTCACCAAACACAAGGGCATTGTCTCTTTATGGTGAGGAACGGCATTTTTTTGTTTCTTTGTTAAAAACTTATGTAACTATGTAACCGATGTAACTTTATATGTATTTTAATCAGTATTGCCAAAAATATAAATAAAAAAATATATATTATCGCTTATGTCTGACCAGCTTAAGCCGCCGCTACCCGAATTTCTACCGATTTCTTACTTAACTCCCTTAAACATTTGAAGTTTTAAGCTTTAAAAAAATATGTTATTTTTGAAGATAATATCATTTCATGCCAAACACAAATTATATGAAATTCCCTCGATAGAAAAAAATCCCAAATTATGCTCCGAAAATTATTCATCAACACGTTTGTTTCAGTTATTTTACAAATTATTTTTGTGAAAAAGTTCTCAATGTTTCTTTAAATGATACTTATTTCGCTACGTTTGGTGATTTAGCAGGGGATTCATGGGGTGAGGTTTGTCTAGGTCGTGGATGTGGATGACCAGGATACACTGAACCCCAGATTCCTACCCACCCCTTAAACCCTTTCATTCCCAGAACTCTCCTCTCCTTATTTTCCCTTAAAAAACCCCCTCCACACAGCATCCCCAAAGATGACATAGGCTCTGAGGGAAATTATTTTCCTCCGGGCCCCCTGTGTGGAATTCATGTAAAAAAAGACGCCTTCTACAAGATTTTTGCTCTATTTTAAACGGGTCGTATTTTATTAAACATTTTCACAATTTTCGCACCGATTTTATCGCTTTAAATATTAGCGCGCTCCTCTAACATTCGTAATAACATATCTCTCCATGTTCGTCATTTTGAGCGCGGATGTGGCGCCTTAAGACCCCGTTTTTATATTTTCTACCGAAATGAAATATACTTCCCTTGAACACTTTAAAGGTATCTAAGTATTTAAATTCTTCAAAAAATATATATTATTTTTTTAAGATAATCTCTATTCAGTTGAAAAAGTAATTATAATATAAAATTCCCTTGATAGAACGATCTCAAAGTACGCCCCGAAAATTATTCAAAACACTTTCTTTTATTTTTTTTTATTATTTAACATGATGTAGGTATAAAAAAAAACAGTTATTTTTTTATTCTACTTATCTCAGATGTCGATTTTTCTCTTTGTTTAATATGTTTTTCGCAATAGTCTGTTACACCTCTTAATTATAATTTTTTATTTTTAATATTAGCGCGCTCCCTCTAACATTCTTATTTAAATACCTCTCTTTTAAAACATCTTCAGTAATCTTCTTTTTTTCGAAGGCTTATGTCGCCGGGCTCAACGTTTCCTAAAATAGAAGAGAATATATGACGTGATTGTGAATAGTGAAAGAAGACGAGGACGCCCGATGAAGACGCGGCACATTCAGGTGAACAAAATATTTGGGTTGGACCATGTCAAGAGTCAGAATAACACAAGCTTATGTACATATAACTAATGTCACAATAAACAATAATATTTTGATCTCTCTACACTTTGTTGTTAATTCATATATAATTTTTTTCTACAACTTTTCCCAATGTATGATTGTTATTTAAAAAAACATATATGTTGTTTAATTAAATGAAGGCTATATTAGCGAAACTCAATTGAAAATCTGGATACAGAAAAATCAGAAAAAGATATTGGTTCCACTGGGACTCGAACCCAAGGCCCTTTGCTCACATGGCAAGTGCTCTACCAACTGAGCTTTGGAACCCATTTCCAATTCGGTCACTTTTAACTTTACTTTCGACTAAGACTACCAACATTATCTATATTTTAAGCAAAGGGCCCTGGGTTCGAGTCCCAGTGGAACCAATATCTTTTTTTTTTTTATTGTTATCAAGTTTAATTTGTAGAACTCCATTTTAATTTTAATTTATTTTATATATTCAATAATTGTATTATTAAATTAATAAAAACAGTTTATTTATAAACACTTTACCAGCAGAATACCAGCAGAACTTGTTTATAAATAAACTGTTTTTATTAATTTAATAATAAAATTATTGAATATATAAAATAAATAAAATAAAAAGAAGCAATATCTTTTTCTGATTTTTCTGTCTCCAGATTTTCGATTGAGTTGTCTTCATTTAATTCAAAAATGCTTATTTGAATGTAATCAAAATGTGCACTCTAATTTTTTTCTCATTTTTCTTTACTTGCATGCAACACCCACATTATTTATATTTTTCTTGTTTATAATTACGGAGGCATATTATTTGAATTTATAACGCCTTTCAAATTTTGTATTATCCTTCATGCTATGAGTGTATTCCAACTCATAGGAAGTAGGTATGTTATGCTGTGAATTCTTATGTTATCTAAAACAATATGCAATTAAATTATAATAATTTACAAAGTTATGAATTTAATTATTTGCAATGAGTCCATGCGGAAATATTGTCATGGGAAAAGTATTATAGTCACGTGAACTTCAAAGATAAGTCCAGTGCTAAATTGTATTTTTACATCGCTTTGTTTTATCTCTCGGATATTTGCTACAAATTGCATTTTATAGCATGGCAAAATACTTTTTCCTACCGCTTTTATCGCGTAGTGTATTTCATTTATTGTATTTTTTATAAGTAAACCAGTGACAAGCGGTGACCTTTTCCAGATTCAAGCACTTTTAATAAATACAAATGTAGCATACATAAAAAAAAAAAAAAAACAAATGTAACATTTTATATCGTAAACAAACTCCCAGAAATCATAATAATTCATTTTATTTTGAATACTATAGAGCTTTCAAAGATTTGTCTATAAATCAATAGAATTTGACTAGCGTTTCCTCACATTTCAGTGCAGTATGGTCTTTAACGGCGTGAGCTCCGTTTAGTTCATCTGGTGGCTTTCAAATCAACCGAATTTGATCGACTTTTTCCTACGTTTCGCACTGCAATAGGGTAGACATTTACATGCCTTCCGTTTAGCTCAATTTATTTTTCAAATCATTCGAATTTGATCAACTTTTCCCCACGTTTCCCACTGCAATGGTAGACATTAACATGCACTCCATTTGGCTTAACTTATTTTTTAAATTATTCGAATTTGATTGAATTTTTCCTACGTTTCGCACTGCAGTAAGGTAGACATTTAAATGCAATCCATTTAACTCAACTTATTTTTCAA
Organism: Limnephilus lunatus; assembly: GCA_917563855.2. NCBI lineage: Eukaryota > Metazoa > Arthropoda > Insecta > Trichoptera > Limnephilidae > Limnephilus > Limnephilus lunatus. Next base: position 10,985,096 of record OU830596.1, read on the forward strand.
ATCATTAGAATTTGATTGAATTTTTCTTACGTTTCGCACTGCAGTAGGGTAGACATTTAATGAACTCCATTTAGTTCAACTTATTTTTTAAATCATTCGAATTTGATCAACGTTTTTCCTAAGTTTTTGTACTGCAGTAGGATAAACATTTAATGAACTCTATTTAGTTCAACTTATTTTTTAAATCATTCGAATTTGATCGACTTTTTCCTAAGTTTGGTACTGCAGTAGGGTAGACATTTACATGAACTCCATTTAGCTCAACTTATTTTTTAAATCATTCGAATTTGATCGACTTTTTCCTAAGTTTGGTACTGCAGTAGGGTAGACATTTACATGAACTCCATTTAGCTCAACTTATTTTTTAAATCATTCGAATTTGATCGACTTTTTCCTAAGTTTGGTACTGCAGTAGGGTAGACATTTACATGAACTCCATTTAGCTCAACTTATTTTTTAAATCATTCGAATTTGATCGAATTTTTCCTACGTTTCGCACTGCAGTAGGGTAGACATTTAAGGCTCCGTTCCCGGCCCCAAAAAGAAGAAGACGGAGAGATATGAAATCACGAATGTTAGAAGAGCGTGCTAATATTTACAACGATAAAATCGATGCAAAAATCATGAAAATCTTTAATAAAACACGACTCCTTTAAAATAGAGCAAAAATCTCGCGATAATTGTTTTAAACAGCATTTAAAGAAACGCTGTTAATTTTTTCATACATATAACTTGTAAAATAACAAAAACAAACGTGTTTATAATAATTTTTGGAGCATACTTAGCGATTTTTTCTATCGAAGGAATTTTGTATAATTAGCGTTTGGGCGCGACTAATATCTAGATATTATCTTCAAGAATAACATATATTTTTTTAAGAGCTTAAAAACTTCAAGAAGTTGATCGACTATTTCCTAAGTTTGGTACTGCAGTTTTACTTTCCTAAGTTATTTTTCAAATCATTCGAATTTGATCGACTTTCCCTACATTTCGCACTTCAATAAAATAGACATTTGCGTGAACCAGCTCACCTTGCGGAGTTATTTTTCAAATTACTCGTGAAACTTTTTCCCATGTTTCGCATTATAGTAAGGTAGAAATTTGCGTGAACTCCGTTTTGAACCAACGATCTGTTTTTTTTTCGAAATTGCATTTAAGCAAAACCTCCTGAATCTCAAGATTAATAAGACTCTTAATTTCTTTGAAAAAAAAAATTATAAGAAATCTACTACACTATATAAAGAGGTAATATTTGTTTGTTTGTTTGTGTGTTTGTTTGCATCGAATAGGCTCCGAAACTACTGAACCGATTTGAAAAATTCTTTCGCTGTTGGGAAGCTACACTATCCCTGGGTGACATAGACTATATTATATTTTTAAAAAAATAGGCATCCTTACTAAAACTTCAATAATGTAACCCAGGGTGTAAAAAAGTTACCTAAAATATTCTTTAAATCGCGTGCGCTGCGAAAACTATTGATAATAGAATTAAATAATGTACTACGACTTTATAGAACAAATCATTATTTAGAAAAAAGGTTGCTACTGCATATGTCTAACTATTATGGTTATGCCACAATAAGTATTCTTTTAATTTAAAAATTTTATTAAAATGTCGCCGCTTGAAAAGGCTCTTTATTTGTATCTTGGTTTTAATCCTTATCAAAATAAATTACTTCATATTCAAGACACCTTTAATACCATTATTTAAATTTTTTAATTTTTCAATTCGGATATTTAATTAGAAAGATATCACGAGTTTAAAAATGTTAGTATTAGAAAAAAGTTTCGGCTACGGGCCGGGCGGGAGAAGTCAAGAAATGAAATGCAGGGGGGTTGGCGGGACGGAGGAGCGGGAGAGCGGTGGCGGGGAAGGTGGAAGTGGAACGCTGGAGGGGAACGTACCGGAAAGGACATGCAAGGAGTAACATTTTATTTATTTGAATATGGTATTGCAACGCATGCCGGGAAACAGCAGTATATTATAAAATAAAGTCCAAAAAAACATGCAGACCGCAAAAACTCAGAAACGAGTCCCGGTACGATCAAGGGAGTTATATGGTGAGGTAGATCTCTATCCCCACTAGGGAATAAGGGTTCCCGTTTTTACCTAAAGGGCGTGCTTTTGAAGATATAAGGGCTGGAAGTTTCGCCCTCTTGAAATTTCTAGAATAGTCTTCCGGAAAGTTTTGTAAGGTTCCGCAGAGCTCTAGAAAATTCTGGAAGATGTGGCGGAGTATGTCGTGAAATTTTCGGGGGAATCGGGAACATCATTGAGGAACATGCCAGAACACTCTCGAATTTTGTCCTGAGCGAAGCCGGGTAACCCAGCTAGTATTATATAAAATCGTTTTTCTAAATTAAAAAGGGTTAAATAATTTTTGGAGGATCTCATATTTATGTAACTTATCTCCTCAATTAATTTACAGTGTACAACGGTGAGAAGTTGATTTTTACGCAAACAATTTTTTTTTCAACCATGGAAAAATCGTATTTAATTTTCAACTATTATAAATTGAAAAGTTCTTAATTTAAAATACTTCAAATGTAAAAATCAATTCCGATAATTTTGTAGTTTGAAATGGCGAATATTCAAACAATCTCACATCTGTTAACAATTATTTATCTTACTAATATTATAAATGCGAAAGTTTGTATGGATGGTTGATTGGATGGTTGGATGGTCCTTACTCTTTCACGCAATAAATATCGAATGGAATTTAAAAATCCTTCCACTAATCGAAAGCTACATTGTTTGCGAGTAACAACGGCTTTATATATTGGTAAGCTCTGGCGTTATCAAATTATGTATCATACGTTTTCTGTCCCTAACAAAATCGAGTTATTGCAAACGTCAAACAAATTGTTACCTTGGAAACAATGTGTTTTTTTTTAATTTAGGCTTAAAAAGAGTGCTTTGTTGTGATTAAAAATAGTACTTTTTTGGCGTCGTAGTTAATATCTACATATCTCTAAAAATGTTTATTCTGCAAACAAAAAGCACAACGTAGCTATAAAGCATAGCGTTTGAAGTGGACTGTCATTTTCTTATTTTTTTAGGTTACTCTGGATTCAAATATGAATAAAATACTAATAAAGGGAGTAGGTACTTAAAATAAATTACTATTTCTATAATTTAAATATTTTATAAAATAGAATTTTTATTTGCGAAATGTCATTCTCAAATTTTGAAATTTTCTATTAAACAATAATTATTTTCTATTAGACAAAATAGCAAGAATAATAACAATTATGCCAATATTTATGCCAGTAATTTCCCACTAATACCATGCGAGCGAAGCCGTGGGTCAAAGCTAGTTAATCATAAATACAATCACCATGACTGGACCGGAAATTTGTAGGAGTACTTATTTTCACAATCAAAAATGCAACATATATTTCATAATAAAATATTGAATAATTGCGGTCATTCGTAAGTGTGTTGCGTGACTATTTTGTTGGTCATTTGGCCTTCAAGTTTTTTTTTCTATGAGTGATTAACGTGTAAGCTTAATCTCATTGAGAGTGACTCAAAATGTGGTAAAGGCGGCGACTCACTCTGAAATTGATAATGATGGAATTATTTGTCATAGGTTTCAGATAACCTAAAGACGACATGTAATCGCATCACGTTATTGTGATTAATAATGTTTTTACACTTGTGAAACAACACTGCATCCCGCATTTCTACTGATTTATTACATATTTTCCTTAAGGGCCTTCTTTACTAGCGATCTCAATCGTTATACGGAGTATCATGAATTCTCAGATTCAAACGACAATCTAAGTTATTAATCGTCAAAATATCGATAATGTAGCCACGTTAAGCTATCATAAATACATTTTTCTGTCGAGATATATGTTTTTATTAACAATTTATTTTCGGTAAATACTATATAATGAACGTCTAAAGCCCCGTTTCCACGCTTGCCAAGCCTACGCAAACCTCCACAAACGCCAACGTGGAAGCATGTCGTTTGTCTTGACTTGCGTAGGCTTGCAAGAGCTTGCCGCCGATCCAGTCGGGGTCTGAACCAGCGGCAAGCTTCGGCAAACGCTCAATGTAATTTCCGAACTGACGGCGAATGCACGCCGTTTTTGCTCCATGCGGTATATCGATAATTAACATTACGAGACATATGTATGACGTAAGAGGCATGCCTGACTTATTAAAATGTATAAGTACATAATTTGAATGCACTAATTTAATTTATTGGATTTACCTAAAAAGTCAATACAAATAAATAATCTTTTATTGATGATTTATTATTTATTACAATAAAAACATATGATTTTTGTTGGAATAACTTTTTTTTATAAAACAAGACAATATTATATTGTTTTTTTTTTACTTTGCTTGTATTTCAAATAAAAGTATGTTAAACCAAACGCAATAGCCGACACAAGTTTGGCGCCCACCACGCTTGGGTGTTGGTAGCGCACTGACGCAGTAACAAGCGTGTAAATGGCTTCCAAATGCCAAGCAAGATTTGTGTACGCTTGTAGCTTGTGGATGCTTGCCGAGCCTTGGCAAGCATGGAAACGCACCATAAGAGGGAATGACCAGACAAAACCGGAAATATGTCATTTTTAAATAAAATTTTAGACGTATTGACTATTTTTCACAAAAAAATCTAATCATTATGTGCCCAGAATCCGCACTTTTATTTATCCAGGTTTATAATATCTTCTGAAAACAAAACCGTCTCACCGCGGACTCCCTCCGAGCACTCGGTGCTCCGAGCACCGAGCACTCGCTCGACTTTCAAGCTGAAACCTGTACATGCTTATTATTAGTAATTGAAAGAGATAGATCACTATTTATTGCGTATAGGAGTATTTGTTTACGAAAAATGGCGGCATTCCGTATTTGGTTACTTTCATCTATTTTTAGAAAGTGCGGTTTTATTATCGCAGACCAGCTGCGGCTATGGATAATTTAATTATTTAATTCGTACTAGTGACATTTTTCAGAAATTCCTACCACCGGTCCTTCCAAGAGGAAGCGGTAAGAACTAGAAATAAATAAATATAAAATTAGTTTATAGGTCATCTTACTAAAACTTCACTAACTTATAAAAGAACATATGACATTAACATTGACATTATAATAATAACGTAAAATTTGTATAGCGCAGTTTTGTGTCATTTCACTTCAAGTGCGCTTAACTATATTAAATTTAAAAATAATCCTACAGTGTTCCTTACGAGATCATTACACAATATTTATAAAATAATACTTATGAAATAAAGAATATACAGTATTTACAAAACAATGACAAGAGAACAAAGATTAACAAAACAGCGCTGTTATAGCACAGACTAACTAACTAACTAACTAACCATCACGCCGTTTCCCCGCAGGGGTAGGCAGAGAGGACGGACCGCCAAACAACTCGGTCTTGGCACACAGTCTTTGCTTCACTCACATTCATACATCGTCTCATACATACTCTTCTATTATTCCGACTTTTGACATGGCCCGACTCAAGTATCTGATTCACTTGATCGTGCCATGTCTTCCTCGGGCGTCCCCTACTTCTTCTTCCATTCACATTTGCGTCATATATTCTTCTCACATTATTTTCTTCTTTCATTCGCTCTACATGTCCAAACCATCTGAGGGTCTCTTTCTTAATCTTACTCATTATGCTTACATCAGCCTTGCATTCTTTGCGGATATCCACATTTCTCACACGATCATACATGGTTTTGCCACACATTCGCCTCAGGGATCTCATTTCGACAGCATTCAGTTTACTTTCATCCTTCCTCTGCCAACTCCATGCCTCACTGCCATACATCAAGGTAGGTACCAGGACTCCATTGTGGACTGCTAGCTTCGCGTCTTTTGACAGTGTTTTATTAGCGCCAACGGCATTCAGTCCTCCATTAATGGAGTTACCTGCATTTACTCTTCTTTCAATATCTCTATCAGCCTTCCCATCTCTCGTAAACATACTACCCAGGTACACAAACTCATCCACCTGCTCCAAGTATTCATCATTCACAACTATATTGCACACTGTTTTCGTACTCTCCCTTTCAAATACCATGACTTTAGACTTACTTACATTCATCATTAACTCATTTTGCATACACACTTCGTTCATCCTAGACACGAGAGACTGTAGATCTTCCATAGTGTTAGAAATCAGCACCGCATCATCAGCATACAACAGGCAACATATTTTCAGATCACTCAAATTCGCGCCCAATCCCATCTCTTTCAATTCTTGCAAACAATTATCCATGTATAAATTGAATAACCATGGTGACATTACGCAGCCTTGCTTAACACCTTTTGTGATGTCAAACCACCCCGTAAAACCACCGTTCACCCTAACACATGCAACGCTTCCCTCGTACAGAGACGCAATTGCCTGTATGAGATTTGTATTCACTCCATACTTGGACAACACCTTCCATAGCTTTTTCTTAGCACAGACGAAAATAATAATATACAATAACAGTGTTATTGTAGCACAGGACAAAACAAGAACTTTTAAACTTAAATATAATACAGTAACTTCTTACAAAAAAATTCAGATATTAAACATAAAAGTACAATTAGGAGGAAACCGAAACCAAACGATTACCGGATATTTGAGAACATGACTTATTACTTGTATTGAAAATCGACATTGACATTGGGATGACATATGACCATGGGGTGACCTACGATCCTGGGGTGACCTACGACCGTGGGGCGACCTACGACCTTGGGGTGACCTACGAACTCGGGGTGACCATTCTTATCCTTATCCTTATCACTCCCCAAGTCAAGCGTGCGTAAAGGCCCGACCGTTCGCCACGCCATCGAATCGCCGTTCGCATCGATTACGGTTCTAATCACACTTTTCGTTACACACATCACACTTTTCGTTACACACATCACACTTTTCGTAACGCATTCACCAGCTTACCCCCCAAGTCAAGCGTTCGTAAAAAAGTTTTACTTTAATAAATACTATGTCCTTTAAAAATACTTCTATTGGTCCGTACAGTAATTGCTGTCCATAGCATTTAATAACTCTACGCTTGCAAAATTCTCACAGCAATCATAATGTTAGCGAGGTAAACAAATTCAGTTTGACAAAAGTGCTGATTTGGCATTTTACTATTTACACATAAAAGTAGAACTAACTCGGGTACGTTTAAAAACATCACTGTGTTTTTGTTTATGTGAAGAGGTAAGCAGTTTTAAAATATTAATTCGTTTCGACTGGGACAGAGGATTAATATGGCGTGTGCCGCTGGAAGCTTAATTTAAAAACTGCCTACGTGGTATTATCAAGTCGTAAAGTGAAACATTATAAAAAAATTATGGTGTTGGAAAAATGTCAAAATGTGGCTTTGGAAGTAATTTTCTTTTTAGTACTATGCAATAGGACTATTTGGCCAATAAATGTACAAATATCTGTAGATTCTCGATTCGGGAGGCGGGTATGGGTAGCGCGCATCGCCCCGGGAACAATCTATTGGATAACCAACACCTCTGCCATAGGTCACCCTAAGTGGTTCGCTACGTTTGGTGACTTAGCAGGGGTTCATAGGGTGAGGTTTCCCCAGGTCTTGGCGGCTAATGCGTCTGCCCATCTGCTGCGTGGGCAGGATCGATAGAGACTGATTGAGGGGGGGTCTTTTATCCTCTCTAGCCAGAATCTTTTGACTCACCGCCTTGCACCCCAGTTGAAGAGATGGATTCATACGTCCGTCACTCCTGGGCACACTGACCCCCTGATTCCTACCCCCCCTCTCTCATAGCTTTTTCCTTTCCAGAACTTCGTATCCTCCTCTTCCTTAAAAAGACCCCTCCACACATCATCCCCTAATATGACATAGGCCCTGAAGGAAATTATTTTCCTCAGGGCCTCCTACTCGTCTGTGAAGCTAAAATATAAGTAAAATTTTTGGAAGAACAACTCCTTTGTAAAATTATAAAAGAAAATATTTGAATTCCTTCTACCACCATAATTATAAGCGGAAAATGTTGCTTGCGCAATGATGGAGGAGTACTGGCAGATTATTGAACCCGCGACTCGTGGGTGGGAGCCCAACGCTTTGTACCGCTCGATCAACTAACCAACCCTCATATCCACCATCTTTGTTAGGTTAAAAAACCCACCATATATGTCTGCCCTGCATCATTTCAATAATGCAACCCCATGAAAACACCTGGAAATCGTGCAATTTTGAAAAAAAGGTCGTAGCATACCCATGGTGGCTTCTTAAATATTTATACACTGAAATTTGCCTTTGTCGCTTTGTTTCCCCATGGTACTTTGCATAAAAAAAGACGTAATGTCACAGCACGCCAATTTAATGATATTCTACCAAATAAAACTAGCTGAAATGATCAAACCAAATAAAACTAGCTGATCCGGCGAACCTCGTACTGCCTCAGAATCAATTAATGCCGTGGTAACTTAATAGCTGAATTAACTTTAGCGTTTTTATTAAGTTAAAAATTACACAATGAAGTAATTATCGATGCGCAACAGTCCGTGTTTTGTTTTTTGTCATTACCAGTGATGGTGTTGTGTATGGATTTATATTTTTTGTGATTTTCTTATTTTTCCACTTACTTGCGGGAAATGTGTTTCATTTTCTTTATATGTATGTGGGAGATTTATAATAATTATTGTATTTTCCTGTCTAGGTGTGCAGATACGTTCATAGTTTGTCCCATTTTCGACTGTTGACATTTAGTGTGTTAGAAAGAGGGGTAGCATTATATGTTTAAGAACAAAAGCAAAACCTTGAGCTCATTAACATTTGACGTTTTTGAATTTTTGGAACTCACTTACTACTCAATATTATACTTATCACAATATTTCTGCAGCTCTTTCAAAATATGAGATTTCGTTCGTAATATATGAGGAAAATTCGGGGCGGAGACAAATCTAACAAATTATAGATCATATAAATCGGTCTTGCCTTTCTCCAGTGTTATAAATGGTGTGACTAACCCGACTTTGTTTTATATAGTAAAGATTTGTAAAAAAATATCTAACCCAACCTTTTTTTTTTTCAATTGTTTCAGGTATGTGCCATGAATTTTTACAACAAACATTTCGGAGCGGAAACTTTAACCTTTCTTGGTAAGTAATTTTTTACTCGTAATTTTTACTTGTCAGTATGACCGCTGTACAAAAATCTTGCATAAACCTTTTCCAATGTCAAATAATCTGGAACAAGCCATCGAAAATTGTGGACCAAAGTTTTCACAGATTTAATTATGAGAACTTGGTTAAAATTTTCGGTTCGTCTCAAAATATCGCTTCATTGGCTTAAAACGAGTGAATTATTCAATATGTTTTAATATTTGATTGGTTCGTTTTATGTTTAGCAAGTTCCAGGGTTCAAGTCAGGTCACGGAGGTCATTAGGTACGAATCTACAATGATAATTATGACTTACTAATTGATTGTTGAAAGTTGTGCTTCCATTCCAATTGTATCTAATCGTTAAAGTTGTATTGAAAAAGTTTTAATTCGAACTGCTTTCTTTGATGGGAATCAGGGGTGGAATGGGCACACGGATTGAAATCAAGCGCTCCCGGGTTATATTTATTTTATTATATTTGGGAGACCAACAGTTTACATCATAGGTTCTCAACGTGGGCGATAACGCCCCCTTGGGGGCGTTTGAGACCTTCAGGGGGGCGGTAGAAGATCCAGAGACAATTGGGGGGCGTTGAGATGGTACAGGGGGGCGTTGGCAAGTAAAAAAATATGTTTTAAAAAAGACAAAGAAAACACGCTAATCACATACTAATAAAGGAAAGTAAACTTAAAAGTAATGGTGTGGATTATATTAAATACGGATTTATCGAAAATACTACAAATCCATCATCGCCAATGTGCCTTATTTGTCGAAAAACATTTTCAAATGAAGCGATGAAGCCTTCTAGGTTTCAAGATCATTTTAATAAAATCCACCCGGATAAGAAAGACGAATATGTGACCTTTTTTCGAAACATGAAAAAGAAGTACGAAATTCAGCCAAATATATCAAAACTATTCTCGACAGCTTCTAAGCAAGACGATGATGGACTTCGAGCTTCGTACAATATCTCATTTTTGATTGCTAAAACAGGCAAACCACATACTATTGGGGAAGATTTAATTTTACCAGCAGTAAAAGAAGTAATAACCACTGTGCTCCATAAACCAGCTGCAGATATTATCCGAAAAATTCCTTTGAGCTATAGTTCAATTGAAGAAATGGCTGAAAACATTGAAGAATCATTGTACAATCATCTGCAGTCTTGTCGATTTTCAATTCAGCTGGATGAGTCCACTTTACTAACCAATGAAGCATTGTTATTGTCATACGTGAGATTCATCAAAGATGAGAAAATATGTCAAGAATTATTGTTTGTTACAAATTTGGAAACAGGTACAAAAGGAGAAACCATATTTAATACACTGGAAAAGTTTTGTGACGAAAAGAAAATTCCTTTAAATAATATTTTGTCATCTGCTACGGATGGCGCTCCAGCTATGACAGGGCGTCACAAAGGCTTCATAGCGTGCATAAAAAATAAAGTTCCTGACTTGCTTGCTGTGCATTGCGTAATTCATCGCCAGCATTTGGTTTCGAAAATCTGAGTGAACACCCCCATACATCACTGCAATATGTTATCAGAGCAGTTAATAAAATCAGAAGTAACTCATTGAATGACAGATTATTTGGACAGATTTGCTTGCCAATGATGAAGATTTCAACCGATTGCTGCTTCACACAGAGGTGCGTTGGCTGTCAAAAGTTTCATGTTTGACTCGATTTTACAATCTGTTTGAGTCTGTGATAGAGTTCCTATGAAACAAAGACACAGAATTGCGCGACAACCTCACCTCATCGAAGAACGATATTGCGTACTTGAAATACCTGTATAAATTGTTTTATGATGTCAATCTCCAACTTCAAGGAGACGACTTAAATTTGATTAAGACAAAAAATTGTGTTGCAGCTTTTGTATCCAAACTGCTATTATACAAAAGAAATATCGGCAGACGGGAATTTAATAACTTCTCAAATTTATCAGCAGTATCATTCAAGAACGACGACTTGCTTGTTTATAGTCAACACTTGGAAAACCTCCACAGTGATTTCAAGGAACGATTCCAGGATATTTTAAACATGGACATACCAGATTGGGTTTTGGATCCTTTTTCAAATGTCAACACAGCAGGATCATCACAGTTAGAAGAAGAACTAATAGAACTGACGACAAATGAGGAATTAAAAATTAAATTTAAGAATGGCTACCGAGAGTTTTGGCTGCAGAAGCCGATTTCGCAACTGTACTTAGGATTATGGTCGATAGTTCAACGATTTTTAATAGCATTACATCGTCCTATTTAGCTGAACGTGGATTCAGTGCTGTAGCAACGTTGGTTACCAAAAAGAGAAATAGGCTCCATATTACTGAACGCGGCGACTTACGTTTGTTTTTAAGTAAAATCGAGCCTAATATAAACTTCTTAAAACGCATCAAATTCAACCATCTCATTAAATAAGTTATAAATTCAATACCTTTTCTATGTTAATAAAAATACTTAACAATATTCTTCTCAGAAATAAGAAATAGGATAGGAGCCGTAACCCATCGCCCTCCCCCCCCCCCCCCCCCAAGATGGTATGTAAAAGCAGTTGGGGGGCGCCAGAAAAAAAAAATATTGTCAAAGGGGGCGGTGGGCAAAAAAAGGTTGAGAATCTATGGTTTACATTAATAACCAGAGAATAACAGTAATTGAGTCACAATAATTGAACCATTTACAGTTTTCGACATGGGTATTGTATAGTGATTCCAGAGATATTTACTAAAGAAAAGTTACATTTCAAGAGACAAGTTATTTAGGGGGGAATAGGGAGGGGGTAGAATGGGGGGGAATCGTTTAGGTTGAGGTATAGTTATAAAAATATGCGTAACAAAAAATTAAAAGAGAAAAAAAGGAAGTTAATAGAGTGGTGGTTGTATTAGAGGGTATCTATAGTTATTGTTATTGTAAAGTATCGAGAGAGCGTCTGTGTGATTTTAAGGAATGTGGTGCAGAGTTAAATATGTCAAATTGTATATAGTGTGTTTTGAAAGTGTTGGACGCATGATAAATGAAAGAGTTCTGCTTAGAATTAGTGTTGCACCGAGGAAGGCTAAGAATCATGTCTGACCTGGTTCGTCTGTTAGGAACTCGTATCTGTATTCGTTGTAGGAGTTCTGGACAATCAATTTATAATAAGTTCTTGGCAATATATTTATAATAAGTTCTACTTCCGTCGTAAAAGCTGGTATTGCAACGTGTGCTATTATACTCGCGATGTTTATTAGCAAGTTTTTGCGATTTTAATTCAATGACTCCGGTTCAAAACACTTAATTAGAATTAAAATTTTAGTCTTCCACTAGCAGACCCGGCCGCACGTTGCTGTGGCTAACGAAGCGCAACGCCATCTACTGACAACGCCATCACTCAACCTTTATAACCAACGCCATCTGTTAATTTGCATACATATCAAATCCACACTACCCGCTTGCCAGCCCGCTGCCCGCTGGCTGCATATATAATATATTTCAACCAATTTACACAAAATCTTGACAAATTATATACCTAAAAACCTTCCTCATGAATCACTATATCTATTGGTGAAAATCGCATGAAATTACGTTGCGTAGTTTAAAAGATCTACGAGTTCAGACAGCGGAAGCGGCTACTTTATACTATGCAATGTTGTTGCAATTTGAATTTTATTACGTTGACCTTGAAACTCTGGACACAAACATCTGTGCAAATTTCATGACACCGTAGCTCACTAATAAACGTGTTTTAAATTTTACACAACTGACGAATAACCAGTATGGTAAACGATACTTTATTTTAATTTTTATTTTTAACTTTATGAGTAAAAACTCAAATTGTAACATTTAATTAAAAGAAGACAATGTAAGCGAAACTCAATCGAAAATCTGGAAACAGAAAAATCAGAAAAAAATATTGGCACCTCTGGGACTCGAACCCAGGACCTCTCGCTGCCCGGAAAGCTGTCCTGGGTTCGAGTCCCAGAGGTGCCAATATCTTTTTCTGATTTTTCTGTTTCCAGATTTTCGATTGAGTTTCGCTTACATTGTCTTCATTTAATTAGATACTTTATTAGTTGTGTAAAATTAAAATAATATGTGTAATTAGTAAGGCCCATAGTGAAAATGGATATTGTTATGAAATTTATATGAAATAAGAAAAAAATACAAGTGTACAGTACAGTTCACACGCGGTAGAAGTGAAACCTTTAAAAACTAAAGTAGACGAAAGTGAGGAGGCTGCGAAGCACCGCGCAAAGAGGAGATCGATTAATCTATCTCATTATCTCGCAGGCTAAATCCTATTTTTTTGTCTCTTTTTAGTGTCGCTTTTTCCTTTCGTCGAGTTTCCACGTTTCCAGTCACGTTGCGTGCATGCATATGGTGTATACCCAGCCTAATGATTTTTTGCATTTTTTAAATATCTGAAACAAAGTAATGAGTTGCTAAACAATTAATATCTATATCTTTCACCTTAAAAATAAATATAAATATTCCAATCCTGCCCTGTGTTTTCTTCTATTTGTACTGTGGCGTTGTTATTCTTGAGTTGATTAAATCTTTTAAATAGGTATTGTGATGAAGATCGATTGTCTAAATATTTTAATTTCATTATTTCCATTAGAAACGAACGTATCCACGGATGACATAAATCTGTACGTCTAAACAAGAGAGAAGTAAAAAATATGTATTCCGACTAATTTTGTGAAAAACACATTGTTGAATTTCCATTTAAAAAAAATGCTTCTTAAATTTAAATGAATTTATTTTTCTTCTTCTTTTCCCTGTTAAGTCACCAAACTTGACGAAGGTCTTGGGGTGACCTATGGCAGAGATGTTGGTTATCTAATAAATGTTACCCGGGGCGGGCGGTACCCATACCCGTCTCCCAAAATTAAATTTCTTGTGACATGGTACAGATTTTTAGCTCCTGTGGACTACCCACACGTGTTTACGGCTGTTTTAGTAGGAACCTACAAAAAAACTGTTATTCATCAAAATTACCTGGAAGTGCTTAAGAATTATTTGTCTCAGAGATTACAAATAGAAAATTTCTATAGATGTGTTACAAAAATGTTTAAAAATTCATCAAATATTTTAAGTCGATTCTTACGTTATTTAAAAGTTCTATTCTAGTTCTGTGATTATTTCAGTTTTATGAAGCAACTGGCCTATAATGATATAATAACAGACCTTGAATAGAACTTACGCAGAACGTGCCAAATTAAATTCAAATATTTGATGAATTGTTCAATTTTTTTTAAACAATACATCCTACAAGTTCGATTATCAACGATGCCACTGTAGAGACAAATCGATGGGAGTATATTGTGGACCTGTCTGTATTCCTGAAGTTAGCTTTAACTTTCCTTGAGCCTCGATTAAATTGAGCGAGTATACAAGCTACTTATCTGGGAAATTCATTATCTGTTAGTAAACTCGCTCAGTGTAATCGTATTACTAGCTAACTAGCAGATTGTGGACAATCTATGAAAAAGGTTGAAAGGTAGTCAACTTTACTCGCTCAAGATGGAAGCCCACCAAAAGCTGATTTCGAACTGTCAGAATTAGTTCTCGCGCGAGTTGTAATTCTCGCTATTGGCTAGCGTGTCTGCAAGCTCAAGTTTTTTACAAAATGTCGACAGAATTGGTTCGCGCGGGCGCGGGAGTCGTTAATTTAGCTATTTTACTGAGCGGTAGACAGTTTTGTGTGTCATCATGACAATCTCACTCGCCGATTCACCCGCTTTTAAACTTACCGGCTAGTAACTTGTAAACTCGCTCAATGTAAGGCTTTACGAGATGTTTTCATATTTCGAAATTATTTCTACAACATAATACAAACAATTTCAATGACCTATCAGAGACATAGGAATGGTTCCACGCGTTTTCATTCTGCGACAAAATATCCACGACAAAATATGCTACGGACAAATCATCCTCCAACGAAATATGTACTAAAACCTAACCTAACATTAGGTTATGTTAGGTTAGGTTAGGTTACGTTAAGTTAAGTTAAGTTGGGTTAGGTTAGATTTGGTTAGATTGAGTTAGGTTAGGTTAGATTTCGTTAGGTTAGATTAGGTTAGGTGTCTGTATTATTATCGTCCCATTTTTTGTTAGGTTACGTCAGGTCAGGTTAGGTTAGGTTCAGCTAGGATGGATTGGGTTAAATAAGGTTGGTTTAGTTTAGGTTAGGTTTTAGTAAATATTTTGTTGCTGTAGGATATTTTGTGGGAGGATATTTTGCCGGGGATATTTTGTCGCGGGATGAAAACGCGCATTATCCATAGGAATCGCAAGGTATTATGAACATTGGTGATGTCATATTTCGTTCAAATCCGAATAGATCGCACTTACATGGATTATCTGAACAGTGGATTATGCCTATTGCCAGTAGGTATTAGCTAAACCAACTGGACACGTTCCGAGCTTTAATCCCTCGTCACGCCTGCATTAATTATTTTATTCTGATAATAATTCAAGCCTACCATATTATTGTTCGGGTTCGGTACCTGCCTTATTTCATATTGTAGTTCTCTAAAGCTGGACACACACGACAGAGCTAGCGAGCCAAATGGCCCGGCTCCGAGCCGAACTCATCGCGTGTGGGGAAACCCAGATGGCTCAGCTTGATAATTACACTGTACAGAGCGAATAAGTCACTTTTTTTAAATATGAATACCGCACAAGAGTCACAACTGCTCCCGTCGTAAGGTGTCGTAAGGTATGTTGTGAGGCTGAGGGGTAGTGGGGAGGGAAAGGAGATAGGGAAGTGGAAGGTGGGGAAGTAATAATATATACAAAACGCCAAGCATTTTCTGTTTACGACGTCAAAAGTATTTTTAAAATTCTGATTAGAAATGCTTATTACATCCAAGAAAATCTTTAAAAAATATACCTAATCAGGGTTAGTTGGGATCAGGTACTCGTTGTATTCTAATTTAAACAAAATCACATTAAATAAATTAATAATTATAATTATTTCTCTCTTTTGAATTAGTTAGATAGGTTCATATAACATACTTTATTATGATTAAACTGCAAAATTATGATAACGTGTGCAAAATGATGATAAAATTGTAAAATTGTCAATTTTTCAACATTGTAAATGTATAGTTATTTTCTCTTTATTTCCTTTAGAACGCTTATTCGCTAAGACTACGTGAAAATAATGCTCGATTTAACGTATGGGAAAGAACGGGGCATAAATTTAACCTTTTTACATTGTAACGGGTAGATTCATATAAGGATCATCCAACCCCGATTACGTGGCTGATTAAATACTTTGGACGTTTGAGATATGACATCCCTGTAACGACCGCTGGTGCAGAGATACCGTTTGCTTCGGAAGCAATACAGTGAAATCAAGCCCAGGGAACGGACGCTGCTGCGACTGTCAGAATTCAACCAAATCATGGCGCTTTGGATCGCAACATCACTACGTATCGCAACATCACTACGTAATGTTATATTTATATTAATTTACTTATCAGGTTATCATTTCTATCGAACTATCAGTTTTTGTATTAACTCTAAAATACAATGGCGCCCTTAACTCGATATTCTTTTATGTTCTGCACACTTGTGATAATAGCTTCTTGTAACATTTTTGTCTAACAAAGATCTTCTTCGATGATCTTGTACGCGGCCCAAGAGATTCCTTTATTTAACTTAGAGTCATGCTTATTAATTATATAATTAATTAAATGTACTTAAATCATTATCTCTAATATCCCCTTTTATATATTTAGTTAAATATGAGTTCTTTAATTTAATTATTTCTTACCTACCATGCATCTACCTCATATTACTGAAGCTAGCCACATTGAACTAAGTAATCAATGTATAAGTAAGTACTTATGAATCTGGGAAGATTCTTTATTATAGCTTAGCAGAAGCTTCGCTACAACATTAGTTATAACATATTTTTTCGTTCCAGCAAAAACAAGACGTGGAATTCTGTGAATTTTTTTATAGAACTCTAGCCAAGTGGAAGATACTCTCAGTATCGCCCTGGTGTAAGACTAACATTCGGGAATGAAAACTCGCTTGAAATGGCATTAGTCGTGTTTGGTGACCAGATCTGAATAGCCTGGTACTTTCCCACCTTCCTCTTCCCTATCTCCTTCCTATCCCCACTACCTTCAGCCTCACAACATACCCCAATTGGGGATGCCATAGTCTCACTGGCTTCAGACGGGAGCAGTTGGGACTCTTGTGCGGTATTCATATATAAAAAAAGCCAAAGTGAACATTTCGTAATTTATATTTTTATCTCAAATAGTATTTCATAAAGCATGCATCTATATTAAGTTCAACTGTTATGTTAACAACAATTGCAGATTAACGTACATAGGTACCTGATGCTTCAATATCCGTGTTGAAAAACGTCTCATTTTAAAATAGGACGAGCGTAGGAACTCCCTCAATGATTCAGGCGCATCTAATCAGTGTTGGCCGCGCCAAAGATAACTCAACTTTGCAAACATGTATAGGCTATTTGGTTTCGATCATTTTGAACGGCTTTATAGAGAAAATATCAAAGGTATATGTGATTAGTCTGAAGACAATATTTGTATTATTTTTGGCGGCGTAATTTCCATTGGTCGTCCTTGTGTGCGCCAAACATTCGCCGGCCATGTGTGTGAGATCCCCGAGCCAAAATCCGTTCAGTATGAATTCAGTCTCTTTATTTTATTTTCGATGATCGAAAAATATATATCTACGTATTTTATTTACCTACCTGTATTATTTCTTAATGAGTACTGAAATTTAAGTAAACCTTTGAAAAAAATTACCTATTTTATGTGCACGTATAAGATTATAAGATTTTAAAGTCACAAATTAGAGATGTTCACTCGATGGTGACGCAGATGGTTTTGTCTGGCCTGGCTTGGCGTGGCTCGTCTCGGTCGTGTTATGTAGTCCTCCTAATTTGGACCGCGGTTAAATGGATTCTGGCTGAATGGCTCCGCCGTGCGCCGTGCACGTCCAGCTTTACCCACCGCTTCTGCGGGATATTATCGGCGGGAAACACCCTGCCGCCTGCTGCTTAAAACCTCACATTAGCGGTGAATACAACGATCGTGCGCGCTACTGTACAGGAGGTTTTGGCTCAACCGACCGCGGTTCGTACGTTTTAAATCTAAAAATACGTGCTCTATGGTTTGAAATTTCACAGTAATATCATTTACTGTTATACTTATCGCACAATATTTCATAGGGCCACAATAATTCTTCTTCGGTGGTGAAAGTTTGTGGAGATCATAATGTGATGCTGGGGTTATTCGGCCAGTCAACAGAGACATCAGGCATCAGGAGTCGCTTGAATCAGCACATTTATGCCTCCTAGATACTGGTGGAGGTGACAATATGTTTGTAGTTTATCAATCAAATAAAATTTACTTGTGCACGCTGGGATTTGAACCCGCGACCTTTGGATCGCAGGTCGACCACGAAGGCCATCACAATGATGATCGTGTCTGGACTTCCTCGGGCGTCCCCGTTTTTCACTTTCATTATTAACTTTGCCGTAATATTCCTTGAGCTGGCAATCCCCTAGATACGCGTCCAAATCAACAAGGCCCAGTTTTTTCGCAGAAATTCAAATCTAACATTGTCATCTAATAGCCACTCAGAGGCCATTTTGTTTATTTGACCTTTTTTTTTTTTTAAAAGAAAGACAAACATTCCCGGGTTACGAGTAACCCAACAATAATATATCACGACATATGAAAGGTCCCCCTTAAACGACAATTCTAGGCGCGTTTCGGTTGTATTATGCGGAAAATTAAATTCTTTAGGCGTACAATTTATCGAATCTGAGGAATTTGATGTCCTCTTCTGATTTCAATTCGTTGAAAAGCTGAAACGGACTTGACATCGGAATTTAATACGTCAGTTACGCCTCATACGTCATACATAAGTCTAGTAATGTTATATTACCGTGAAAACAAGCATACGGGTCCGAGTGGTTAAAGGTAACATTTCAGTTGTCAAAAAACAAAATTGCGCTGTAAGGCCAATTGATGATTTTGTCACACGTGAATTTCTGCAAAACAACTTGGTCTTAGCGCAGTTTTCTTTACCCTGATTCACTATGTACATCTCATTCAAATATTTAATATTTTCGCTCAATTTTGATTGATGATACCGGTTACACTCAACATACCGCGTTAGCCGCCTCTTCCGAAAGTTTATTATCATTATATGACACAACTTGATCCCGCTTCTGCCACCAAGCCTTTCCACACTTCACTTTAATTTGACACAAAGTACATCCTTGGGGTCTTCGGGTACGTTCCCCTACTTCCCACTCACTATCGTCAATGCACAACCGAGAAACCGGCTAAATGGCGTGGACGTTGAGATTCATTCATGGCAGACCGATCACCATACCGATTCTCGCTGGTACTGCCACATAACGAGAGAGGTATCCCACCCGACATAAGCGTTTTTCATATCACAATACTTGTTTTCATTATCATTTCTTGCAGCATACGCAAGATGACATTACCCTGCGAGCAGCCGCCTTTTATGTTTATCTGTTATATTTTTAAATTAGTTTATCCCTGACTTGCTTTATATTATTCGCATTTTTATGTATTATATTATGTTCTTCTATTATTCTGACTCTTCACATGGCCTGACTCAAGTATCTGATTCACTTGATCGTGCGATGTCTTCCTCGGGCGTCCCCGACTTCTTCAACCATTCACATTTGCATCATATATTCTCCTTACACTCCTTTCTTTGTTCATTCGCTCTACATGCCTAATCCATCGGAGAGTCCCTTTCCTAATCTCACACATCACGCTTACATCAGCCTTGCATTCTTTGCGGATATCCACGTTTCTCTCACGATCGTACATGGTTTTACCACACATTCGCCTCAGGGATCTCATTTCTACAGCATTCAGTCTACTTTCATCCTTCCTCTGCCAGTTCCATGCCTCACTGCCATACATCAGGGTAGGTACCAGCACTCCATTATGGACGGCTAGTTTCGCGTCTTTGGACAGTTTTTTATTACCGCCAACAGCATTCAGTCCTCCATTAATGGAGTTACCGGCATTCACCCTTCTTTAAATATCTCTATCAGCCTTCCCATCTTTCGTAAACATACTACCCACATACACAAACTCATCCACCTGCTCCAAGTATTCATCATTCACAACTATATTGCATATTGTTTTCGTACTCTCTCTTTCAAACACCATGACTTTAGACACCATGAGACTATGTATGAATGTGAACGAGGCAAAGAGTGTGTGCCAAGATCGAGTTGTGTGGCGGTCCGTCCTCTCTGCCTACCCCTGCGGAGAAACGGCGTGATGGTTAGTTAGTTAGTTATTATGTTTGTGCACTTGCATACTGCTTCCTAACACCGTATGCAGGGACACTGGAGGTCTAGATTCGATCATTCAAAAAAATTAGAGTCCTTGCAAGAGCCTTGAAGGAGTAACCATCTTTTACCTACTTATACCAGGGCGGATAAGTGGTGGATAACCTCCAATGACAAGAACAGAAGTAGGTACATTTATAAAAGTGTAAAATTGTGTTAAAGTGTACATTTATGTAAATGCGTACATTTTAATGTCCCACTCTGTACGTACATTATTCGGGACATTATTAATCACATTGGGTTTATCGAATCATACATATTCTACTCGGATTTATTTATTTGATGGCCGAAACTATTAATAATTTGGTAACATGTGAATTGTAAATAGGCTGTGAATTTCCTATGTGGTTGAATGGTTAAGTAGGTAGGTACCTATTACGCATTGATCCTCTCGTTGTGGGTTCGGTCCTTTTCGAAATAACAACGTGAAACTTTTTTTTTTTCAATTATATCTGGCTTTCACTTTTCAAGGTGTTCTAGGCCATCATTTAAAATTACAGAGAAAGGAAAGGTGAAATTATATACAAATTGTATTTAAATGGCAAATTTCAGAATTATATAGAAGATAGGAGTTGAGTTCAGACTAAGAAGAGATGGGATGTTGAATGGAGGAGAGGCAATTTTAGATAATGCTTGATGGAAGAGAGGCTATTTATTTAGAGAGGGACAACCAAAAAATATGTGATCTAAAATTACCAAATCTAGACCATAGAATGTACAATCTGGGGAGTCAAGGAGAAACTTTCTTATTTTATTTTTACATTAGTTCCACATATGAGGCTCTGGGGAAAATATTTTTCCTCGGAGGAAGTGTCATATTTAGGGATGCTAGGTGGATGGTCGTTTTAAGGGAAGGAAATAGAGGAAGTTCTGGGAAGGCAACGGGAATTATGGGTGGGTAGGAATCCGGGGAAATCCAAAGGAGTAGGAATCTCAGTTTGTCCATGAGTGACGGGCGTATGAATCCATCCCATTCACTGCGTTGCATGGCATAGGTCGAGAGAGTCCTGCTGGAGAGGTCAAAAATATTCCTCAAGCAGTCTGTCCCGATCCGGCCCGCCACGCAGTGGATGTAAAATAGTGAATAGAATAAAGTGGCTGTGGAAATATTTATTTATTTTTGTAAAGAAATACAAACATTCCCGGGTTACGAATAATCCGACAATATTTGAAAATCTCTTACACCACCACAGTAAGCCGGATATGTTTTTTGAGTCGTGATGGACGACTTAGCTAGTTGAGGAATCGAATATTAAATATCTCGGTTTAACTGTTGACAATAACTTAAAATGGGATCTCCAAATTAACCTAATTACAAAAAAAATACGGAAACTCTCTTACATCTTCAAAACAATTCGAAATATTATGTCACTACCTCAGCTAAAAAATATATATTATGCACTCTGTCAAAGTATTCTAATGTATGGTATTTCAGTATGGGGAGCAGCAGCAGAGACTCACCTCAAATCACTTAAAATTAATCATAAAACAATAATCAGAATTATGTTTAGAAAGCCTTATCAACATCCGACAGAACAGCTAATGATCAACAATAACCTATTAGACATAAATAAACTATACATAAAGAAGATCATCTACAAAAACTGCATAAAAATATCACCACACTTCATAACTCACTCGCAAAACACAAGAGCAAACACACACAATCAATTACAAGTACCACATATCAAATCAAATTTTGCAAAAAAACATGAATCTTACTTGGCACCATATATATTCAATAAGTTTGTAGCCCAAACAAAGACCTACGTCGCATCTAATAATTTGAATTGGGTTTTCAAAAGATTTTTAAACTGGTTGAATGTCAAAGAAAGAAGAGAGAAAAGTAATATTCTTAATATCTAATATTATATATTTTCTTTTATTCTACTCTGTTTTTAAATTCTGATATCCTCTTATTTTATTATTATTATTTTTACTATAATATATATATTTCTTTTTTTATTTTATTTTTACCACTTACTTGTTTTTATGTAATTAAAAATTGTTAGTTACCAGCCTCAGAACAGACTCTGTCTAGTGAGGAGGGTAAGGAAAAAAAACTGATGTACATAACTAATTATAAATAAACGCCCGGGTTGCCGGCACTGAAATTGAATTGAATACGGAACGCCTGGGTGGGACCCAAACGCGATGCCCACTCAACCACTGACCGGTCAAATCCACATTTTCATTTAGATTATTAGTGTTTTCTTCTTCAATGAAATATTAAATTGACAGGGATAACCTTCAAAGTTATAAAAAGAGAGTTTTTCTGATAAAATTTGAATAAATAATCAATTAATTAATTAATTTCACTGAACTGTCAGGGGCCTAGGAGTCGAAAAAGTCTTTTGTAAATTGGCTACATAATTTTTCTTTCATATGGGTATGGATCACACTGCTAAAACTATATTCGTGTTTCTGAGTGGATATAAAAGCTGCTGATTTGGTTTCCACGAAAAACGTTCTCCACTTTAAAATGTATGAAGAGAATACGTGGTATCATTTTCGCCAACACATCGCGGAAAATTAGATTTAAACTATAATTTCGCTTAAATCGTTGCATTTTAAATTGAATTTTCTCGTCCCAACAGTACGAGCGCAGATCCCATAGATTACGGTCCGCGCCGCCATAGAGAAAGCAGTGTTACAAACGTCAAACTCGCCCGCCGTGGAATAGCGCGCGAAATTTATTTCGTAAATATGCAAATGGCCACCTGAAAAGCGCGCCATATTAAAACGGCAATAAAATTATTGACAGGGCCATGTTTGCGTAATGCAATTAGGCCGGCCTTATTAATGACGTTATTATTTTGTACGCGCGTGTAATCCCGTTTTTGGCTCCGCAAGGGTAGGCAGACAAAAAGGGACCTTCTAAACCGATGAGTTAAACGTAAAAACCCCGGGAACCATTTATTGGATAACCAACACCTCTGACATTGGTCTCCCTAAAAGGTTCGCTACGCTTGCTGATTTAGCAGAGATGCCCGGGTTCATTTTTTGAGGTTTGTCCGGGTCTTGGCGGTAGATGCATCTGCCCACCAACTGCGTGGAAGGCCAGATCGGGAGAGACTTTTATAAGGGAGACCTTTTGACCATTCCAGCAGGACTCTCTCTGAACGTCGCCTCGCTTCGCAGGGAGGGATGGATTCATACGTCCAGTGGCGTAGCTAGAGGGGGTGAGTGGGGCGGTCCACCCCATGGAAAAAAAATTACGAAGAATATTATCACAAAAAATTTTACACATAAACACGGTATGTTATTTATATTTTCGTTCATTGCTCTGATTGTTGAAAAAGTTGTTATTCTGTTAGTGTTAGTTAGTATCTTTTTCCTTCCCAGTATTTCATATGCTTCCATTCCGACAACGAACGAACAACGAACAACGACAAACAACGAACTTCTCCAAACTCCTTTTTTCAAAACCACCTTCGGGCAAAGACACTCTAAATACATAGCTTGCAAACTATACAATACACTACCAACTACGATCAGACAAACTGACTCCTTTACAAAATTCAAGATATTAAAAAATGGATTATAAGTATTGGACGCCTCACTATTACAAACATCTGTAAAATAAATCACACATAGACAGAAATAACTATTCACATACAACCCTGCCCCAATGGAATCCTGTCAAATTGACCTTTAAATAGATTAGGCAGAATTTACTTCTCTACTTCATCTCCAACATTTATAAAACAACTCTCTTTAAAAGATTTACCACCCTTCCAATCACCTTTCTGTTTTAATTCTATTCAAAGTGATATGTATTTTACCTTAAATATCCTTGTAACTACAATATTAATTTATATACCTGTACACCTGTCTCGACACAGGTATACCCTAGTGAGACAGGCACATACATAAAAGTATTGTAAATATATTTTATTATAGATAAATAAATAAATAAAAAATAAAAATAAATCCTTAAAAAGACCCTCCTCACAGCATCCCCAAAGATGACTCTGAGATGAATTATTTCCCTCAGGGCCTCCTGTGTGGAGCTAATGTAAAAAAGGACTTTACCAGTTATACAGGCTTTGAGAAGTCATTCAAAATGTATAAATTGTAAAAAACCGTATTAACCAAGATAAAATATAATTGGTTTACATAATTAGTAATTTGTAAACTTAAATGTACAAATAACTACAATAAATTAAATAAAAAAAAAAAACTCTGATTCTTAGAGTGAATATCTGTTGAACGTTGAACCCCGGATCGCCACTCTTGGAATTAGAGTAACTCGACATATATTTGCAATTGTTAATGTTTGTCTTGGCAGGTTTAGGTTAGGTTAGCTCCTGGAACGTGTGCTGCGTCGTGTGTCAAGCGTCAACAGTTCGGTCACCAAAGCTGTTGATGACAACTTGTCCACTGAACCCCAAATAATCGCTGTTTGACAAGTTGATTGTGTGGAATCCACTGCCACAACAAAGGGACTGGTTGTGCTGCAGTTACTAAATAGGTAAACCGATAGAAGTGTTTTGTGGACGTATCCATATGACCTAAATTAACCCAATTTTTCCTTACTTTCGATGATATTCATCGCACATTTTTAAATGTCTGAATTCTTTCTTGAAGAAGTAATCAAATTTACTGGCCTGTCTGGAACCTTGGAGTAGAAATGTCTTATAAACAAATGTCGTATATAAACGTTGATTTTAAAATTTTGTATTTATTCACACATGCATAAGACATATGTTATTAAAAAAACACCACTCTTGTGCGATATTCACGCGGTAAAAGTCGATTAAAAATAATGTGTCAGAAATAAGCTTTTTTAGTTAAATAAATTCACAATATGGAATTATTAGTATTCACGCGGTAAAGTCAATTAAAAATAATGCGTCAGAAATAAGCTTTTTTAGTTAACTAAATTCACAATGTGGAATTATTAATGGATTAAAACTGGCGAAAAATAACACAAATAATAGTATAAACATATATTGAATTATAGGTACTAATACAATAATGAATTCGTCATTTAATTCAATTGGTAATTTAATCTTAATTTATTAAAATGAATCTTTATTTGTTTGTCCCTTACGCGTCTCCGATTGCGATGAAACTTTATTGATTTGATGTGCGTTTCTATACATAATAGTGAGCTCTGTCGTCATGAAATTATTTCCTATATTATTCATCTGATTGCGATGAAACTCTGGTGAGTTGTTGTGCGCACGCCCGCAATTGTTTCAGTTCATACTGGTGAGCTCTGGCATTATGAAATTTGTAAAAAAATTGCAAAGGTGGCGTGCGAGTAGTTTCAAAAGTGAGTGTATTTTATAGAGTCCAGCGGCACGGAGGGAAGGCGTGAGGGGGAGGGGAATCCAGGAGGGGCGGGGGGAACGTTGGAGGCGGGGGAAACGCGGGAGGGGTTAAATAACAGAACAAAATGTGTTTTTAATAATTTTCGGAGCTTAACTTTGCGATTTTTTTCTATCGCGGGAATTTCATATAATTACAGTATCGGCTCGGCAAATGTTTAGATATTATCTTAAAAAATAACGTATATTTTTTAAGGAAATTTTTTATCAGAAGGTGAAAGTAGAATTTATATTTTTTTAAATGTAGAATTAAACTCGCGACGCCCGGGTGAGAACCTAATGCTTCTGATCGCTCGACCACATATTTTATAATGAAGATGCCCATCAGCTACTGTATTGGTAGTATCTAGGGAATCCAATCCCGCAAGACCATGTCAATCCAGGTATTTGCGGGACTGAACAATCTTAGTCCCGCTGGATCCAGGTATTTGCGGGATCCAGCAGGGTGGACTTAGATATCTAATCAATCGAATAATAAAAACCTAATACCTCGATCTACCAACCTTATTTTTAGAGTTTTAAATTTATACTTAATCAGACAAGTTCTTTGGGATATTTTAGATGGTTTATTGATATACCTTTAGTTAGACATAGGTAAAGTTTGAGACATAAATTGGCAAAGAATAAGATAAGGCATAAATTTACATAACAACTTAAATTTAAATAATAACGTCCACACGATAAACAACATTCTTGTACAATAAGCATCATAATTTTAAACATTATTATGGAAATAGCTTCGTAAAAAAGTTAAAGTATTAATTCCGTCGTCTGATAAACGGCTTCTGATATTGGACCCAAGGAAGCCAGCGGCTGAAAAAGCTTGTTCAGCTTCCACGCTGGTTGGCACAATAGTCATTAGCGCATTGAAAGTGAATTGAAGGTATGTGTCTTTTAATGCACCGGACTCGAAGTAATTCATTTCCTTCTTTATCAAAATCGCGCGCAGAATAACACGTATGACCTACGCTTCTCTATAATCCCGCCAGTCCTGCGGGATCCCGCAAAATTTTCGACCGAGATTAGTCCCGTAAAATGTCTGCGGGATCTCGGTATTTCGGGATCCCGGTATACCGGGATTGCATTCCCTAGTAGTATCCTTCTCGTAATACGGGCGTTTTGTCAGAAAATAATAAAATAAATTTTATACAAAACAATCTAAAAACTTTGCCAAAAAAATTCTTTCTCCACGTGGGTGGGTCTCGTAAATCTGGGACATTAATTCAGCGTTTTGGAGCATAATTCACAATTATTATTACGCGGCATAAATTAGATAGCGTAAACTTTGCTTACAGAATACATAACAATTTCATCACGATAAGTTTCTGCCTTTATAAACTGCTCGTAAATATGACAGATTACGCTAATAAAGCGGTGTGATTTTACCAAAATAATAATAAATAGGTGCGCAGTAAAAACCCGGCCTAAGTGTGATGAAATGGAAACTCGCTTAACTTCTTCATAAACCGCTAAGGGTGTGATCGTGTACGATATTAATTTAAATCTACGAGTTATTAGTATCAGAGAAAGCTCGTCAATTTTCGTCACAGCGATGCCTCGCATCTTTTATTTTTATTTTTACATTAGCTCCACACAGGAGGCCCTGAGAAAAATAATTTGCCTCAGGGTCTATGTCATCTTTGGGGATGCTGTGTGGGGAGCATTTTTAAGGAAATTAAGGAGAGGAAGTTGTGTCAAGGAAAAAGGTATGAGAGGTGGGTCGGAATACAGGGTTTGTGGCCAGGTCATCCGTCGCCATGACCCGGACAAAACTCACCCCATGAACCAGGGCACCCCTGTTAAGTCACCAAACGTAGCGAACCACTTGGGGTGACCTATGGCAGAGGTGTTGGTCATCAAGTAAATGGTCCCCGGGGCGTCGGTACCCATACCCGCAATTTGAAATGCTGCAAAGGACAAAATGTTAATTGTTCAGGAGAGCGAAAATAAGTTTTTTTAAGTATTAAAAAAAATGGAAAATTATGGACGTATTTTAATTTTAATTTGTATGAAATATCAAGTTTCGATTTTGTAAGCTTTCTGCCAGCCATTGTGCCAATGAATGAAATTCTATTTTAAAATTTGTACGGAAATAAATTATTACATTGCTTTCTTTGTATTGTTTGTATTTTTGGTTATTTCCGTTTAAGTTATGTTTCAAAGTTTAGAGTGCGTTTCATGCTGATCGTTTAAAAGCATGCTTTTAGTATGTGTAAAATGTCATAAAATGTCCTGTCTTCACCAGTTCTGCTGAAGCGTGTCTTTGCTGAGTCAAGTGACTCCCGATGCCGCCGACTGGCTGAATAACCACATCTTCTTACTTCCACCAATTATTTTCCTTCATTAAAATCACTGAAATGTAGATGCCCATGACCACCCCCACTGCTCCGCTCACCTTGGTTTCTTCTCCTCATCCTTAATTTTATTTATTTTATTTTATTTTAAATACATAAACGGCTATACTGCCTTTTATAAATAAACATATAATAGAGTACAACAGTAAGAAAAATAATATCATTTCATAATAGTAGTTTTAAATTTTAAAATAACATACAATCATTTTGTGTATCACAACAAAAAATAACAAAAAAGAACAATGAGAAATATCATCATTTCATTTCAACATGTCCATATTGCATAAATAAAGTTACATTTTGGAAAAATAATTTTTGAGTGCATGTTTATATTGCGCTAATTTTAAGAAATAAATGTCGCCGATGTTAGCATGTTCATTTCCCAAAATGTGTAATTGACTGATTGGTGAGTAATAATGTGAAAACGTATGTGTGTTATTATAGTAGAACGGTAGAGTGAGTCTATTGTTAGCGCGACCAGGGCAATGAAATCGTATTAGTTCTATTAAATCAGGGGTATCCAGGACCGAGTGAATTATTTTATATAATATTAATAGATCACAGATTTTTCTGCGATCTGATAAATTTACGAGATTAGTCCAGTTTAATAACAAATTATAGTCTACGGATTCTCTTGGAATACCTAATTTAAAATTAATATACCTAAGGAATCTATGCTGGACTTTTTCAATCGCTTGAATATGGATATTGTAATGTGGAGCCCAAATCGTAGAATTATATTCCAAAATGCTTCTCACTAGCGTCATGTATAAAATGCGAATAGTATCAATGTTACAAAATTGTTTGGTTATTCTAATAATAAATCCTAAAATCTTCATTGCTCTATTAATGGCATATACAGTGTTTCTTTGATCTGCGGTCAACCCAATTAATAATTTAATCTTAACTCTCCTCTACCATCATTATCATTTTCACAACTATGTATCACAGAATGGGGGGGGGGTGTCCATCGCCAATCACCTCCAGTCCTGGGTCATTGGTTTATAGGGGGTCCTGTGTTCGAGGCATTTATTTCGTAATTGAAGATCGTTTGTGATCGTAAGCCCTACGACGAACTCCCATCCTTAATCCGGGTTTGGGATCGGCAG
Organism: Limnephilus lunatus; assembly: GCA_917563855.2. NCBI lineage: Eukaryota > Metazoa > Arthropoda > Insecta > Trichoptera > Limnephilidae > Limnephilus > Limnephilus lunatus. The sequence continues at coordinate 11,014,384 of OU830596.1, forward strand.
CAGTGTGGATTGGTTTCCTATTATTACAGGCAGACTAAACGTAAGGACATGCAGCGCCAATGTACGCAACGTGTGCATTACTACGTTCCTAGTTCAACATGCACACTTTTCCTACTCAATCAACGTTAATCTGAATCGTAGTATCGCGATGTTTCAAGGATTTTTCGTTACCTCCCATTTCAACATCTAAATAAGCAATTAATAGCAGTAAACACCAAACGATTAAAAAACATAACCTTAAACATTAAACCTACTCGTTGAAGGCCTTCCATCACCGCCCCCTTTCTTTCACACATCCCATGCTGTTGAGGACGTACACGAGGTACCGTCGCAAAGCGGAAAGAATGAGGAAAAGTCAGTTATGCCGACTAACCTTATTTCTTCCTTCTTTTCTACGCTTGACTTGAGTTTCGCTGGTTCATCACATTCACCACCACAAACTCATGAGCTCACGACGGCTTTAAAGTTTCGACACAATCGAACAAGGGGGCTCCTCAAATAATACCCATAGCAAGGTGCCAACATGATAACTTTTTTTATTTCCTACTGAATATTACGACACATGATTATTCTTAAAAAGTATTTGTAGGTAGGAATAATATTAGTAAAAGGATCGATGCAATACATGCAGATCGGCATTACATGAGGAGCGTACGATTGCGTTTGACATTGCATGTGACATGTGTGTTTCTACAGCATCTATTTTTATAGAAGTAAGTTGTCCAGATATCTTAATGCGTTGCGTACATTTCGTACGTTGGTCCAGCGTGCCATTACCTTATCTCGTCCACCGTAAGAACAAGAAGTTTAGCAATTTTGTAAAGTTTTGACAAACAAATCTCTACATCTAGTACCGTTTCCTATTGGCCACACATTGCCGTATAATTATAATAACTTCAAATCACTCGCATGCTATAAAAACCTCAGCGGCGCAACCGTTTCGCGCCGCCCAAGGTATCAAGCAACAAGCAGCACCTCTCAGCAACGACATTAAATTCACATTAGCATGGGGCTGCCTTTGTCCGTGCTCACCAATGAATGGTTTATATATCGATTTTTCATTCCGTTAATGTCTCCGCCGAGAACGCTCAGAGTTGTTTATTCAATGAAGTAGCCATTAATACCGTTAATGCCGTAATGCCGGGGATAATGGAGGGATAGGCAATATAGGCATTCGATATGGAGCGGCAGAAATGTATTTTGTATTATGATTAATTACCACCGTCTGTTCGGGATCCGCGACAGGTGTTCGGGCATTTTGTGGTGAATGGAAGAAAGCAATCAAATATTCCAAATTATAATCATTTTGGTGTCTTCAGTTTGATGCAGAAATATGTTTTTTGAAGCAGTACTAACTCTCGAACGTCGAGATCTTGTTTGGTTTTGGTTTGCGCAGTTTTTCTGTTTTTCAAACTTCCCAGCTCCTCCCAACTTTCCGTAGTCAATGGGACCGGAGGGATGCTGCGTGTTGCCATGCTGAAATGAGGAAGGGAATGTAATGTGTCATAAGTAGTCTATGATTAGGTTTCACATTGTTTTAGTTGTCTTTGGTCTATTCGGGTCACATGGTCTCGTTTACGAGATGTGCCGAAGGTAACCGAAGGTAGGTGTGCACAGTATAATGCCAGAGCCCCGCAGACTATATCTAGCTTTCAGTTAGTAAAGATGTCAGTCCTAAACTCTATTTGTAAATTACTATAATACACAGTCACTGTAATCTCAAGAACCTAAGTCTTATAATAAGCACATATTATGTATATATTACTGGAGAATACTGGTCTCAGGACTAAGTAAAATAAATAACGAATGTCTCCGGAGTGGACATTGCCATTTCAAGCAATGTTTCGATTCTGAATGACAATGTTTCACCAGGGTGATAGTAAGAGTATCTATCTCTATGGAACGTGCTGTGAATTCGATTGTTTTCTAGAACAAGTGACATTGATAACAAAAATGTTAATTTATTATTATTCACATTTGACATTTTCGAGCTCGGGTCGTCTCTAAGACTGGTTCTGGTCTTCAACAACTTAACTGTGGAATGATTTGCGTGCTTGTTTCCTCGTCCCTGCATTGCGGATACTTCTAGACCCATTCACATTCACTCACTTTCTTTGTTCAAAAAGATCGCTAAATCCCCAAAGATTGCGTTGGACCTGAGAGGACATGAATTGAAACAGAAGTAGGAAAAACTTAAGTTTAGACAGGTCAAATTTGCTTCCCACAAACTCATTAAAATATTTATTTTAATTTTAAATTAATACCCAAAACCTCAAATTTATTAAGTTAAAATAAAGAAATGAAAAATATTATTATTCATCGTAGACTTGCAGAAAAGTCAATAGATGTTGCACATTAAATCAAATTTATCCAAGACACTATCTAGGAAGGAAGAATCTTGCAATCATACATAAAGATAGTAACTCAGTATAAAGTAAAGTAAAGAAGATTGGTAGTCGAAGTATGACACAATTAAATATGACCGAAGGGGAAAGGGTTGAATTAGCTCTGCGGTAAGGCAGAGCCCCGGCAAGGCTAATTCAAGGTCCTGGGTTCAATTCCTAGATGCGACCGTATCTTTTTCTGTTTGAAATTTTCGATTGAGAGTCGGTAATATTGGGCCGTATTAATAAAATTGAAGGATATCCTTGTAAGTATAAGGCAAGAGTATAAAGTTTTGAGTTAAAGAAATAGGTAGGAGGATAAGCATTTCCTTTTCTTCGTATTCATAATGATTACCTTATACTTGCAAGAATATCCTCCAAGAATAAGTAAAAGGTTGTTGGCATTTTGGCTTGTGACTGTGCCGCGGCAGGTTCCAATGACTTATACCCAGTTCTTGACCAATGCATTTCTGATACTCAGGGTCACTGAGATAAGGTAAACATATCTGCATTTTTAGGACAGATGAAAACGCACCTCCTCGAGTTTCAGCATTATTTATTCCCAAAAATCTATTTGCAAGCCATTGGACATTTTCCTCTTCAAACCGGTATAATTCTTTGTAATAACGAACAGGTGTTGATAAACGCTGCTGTAGTGTTTAATCTCTCTCAGTTCCACAACATATGCCATCGCTAAAACTGATCACTACACGACTGAGTCTGCTACTGACCCTCGAACACACTCGAAATTATTGAAAACACTCGAAATATTGAAGACACTCGAAATTATTGAAGACACACTCGAAATTATTGAAGGATATCCTTTTTATTTAGAGTAAAAGGTAACGTTTATGAATAACCAAATACTTTTTGTGAAGGATATGCTCATACTCTATAAGTATAAGGTTTTACTCGGAATATTCACTCGAAATTATTAAAGACACTCGAAATATTGAAGACACTCGAAATTATTGAAGACACACTCGATATTATTGAAGGATATCCTTTTTATTTAGAGTAAAAGGTAACATTTATGAATAACCAAATACTTTTTGTGAAGGATATGCTCATACTCTATAAGTATAAGGTTTTTTTCGGAATATTATGAATGCGAGCTGAAGGATTTCCTTTATAATCTGCAAGTATAAGCATAACCTTTTTTTATGAATACGGCGCATTGTCTTTAGTGATTGGACATTAAAAATTCCTTTCGTTTTTGTTTTAAAGATTCCTTTATCTATTTTTAACCTTAACCACACCCATTTTACATGATTACCTATAATGGTTAGCAATAAACCACTAATCCACGAGATGAGTAACAATAGCAACGTGATATCTAGCGAGTCAATACGACTAATCGCCGGCCTTCAATTCCTAGAGGACTGACTGAGTCAGACTTTGAGTCAATAGTGTTCAATAATATTATTTGTTATTGCTGAGTTTGGAAATATAATATTATTATGCTATACCAACGCTCGATATCACTAATTGTAACAGCGAACTCAAACTAAGTAAAAATTAACAGTGTTTTTTTATGGAATATTATCAAGACGTTGTATATTTATAATATATAGACGCGTGGTAGAAAACTCAAAGTGGTGTGCCAAAAAAAGGCAAATGAATTGTACTCGATCTGTCACGGAATGAATAAGTCGATCAAAAATATTATTTACTATTCATTTTTGTTTAGCAAGTTAAAAAGGTATTTTGTATTTTAAGTACCGGTTGATACCTCATTCCTTCTTGTATTCATGATATACTGTCAATTCTTAATAATAATAATGCACTTAAGATGATAATATTATATAAATAACTTATATCATTGATATCGCTTTTCCAAATTCTTGTAATATTCAAAAAAACTATTTCTGAAAAAATAAGATAATATACAGATTTAGCAAATGAGATTAAAAGAATTTGGCATTCTCAGAATATAAAAATATTACCATTTGTTATTTCGGCTACTGGCATTATACCTAGCTCTCTAATTCAAATGTTAGGCTTATTAGATTTGTCAAAGAATTTATATATAAAACTGCAAAAATCAGTCATTTTAAATACATGTAGGATTACGAAAGATTTTTTTCAATATTTATATTGAGGGATCAGTAGGATTTATTGGTCCAGTTAGGAGTTCTACCGAGCCGAAACCCTTTGATATGAAAATATCTGGATTCGGTGAATTATTTTCCCATTTGGTCTCTAATTGACGTACCTATTGTTCTTTTAATGTTTTGTATTTCTCCCTTTCTGGTTTCAATCCTGGGATTGGTTTGCAGCAATTTCCTCTATTCTTCTCTTACATTCTTCCCTGTCTTGTGCGGCTGTTTTGAAGTCTGCATATGATGAGCAGCGCACGTCCACCAGCAGGTCCTCCAGGTACTCTCGGCGTGGGCGTGCCCTAGAGTTTGTCCCCTCGGTCATACCCTCCATTATGGCATGCAAGAAGCCTTCTTGTCGTATTACATGGCCGATCCATCTTGCGCGCCTTTCGGACAAGGTCCTGAGCAGCATTTTGTATTTGTTATACTTATATAGTGCACTTACATAGAGTAAATTGACTAGATAAACATTTGAGGAAAAGTGTGTGGAAGGGTTTAGTCTTTCCTGTGAGGAAGATTTAACCAGGACATAAAATCTGAAGCACCTAATAAAACATTTCAAATCATCCAATTTAATGAATGAAATTGAATCTTTTAGTTCAATTTTCATCAATGATTACTAGACATCGGATTATATGCATTTGCATATTTGCACAATGCATATAACTCTCTAATTACGGCGTTAATGCATATTTTAGCCTTTTTTCCCAATCGTGCATATTTAGCATTTGAAGAGGCATCCATTAAACAGAATATCGCCCTCATCTCAACACATTTCCACAAGTTACCAGATGCCATAGAAAAATTGGAAACAAAAAACCTTCCTCTATTTAAATCAATAGAAATACTGGAAACAATGATTGAACTCGCCAACGCCCTTCCCAATTCAATATCAGAAAAGCTTCGTGAAAAGTTAGACGCTATTTTGTTTAAGAATCCGAGTTTTGAAGACATGAAGAACTTTAATGCCTGCATCAACGGCATAGGTCATACATACCCTGCCTCAACAGGTATCTCCAGAAATGGCGCCAATTTTTTTTAAATTTCCTCGGATGACCTCAGTTGACGTAGAGAAGTCGTTTTCGGCATTTTGAGTGACAAACATCAAAATTTTTTTCCCGAAAATTTGGAAAAATACTTAATTATATATTGTCACAAAAACAATGCATAATTTTAAGAATATTTCGCTGTTTTTGTATCGTCTTTAATTAAAATATACAAAAATAAAAATGGTATTTTGATTTTGCATTGTGCATATTTTAGGCATATCAAGAGTTTTTAGTGCATATTTCGGCCTTTTTTAGTGCATATTTGTATGCATATTTTGGCACTTTGTTAGTGCATGTAATCCGATGTCTAATGATTACAATATATACAATAACAAAAATTAACCAATGTTACTTTATTAGTACGTGATTAGCGTGTTTTTTGTCTCTTTAGGCCATATTTTTTTACCTGCCCACACCCTCACTGTACCATCTCAACGCCCCTTAATTTTCTCTGGGTCTTCTACTGCCCCCCTGAAAGTCTAAAATCCCCACGAAAGTGTAAATATGTATAATGTATCTATATGGGACGTGTGGGATTGCACTAACTTCCCCACATCCTGGAATAAAACATTATTATTATTCTATCTTATTTATGTCCATTCTTTATGTCCTCCACAACGTTCAGTCGTCTAAGTTTAACATTCCTCTCTGGTGTTCAACTTTCTTCCATTCTTGCTACGTGTGTCCTACAACGCTTTAGCACAATGCTTCAAAACATTAAATAATACTCCAACTAATACTAATTGTAAAATTATCAGAAATTAATAAAATACCTAACATTTTATTATTATTTTTCCATCGAAGCCTTAGATTATTTTTACCTGGTATTTTAAGTAAATGAAACTTAAACCTTGTAAAAAAGTTCCACGAGTAAAATTAAGCATTTTTTAAATTAAAAAATTTTCTATTCGGCTTCTTTAACTTTTCAGCAAACTTATTTTCTTATTGAATAATTTCAAACTTTGGAAGAAGGTAGATGTATCGATCATTCAGTTGATTAGTCAGATATCTCCAAATACCAAGTTTTGAGATAATGAGGAAAACAATATTCGAATGCTCACCATAAATCAAATATTATTTACACGTGTCTGTGTTTTACATATTATATAGACTATAAACTAACACTGGAAAGGAAAGGAGTGTAAGGAGAATATATGACGCAAATGTGAATGGTAGAAGAAGTCGGGGACGTCCGAGAAAGACATGGCACGACCAAGTGAATCAGATACTTGAGTCGGGCCAGGTCAGGAGTCAGAATAATAGAAGAGCATGTATGAGACGGTGTATGAATGTGAACGAGGCAAGGAGTGTGTGCCAAGACCGAGTTGTTTGGCGGTCCGTCCTCTCTGCCTACCCCTGCGGGGAAACGGCGTGATGGTTAGTTAGTTAGTTAGTTAGTTAAACTAACACTGGGAGACATAACGGTCTGGAATATTAGTATCACAATATCCTAAGTAACCCAGAAAATAAGATTTCATTTAATTTACTGCAAGTTTATCTGCATTATAATTGAGTATTTTACCAGATATAGGGTGTAACGTATTAATTTTAATTAAAGTATGTACTGAGAATTTATTGAAGGATTTGCTTTTATTGGTACAATTGTTTTTTTTTTGTTCGAAAGGTTGGCGGCATTGGCCGCTTCATAGACACGACCTCATATTTTTTTGGAGGCTGCTTGCTAAGGGAGTGACTAAATTAAATAATATATATCTCTCTCTCTCCTCCACCTTTAGACGTTACAATTATTAAGGTATTAATTGGATCATGTATTGTTTTACAATAATGACCAGTACATTTTGTTTTATTGATAAATTCGTTTTATTTTACATCCAGATAGTAGCCTCTTTTTATCCCACTCAGGACCCTGAAAGGTTGAGAGCTCATTGCTAATACCCGTGTCAAGGGTACACTTTTACGTATAACAGCATACCTCAACCTAAATTTCTATTTATTTTTATTTTTTAACTTTGAAACCTCAAATTGTGATATTTAAATAATAAAGATAATTTTAGCGAAACTTATTGACATCTGAAACCGAAAAATCAGAAAAAGATACGGTCACATTTAGTAATCGAACCAAGGACCTTAGCCTTAGCGGGTCGGCGTTCTACCGCCCGGCAAGTGGAAGATACTGTCATTGTCACCCTCTTCCATTCAGAATTGAAAAGTTGCTTGAAATGGCTTTTGCCGTGCTTGATGACTAGATCTGAATATCCAGTACTTTCCCACCTTCCTCTTCTCCACCTTCCTCTTCTCCTCCTTCCTTTTCCACGTCTCCATCTCCCCCCCCCCACTACCTTCAGCCTTACAACATGGACCTATTGGGATGCCATGGTTTCACTGGCTCCAGACGGTTAGGAGCTGTTGGGACTCTTGTGCGGTTTCATATTTAAAAAGGATGCCCCAGATGTAGCCATTTCATAAAGTTTTGTTGTTAAAAACGTCATTAACCTCTGAACTTGTTTTTGTTCATTTTCCAGTGCAAAATTGGTATTTTTATAGCATTTAAAGTTAATCAATACATATATTTTATAAAAGAGTACTACGATGTGCGTGCCGCTACAACTCATAAACGAGTCCCGGTTTTATCAAGGGAGTTATATGGTGTGGTAGCCCTGTATTCCTCATCTATAAAAAAATGTTCCCGTTTTCATCTGAAAGGCGTGCTTTTGAAGATATAAGGCCTGGAAGTTTCCCCCTCTAGAAATTTCTAGAACAGTCCGCAACATTCGAAAGTATTCGAGAGCATTCCACGGCATTCCAGTATCTTCTGGAACATTCTGGAATGTTCGGGAATAGTCTGGAACATTCGGGAACATCCCGAAACATGCCAGATCATTGTGGAACATTCCAGAACAATCTCGAATGTTGTGGAATTTTTTGGAACATTGTGGACCATTCGAAGCCTTTTTTTGTATGGGTAGGGCTGCCCATTGGTAGGGTTATGTAAATCAAGATCCGTCGTGGGTTCGAACGTCAATCTAATATCAACTCCCTGAACGAAGCCGGGTACCCCAGCTAGTAGACCAATAAGTTAAAAAGCGCTTTGTTCTGGGAAAATTGGGTTAAAACTACGGTATATTTTCTATAGCTTCAGACAGACCATTGCATTTTCAAACGATTGAATATAGTTTATTCAGAAAATTTCTATTTCTAATTGAAATCTGCCTTCATCCTTTCATCCACTCTTTCAACCTTTACCTTTTCAAACTCCTTCCCTTCCTCTGTAATTCTTTATCAATCTTTCTTCTTCTCTTCACTCCGCGCAATATTCAAGAAATTTTCTTAAAAATCCGACTTAAAGTTAAGCCTATTAGGTTTTAGACCTACTTGCAAATTGCGCCGTATTCAGTCCAGATTCTTCAATGGAAAACCGAACGAGTAATTCTGAAGTAATTTCTTGTAAATATTTTCCTATATTCGTATTAGGGATTGCAATCCGGTGTCATTTTCAATCCGACCGGATCCGGCCGGATCGATAGAAACAAGATAATTTTCCCCTTTCCAAAATGGACTGTTTGTGAGATGATAGTTTATATAAAAAAATGTATTTATATAAAATAAACTTTTTTGCGATGTTATAATTAGACGAGAAACAATTAAAAATCTAGTAAAGTGTGGATAACTAGTTTAATTTAAACGTAACGGGTGGTTCAGTCTTCCTTGGTTTCACAGTTTGATATTTTTTTTTACAGTTAGATCAGTTATAGCTAGCAATTTACAATGGAGTCCTGGTACCTACCCTGATGTATAGCAGTGAGGCATAGAACTGGCAGAGGAAAGATGAAATTAAACTGAATGCTGTTGAAATGAGACCCCTGAGGCGTATGTGTCCTAAAACAATGTATGATCGTGTGAGAATTGTGGATATCCGCAAATAATCTAAGGCTGATGTAAGCATAATGAGTAAGATTAAGAAAGGGACCCTCAGATGGTTTGGGCATGTAGAGCGAATGAACGAAGAAAGTAGTGTAAGAAGAATATCTGACGCAAATGTGAATGGTTGAAGAAGTCGGGAGACCCAAGGAAGACATGGCACTATCAAGTGAATCAGATACTTGAGTCGGGCCATGGCAAAAGTCAGAATAATATAAGAGAATGTATGAGACGATGTATGAATGTGAGTGAGGCAAAGAGTGTGTGCCAAGACCGAATTGTTTAGCGGTCCGTCCTCTCTGCCTACCTCTGGGGGGAATCGGCGTGATGGTTAGTTAGTTAGATCAGTTATTTAACTTTATTAAATCTTACGCAATGAACCTTACTTAATCTGCTGAGATATCAATAAAAATTAGGTATTTAAGCATAGGTACTACTAACAAGTCTCATTCTTATATTTATGACAGACGTCATGATGAATCTGTCTAATGAATAGCACAATTATAACAATAATGAGTTTCTAGCTCCTTAGTTTAATCAACTATCCAATCATATTTATACGTATATTTGCGGCACGTTCCGGAGTGGAAGATACTATAAGTATCGCCCTGGTGTAAGACCACCATTCAGAATTGAAACGTTGCTTGAAAATGGCTTTAGCCGTGTTTGGTGACTAGATCTGAATAGCCAGGCACTTCCCAACCTTCCTCTTCCCCACCTCCTTCCCCTCCCCACTACCTTCAGCCTCACAACATACCCCAATTGGGGATGCCATAGTCTCACTGGCTCAGACGGGAGCAGTTGAGATTCTTGTGCGGTATTCACTGTAAAAAAAAAAATCAAATAATTAGTTTAGGTACCTATACATTATCAAAAAATCAATTTTGTTTTGGAAAAATGATCGTTGAAAACAAATAGTGTTAATGTATCGGTACCATGCCAACTCAGAATGAAACCAACTCAGAACCACCTCAGAAAGGTCATTAAAAGCTAAGAAAAAATAATTAATTAACCGGTAACCCTAACCTAACTTAACCTATTTAACCAATTTTGTATATTATTTTATCATCACTCTGACCTTTCTGAGGTGGTTCTGAGTTGGTTTCATTCTGAGTTAGCCGGCCACCATTTTGTCAGCGTCGAACGACTCACACGCACACACACCACGCATTTAAAGTACCTACCTACTCATGCAACAGCGCGATTATCTTGCCAAAAATTGGCATCACCGAATCCGGTATATTGGTACCGCATCCAGTAAACTTCCAGTGATGCTGAATCCGCTGGAATACCGGATCCGGTTTTCCGGATTGCAATCCCTAATTCGTATAAAATATTCTTGTTAATTTTGTGTCAATCAAGATACAATACCTTATTTGACAGAATTCGGTTGTATGCTAATTAAGCATTCCAAATTAGGATTTTGAAAATTTATATTGCCATTCCTGGCATTCTTCTGTTTCTACTTCCTCTTTTGTTTCTTCCTTTTCTAGCTTTATCTCTTCCGCAATTTATTATCAGGATTCCTCGTGGACATTATTAATTGTGGCTGTTTTTGTCGGTTTTGATTAGGGTTAGAAAAAGTTCAGCGAGAATGTAATAAATTCTTTTGATATTTTTGTATTTGAAGATTTTATCGTCAACTCGAAGCAAAACTAAGTTTTGTGTTTAACACAACAATTTATTTTATGTGTTAATTATTGCGTTGATTACGATTGACGGCCTCCGTGGTCGAGGGTTAGGCTCTCGACTAACAATCAGGTCGCGGGTTAAATTTATTTGTTTAATTTGTGTTTTTCGCAATTTACTAATTAAAAATAATATATGCTATATTTGCGGCACTTTCCAGAGTGGAAGATACTATCAATATTGCCATGGTTTAAGATTACCATTTAGAGCTAAAACGTTGCATTAAATGGCTTTAGTCGTATTTGGTGACTAAATCTGTATAGCCGGGTACTTTCTCACCTTTCTCTATCCCATCTTTTTCCCCTCACCACTACTTTAAGACTAACAATATGTCTACTCCAATTGGGGATGCCATGGTCTCACTAGCTCCAGACGATTGGATTCAGTTGGTTGTCTAGGTTGGGTAACCATCCAGTAGATGGCGTTATGTTTCGATTTCACGTCACAGCAACGCGTGTCCGGGTCAGCTAGTAATATATAGATTATCAAATTTTCATATATTTATTTAGATTATCAAAATATATAGATTTGTTACGTAAATACTAAAATAAATACAAAACATATTTCTGATTATTCTACCGAATATTTCTGATACCATTCGCTGAATTAGATCTAGTAACCAGGGATTGTTGCAACAAAACATCTAAGTGAAAGTGAAGTGACAACGATGATCCATATATAATTTGTGACAGCCCTGTGTGTTTGCACCGCCCACACGTTCGTCTTAATTAGCGAAACTTTTTTTATCGCATTTTCATTTACGGGCCTGTTTTCGCCTGCGGGCGTCTTCAGACAAAAAGGTCTGTCTGACTTGACCCTAAATAAACATTAAACCCCCAGTTCGTAATTAATTTATCTTTATATTGTGTGATGAGTTTCGATTAGTTTAAATAGTTTAATAAATATCTGTATCAGCATTTTTTGGATTCCGTACCGTATCGATGGAAGCTCTCAATATCGCCCTGATAAAATACCTAATTCGATTTAGCCGTGTTTGGTGATCGGATCTGAATAGCCGATACTTTCCCCTATTCCCCATTTTTTTTTTTTTTTTTTTACAGTGAATACCGCACAAGAATCTCAACTGCTCCCGTCTGGAGCCAGTGAGACTATGGCATCCCCAATTGGGGTATGTTGTGAGGCTGAAGGTAGTGGGGAGGGGAAGGAGGTGGGGAAGAGGAAGGATGGGAAGTACCTGGCTATTCAGATCAGGTCACTAAACACGGCTAAAGCCATTTTCAAGCAACGTTTCAATTCTGAATGGTGGTCTTACACCAGGGCGATACTAATAGTATCTTCCACTCTGGAACGTGCCGCAAATATACTATATATATTTTTTAAATGAATGAATTGTGAAATAACACAAATTAATCAAATAAAATTTATTTGCGCACGCCGGGTTCGAACCCGCGACCTCCGGATTGTGAGTCAAGAGTCTTAGCCATTGGACTACGGAGGTCGTCAGACATATCCCCCCCCTCTCCAAATCCTTCGACCTCGCATCAATTTGGGATGCCATAGTTCCTCTGGCTTCGGGCTTCTAATCAATTTTGAAATATTTAATTCAATGTTGCAGGAAAACTCGCTTTTTCACTGCAATAAAAAACGAAAGCAATTTTAATGTGAAAAGTCCAGTGAAAAATATTATGGCTTTAAAAAAATATGTTCATATAGTATAGAGTATAGACCAATAAACGTTGATTCTGAATAAATAAGTTTTATTAAATAATATTAAACGCAGAGTTTTTAAAAATATAATAAAAAGTCCATTTTTAATCGTGTCATTTAAAAACACTGTCAAGTTGGTATTATTCAAATTTTTAGTGCTGACGTCACTGCTCACCATAATTTTCAAGTCATTGTATTGGAATGTATGACAAAAGCCATGGTATTAACAACATTTTGTGTTATTCGTTTATGTACATACTGTTTATAGAGATTTAGTTGTTGTGTTTATTAACTCATTATTTAGGACTAAATAATTCAGTATCAAAAATAGAGGTATCTCTATTAGTTTATTTCTATTATTTAAACTATTCAATGCAGTTATTTAAGTTAGAAGGTCATTATTCATTAAAAAAATTAAAAATTGGACTGGAGTTTCTCATTCCTATAACCTGAATTCCTACGAAATAATAACGTAGGTACATTTTATCTCCCGTGTAAATCAAACCGATTATTACCAACACCGTATGTTAGATAAATCTTTTCAGATCAATATGGAGGAATGCCTCCCATCTTATCTGGATTCCGATCCCGTTGTTGGTTCCTCACCTCCTTGAGATGAATACCCTCTCTCTGCAGTCAGCACCGACGGCATCTGCCTTGACTAATGTGACCCATTACGACCCCACGGCACCCGGCATCCATCAGATCGCGTAAAATTGGGTTTATTGATGCTTAAGAAAGAGCGTGAATCTCGAAACAAAGATTATTTTATAAAATTTTAGGTTTCTTCTGCTTTGGGCACACGGACATATCCACATAAATTTTTATCGGTGTCTAGTAGTTCATTGTCCCTGTGTTTATTTATATTTACTATATTTTAACCAGTTGAGCATATTTGCAGTAAAAAATATAGACCTCATTTTGTGTCCGATGATATTTAAAAAAAAAAAAAATGCACATCATGCCGCAACTGAGATTCAGGAGAGTAGCGCTTGTATAGCTTAGCGCTGCGGGTCACTTGATAAGCATTGCATCTCGTTCCAGCATCACGGTAACACACGAAACAGCGCGCGTAAGTGATCCCTGATGACAGAAAAACGATGACAGCAAAATGAAATCTACTATTTTACTCCAAAAATGGTCAAGATTCCCTAGTTAAAATCCTTTGGTACGTTCTGTTACACCCTTTATATAAATTCGTTAATATTTTAGATCTTTTTTAATTTAAATGGAGATGGTAGCAAGAAACCGTTCGGTCTAATTAAATCAAACAAATTTCGTCATCATAGACACAGTTTTTGTTTTATTTAATTAATATTTCAAATCATAAAGTGACTGCTTTCTACCAATTTTTCTCCTCCCCATTTCTCTGAGTCTTGCAATTTACAATATAAAAAATCGGTATTCCAAAATACCTCTGGATTCAGTCATCACGTGCAGTACTCACGTACAAAGTGATAGTAAGTTACTAAACTGCGTTCATAAGTCAATTACTCACCCCAAAATTTGTTTCTTTCGCTCTTAAAATTTGTACGAAATCGCGAATATCAAATCGTCGTTTTCCGAAGCATGGTAACTCGGTATTCCTGGTCTCATTGGATATATCGAGCTCAGCATATATATTCAGTATAATATGATTCCTCTCTACATCGACATTGACTGAGTTCACTTTTCTTTGCTTATTTTCCCCAAACGGCAATTTTTGCCGGCCCAATTCTCCGTAAATCGGGTGTTTTCAAATTTGCCTGAATCTGAAACCCGATGTAGTAGTCCCAGAGAGAGCTCGTACGTGATGTTATCGTTCTAGAATGTCTTTTTCGTTTGCATATAATGTGAGAAGGAAGATTTTTCTCTCTCTTTTTTAATATTTGTAGGTACACATTCCTTGCTTTGTTTCAAAAATTATAAAGTAATATCTAGAAGAAAACACAACACAAGCTTTAATCTTTGTTAGGTTGCAAATTGTATCTATATTCTTCCTTCCTTAAATATGTGTTTTTTTTTACATGAGCTCCACACAGGAGGCCCTGAAGAAAATAATTTCCCTCAGGGCTTCTTTGGGATGCTTTGTGGAGGGGCTTTTTGAGGAAAGGAAGGAGAAGAGAGTTCTGGGAACGAAAAGAGTTTAAGGGGTGGGTAGGAATCTGGTTTTCAGTGTGTCCTGGTCATCCGCCTTCAACACCTAAACAAAACTCACCACATTAACCCGGGCACCCCTGCTAAATCACCAAACGTAGCGAACCACTTGGGGTGACCTATGGCAGAGGTAATGGTTATCCAACAAAGGTTCCCGGGGCGGCGGTACCCAATCCCACCTCCCAAATTGATTTATCTTAATATTTCTTTTGAAGTCGGTTTTTTGTGGTTGTTATTGTAATACGGAGGATGTTATATAGGTTTATAGAGAAATATTGCAAATTTCTTTAAATTAAACTTTTTTAAAGTTTGAACAATTTCACGAGAAGTAAGGACAAATTGAGCGCACTTCGAGAACACGGACACGACCACAACAAACTTCTTCCAGTTTGTTTCTTCGTTGATTCAAACGCTTGTTATTTTTGCTTTCAGCAAGTTTAATGTATGATTTTCTATTTATTGAATATTCGTGGTCCAGCCATTTGCTTGTCCGCCTTTGTATTGCAATTTCTTCTGCTGTCGCACTCTATTCAGCCATTTAAATATCTAGCTGTGTTGTTGTTTTTTGCTGCTCGTTGGCACTCAGCGAAAACTTGTAATAATAGCCAACTCTGGCAACTACGCCCAACATACAACGAATCTAGTTGAATAAAAACAGACGGATTCACTCAACTCAATGAAAGCAAGTGCAATTCGGTCTTTCACCGCTTCTGAGCGGGATGTACGGAAGCAGTAGTTTGTAGTGTATTTTTTTTTGTTTTACCTTGTTTATATGGCCGCTTAGTTTTTATTAGTTTTAACCTGAAAGGGTTGGGAGGAAAAACAACCTCTTTGAGTCGAAATTCTCTGCATTCAGACCTGGGCTTGTTTTTGAAAACGTATTTTCGCCTTTCAAAGGATCTCGCTAAAAAGTTGGGGCCGCCTCGCGAATATTAAAATGCGGAAGCTAAAAGTGTTTACTTTGATGAGGAAGAGTAAAAATAACCTCTCTACTTATCCATCGTGTGGAGAAGTACCTAACTTAACCTAACCCAGCATTACTTACAACATTAAACCCAACCTAACATATGTAGATATAAAAATATGATAGATCAAAAAATCTTGCCAATAGTAATCAATTTTGAAATAATTCATCATTTTACCGTTCCGATAGGCGTTTAATGGTAAGTACCGGTGCATATATCTCATTCCTCCTCCCTCCTGTGTTTGACTGTTCCCCTCACTCTGTTTCTCCGGTATCTGTTCCTCTGGGGATATTTTCTACCTTATTCTTTTACAGAAGTGGTTGCACTTGGTGATCTCTTCCACCTTCTTCTTCCTTGCGCTGTCCCAGGTTGTAGCTTCTTCGGTTCTGAGTTTCGCCTTCATCCAGGCCGTAGCATTGAGTCGTCCAGGAGTTCTTTGGTCTTCCTCTGGATGACTGTCGATGATATCAATTGTTTCATATAAATAAATTCGGATATATCTAACCGAGACGCTAATGAGGTTACAAACCAATTCTTAGAATGATTATTTCCAATGAAAAGGGTAGTTGCCCGTAATATGGAGAAAAATAATTAGTTGATAATAATGTAATTCTAAAATTTGAAAATATGAGATTGACAAATATGACGGTTTGACAGAAGGTGGCAATAGCGAAATTGGTGAACGTGCTCCTCCCGGTTAGACGGAGAGGTCTGGTTTCGAGTCCCAGTTGCGACCATTGTCTTTTTTCTGTTTTTCTGTGTCTTGTTCTCTTTCATATTTTCGTTTAGATTATTATTGTTAACTTATTCTAATATGATATATTTCACTGATGGGAATAACATTCAAAAAGGTATAAAAAGAAAGTTTTTCTTATAAAAATTAAAATTTTAAACTTGGCGCCTAAAGTTTTTGTTGGGTTATGTTATGTTAGGTTAGTTTGGGTTAGGTTAGGTTTTATAAGTTAGGTTAGGTTAGGATATTTTTTTAGGGATATTTTGTCGGGGGATATTTTTTCGGGGAATATTTTGTCGCGGGATGAAAAGTCGCGGAACCGCTTAATTCAGGCAAACATGTTTAGTTGAGACATCGAGTAAATCTCGGACTGTTTGTAAGTCTCAAAAATAACCTCTTTAAATCTAACCATATAATAAACTTACCAAGTCATGTCTCGTGGTAATGCTAAATTTGTGTTTCTATCTAACTTGTTTTCTTGAGTGTTCTCTGTTATGTTAACGTTCTGTATTCTATTCTTTATTAACATAGTTTACAAAGTTACATCGAGACATATCCTCTGAATGTGTCAACGAATTAACATCAAAGCCTTACACATTATTATACCAAGTCCGTGATAAATTATATTTTGTGTTATTCTGAGGAAGAACGGTGAAAGTCTTAGGCAACTCTGTAATGAAACAGTTTCAAAATAACACGTTCTTTAAAATCAGCGGCAAGAAATCGCGATATTTTTTAAAGTAAAAAATCTTATTTAGCACCGTTGTGATTTGAAACTAAAAAGAGGCAGATACATACATCTATAGGATTTAGCCTATAATCAGTATCCTCTTTGTGCGTTGCTTTGTAGCCTCCCCA
The DNA here is from genome assembly GCA_917563855.2 of Limnephilus lunatus. Taxonomy (NCBI): domain Eukaryota; kingdom Metazoa; phylum Arthropoda; class Insecta; order Trichoptera; family Limnephilidae; genus Limnephilus; species Limnephilus lunatus. The sequence goes on from OU830596.1 coordinate 11,031,847, forward strand.
CTCTTGTCTGCTTTAGTTTTCTGAAGGTTTCACTTTTACCTCGTGTGAATTGCACACCCAAATTTTTTTAAATTTTTTTTATTTTAATCGTTGCGATTGTGATTTAGGAATCATAACATCTAATTCAAATGGCAAGCATTATTATATTCTAGGTACTCTGATTTCTTGTTGTTTCATAATTGACTGTCCGTAGCAAAGTCCTATTTAAACTCTACCGTTGGGCATTTTATCTGTCTGTAATTTATTCGTACGTTCCATTTCCGGTTTCATCAATCTGGTGCATCCACTTTATTTGTCAAGCAATCATTACTAGCTCGAAGTTAGCTATATTGTTAACTTTTAGTAGGTGGCAAACTTCGACCGAGTTTTTCATTATTATGGTACCTCCCAGCCTCAAGAAAGTTTGAAAAAGAATTTTGTCATTGAGATAGTGACGCTGCTTTGGACAAATTGTATAATATTTTATTTGAAATTTAAAAAAACGTTTCGTAAAATATTATGTGATTTATAATCAAGTAGTTAAGTGTTTAAGTACCTACTTAACAAATCTTACGATGTCAGAGTACGTTATGTTTTTTTTTTTAATATTAAATAAGTGAAAATTTGAAACATATTTTATTGGATGCAAGGTCTAATACGTGAACTACAAACAAATACCCAAGTACACTATGCGCATTATACTAAAATATTTTTTGTTTGTTTTCAGGTATGTTCCAAAATCTTCTTCGAAAATGGATGAATTAATGGTGCGTGAAAGTTTTTCAAGTAAGTATATTCATTTAAAATTATTTTGGCTCAATTAAACATCGAAGACTCTCAGCAATTTTTTGCTAATTGTTGATTAAAAGGTTATTTATATTGACTCCACGCAGGAACCTCTAAGAAACAGAAAATCTTTCAAGTCCTATGTCATCTTTGGGGATGCTGTGTGGAGCGTTTTTTTATGGAAAGGGAAGGAGAGGAAGTTATGGGAAGGAAAATGTATGAGAAGTGGGTAGGAATCAAACACATCCTTCGCCAATACCTAGACAAACCTAACCCCATGAACCCGGGCACCCCGACTAAGTCAACAAGCTTATATATAAGTTAGATAAAAAATACATTGCCAGCTTAAAATACTTGTTTTGACTTATACATTTTGAATCTAGCGTAATGAGTTGAGTTGAGCCGCTTTTTCCCTGCGCCTGTGTAGTGTAGACCCCCTGGGTATTGTAAGATTCTAGAGTAGACTTATTTGCTCCTACACTTCCATATACACTCCGTCTTAAATAAATAATCAGTACACTGTACCATACTTATGTAAGTACTTACCCACTACAGCGCTAAGCAAGTTTTTCGTAAGTCTAACTGGAATTTATTATATTCGTATTTGAATTGAATTGATGTACCGGAATGAATTTGATTATTTGGTTTTGGACTTTGCATTCGGGATCCAAAACATGATGATTATTTCTTCTTCACGTCTTTCCCTGCATTATGAGATGCAAGATTTCGTACATATCTGGATATCTTATCATATGTCCTTGATATTAAAATTTTCAAATTTTTATTGTTTTAATAACTTCGTTTTCTTTATTCATCCGAACCATAACATCTTCATTCAGTCATGATCTCAACCTTGGATTACGAATGCGAATGGTCAGATCCTACGTGTTTTTGGTGTTATTTTATGGAATGGAAGCATGGACGCTTACTGAAGAACTGATAAGGCGACTTGAGGCATTCGAGTTTTGGATCTACAAAAGAATACTCAAAATAAGCTGGATGGACAGAGTTATATACGAATGATGATTTCAGACGAATTTTTTTAAGTCTGTCACTATGTTTGCCAGAGAGCATAATAAATAATGTTGGTTCATATATTTGCCACATTCTCCTTGGCGTCTCTATTAGAAAACTAAGAAAGCAAGTACTTTGATGATGTCTTCGTTTATGAATGTAGCTGTCAAATTATCTAAAGTAAATCCTATTCCAGTTTTCTAAGAGAGCTTAGGAAAATATGGCACTGGATTCCCGTTCTTTATCCTTAGCTGTATCGAGTATACCGAGGGCTGAGAGGGCTCACCTTAAATTTGACATAAACTAGAAATAGTGAGATATTCGTTAGCTAAGGATAAAGTTCGGGTATTCGCCTCCTGTACATTTTTTGTATATAACATTCCTTATTTTGCTCTCTGGCCAACGTAGTGACCGACCTAAAAACGTTGTTTTATTGAATGTCAAAACATTAAAAATATTTTTCTTGTGTAATTAGTTATACCCTAATGAAGACATTTGTGCAAAAAAAACTTTATTTTGTCTGCCCTCTTCTTCCTTGCGCTGTCCCAACTCATTGCCTAGGTAGGCTGTTGGGGTCGGCTCTTCTCGTTCTCAGGTTGTAGCTTCTTGGGTTCTGAGTATCGCCTTCACCCAGGCCGTTTCTCCGAAGTATTTTGGAGCATTGAGTCATCCAGGAGTTCTTTGGTCTTCCTTTGGATGACTGTCGATGAAGCTCCATAGACATTGCCTGCTTCACTGTGTGTTCTGATGGTTTCCGTCTTATGTGCCCATACCATCTCAAGGATCTCAACTGTCGTTCCTCCAGCTTACTGTTTAGGTCCCTATTTATTTTGTCTGCCCTATAAAGGGTTAAAAGAACTAAGATTATGTCGCGACCGAGACTCGAATTCTGGACCTCTTTTCCATCCGATTTGAACTATGGCATCTCTATTTGGGGTACGTTGTGTGGCTGAATGAAGTAGGGAAGGGAAGGCCATGGGTAAGAGGAAAATTAATGTGGTAACTCCGCTTTTGTTTCACATACTCTAAAACCTCCGGGGTCAACCAAACACTTTGGACTTATTTGTGATAGATAAAAATTAGCTCGGATAGTTTTGATTAGCATGCGGTAGGCATCATTTTGTGTCCTGAATCCTGACCTTGCAAACGTATTATAATAATCTCAATCCCTGCATTATTGACAGCTATGATATCTATGAGTAACCACCCAACATACATATAGAGTGCCATCTTAGGATATTACATTAGGAAATTCATAGTTAGTTATCTTTTTATAATATATAAAACAAAGTCGGGTTAGTTACACTATTTATAACTCGAGAACGGCTGGGCCGATTTAAATGATTTTTGATTTGTTGGATTTGTCTCCGCTCCGAATAGCAGAATAGCTACTAAAACATCAGAAAAGTTCACGAAAAACAAAATTATGAAAAAAATTATTTTCCTCATACATTTTGTATGGAACGAATTCTCATATTTTGAAAGAGCTGCCACAATATTGTGATAAATATAATATTGAATAGTGAGTAAATTCAAAAACGTCAAATGTCAATTGCGCTGATTGTTTTGCTTTTTTTCATAAAATAAATAATGCTGTCCCTCTTTCTTACACGCTAAATGTCAACAATCGAAAATGAGACAAACGGTGAACGTATGTCTGCACCCCTCCAAAAGAAAAATACAATAATTATAATAAATCTCCCTCACACGTATATAGTAAATGAAACGCAATTCTCGTGAGTAAGTTGAAAAGTAAGAAAAACACAAAAAATATAAATCCGTACACAACGCCATCTCTGATACTGACAAAAACAAAACACGGACAATTGCGCATCGATAATTGCTTCATTGTGTAACTTTTAACTTAATAAAAAAGCTGAATTTAATTCAGCTATACTTTAACACAACGGCTACTGATTCTGAGGCGGTACGAAGTTTTACGGATCTGCTAGTATTTTATATAAATTAAATGTTATTTTTTATTTTTTATTAAAATGGAAAGCTGTCGCTTTCTAAAAGGCGTGCCTATCTAAATTTTGTTTGCTAACACGTTTATTGTTGGTTTCAGTTTGATGTTTTGTCATTTACTTGGGAAATGGCTTGGTTATGAAAATAAATGGCACTTAAAACTATTAGATTATTTCTTGGAGCAACCGTATGAGTTTATATGTTACTTGGGAAGTATGTTTTGCGAGAGACGGAAGAGCTGATAAAGACATTGACTTAATAGGAAATGTAGGAAATTGAACTTATGGAAGTCTGAAAACAGTGTAAGTATTTGCTAATAGATAATAATGTTTCACAGAAAGTTGAATAGCAGTCCACAGCGGAGTTTTAATACCGATTTTGATGACTGTGGGGCATTGAACTAGCAGAGTTAGCTAACTAGTTTTTATTTTTATATTCTAATACCGCTTAAGATCCCTACCGCTATTATAGAAAAGCAGCGGGATTACGGCATACACAATCAAATACGGTTTGTTGTGAAGCTAAAGGGAATAAGAAGAAGGAGCCGAGGAAGATGAAGGATAGGGAGTAGTTACTTGTTTCAGATTTGGTAATTAAATACGACTTTTGATACATAATGAAGGTTTATCACTAACTATCACTAAGGAATCTACCTCTATCAGAATGTAGTAGAAATAATAATAATAATAAATATTTATTCCGGTTTGTGGGGAGAATAGTGCAATCCCACACATTACATAAGGGTTATAATACATACACAAAATATGTTAAAAATAAAAGCAGGTGAATATGATTGTACATGAAACAAAGGTAATAAAAAAAGAAAATCATAATAATTAGCTTTTAGGATTCTGTGACCGCATTAGGAGCCAGTATTTTTCTCTCGTGTGCAATCAATGCTGGATGATGGACTGAGGCGGACTTTCATGACGAGGATATTTCCAGAGCTGCTTATAATAATAATAATATTTGGACGATTTATATAGCGCCGTTTTTGTGAAAAATCACCTCAACATTCCTAGAAATGATATCCTAGAGGCGAACGTGTTAAATAATAATGGCAATACGACCGTATTATGAATAAGTTCAGAATGGGACTTTATAATCATCCCTACTTCCCCTTGAAATAATTCCAAAAATCAAAAAGAAAAATTATCTCAAAAAATTACTGATTAACAATTATAAAAATTTATGACGAAATAGCACTATTTCAATTATTACAATTACATAAAGATTTCTTTAATAAAAATAATATTCCACAATTAAATACATATTTGCAAAATAATTAGTTATTTTAGAGGACTAGCCGTACCATTAGTACGAATTACAACATCACAGCATCACTATGTACATATTTAAGGGAATAAAAATATTCAACAAATTACCGCTTGATACACGATCGGAAGAAACTACGAAAATCATAAAAAAACCATTATTAAAATTTTGTAGTTACTTTTACTTATTTTTGGATACTTTGTTTTGTTTAACATTCCTAGGTACCTATCATTTAAAACTTGTCTTTATTTTTTATTACTATTATGTATTATCTTATAAAATTGCTAATAGTTGTAATAATATTCTACATTTTAGATGTAAAAATGTATAGTAAAGTTGTCCTCTCCTTAGCACAAGCATCTGCTTTATTAGGAGAGTGTATGAAATATGTTATGTTATGTAAAATTGTTAACTTAAAAAAAATTTCAAACAATAAAAAATAAAAATGTTTGGATTATGTAGAAAAGATAGACGAAGAAAGGAGTTTCAGGGGAAGTCAGGGATGCACTTGCAAGACATGGCACGATGAATTGAATCAGATATTTTAGTCAGATCTTGTCAAGATACGGAATAACAGAAGAGTACGTGTTAAGCACTATCTCTGTTCCAATATCTCTACATACCCCTGAGGCGAAATTGCTTCATCGTTAATTCTATTTTTGTGTGCCTTCCGCACAACTACAGCGTCCCCAATTTGGGGGAGGTGTGTTGTAAGGATGAAGGGGATGGGAATGGGAACGGGGTAGTACCTGGCAATTGATATATAACCGGCTATTGCAATTTCAAGCAACGTTACGATTCTGAATGGTGGTCTCTCACCACGGCAATACTACGCGAGTTAATTAGAGAAAAAGATTATTAACAATCTTCAAAAATATTCTAGAACTATGTAACTGAAATTCAAAAATTAATCTTGACCGATCGGAAGCCGCATGGGCAAATTAATGTATCGGGTTCCCTCCCAGGCATCGCGATCGCGGGCTCAATTCTTTGCTTTCTAAGACCTTCATAATTGCACAAGCAACATTTTCGCACTATAATGATGGAATTAGGAGGATTTTTTTTACAGTAGCTCCACACAGGAGGCCATGAGGAAAACAATTTCTCTCGTGGACCTATATCTTCTTTGAGGTTGCTGTGTAGAGGTCTTTTTACAGAAAGGAAGGAGAGGAAGTTCTGGAAGGTAAAATTATGAGGCGTGGGTAGGAGTGACGGACGTAAGAATCCATTTTCCACCGATAGGTCGAGGGAGTCCGGCTGGAGAGTTCAGAACGTCTCCCTCAACAAGTCTCTCGCAACCGCAAGACGTATACAAACCTCACCACATTAACCCGGGCACCCCTGTTAAGTCACCAAACGCAGCGAGCCACTCGGGGTGGACTATGGCAGGGGTTGTACAATAAATGGTTCCCGGGGGCAGCGGTACCTATACCCGCCTCCCAAATAGTAATTCAAATAGGATTTCATAGGATTTTATACTTGTTCTGCTAAAAGTCTGCAAAGGTTCGTCAGGCGCTTTAAACCACTACACTAAAGGAGACTGGCGTGGGACTGTGGATTTATCGTTATTGTATTGGAACCGACTACCTATGAATTGAATAAATATTTTATCTGCTGTCTCATTTTCTCGAAGGCTAAATCATGCAGATGAATGAGATTGTCTCTTTTTAGTGTCGCTCGTATCTATTTCATCGAGTTTCAAATAACAACAGTTTTGTTACCTCTATTTTTCTTACATCCTTCATTAACGATCAATATGGAGCTGTCAAACTTACAACGGAGCTATCAGCGGTACGCCTATTTATGTCAGTTCAAAGTATTAGGCAGAATGAGCCGATTTAGCCGCTGCCATCTAAATCTAAAGTGTGATTCTCCGTCTCGAATGCGGGATTCAATCAGCGAACTCATCAATAACTAAGTGGGTGCTCTGTTATATTGCTTTGGTGATTCGCAAATTTGGTGGCAGCCATCGGAATGCTCTAGGACTCTAGGGGAAGAAGGATCACAGTATAAGATGGGTCACCAAGAAACGTTGGGAGCGGTACTCGTATACATATCGCGGAACGCTCGGCGTTCAGTGTTGAATTGGCATTTAAAAGTGTCTGTATCATGATGTGCCAAATCTGAACCATAGAGCAGTGAAACGGTGAAATTGCAAAACATTTAAGAAAAAGAGCGAAGGAAACTTTACAACTGAACTTAAACGTTACAACTGTACTTTTGCACACACGATTTTAACTCTTAAAAAATCGGGCGTATTTTGTGAGTAAAAATTCAAATAAATGTAATATTTCGTAATGTTTTTTTTTTTACATGAGCCCCACATAGGAGGCCCTGAGGAAAATAATTTGCTGTGTGGAGGTTTTTTTAGAGGAGAGGAAGGAGTGAAGAGGATTCTGGGGTTCAGTGTGTCCTGGTCATCCGCCTCTGAGACCTAGACAAACCTCACCCCGTGAACAAGGGCTAAATCACCAAACGTAGCGAACCACTTGAGGTGACCTATGGCAGAGGTGTTTATTTATTTATTTATTTGGAATTTTACGCCCGGCTGGGCTTTTACATACATTATTTTTAAAACAAAGAACATCTAAATCTAAATGTGCATAACATAATATAAAACAAAATCATAAACAAAACAAAAACAAAATCAAAATATAAAACAAAATCATAAACAAAACAAAAACAAAATCAAAATCGAAATCAAAATCGAAATCCAAATCAAAATCAAAATCAAAATCAAAATCAGAATCAGAATCAAAATCAAAATCAAAATCAAAATAAAAATCAGAATCAATATCAAAATCAAAATCATAACCAAATCTAAAACAAAAATAGAGTAAAAAAACAAATTGAAATAAAAACAAAATACTCCACCATGCAAGATGGAAAAACTGTAGACTGGGAAAAGTGCAATACATGTGAAATAATTCGAAGCAGGGCTATGCAGTTGGAATTATTAAATTTGTGGTTCTTCTTTCTGATATAAATTTTACTATGACTTGTTTATATTTAGTGAATGATGTGTTAAATATGTCAACAACATCTTTATAGTCATTTGTTGTTATCCAATAAAGGTTCCCGGGGCGGCGGTACCCATTCCCGCCTCCCAAATTGTAAATTGTAATGTGTCCGAAAATTAAAATCTGTTTTGGAAAGGTTTTGAAATAAGCTTTCAAATTTTATAATTAGAAATACTTATACATATAATTTTTGAAATACAAATTTTTTGCGTGCAAACAAAAAAGTTTTGAAAAGGGCTTACCTTACGTTTTTTCTAACTAAATTACCTACTGATAACGAAAAAAAATAAAAACACATACATGTATGATTTATTAGGCAAATGTATTATAAACGTTATCATCAGCTCATTTTTTAACGACTTCGAAAAGGAGGAGGTTATCAATTCGACTGTATTTTTTTTTAATGTTTGTTACCACAGAACTTTCGATTGTGTGAACCGATATTGATGATTCTTTTTTATTAGAAAGCTGATGCTTCCAGTGTGGTCCCATTTTAATTTGGTCCAGTTCTGACATTGGGATTCATGAGGAAACCATATATGTCTTAAATTTGCAATAAGTATGTGCGCGACAAATGGACGAATAACTCAATATTACGCCAACAGATTTCGATGATTCTTTTTTTTGAAGTAAAACTTCTTTACGCACACTCGTCACTAAAAATCAAAAAATAAACAAAAATTTTAACTAAACAAACAACGACTTCAAAAAATGCACTAAAAAGTAAAAAAATAATTTCGTACGATTGTTATTTTTGGAGTCGGTGTCAGCCAAGATCTCCACATCTCACCATTAACTACCTATGTATGTAGTTACCTTGGCTGACACCGACTCCAAAAATAACAATCGTACGAAATTATTTTTTTTACTTTTTAGTGCATTTTTTTAAGTAGTTTTTTGTTTTGTTAAAATTTTTGTTTATTTTAAAGCGTGGTATTTTCTCTTTCTATCACTATTTAGATCATGCTTCTAACCATGATACTAAGGGAGACGCAAAGATTTCTATGAAACCTGTATGATTTGTTCAAAAAACATAACAAATAGACTTGACGGTTTAACTTTCCCAGGTATATGATAGAATGAACCCGAGTCTCGAAGATGTCTATTCTTCAAAACATTTTTTTCAATCCTTTAAATTGATTATCCCAATTCTGGTTGGCAATGCTCGTTCTTCCGGAGTCGAAATGAACGCAATAACTGTACTACAAACGACACTCATTCACGTTAATGTGCCTTTTATGGCCCTTTTTATAATGCGCCTATCTGTATCGCGAGGAGGGAATGAGCCGTGCCTTTTTACGTACAAATTACAAGTGCCTATAACAATTTCATCCGGCACATTGAACATTTTCCTTAAAATTCTTAACTGTAAATATACTGCCGCCATTGACATAGTCTAACAATTGGCATTTACCAAATAAAGTTTACAATAATAATTATAGTTTATGTATTATTGAAGTGATAACTTATTTGGCATTGCACCGTTGTGATTTAAAACTCGATGAAACGAAAAATAGCGACACTAAAAAGAGGCAAACACATACATCTATGGGATTTAGCCTGCGAGAGAATGAGATAGCAATAAAATATTTATTTAATTAAATGAAGACAATATTAGCGAAACTCTATCGAAAATCTGACAACAGAAAAATCTGAAAAAGATAGTGGTCTTTCTTCCAGGACCTTTGGCTTTCCGACCGCAACTCTACCAACTGAGCTAATGTGTCCCGAACCGTTTCGGCCATTTTTACCTGTATCATACTTCGACTAAGAACTACCAACATTTTCTTCATTTTTTCAACAAATGAGACGAGACGAGAATTTCTGGAGACGAAAAGAAAAGTGCAATGGAGTTTATAAAAAAAAACTAACATTACCTTCCCCTTCCATGTCTCCTTCCCCTCCCACTTCCGTCCGCCTCAAAGCATTCCACGAATTGAGATGCCAAAGTATCACTGATTCCGGCAGTCGAGACTTTTGGGAAATTTAAAAAATAATCCTTCCTCAAAATTACATATTTGGGCTCAATACATTTTGACAATATATTTGACGAGGGGTAATCTCTAGTCCACTTTGTGTCTGCGTGTGATTTCAGCGTACTTTCTTAAATTTGTTTTTATTTCTGGGTATTTTACGATTTGTAGGTACGTAAAATTTTGCATAAATTTTACATTATTTGAGGAAATGATAAAATATTTTCCAGAGCCCACTTCCAATGGGCCCGTATTATATTGCCTCGAAAAAGTCTGGCAGCCCAAAGTATGCGCTAATGCAAAATAAACGTCATTATTTTTATGCCACACAGAGAGAAGGGATACATAATCCAGCATCATATCTTAATTTGAGAATGTTTCAGAAATTGGTGTCTGCTATCTTTTTACATTATTTTCGTAGAAAAAATAACATAATTTATTACGATATTCCATTTCTTCTGGTGCGTTCTTCAATCAACCGAGCGATTCTATATCTTTTGTGGGATCATTATCGAGATAACGGACGTGATCTTCTGTCTGATTTGTGTGATTTTTACATATTTACTGTCACATATTTTAGTTTAGATCGTTATAAATACATAGAAAAAGCTAATAAATCACATTAATATGACAGGAGATCACGTCTGTTATCTCGATGACGATCACACAAAAGATATATAGAATCGCTCGGCAGTTGTTGGACATATTCAAAATTCAAATGTTATCTTAAAGTCCAGTCTATGAACGCATTGAACTGGAACAAAAAAGGGGAAAGCTGAATTTTTGTGGGTGAATAGTATCTACCACAGGGAGTATTTTCAAAGAAGTCCCCACTCCCCCCCAGCTTTCTTCCCCTCTGCGCCCCATCGAACATTGACATTATAGGGTTCTACTAAAGCAGCCATTCATTATATCTACTAAACTTTAACATATACTAAAAAAATCTACCAATGAACTTCTTATAAAAGTAACTAAAAATTATATTACAAAAAACTTATTGTTATCTGCAATAGTTTCAATAGTAATAGCTAGTAAAAATGATTTTCTTGTAGAAGTTGACTGTTTGTGCTTAGCACTTATTTATAAATAAATAATTTTAAATTGAAGCAATTTGTTATAAATTCATACTTCATACCTACCAGCAAAGCACATTTTTAAGCCATTTTAAGTGAATAAATTCTTCTTCCAGCGCCCTCTCCTGAGTTTACCAATCATCAATTTAATCTACCCCTGGATCAAAGTCGTACCAGTCGCGTAGGTTTCCAAACCGCGAGCTGGGAAGCCTTACTTTATCTACGACCTATTTTACCAATCATTCTCTAGTTTATCAGTTGGGTGTTCTTGTTTTAACTACTCCTCATTTAGCTAACAAAAACAAGTGTTTCGTCCTTGGATTACTGGTTCAATTAAATGTGTCACCCATCCAAGGATATTTTGTTTAGAAACGAAACAGCTTTCAACTGGTATGCCTTATAATAGAGGTTTGGTCTTCTAGATTAGGGTCCTGAGTACTGCCGAGCAAATTTGTCGCTGCTTGAGCTAATTGTCAGGTGTATGTTGAGGTATTACATATATACCTTTATACCTACAGGCAAACCTTATTCATTATCCCTCGATTTACGATAATGGCTTGGATATGCGAGTACTTAACGTGTGTAACCAACTGTACATTCCTTGTTGTGTCTAACCTATTAAAGTTAAGCGTTATTAACGACCCTCAATACTAGTGACTTACAATCTTGTGTTTATGGGCAGTAAAATTACGAATTCTAAGATTCGTACGCTATAAAATCGAAAATTATGGCAGCAGTGCCACCAACCTAAATATTTTTACGCATTGTTGTATTTTTTTCATTTCCCTTTTATGTTCTTTAACTCCCATATTTGTTTGCTCTTTATAGATTTTGAATCACGAAAGAGAGCGTCTACCTTCACACCTTCCTTCATTCAGTTTCGTCAGACGCTGTTTATGATATTTAAATATACCCGTTTTTAATATCTGTACCATGCATAGAAGCATACTATTTATTAGATTGGGTCTCAAAGCTTTGTAAATTCATTTATTTACTCGACCATCAATCATAAAGCTACAATTAGAGGAGATATTGCATACAAATATCTCGTCCAAACGTGATAAAATCGGTGCGCACTGCGCGATTTGTAGTTTCTGGTCTGCGTTATAACGTGGTGAGCGTTGGAGGCCAAACTGACAAATTGGACGAACACTAGTGGAACCTATTTTTTCACTCCATGTTACATCCAAATACAGTACATCAATGGTAATCGAATTCCAATCTAATAACTGATTAAAATGCTGTCTTGCAGACTAAAATATTGCAATAACAACACCGGACATTTTGGTCAAGCAAGGCAGCATACTCGCGGCTCCGTGTCGGTTAATTAAATCGAATCAAACAGAACCAACGATCCTCCTCTCCTCTCGCGCCTCCTCAAAACGAAGTAGCACATGTTTTGTAGTCGCGTTTTTATCGTCCTGACGCATGACATCTCTTTTGTACAGTGTAACTAGGTGTGTACGAGTATTTTTAAATTTTAAGTAGAAGTGCCTGCTCATAATTTTATTAATCAACCTATCGCCTCTAATGCGCGTTTTCATCCCGCGACAAAATATCCCCAAAAAAAAAATCCTCTGACCAAATATCCTACGGACAAAATATCTACTAAAACTTAATATAACCTAACATTACAGGTGTGTCTGTATTGTATTTGTCCCATTTTACTATTTTAGAACAATAATTTATTGTCTTCCTAAAAAAGACAATAATGATTGTTCTAAAATAGTAAAATGGGACAAAAATAATACAGGTAAAATTTGACAAAAATACATACATCGTGTAAAGACAATAAATTATAGTTCAAAAATAGTAAAATGGGATAAAAATAGTAAAATGGCACAAAAGTACTTAATACAGATAAAATGGGACAAAAAATGCAGACACCGTTAAAAGACAATAAATTTATTGTTAAAAAATAGTAAAATGGGACAAAAATAATACAGACCATCCTGTAAAGACAATAAATTATAATTATTGTTCAGAAATAGTAAAAGGGGAAAAAATTAAACAGATAACAATAATTTATTGTCTTATGTCTGTATTTTTTTGTCCCATTTTTGTTAGGTTAGTTTATGTTAGGTTAGGTCGGGTAAGGTTTTAGTAGATATTTTGTTGAGGGATGTTTTATCCATACGATATTTTGTCGTGGGAGGCAAAGTCGCGGAACCAACCTACCTCGAAATATTTTGAGACACCATCACCATCAGTATATCTAAATATCAACAAACGCAAGTGTGAGAAAGGTACTCAGGATGCAAGAGCGAGACGGAAGATGAACGAGTATAAAAGAAGATGTTCGCCCTTGCTCTGTCTCCTTTATCACCAACAGCGCCGAAAGCTAGGATTAGCTGTAGAACTCATTATTGTGCAATTATAATTAATACTCGACACGCGCATTATTATTTCTAAACTATTCCCTGATCACGTAAAGATCCCATTGGAAATTAACAGTTTAACAGTTATAACAGTGGCGCAGCCAATACGGAATTAAATATAACGATTGCGAGAATCGACGCGCAAAAATTGCACGCTAAGCACGCGAGTTCAATAGTTACGTGTTGTAACATTATTTTCGGGTCGGTAAAAAAGGCCGGACCGAAATTAAAAATCTTCACTGGAAGGAGTGAAGAAGAAGGGGAACACTGGAGCCAGCCTAACTTCTCGGAAGGGGGAAGATTGCACGGGAGGGTCCAGGACTTCAAGAGCGGCAGCTGGGTGTCCAGGTCACTAGACGGGTCTGGAAGGAGCCATCGTCATCAAGGATCAAGAAGCGGTTTCCTGAGAGGGTCAACGGAGCAGTACAGATTGAGGAGGAATATCGTAGGGGAGTGTTTTTCTCTTTTTTTTCTTTTCTCTCTCTTGTTGTATCATCTGGGTAGAGCAAACATGGAGTCAGGAGGATTGGGGTCCTTCAGTTTGCGTGACGGTAACTGGGAGAATTTCAAGGTCCGCCTCGAACAGTATCTCCTTGTGAATGATGACAAATACGCATCAGATGTGAAAAAAAGGGCTATTTTTCTTAATGCCTTGAAGGATGACTGTTTCTCACTTTTGGTAAATTTGTGTATTCCTAAAAAAGTAACCGATGTTAAATTAGAAGATTTAATTTCTAAACTCAATGAGTATTGTAGCATGACGAAATGTTTTTTTGAGGAGAGGTCACAGTTTTACACAGCTAAACAGAGGAGTGATGAGACAATTCGTGATTTCGCAGTTAGGTTAAAGGCTCTTTCGGTTAATTGTAAATTCGGGAATAATTTGTCGGAGAAATTAAGAGATTTCTTTGTGCTAGGATGTAAGCCCGGGAAAGTCAGGGAAAAATTATTTCTTGAAAGTGAATCGTATACTTTCGAAAAGTGTGTCCAAGTAGCAGAGTGCATCGAACTCGTAGCTTCAACGCAAGCCCAAGGTCGGGAGTTTAACTCTGTTTTAGCAAATAACAGTGTCAGCAGTGGTCGTGTTTCACCTAGTTCATATGAAAAGAAAAGAGTAAGCAATAGATTCAACCGGATGAGTAGTCCACATAAGTCGCGATCGCCGTCGCCAAAGCGTAAATGTTTCGTTTGTGGAAACGATAATCATATTTCGGCGGATTGTAGATTCAAAGGCTATACATGTAGAATTTGTGGTAAAAAGGGTCATCTAGCAAAACAGTGTAAAAGTTTTTCAGTTCGTAAAAATGTGAATACCTTGTTTTCAGATACAAGTGTCGATAATATAAATAGTGTTGAACCATATTGTGTAGAGGTTTCTTTGGACGGCATTAGAAGTAAATTCATGTTAGATTCAGGTGCATCTTGTAGCGTGATTGGCAAGGATTGTTATTTCAATCAGTTTAATAGTAATAAGTTAGTGCATGAAAACATTAGTCTACGGGGTTTTGACAATACGCTCATCAAAGTAATAGGTGCATTTACTCCGCTGGTAGAGTATAACGGACAATGCCGCCAGTTAAAGATTATTGTTGTAGGTAGCTCTACGTTATCAATATTAGGACGAGACTTCATGGAACTGTTTAACTTAGGAATTACTGGGATAGTGAATTGTGTTAATCGAAATACATTAAAAGAGCGATTAGTAAAAAAATTTCCAGAAGTTTTTACGGATAAACTAGGCAAGTTTAATAAATATGAAGTTAATTTAAGATTGAAAGATACCGCTGTTCCGGTGTTTCGAAATAATAGAATCATTCCATTCGCTTTAAAAGAAAAAGTCGAACGAGAGTTAAATACTTTAATCTCAGATGGAATAATAGAGCCGGTTCATTATAGTGAATTTGCGAGTCCTATCGTACCAGTGATTAAGAAAAATGGTAGTATTAGGTTATGTGGTGATTACAAGTCAACAGTGAATAATCAGCTGTTAATTGACAAGTACCCTTTACCTAGGATTGAAGAACTGTTAACCAAAGTCAATGGTGGGAAAGTTTTTGCAAAGATTGACCTCAAGTCGGCGTATAACCAGTTTGTTTTGAAAAAGGAATGTAGGCGTTTCACAACGATCAACACACATTTAGGGTTATTTCAGTATAAACGGTTAGTGTATGGGTTAGCTTCTGCACCGGCTATGTTTGCAAAAGCAATGGCAAATTGTTTGTCAGGATTACAGAAGATGACATTCTATTTGGATGACATTATTGTGATCGGGGAAGACGAAGAAGATTTAGAGAAAAACGTGTGTGACGTTTTAGAGAGGTTAAAAAGCTGTAATTTAACGGTGAATAGTGAAAAGTGCGAATTTAATTTAGAAGTTATTGAGTTTTTAGGTTATAAGATAAGTGAACAAGGGATTCAACCGTGTCAACGGAATAAGGAAGCTATTTTAAATGCACCGTCACCTAGTGATTTAAATCATTTGAGAAGTTTGTTAGGCATGATTAGCTATTATCGTAATTTTATCCCAAACATGGCAAATGTATTGTCACCGTTGTACGAGTTACTTAAAAAAGATATCAAATTCCAATGGGGTACAGAACAGGAGAATAGTTTTGCGATTATAAAAAAAATTTTAACTTCGGATAGGATTTTAACTCATTTCGACGAAAATATTCCTGTGAAACTTGTCACAGACGGTAGTCTCAATGGTGTTGGGGCGACACTTATACATGTATTTCAGAATGGGTTTGAAAGGCCAATAGGTTTCGCAAGCAGAACTTTAAGTAAAGCGGAAAAAAATTATTCAATTTTAGATATTGAAGCAACTGCTATTATTTTTGGAATTAAAAAGTTTTATCAATATTTGTACGGGAGAGAATTCACCTTAGCTGTGGATAACCAACCCTTAGTGAGAATCTTCGGTCAAAATAGAGAAATTCCTAAAATCGCAGCGTCTAGGTTACAACGTTATGCGGTTATGTTAGGGTCGTTCAATTTTAAGATTGAATATGTAAAGTCGAAAAACAATTGTTCAGACTTTCTGAGCAGGTGTCCGATTGAAAAGGGAAGCTGTGAGGATAAGATAGAGTCTGGTTACATTAATTACTTCGAAAATAACGGGTTTAATTTATCTCTAGACGTGATAAAAAGTGAGACCGAAAAGGACGATATGTTAAGTCAAGTTAAGAAATTTCTTATCGAGGGTTGGCCAGCATCAGTAAAAAAAGTTCAAAATAGTAATTTTAATAGAATTTTCTGGGAAAAAAGGTTAGAATTATCATTGATAAATGGGTGTATTTTATATCAACATAGAGTTGTGGTTCCGGAGTCTTTAAGACAAGAGGTTTTAAAGATGTTACACAGATCTCATTTAGGGGTTTTTAAGACTAAAGGTATTGCGAAAAGTTTCGTTTGGTGGCCAAAAATTAATCAAGATTTAGAGAAAATAACTGAAAATTGTAAGGATTGTTTAGAAATTAAACCAGAATCTCAAAAGAGTTCACTAGCAGTCTGGCCATATGAACCTGAAGTATGGTTCAGGGTACATATTGACCATGGTAGCTTACATAACAAAAACTTTTTAGTTGTGGTAGACGCTTCTTCGAAGTGGATCGAATGCCTGGAAGTAAACAGTCTGTCTTCAAAAGAAAATATTGAGGTACTTCATAGGTTATTCTCACAATTTGGTTTTCCAGCAACTTTAGTTAGCGATAATGGTACGTGTTTTTGTTCTGAGGACTTTGAAATTTTCTGTAAAAAAAATGGTATGGTACATATAACTAGTCCAATTAATCACCCTAGCAGCAACGGACAAGCAGAGAGTGCGGTTAAGATATGTAAAAATTTTCTTAAAAAAATTTGTAAACGTAATAGATTTCCGTCAGACTATAAAGAGCAGTTGGGTAACTTTTTAACAGATTATAGGAATACCGTGCATGCAACTACAGGGTGTGAGCCATCATTATTGTTAATGGGAAGGAAAATTAGGACTGTCTTTGACTCTCTAATACCTAGGAAAGTGGAGGAAAGAACCAGTAATTCAGGTTCTTCTCGACAAAACAAAGTAATTCAAAAGGTTATTCAGAGCCAAGGCAATCAGAAAAGGCAATATAGGGGTAGAATTAAGACAGGTTTTGATGTAGGTCAGAAAGTGATGGCCAGAGATTTCAGATCTCAGGGTAATAGATTATGGGTCCCTGGGGTTGTAGTTGAGAAAAAAGGCAGCAAAGTATATTTCATTAAAATTAACAATTCTAATATGGTATGGAAAAGACATTTAGACCAGATAAGGAAATTACATGTTTCATGGCGGGAGGAAGATGGTCCTGAATTCATCGCGTCTGACACACTAGAACTGTCGACGGACGAATTAAATCTCTCCGGTATGTTGCGCAGTAGAAGCGACTCTAATTCTATTTCTCCATGTTTCAGGTCTAAACCGTGGCATGGACGACTTCGCCCAAGATGAGACGGACGAACGAGAGAGAGAGAAGAAACGGAAGGGAAGAGGAGAAATTATACTTAATTTTAAGTTACTTGAATAATGTATATTATATTGTAAGAAAATGAAATATGTAGCCTAATATTATATTGTATGTAATGAAATTTGTAGCAATAGGAAAATGAAATATGTAGTTAGGGAATTTTCAATTTTAAGTAGGGGAGGATGTGAGAAAGGTACTCAGGATGCAAGAGCGAGACGGAAGATGAACGAGTATAAAAGAAGATGTTCGCCCTTGCTCTGTCTCCTTTATCACCAACAGCGCCGAAAGCTAGGATTAGCTGTAGAACTCATTATTGTGCAATTATAATTAATACTCGACACGCGCATTATTATTTCTAAACTATTCCCTGATCACGTAAAGATCCCATTGGAAATTAACAGTTTAACAGTTATAACAGCAAGGCAATAATTTCCTATTTGACAGACGCTTCAATTTCGCGTTCAAATTGTCTCGTTCATATAAATTGGGCATTAAAGGAGCTACGAGGATACGAGAGCGGGACAAAATGAATTCCTTTGCTCATAAAAAAACAAAATACTTATGGGTGAGTTTTGTAATTTCTCGTACCTAATCCTGATTTTAATGAAGCAGCATTACTTAAACTTAACGTTTTATATTCATTGAAAAAATACTGTCTAAATTTGCATAGAATAAATTGTATTCCAGAAACGAATGACTAAATTTACCGAGAAAATAAAAATAGAATGAACGAATTTAATTTTAACCCCTCGGGCTAATTTGTTCGTTTGAATATAGGTCTCAAAGAAATCGTCGTGTCTCCCTTTACTATCATGGATAAAATTATGATCTAAACGGTTTTAGAAAGATAAAAAACTACGCTTTATATTTTGAATCTTAATGTTAACCGCAAAATAATTCAAATTTTCATCTTATAAATCCAAATTGATGGATTAATATTTATTTTTACATAAAACGATAAAAAAGTGAGTTACGGTAACGTTTATAATTCATTTGCCTAATAAAATGTTTTTTTTTATTTTTTCGTTTTCAGTAAGTAAGTGAAGTTACAAAAAAATTTTAAAAACTTTTTTATGTTAGCATTTTAAATTTGTATTTATATTTAAAAAAATATATATATTTATTTCGATAAAATATGAAACATTTTTTAGTTTTCGGGTGCCATCAGAAATATAACATTTGTTTTGATTTTATTGCAAAGCAGAAATATTTTTACCTTTATATTCAAATTTGGTAAAATAGGCCCTAGGTCCCCCACAGTAGCGACCAAATTCTTGTATAAATTTACGAATTTGCACATTTAATCAAAGGTTCAAGCTATAAATCACAAACAATCAAAAACAGCTCTACCGACTTGACGTTAATACGTCTTCCTATCAAATTCCTTGTTTTAATTTCTAGTTTACAATAGCTAAATACCTTATAATGAACATCTCAACTTTTAGCTACCCTGGAGAGCCGACTGAATTTTAACTCGTTTATTTAGTAACATAATTATGTAACTAGTATTTTAAATGAGTCAAAGTCAGTACTCCTTTGAGAATCGAGCCCCACCCATCCGATTGCTAGTGCCCTACCGGAAAAGTGAAAAAATTACCTAAATTCTAGCACACGGACACGCCCACACATCTGTAAGTGTTTATTTTCTGTGACCTAATGTATTCAATACTAGCTGACCCGGAGAACTTCGTACCGCCTCAGAATCAAAACTGTTGTTTCACGTAACTTATTAGTTGAATTTAATTCAGTTTTTCAATTTAATTAGTTGAATTTAATCGATGCGCAACTTTCCGTGTTTTGTTTTTGTCAATATCAGAGATGGAGTTGAATATGGATTGATATTTTTTGTGATTTTCTTACATTTCCACTTACGGGAATTGCGTTTCATTTTCTTACGTATTTTTCCTTTCGAGGGGTGCAGACATATGTTCACCTTTTGTCTCATTTTCGACTGTTAACATTTAGTGTGTAAGAAAGAGGTACAGCATTATATATTTAAGAACAAAACAATCAGCGCATTGAACATTTGACGTTTTCGAATGTTTGGAATTCACTTTTTTTATTTATTTTTTTTATTTATTAAATAACAAAATACTTTTTGTACAACAATTTGAGTAGACCCACAAAGCTGTCACATGGCAGCTTGTCTGCAGGTTCTAACAATTTAAACATTCTTAATATAATATCTAAGAAAATATTTGTAAATACATTTATAGTTTTAAGGAAACATTAGAATAGATCACATAATATTAGATAATTTAACTTACATCTATAAATATATAAGATATTTCAATACACCTGCCTAATAACAAGATATGTAGGCAGCTATATTAAGATATTCAAAGATACATGGAGTTTTCGTTCATTAACCATAGTTTTATCATTTTAGGATATAGTCTCTCATTTTTTTCAAATTTTATGTTTTTATTGATTTTTATGAAAATCACTGGTATTAGATATTCAAGAGTACGGCTTCCATATTTATTTAATATTCGAGGAGTTTTTAGGCCCTTTCCTTCTCTAAATCTTGTGGTATGTTTGTGTACAAGTAGGTGTTTGTAAGGGCTTTCCCCCATATTATCCATAATAGTAGTGAACCAGTGGAGACCTTTTATTGTAAGTAGGCTCTCTGAGCCATATAGTAGTTTTAGGTTGTGTATCTGTTTGTAAATATTTGTTGGGACAATTTTTTTTAGTATGGCAGTTTGTAGATTTTGAATATATTTAATGTAAGTAGTGCTTGCATGTCCCCAAGTTCGAATACCATATCTAAGTATGGATTCGACCATAGAAAAATATATGAGTTTAAGAGTACAATGAGGCAAAATAAATTTTAATTTGCAAAAGTTACTAGCTAAGGATCGGAGCTGGTTACAAATTTTTGCCACTTGTTTATCCCACTTAAAATTGTTATCAACAATTATTCCCAGATAAGTATATTCATTTGTAAAATCTATTTTTTCACAGTCACAAACATTAACAATTCCTCTATGTATACAGTCAAAGCTATTTTAGGAACATTCCACATTTTCAAACTTGGTGATTTTATGTACATGCATTTGGTTTTTTTAACATTAATAATTAATCCTACATCATGAGCCCATTTGAGAAGCTCGTTAAAGTCTCTTTGTAATTCTTGTACAGCTATTTTAGGATTTTCATTTGATACAACAAGAGCAGTATCATCAGCAAAAATGAATCGACGAGCTTTTTTGAAAATCTTACACATAGCAATTACATATATAATATATAATTTTGGACCTAGAAATGACCCTTGCGGTACTCCCGATTTGATGTATCTTGATTTACTAATTATATTTAAAATCTTCACACTAATTTTTCTATTTGAGAAATAGTTTTTAAAGAATAAGAGGAGTTTACCCCGGATACCTATAAATTCAAGTACTTTCATTATTTGTATATGGCTAAGTGTGTCGAAAGCTTTTGAGAAATCAATAAATAGAACCAATACATGTTGTTTACAGTTAAGTTGTGAATTTATATGATTAGAAAATTTTTCGAGCAAAATTTATCGCAACTTTTTTTTTTTTGAAAACCATACTGGCATTCATCAATAATACTCAGATTATTTAAGTATTTATCTAAATTTATTGATATATATTTTTCCGAAAATTTTTCTAACTTACTATTCAATATTATATTTATCACAATATTGCTGCATTCAGAGTATGATAATTAGTTCCATACAAAATGTATGAGAAAAAGATTTTTGTTTACAATTTTTTTCGTGAATTTTTCCGAGGTTTTAATAGCTATTCTACTACTTGGGGCAGTGACAAATCCAACAAATTAAAGATCATAAAAATCGGTCCAGCCGTTCTTGAGTTATAAATGGTTTAACTGACCCGACTTTGTTTTATATGTTAAGATACTTAATATTTCAATGGTGAAATGGCACATTTAGTTTTTCAAAACGTTTTATATTTATATTTCTTTTCTGTTAGTGAACTTTAACTATTATCCTACAAAATTACCACCTGTAAAATATAATTTTATATTAGAAATCCACATTTTACCTCACTCTGTAACTTTTCTAGTAGTTGTAATAATATAAAAGTTTTCCTCTCATAAGCATAAACATCTGCTTTATTAGGAAACTGTATGAAATACTATGTAAAAATTAGTTATTATTTTATAAAAATTTATGGAGAAATAAAAATATTAAAAAAATACGTAGACAAATGAATGCTGCAAATGTTTTTGTTCGTCTGAAATACCTTAAAATCTCAAACTGAAATTAAAAAAAGTTATGAAGAAAAAATTTCAATTAAAAAATTCTTGGAAAGCAATTCCGAGTAAATTAATTTCAAAGGGAAATGTACGAATGATTAGCAAGTCCTTATTTTTGTCTTAGCATTATCGTTAACGAGTGGGTTTACTTTGGATTTGCGCCCTTCGAGAGCTTAATTATGACCGAAGAATTATTATACTCGTACCTACTCAAATCCCCTGAATATTTGTTACTGAACGGAGTGTCTTGATATTGCGATGTAAAAACAGTACGGCGTAGTTTAAATAAATCATTATATAGTATAAAATGAAGTCGCTCAAAATGTATGTGCGCTTAGATCTTTTAAACTACGCAACGGACTTTCATGCGGTTTTCACCAATAGATAGATTGATTCAAGAGGAAGGTTTACATGTATAATACATGCTTATTATAGTGGAGAAAAGCCGAGAAATTCAAATATTCAATTCGGGCAGCTGGCAGCGGCAGCTGGCAAGCGAATGGTGTGGATTTTATAAAGGTTGGGTAATGACGTTGTGTTTCTTTAGCCACAGCAACGTGTAGCCGGGTCTGCCATTTCATGGTTCGCTACTTGTTAGTTGGTGACCGTTGGTCTAGGTCTTTTCGGCGGATGCGTCCGTCAACCTATTGCGTGGCGGGCCGGATCGGGATAGACTGGTTAAGGCAGACCATTATTTGACCTCTCCAGCAGCACCTTCTCGACCCATCGCCTTGCACAGCAGTGAGAGGGATGGATTCATACGTCCGTTACTTCTGAACCCACTGATTCCAAGACTCCTACCCACCTCTCATAAGAGGCCGCTATCCGAATTTCTACCGATTTCTTCCAAACCTCCCTTAAACATTGAAAGTTTTTAAGCTCTTAAAAAAATATATGTTATTTTTGAAGATAATATCTATACATTCCCCACGCCGAAACATAAATTATATGAAATTCCCTCTATAAAAAAAAAATCGCAAAGTATGCTCCAATTTTTTTTATTTTCAAGTCTGTTTCCGTTATTTTACAAGTTATATGTATGAAAAAATTCACAGCGTTTCATTAAATACTGTTTTAGACAGCCTCCAAGAGATTTTTGCTCTATTTTATACGAGTCGTGTTCTATTAAAGATTTTCGCAATTTTTGCATTGATTTTGGCGCTGTAAATGTTAGCGCTCTCCTCTAACATTCATAATTTCGTATCTCACCATCTTCTTCTTTTTGGGAAATTATTTCCCTCAGGGAATATGATGTCACCAGTTGACATAGGACTCCTGGACTCCAAACAGGGCAATGCAATTGTTTTTCCGATTAAGATTTTATTATTTAGCATATTTTGATGTTTAAGAGCGTATAACCAGCCAGCGGCCGAAAATCCACATTTCGTCGAAAGTGGTTCTTACGATCGTACAGGGCGGTTCCAATGAGAAAGATTAATTACTCTCCGTACCAGCTTTTTAAAATTATAACTCAATATCGATTTTATTTCATTCCAAATTTGGGCGTGTTGATAAAACTATTAAAATTATGTACTTTTTTAAATTGTTTTTTTGATCATAAGTATTTATCATTTTTCAATAATGTCTCAGCAAAATAAGAATGTAAAAAAATTGAAATATATTAGTCTGTTATTGCGCAAATAAATACATAAACGGACTAATTTTCGTCAAGAAACACATGTAATTATATATTTTTTTATGATTTTATTTTAACTAAAATTATAATTCTGTTACATACGTTTACCAGATAATGTATTGATTTATTTTACTGCATGATTAATATGATTTGAAATGGGTGTTGTATAATAAATGCACTCTTTTGAAAATTTAACAAATCCGCCAACGACCTATGGTATAACTTAATTATGCTAAAAATTTTAATTTTTTCTGAAAATTTAAAACCTTCGTTTACTAGATAAAAGAACAATCTTTCGAAATCAATTTATATTTTTTTGTGGAAAAGAGTTAATACGTCTAAACACTGATTTAAAAATGACATATTTCTGGTGTTCTCTGGTTATACGCTTGAGGGAGCGGGCAGCGATCGGCAGAGACAGGGGACGATTGAATGATAAGGCGTCAGTCGATGTATGAGTCAGTCTTTATTGCTACGTAGCGATGGTAAATTTAGTGAAGTAACAGTGTAGACAGGAGCGATGATGATGAGGCTCGTAGGCGTTGCAGTGATGAAGGTCGGTGATGCAGTGGTGTAGCAGACCTCGGGTCTGCATGTCGCCAGCATGTTGTTCCGCACCGTGGTGGTGGAGAAGACCTTGACGTCCAGGATGGATGCTCGACGCGGTGTCGCGGAGATGGCTGCGGTAAACCTCGTGAGGAGAGTGAAGTCTCAGTGGCTGAGAAGTTGCTGCCTGCAGGACAAGAAGGTGCGGCGGGCCTTATGTCGCGGGCAATTTTGTCGCTTGTTGCGTTCTCGAAGGTTGATGATGCACCGGCACAGGTCCGGCACGTCGCCGTGGACCTGGCGGTTACCGCACTGGAACGTTATCACTTTATGCACTGTCTATGTATTGGTGATGTTACTGATCCTAGCGACTGGAACTGACTGACTGACTAGCGCGGTGTCGCTGCGCTTTATATAGCCGACCGTGTGAGTACCCGAAACGCCAAGTGATATTGAGCGCCCGCGCAAAGCGGAGAAGCCTCTGGAACATTCCGCGGCCGTAAGAATGTGACGGCTGTTGAGTCGAGGCCTTTCGATGCGCTTCCCGAAATATGCAGCCGTATGCGGCGTGAAACACTACAACTGTAGGTAGATTGTGCCTTTCGAGAATATGCTGGCTGTATCAGTGGCGGCGCAAGGACTGTAGCTAAAGAGGGCGACCGTTCTGGTCGTCACACGCTCTTAAGAAGTAATTTAATTATTTTAAAATATGTTATTAATTTCTAGAAGCTACCCGCCTAGGCCAGCAGCTTTCTTATTTAACTATGCCTTAATTGAAAAACAGCGAAAATTAAATTAAAATTAATCATATTTTCGTAACGTTGGTCAGTTCTAATATGAATAAATGATTACAAGAAATCTTAAGTAGATATCTGCACTTAATAATTACAAGTTATTTTTGTTACATCGGCTAATGTTCCGTTCACTGTGTACAGTATATACCCTTCACGCATCTGTTTGGACGGATTTTATTTTCGTTGTTATTCTTCGGTTTTTGCTCATGAATGTCAAATCAGTAATTTAAAAAATGCCATCAAAATACACACACAAATAAGACACCAGCATTGTCAGAAGGCTTGCGACACAAAAAATAGCCAGCGATTTTTATAATACCTACAATTTTCCATATTTAATTTAGAGGAAACAGTGCCTAGGGGAAAAGGGATAAGGGACTAAAAAACGACAATATTTTTAAAGGTTTAACAAATACCGACACGTTTTTATTATTTTTGTTTCGTGTATAAAAACGTGTACATACTCGTATAAGCATATATTGATTTTCCGACTGCTATCAGTGTGACTCAGGCTTTTCCATTTTTAGGATTTGTGAGGCTTAAGGCAGTGGGTTAATTAAGGTACTTAACTATTCACACCTGGTCATTTAAACTGCTTTTAAAATCAATTCCAGCAACATTTAGAGTATAACATGGCGTCTCTTATCAGGGTGATATTAGAAGTATCTATCTTATTCTAAAGGCTCCGCAACCGGGCTTGAAAAGAAGAAGATGGAGAAACATGAAATTACGAATGTCAGAGGAGAGCGCTAACATTTACAGCGCCAAAATCGATGCGAAAATTGGCAAAAAATGGCAAAGTGTGCTCCAAAAATTATTTTCAACACGTTTTTTCTGTTATTTTACAAGCTATGCCTGAAAAATTTGTGTTTCTTTAAATGCTATATAAGGCATTTCCGATGAGATTTTTGCTCTATTTTAAACAAGTTGTATTTTATTAAACATTTTCACAATATTCTCTTAACTATTATCGTTTTTTTATTAGCGCTCTCCCCTTAACATTAGTATTTGCATATCGCCCCATCTTATTATTTTTGTGCGCTTACAACAGGGCCTTAATTCTAATAAAATATTTGAATAGCAAGGTATAATATGTATTATCCTAACCTACCTCACAACACAAGCAACATTTTCGGTTTTCTGTGGTGGTAGTAGTTCAAACATTGTTGGGTTATTCGTAACCCGGGAATGTTTGTCTTTCTTTTAAAAAAAAAAAAAATCTTTTAAATTTACAACACTTTTATTTTCTAACGCTATTATTGTTTTAAATTGTATGCGAAATTTACAAAGTAATTTTTTTATCTATTTTAGATTATACCGGGCTTCGAAATTTTGAACCCGCGAATAGTTATGGCTTTCGGAACCAAAACGTATCACTCTGCCTCGAAAGGACCTCGTAAATGTTAAATGATTTATTAATAATATATTTTTTATCATTTTCACTAAACTTTTTGGTAAAACCCGCAAAGCCTTTTAATAAAACGGGTAGATATTTTATGGATTTTGTATACATTTTCTTTGAAACAAAGTTCCTTTTCTCTGTTGTTAACCCCAGTTCATCGTTTTTAGATCTTTAGATTTGCCTATCGGAACTTTAAAAACAAATTCCAATGCATATCTCCCATAACGTAATCCCTACGCAACAAAATATCAGGAGCGCCAATCGCATTTTCGCTATGAATTTTTATTATCTGTCCCCTGATCATTATGCCCCCGACCTTGACAGAAAACCTACTTGGATACACGCTTCTTATCCAATATTGTGCGTTTTTCTCCAGAAATGCCGGGAATTTCTTTAAATTTTTAAGGCAGTAAGTAGACTCCGCTGTACCCGCTATAATATACGCAACCACTGAAGATATAAACAGATAGAAGTGTCCTCTGGGCGTGTCCATGACAAAAATAATAAAACATTATAAATTCTGGAGAAGTTTTGTGCTCAATTTAAAAGTCTTCTAATTTATGTTAAGTACCTAAATGCTCTGAGATAAACGAAAATAAGTGTCCGTGCCCGATGTAAGCTAAATTTTTCCTCACTTGGGAGAACTTGTGTACATGATTTTCGTTATTTGTTTTTAGGGTTTTATGCTATGTTGCTCTACCTCTTTATTTAGCCAACGTTTCGGTTAGGGTTGCAGTGTCCATCATCAGGACAGATCCGACAGATGTTGATGAAACGTTGGCTAAAGAAGGAGGTAGCGCAACACGGCATCACACCCAATAAACAAATAACGAAAATGCTTTTGGCCGTGAAAATCTAAAAACGTATCTGTTTACATGATGTTTTTTGTTTGTTAATTTTTATGCTCTAATTTAGGTGTGTCTGTCTGAACGAAGCAAGCAAAAGAATTCATAACTAAGAAATCAAACCCTTTGTGGCTTGATATTATATACATTTTAAAAAGTTCGTTGTTTAAAACCACTTTTTTATTTATACACGTCGACCGTTTTCAATTGATCTCAACCTTCATCAGAACAATAAACATGCGATTAATTTCGACAATTTATCATGGGGTTAACAGCAGAGAAAAAGAACGTTGTTTCAAAGAAAATGTATACAAAATCTATAAAATATCTACCCGTTTTATTAAAAGGCTTTGCGGGTTTTACCAAAAAGTTTAGTGTAAATGATAAAAAATATATTATTAATAAATAATTTAACATTTACGAGGTCCTTTCGAGGCAGAGTGATACGTTTTGGTTCCGAAAGCCATAACTATTCGCGGGTTCAAAATTTCGAAGCCCGGTATAATCTAAGATATCCATACGTTTTCGTAAATCCGATATTTTTTGCATCCATGTCCTTAAATAGTAATATTATGTAAAAACCTCCTTCTTCTTTTGGCGCTGTGTGCGATTCTGGCGAATGTATGATATGTATAAGATGTGTAGAAGTATTTTTAAATGTAAATACATATATGTTAGTTACAAATCTCTAACTTTAAGTCATAATTGTAAATATGTATGTCATTGAGTTCAGTTTTAGGTCAGCATTTATATGTCTTAATCATAAGTCACTAGCTATAAGTTTTAGATGTAAGCCACTAGTTATTATTGTAAATCTTAATTGTAAGCCAGTAGTATTATTTTTTATATATTTATTGGTACAGCGCCCTTGAGGTGATTTTTCACGAAAACGGCGCTATATAAATTAGCCAAATATTATTATTGTTATTATAAACTAATTTACAGTACAGTGAAAGATTATGAGGTAAACAAAGGAGAAAGAGAAAGCATATAATAAGGGAAAGGATAACCAGCTCTGGAAACATCCTCGTCATGGAAGCCCGCCTCAGTCCATCATCCAGTATTGATGCACACTGGAGAAAAATACTGGCTCCTTACGTGCTCACAGAATCCTGAAAGCTTAATATTATTATTTCTTTTGTTTTCCTTTTACTACTATTAGCTTATTATCTTTTTTTTTGCTTCGTGTACATTCATATCCACCTTCTTTTTCTTTTTTTTCCTTTCAAATACTTTATACTTTGTACATGTATGTTTATATTATACCCTTATGGAATGTGTGGGATTGCACTCTCCTCCCCACATACTGGAATAAACACTTATTTATTTATTTATTTATTAGAGATTGGATCCGGAGAGGGGTAGGGAAGCGTGGGGGTTACATGTCTCAACACAGGTATACCCTAGCGAGACAGGCATCGAATAATATATTGTAAACATCACGTATATGATCAATAAAAAATAAATAAATAAATAAATAGGGAGAAAAGGAAAAACTTTAATCTCTACACGAGTATGGCCGAAACTGTTCGGCGCGGCGGAGCGAAAAAAATGCTCAGAAGAGTATGGCCGAAACGTTTCATCCGCGGCTATTATTCAAATGCTGTCATATTTAATGAAAATATTTGACTTGTAGTGGCATCTATTGCCATCTGCGCGTAGTTTATCGAAGTTTTGGAAGACATACCTACAATATCGACTTGACAGTTTTAGTTTAAAAATTCTTTTTGCGTCATTTAGCGGTCGGCAGAGAAAGGAAGCAATTCTTTTGTATGGACATTTTTTTCCCGATATTGGTTTATTTTCGTGGATTGTTGTCGATGACGTTTTAATTCAATATTTAATATAATTTTTAACTACGAAATAATTTATAAAAAAATATGTAAAAAATGAACCAAAAACAACTCACTCCTCACGTACAGTTTTGTTCGTCAAAACTCACTCGCGGAGAGGTTAAAATCGGGTTTTGGAGGATTTTTATCAATTAGATCTGAATCATATACGTTGTTGTCAGTTAGTTGTTTTATTGTAATGCGTTAATTACAAAAAATAGGGATAATGATGCTATGGAAAGAAAAGTGTTTATGTGAGAAAGGATGGTTCATACTTTTTTCTTTTATAAAAAAATTCTTACATCTGGAAAACTTGTTTGTACATTTAAAAAAATCTTCCAATTATTTATGTCCGCTAAATACGTAAATAAAAGTGGGTTGTACCGTGTTTCTACTATTTTTTTTTCCTTATTTCTGGTGAAATTTATCAAAAATTTACAAATTTCGAAATTCTTTATTACAAATAATAATTAATCAATTTCATTGTCCTATGTGTGGCCTAGTAGACGAATGATCTTACTGTAAATAGGAAAAAAAAAGATATTGATCACATCTCTAGGAATTTGTCTGTTCAGTGTACGCAGCCGACTTATCTGCCTACAAGTGGCGTTTCGTGACTTTCCTTAAAATTTTCTTGATTTTCCTTGTCAAAAAGTTTATACGTGGAATTTTTAAATTGTTTTGTTTTTTTATGATAGACGAAAAATTTCTTTGAAAATTTGTTGTTTGAGAAAAAAGATTAACATTGAAATTGACAAAGTCCGCGACAGGGCTTTAAGCTCCTTGGCGGGACCTGCTATGAACCGTGCTGTGGTGTGAACGAACATAAAAAAAACTATTTACATTGTATGGTTTCATAACCATTTTGACCATGTTAAATCAAAGATTGCTCCGGTGACCGGTGTAATGTACAGACTACGTAGATTGCTTCCCACAGCCACACTGCGATCTTTGTACTATGCTATGATTCACTCTCACTTGGCATACCTTTCGAGTATCTGGGGTTTTGCTACCAAAAAAATGATATCGGAGGTGCAAATAATCCAAAATAGAGCCCTACGTAACATTTTTGGCTTGCCTTGGGATACACCTAGTAAAGATATTTACCGTCACGCACTTGTATTGCCATTTAAGATTGTTCCTAGCTTTGAGATAACAAACACCACTTTAAATATTATTCAGTGCAACACCCACACAAATATAAAACTGAACTATAACAACGACGTTCACCAATATAATACACGACAACCCAACAAACTACACATATCAAAAATACACTCAAACAAAGTTCGGACTGAAATCATTAGAATACATTGCCTACACTAACTATAACAAACTGCCTGAAAACTTGAGACAGGTATATGCCTCCAACAAATCTCGAAATGATACATTGAAAACCTATTTTTTCAAATGTTATTTGGAAAACGAGTCATAAGTAGGTACAAACTCTGTTCTGATAGCCCTGATTATCTTTTTATTTGTATGTAAACATCTTGCATTAAGTCTGTATATTTTTGAGCCCGTACTTATATTGTATTTACCTGATTTTGTTTTTTTATGCATTTCTTAGTCCATCACGGAGGAAACTTTATTTTAACTTTTTGAAACCAAATGTACATAAATGAAATGAGTCGGTTATACAAATTCATCTTATAAGACATGTTTCTGTGAAATATTTGTAAAGTGATTCTTCATATGTTTGTGTCTGTATGTTGCTTCTGTGAAATGTTTTGTAAATTTTTTATTCATACATTGTGTCTACATATTGGGTTGAGTTGGGTTTAACTTCTCAAAAGTACCAATTGGCGATCCCTTAATGAGTTTTGATAACTCATGGGAGTGCAACTTCGTTGGTTGTTTTATTTAATAAAAAATAAAAAAAATAATATTATTGAGCATATTTAAATCCTGTCATAATAGTGGTTCCTTTAAATGACTTTAGTCGTGTTTATTGATCAGATCAGAATAGCTAGATTACTTTCTATCTTTCTGTTTCCCAAATATCCATTCGTTTCAAAATTTCTTCAGTCTTTAACAATAATGGTAGATAATAGATACTCTCAGTATCGCTCTGTTAAAAGACCACTATTCAAAATCGAAATGTTGCGCGTTGCTTGAAATGGCTTTAGTTTGAAAGGTGGGTACTTTCCGCATTTTCTTTTCCCGTGCTCGTCCCCTTAACCCTTAAAGTCTATTTATTAAGTCATCTCTCTTACTATCATAGCGATAAATATGATATAAACGGTATTAGAAAGAGAAAATACCACGCATTTTATTCAAATACAAAAACTAACCACAAATGAAGTAAAATGTATTCCTTTATGAAACCAAAGTTTCGAATCGCATTTTGAAATAAAATTGTGAAACTTACATGGAACGACAAAAAAGTGAGGTGACAATAACATTTATAATACGTTTTTCTAATATAATACATCTATATATATTTTTTTACATGAGCTCCACACAGGAGGTCCTGAGGAACATAATTTCCTTCAGGGTCTATGTCATCTTTGGGGATGCTGTGTGGTGGTTTTTTTTTAAGGAAAGGAAGGAGAGGAGAGTTCTGGGAAGGAAAAGGGTTTAAGGGGTGGGTAGTAATCTGGGGTTCAGTGTGTCCTAGTCATCCGCCTCCAAGATCTAGACAAACCTCACTTCTTGAACCCGGGTACCCCTGCTAAATCACCAAACATAGCGAACCACTTGGGGTGACTATGGCAGAGTTGATGGTTATCCAATAACGTTTCCCGGGGCGGCAGTAATTTTAGTCAGAAAAAACGTAAGGTGAGCCATTTTAAATTTTTTTTTATGTTGCATAATTTCGTATTTCTAAAATTATATGTTTATTTTCGATTTACAAAATTAGAAAGCGTGATTTATCACCTTTCTAAAACAGTTTTTAGTTTTCTGATACGTTCAGAACTATTCCATTTATTTAGATTTTAGTGTAACGCGGAAATATTTTGACTCTGAAATAATACGTTTGAGGTCTGAGAATTTAATACTCCATTCACACTCACAACATTGATACCCCAATTGAGAATGTCAAATTATATTGTTTTCCTACTGATATTGTTCTCATATATATTTACTTGTAAAGCGCCCTTGAGATGATATCTCGCAAAAACGGCGCTATATAATTTAGCCAAGTATTATTATTTATTAACAAAATTCAACAAATTGTATATTCCCAGTCTCACTGGTAGTTGTGACTCTTGTGCGGTAATTCTATTCTGTAAGAATTGGGTATAAAAATACATATCTTTTCCGCTGTAGAAACGCAGACGAAATAATATATTTAATGGAAAATGCCAAAATCGGATTAAAAAATGTCACGCCACGCCACTTCGTGTAATGTGAATATTTGATATCTGGGAAACATACTCCTCGTAGGTGCGATTTAATAGGAATTTTTATATAACGGTGTATCTTTTTTATTGTTACGACATAAGGGTTCCAATTGTCCCGAGCCCCTGAGACTATGGAATTTGTTTTGTAAAACGGCGGAAAATAATGGATGGAAAAGAGGAATTATTTTGGAAGGTTTTGATTTCAATTAGAGAATTTCTTTTAATACGAATCTACACAAAAAATGGTTCTTACGATTTTCCTTACCCTTTTCCTAGTAGGAAACAAATAGCTCCGATAGGACGCCTCTAGGAGTTAATAACTTGCGCTAATATATATATTCTATTGTTGATCCAATATTTTACATTTCATAGTACAATAATATTGATAATTTTCCACATCTCATTCACAAATAAACCTGAATTCTTAAAAAAGAGATTTTATTTTCCATTTTTCCTTTAGGAAACTGGTATATT
Organism: Limnephilus lunatus; assembly: GCA_917563855.2. NCBI lineage: Eukaryota > Metazoa > Arthropoda > Insecta > Trichoptera > Limnephilidae > Limnephilus > Limnephilus lunatus. The sequence continues at coordinate 11,064,924 of OU830596.1, forward strand.
CTTAAATATTGTTATATTAAAACGATGACCAGATAACTCAACACAGTGGCACCTCAACACACCTTTGAAAATTATTTATATAAAATCATGAAATGTGATGAAAATTGCCTAAATAAATTGCAAACGACTGTTTTATGTTGGAAAAAAAATTGTACATTAATTAAAATTTTGACCAAAGAAACGTCTTTTTTTACAATATTTTTTTTTTTTTATTTTATTATATCACCCTGGTAGGTTAGTCAAGATATTTTTTAATGTAAATTTAACTGCGTATTTACAAAAAAAAAAAAAGTTGCCTCTAAAAGAAAGAAAAATTTAATTCTTTAACGGCTTATAAATGTAATAAATCAACATTGCTAGTCAATCCAAGGGAGCCCACTACGCCTCAATACAAAGGACTATCCCATCAAAACCGTGGTTTCAATAATTCCCCCATTTTCCAAAAAATAAATTTCCTCACTTATTCGAATGATAATCGGACATTGTTCCGTTCCTTCTCACCTTTTTAAAATTCACATCCTTGACACCCCAGATTGTAAATTCTGTGGTCTAGATGTGGGCACTTTAGATCACATATTTTTTGGTTGTCCCTCTCTAAATAAATATCCTCTCTTGATAGAAATCAAGCGGTATCTAAAATTGCCTCCCCTCCATTCAACATTTCATCTCTTCTAAGTCTGAACTCGACTCCAATCTTCCATATAATTCTGAAATTTGTACATTTAAATAAAATTAATATATAAATATTCCTTTCCTTCCTCTGTAATTTTAAATGATGGCCTAGAACACCCTTGAAGGGTGAAAGCCAGAAATAATAAAAAAAAATAAAATAAAATAAAATAAAACACGAAACTAATTTCCACTTTAATTTATTTGACCGTAACCGGTTTCAGCATGTTAAAGCCATCTTCAGACTGGTACAAATTATTCTTAATAAACGGTTTATATACCTAACATATGAGGGAGGAGGAAGAGGGGTGGTCTGCTAGTTTATTAAATTACATGGGTTTTCTTACATTTGTTAATAAGTCGTCTTTGACTAACGAATTTCTAATTATTTTGGTTATTCCCAGTTGGCTTAATTACCCCGGGTTCGTAGCTTACTTTGATATCGTTTGGGGAATGAATACCTTACAAGTAATATGAATTATTAAAAACCTTAAATCGTTATTATATGGCTTATATTTATTTTACATTTAAAAATACAATTAAATAAAATCGCTCAAATCCGTTCTAGATATTTAAAAAAAAAATGATTAAAAAAAAATCAGTTTGGTTGCGGTATTTTGGCTCCAAATTCAAAATAAAGTTTGGTTTGAAAAAGACTGAGCAGGCGTTCATCTTAATAGCTCCACGCCTGAAATATTCCCGGAAGGTTATTTTAAGGACTACATTTTGTATCCACTACTTGTTATCCGACTTCCTAAATCTATTTAAACCCCCAACGACCTGTGCCCCCAGCCGAAGGGAGTAACATTTTACTTGATAAGGGTACTTTTAAAATAACTAAAAGTTTATGGCATGTTTAGTACTGCATTATTTTTGATAAATATATTCAATAGGTACCACTTGTTCTTTTTTTTTATCCTGGCGCAATTGAATCGAAATTCAACCCAGATTTTCTACTTTATTTTTGGCAATGCCTTCGAATAAATTTGAATCGATTATTTCGAGTATGCCCGTCACTTGAAAACAATAAACTCACACCTACTCATCCACGTGATTATAGTTTATTGGCAGTCAGTTTAATCAGTTTATTTATTTATAAAACACATGATACATAATTAAGACATTTACATAGAGTAGATATATTAGATCACCATACTAGGCAGCGCCTGTTTCAATAGAGTATTTTTACTGTGTATGAAATATGAAGTCTAGTGTAAACATACGGATTAAGTATACCTAAATGATGCTAAAAATTGAAAACATTATAATAAAAAGTAGAAAATAGAAAATAGAAAGGGGAAAAGAAGTAAATTAGCATTAGGTTATAAAAATGTACAAAACTTTTTTTTTCAGTATGTGTATACTATATATCGATCGTCCAGTTGAAATCAGACATCTCCGAAAAATCCAAATTAGAGTTGAGTATGAAGTTGTATGTTAAAGTGTACCTACCCTTATCTGGTACAATACTTAGATTATTCATAAACATCACCAAATTTATTATAACGCAGACAAACTTGTAGTGAATTAAACAAAATGTTGATATTTTCTGGGTCACTAGTAGGATATTTTAACACACTTAATGTATCGGACCGTTATACCCCTCAGTGTTATTTAATAGCATATTTTTTAATACGTAATGTACAGACATGTGTAAATGATATTTTAGTTAAGGTGAGCATTCAAATATTTTGTTTTCTGCATTTGGTATCTCAAAACTTAGTATTTGGAGATATCTGACTAATCAACTGGACGATCGATTTATAACCACAGTTCTGTAGGCCATTCCTAAAGTTCCTTTTGTTCATACCTTTAACTTTGCAAATCGACATGCATTATTTAACTGCCTTCAAAGAAGACTTCGTTTTCTAATATTATGGTCATATCCATATTTGAGGCGTTCACGACCAGTTGAACATTTCAAAGATGTCAAATTCCATATGATTTTGTTTAAAATTACGACTCAATGCACGTCTATACTTATGAAGAAATTTAAATAACTAACTACATCACGCCATTTTTCCGATAAGGTTAGACCGCCGCGCAACATCAAGTATTTGATTTAAGCCTTCGCTACCCGAATTTCTACCGATTTCTTACATATCTCCCTTAAACATTTGAAGTTTTTAAGCTCTTAAAAAAATATATGTTATTTTTGAAGATGATATCTAGACGCGTTTCATGCCGAAACGCAAATTATATAAAATATCCTTGATAGAAAAAAATCGCAAAATATGCTCCGAAAATTATTATAAACACGTTCGTTTCAGTTATTTTACAAGTTATGGTTGTGAAAAATTTCACAATGTTTCTTTAAATGATACTTAAGATACGTTCCATGAGATTTTTGCTCTATTCTAAACGAGTCGTGTTTTATTAAACGTTTTCGCAATTTTCTAACATTTGTAATTTCATAGGTATCTCTCCATCTTCTTCTTTTTGACCTCGGATGCGGAGCTTTAATTGATCGTCCCATAACTTATTCTGATACTTTTTGAAACAAAGTAAAGCTGCAATCTATCTTTTAACGGCCCTCAGCACTGGCAATCAAATTACAGTGATTTAAAAAAATTGCATAAAATGTTAATCCGAATAAAGATACATTTTCTAATTTTCAACTTCTATTACAAATTCGCTAAATATCTCATAACTAATAAACATTCCAACTATCCCAGAGACTGCCCAGATATCATAATTATACCTCATAATTATATAATTTATTCCTCATATTCCTTTAATTTATTTTCATAATTGTATCCAATTTTCAATATCTATTACAAATTTTCCCATACCTCATAATTTTAATCATATATTTAATAAATATTCCACTCCCAGAGTCTGCCGACGGAATCAAACAATATTATTAGACGTTTAGCGAATATTATTGAAGAATTATAATATGAAATGTAATTTAGTGCTTCAAATAAAATTTTACAGATTTGCAAACTGGCAAATTATTCATACCTTCGGCCACTGGCTCAGGCCAGATACCATAGCAAACAGGCCGATTCATGCTTATTAGTTAGCAAACCATCCTACTACATAAATATACAACTTCCACAAGTATTTTACTAGAACAGAGAAGAATACTCAACGGGAATTATTCAGCATTGCCCTATTGATTTATATCATGCATTTCTGTTGAATCGTCTTAACCGCAGACCACTGAGCTTTCCCCGAGCACTGACTCAATGCAACCGACTAGGACAGAAGTAATAAGGTGGGAATTAGGAAGGTGCCGATATTTTAGTTGGTAACCCTATATTACTTATTATGGATGACTTCTCTGTAAAGTGTAACTTTTGCTATAGAACGTGCATTTTCTACTGCAAACACCCCTGGGGGGTTTGTTCTAATCGATGTTTTCGAATTTATTTTCTGTTTTTCTTCCCCTTGTCATATTTGTTACGAGGACTTTTCGCTTTAACAAGTGTTTCCAGGCAATGGGGTATTTACAAGCTTTTTTATTGCTTATAAAATGACGATGATTATAGCATTTTTATAATTTTCTACAGCGAGTCAAAGTTTCCCATTTTTGAATTACTGCTAAAACGATATTTTGGGGCGTGGCTATCGTGTGACGTCTTGACCGTGAACGCCCACTGACAGTGTTTATTTATGCTGGCCAAGTTGAGCCACGCTTGTGACGTCACAATCCCATTTGCCAACCACGGGCCGGTTTGATTTTGTCAGTTTTAGATCGTTTTTAAAATCAAGTATCATTTAGTAGGATGACTAAAATCAGAAAAATGATTTTTAAATATTCCGTACATTTTCAAAAGAATTCCTCGTTTGTGGAAACACCGCATTGTTCTGGTCTAATTTTCATCCACAAAAATCGTCCATCGCAAGCCCAGTCCCTAATTCCAGTGCACTTTTTCCTGTACATTTATTTGGTCATCTTATTAGTATTTGTGTTTTCTTCTGCCTGCTTATTTTGGAGTGGTTTGAAGATTGGATATTGATTTTACAGAAATGATTTTTTTTTGATATCGTAGGATATTGATCCTTGGTCCGCTGAATGTCCGGACGTTGGTCAGGTGATATCAACCACTAGCGTATCGATACGTTTTAATTTTTCGATATCGCTATATTTAGGTATAGGAGTTAGAACCCACCCAATATCGTTAAAATTGCCTGATTTCAACGCCCTCAATATCATATTTCTTACTAAGAGCCAGTAAGGGAGACACCACAATTTCTTTGAGCCGTTTGAGGGGTTAACTTTTGAAGGTGTATGTAATATAACGTATATTCTATTGTAAAGTTTCCTGTACTTATTATTAAATTTGTTGAGTCAAAATTGTACCGTCAATGAAACAATATAAATTAATTATTCTGTTGAATTTAGTTTGCTTACGTTTTAACTGAGTTTAAAGGATTTTGGGAGTTGTAGAAATTCAATTATGCACGCAAGACGTCAAAATTATACTTACCTACTACTGGTTCTTTAGAATGAATAATGAAGGCTCAGTTTCTTGGGAAATCGTGAATTTTTGTTTAAGGCTACGTTTTTATCGATTTTTAAAATAACGCATTAAATAGGCCAATAGTTAATAATAATAATATTAAAAACATTTGTTCATCAATAGACTTACAGTTTTATACATTTTGTTCCTTTATCATTTATTCTATTGACAAAAAGGTCACTGCTCAGCTTTACATCCAAGATTTCTCCTGTAGCTCCTTTTTAGTAATGCCTCCAATATAATACACAAAACAAATAATGAAATAAACATAAAATTAATACAAATAAATTAAATTAAATAATGTAATTCAGAATTCAAAAGAAACCAAATAATCAATTCAAATTAGACAAGGAAAATAAATCTTTGGCAATTTTCATAGACCTGCAAAAGGCCTTTGACACGATAGACCACAATATAATCCTTTTCAAGAAACCTAAAATAATTCGGATGTCAAACACAACTTTTAATCTGCTAACAAGTTACATGTCAGAACGTTCAGTGTGTTAAAATTGAAAAGCGTAAAAGTAAACCTCCTCCAATCAATTACGGTGTACCGCAAGGAAGTGTCTTGGGACCTTTATTATTTTTGATGTATATAAATGATATCTGCAACTTATACACCAAAGGAAAAATCATTAGTTTTGCTGATGACACTGTCATTTTATTTAATGAAAGTGATTGGATAACCACTTACAAAGAAGCTGAACACGAGTTTATACTCCTGCAAAAATTGCTTAAGCAAAACTCACTTTCACTTAATGTTAACAAAAGTAAATATTTAACTCTTTTTATAACGGCCAGAGGACAACCAGCTGAGGATTATACTCATAAACTACATGATTGTCAAGGAAAAAAATTAACGCTGTTATGCCAAATGAAAATATATTGAATTTTTATTATAAAATTATTTTATAATAAAAAATCATAATTATAGGTCTAAAAAAACAGGGGATATGGTTTTTTGGAAAATGAATTAAAAACTTTCCTTTCGCTCTCCTGAACAATTAATATTTTGTCCTTTGCAGCATTTCAAATTTTCCTGATCGATTTAATATATCATACTACTCATGATAGTAATCCCATCCTAAACACGAGTTTTTCTCAATTTGGGAGGTATTAATTAAAATAAAAACTAGTTACTTGATAAAATCATATGTTCAAAAGATATATTTTATCTTAGAAGTATAAACGCAAAGTATTTTTAAGTTCCCACAATGGTGAGATCTTTTCTATACAACACAAGCCTTCAATGCACCGTAATGCCCCGGTTTCGTGGTACGCAGTCCGAGTAATATGGGTTTTCAATATCCTATCGCTATAAATCCCCTTATTGAAGCACCCTTGTTCTGGCGGGTTGTATATTGCATTGTTGTAAGCTGAACAAGTAGGTGATAGCGAAATGGCGAGCACTGCATCGGCCGGAAGGGCAGAGGTGTCTGTTTGCTCATTGTCCGCGGGAAGTTTATCTTCCGTGGAGGCGCTGGCGCGGCGGGCTCAATGGCTGCAGCGAAATGGCGAATATCTATATATGTTATAATATAGGTACCTAAATAATGACGGTAAATGTTGGATATGAACGCAGGTGTAAAAGATGGAAATGATAAATCAAATTTTTGTAATTATAATCATAAAGTTGACCGCATAAGATTCCCATCTCGCCGAAGCTTTGTGAGACCATGGCGTCTATTTTAGAAGTATGCTGCTTTAGAAAGCAGATGTACACATCAACTTTTTTGTTTCTCTTGGACCTTGTCGGCTCTACGTACGATATATCAGGCTTCTATTTGAGCATCATATTAGATTCTCTCGATAATCCTTTTCGATATATGTATTTTGGTTCCATGCCAACTCAGAACCACCACAGAAAGGTCATTAAAAGCTGTGAAAAAATCATTTTAAAATAGCCGGTAACCCTAACCTAACTTAACCTATTTAACCAATTTTTTTATATGTTTTTATCACCACTCTTAATGACCTTTCTGAGGTGATTTTGAGTTGATTTCATTCTGAGTTGGCCGCTCACCATGCATTTTAGGTGTAACGGATGTAAATTTTGTTCTGTTTTTTTTTTTTAATAAAATCCTTTTTTCATATATTTATGATAATTGTCATTATACAACTGTCGAATTTTTAATGTTGTGAATATTTAAAAAAAAATAGCTCTTGGGTGTGATGGGTTACATTTGAATATTATGCAAAAGTTTTTTTAATTAAAACCATTGGCTGAAGAATTGATATTGTACGACCTCCCCATGCCACAATACCATATCAGCAATTGATTGAAAAGCGCAAAGTAAAACGGGGCCGTTGTTCCCAACTTTTCGATCGATCTATCTGTAAGGTATATTAAATTTACTGTATTTTCGCTATACCGACTGCATATTGTATATAAGTATGCCAGGGGTTTAACTGTGGAACCAATGGCTACATATCTATTTCTTATTTATTATGTTTTCATAAAATCAAAATATCGTCGTTGTTACTTATGACAGCCGCCGGGCGACCAAGCCTCTCTGTTCAATAACAAAATACATTTCACTCTTCAAAGTTTTGCTTTCTGAATGGAAAACATATTGACATTTATTTTGTAATGCTTGAATAATAGAATTGTGGACACTGGATGTCAATTGTTTTCGCTTAGTTCGATGGACTCTTACAACAATGGCTCTACAGCTGTCATTATAATATTGATGAAGTCATGAATATATTATGTAACCAAGTTGGGGAGAATCTAGTGGTTTACCTGATACCTGTGTAACTGTACAGGCATATAGGCCATACCTGGATAGATGAACTTCCCGGACTTACCAATAGAATTTCTCGGGGAATATTGTGTATTACCTGTGGAATTTCCTCAGCAGTCCTTTGTCCTCTGTCTCCTTCCTCTCACCCAGCGTAACAATTTCCACTATCTTTGGGGGTGACAGAGTTCCACTGGGTCCTGAAAGTTTTTTTTATACAATATCATTGACCAATTATTTGTATTTTTATTTTTTTAAAGTTTAATTTGTAGAACTTAATTTTATTTACCTGTGCCCTTAATTATTTGCCTTGTTAATTTACTCGGAAATAAATACGGTCAGAGAAATTTGATTTTCATTATAAGTACCTGTATGGAAGTTATATATGTATGTATTAGGTCGTCTATAAATGGATTCACCCTAATTTGAAAATGCCCTCGGAAGGCGAAACAGCCGTTATAAATAATAATAATAACACAACAGACCTTGTTTATAATTAAACTTGTTTTATAATTCAATTAGTTATTGAATTAATTTTTATTAATTGAATTCAATAACTACTTGCTGCTTTTTAAAGCGTATATTATTAACCAATTTAAAAACTTCGCTGTGATTGAATATAAAATAATTCCGATCCTTTTTGAATAAATAAATACTTATATCGTTTTTTTCTTTGATGTAGGTATATCGATCACGGAAGTTTAAAATGTTGTAAAGGATAATTTGTTAATTGTTCAGGAGAGCGAAAGGAAAGTTATTTATTTTTCAAAAAATCATATCTCTTGCTTTTGTAGACCTAAAATATGAATTTTTATTTTATAATAACATTGAATGGATCTCTCAGAATACTGAACATTTTTTGTTAATTTCTTGAATAACAGTATTTAATTTATTCTTAATTTTTCAAAATAGAATTCCTCTTAAAATGTACAAATGTCCTTTACAAATATTTGAAGTTTCCACAATCGAATTATAATACCTTATAAATAAAATCATTTACGCATGAATTTCTAATAAATATTTTCAATAATTAAAATATCCGTATTTTAATGAATACTTTTTAAAACAAAATCAAATCGATTATCTAATAAATCTAATTAATCGAAATGTTAGTATTTCTCGATTAAATCCATCGCTGCCCGACAAACATTGTGCATATTGTATATTATGTCGTCGTTTTGAACTGTAGACAGGGCGGGCCAAAATAATCAGACACAAGTTTTGTTTCCAACTCATTGGCATTTCAAAACTAAACTTCCATTTCTATGGCCGGTACTGTACTGTTTACTAGCGTGGTAAGGGTATGTATGTTGTAACCACTGGAAACATAAACCCGTAGAAGTGTATTTTGAAGTTTCTTATTTCTGAACGTAAACTGCCTCCTGTTTTGTGTCCGAAGTGAGCAAAACATTTCCTTACTTTTTGTGAAATTGATGAAATATTTATTTTCTTTCTTGAAACAGATAACCAATTTAATTTTTCGAATACCTACTGCTTTCCATATCATGAAACTGAGATGACAAAGCCTTATTTTTTTCTTTTAAAAAGACAGACAAACATTCCCGGATTACAAATAACCTGACAATATTTGAAAATCTGCTACTACCACAACGGTACGCGAAAAATGTTGACTGTGTTCTAATGAAAGACTTATCTAGCCGAGGAATCGAAAACGCGACGCCCAGATGGGACTCAAAAGCGATGCCAACTCAGTTACTGACCGGTCTTATGAGACGACCTATTGGCAGTTGGTTGTCCTTCTTATACTAATGTTGCTACGTTCGCTAACTCACTTTATTATATTTCCACTTTTGATACGGTTTTCGGGTTTCTAAAACTCTTCTGAATAATTGTATTTATTAAAATAATAAGTGATTTGTGAGTATTTACGAATGGAAAGAAACTCCATGATATCTGTGTTTTGCTCGCTGATGATTTTTGCACCTCAAAAAGCTGAGGACATCATTTTTTCACAAAAAAAACCTACAGCGACGTATTTGTGGAAGCTGTAGACAGTTTCTCTGACGAAAGAACTTTTGTGCGATACTAAACACAGAAGGTATATCTCTAGTATTTCCACTGGACCTAGTTCAAGGAAACAACGTGCGTTGTCTCAGTAACCTATCTTCACTTTTTAAAGATTTTGAATAATGTCGTTCATCTGGGAGAATCATATTTCTTAGCATTAATTTTGCCTATTTGAGGAGGTTCGTATTAATGGCGTAATCAGTTTTCTTTCAATTCAGAATTCTAGTTCACGCTTCTAGATGTTTTGTGTTCAGTGGTTGTACCGAATTGTCACAAAGTTGTATGACCGTAGTCTGTTATTATTGTCACCATCTATTGTCGCTGGAACAATCCATTGTCGCAGTTACAGTTCACAAATGTAGTGGCGTTTCAAAACTACAAATGAAGGTCCCTTTGTCTACAAGTAATGGAGAACCATTTCATTTGTAAGATTGAAAATATAAATCAAAGTTTGTGCAGTAGACTCACTGTTAAATGGTGTGGTATTTTTCGGTCTACTGATAACCGTTTTGTTGCGTAATAAAGCATGCAGGTTTCTGTCAATGTATCTCCAAACATTGACAAATACTTTTTGAAGTGAAAAATTTCTTTAGCACCATTGTGACTTGAAACTCGATGAAACGGAAGCGATTGACACTAAAAAGAGACAAACACGTACATGTGTAGGATTTAGTCGTTCCCGTTCCCGTGCAAGTCGCCTTTGTTCCGGTGGCACAAAGCGCCTGACGACCAAGGATTGAATCCTGCAAAACCCAAAAAAAAAATAATTAAAATTAATATCAAATCTTCAAACCACTCTAGATTCAACAGGTAAATAAAACATAAAAGAAAGCGACTCCGAAGAAGAAAACACAAACACTAAAAAGATGACCAGATGTGTAGGAAAGGGTGCACTGGAATTCGTTTACAAAAATATGAAAAAAAATCATCCTTTACATTGATAAAAGAAGTGCTTCATGGTATCCCAACTCTTTTCTATTTTAGTTTTCTGAAGGTTTTACTTCTACCGCGAGTGACACATGATATTTGTCTACCTGTTGGTGTGGCGTTGAATGGAATCCCAAGACTACTGTGTTCGTTTATATTATTTAGGAGAAAGTAAGGATTATTCCATTGTTGGGTCATAAGTCATGTAGTTTAGACTGTTTTGACTTTAAACCAATGTTATTTTGGATGGGTAGTATTTTTGTCAGTCTTTCTCACTGCGCAATATGACAAATTAACTACTTACATTTGGCTTCTTAGTTCTCAGCGAATTCCTTAAAAAAATTAAAATCACATTAATCAAAAATCACCGCGATAAATAAATTCAGAAAACTTACCAAATAAAACTATTTGAAGAAAACACTCGTTTGCCAACCTGTTTCGATAGTGACTTCTATTCGTTGAGGTATAACAAAAATGTTCATAATTTTTTTGCTTACCGCCCTACTATATTTGTTATGGAATTATGGTTATAAAAAAAAAAATGTTTTAAATGTAAAAATAATGAAAAATGTATACTATGTCCTTGTTCATTCTCTACTTATCTACGAAATTATAGGTTGGGGAGGATCTTACAAAAACAATCTAAACTCAGTAAAAGTTTCGCAAAGAATCATCATTAAAGTAATATTTTTAAATAATCTACCTTCTCAACAGAATCACTTTTTAAATTTTTTCCAGTACCAAATGTCGATGACATATTCAAGCAAGCTTCCATTGTAAAAATGTGCAAAGAAAAAAATAACAAAGAATATCAAGAATTTTACAAACTAATGAGGAATGGAAACCAATTTATTACACCTTATTTTAAAACAACTCAAATGCAAAATCTTTCTATTTTTCAAGCCATAAAACACTTTAATAACCTCTCTTCTGAATTACGCTATATCATCAACCAATCAGAGCACATAAATAAAATTAAACAATTAAAAAAAAATACAGTAAAAAGTAAATAATTTTATACAAAACATATTATAACTTACAACCTAACTAAGAATCGTGGCTCCATTATCAGGCACAAGAGCTCCTCTTTTCTGGTAAGGTACACATGACCAATAACGACCTTTATTATAATATTTTTAAAAATATTAATGTTTATATGTAACTCATGTTTTATATTACTGTCAACTGGCGGTGGCACTCACGCACCCACACGCGAACACATACGCATTTCTCCGAAATTGTTTACTAGTCGGCCTAAGGGATGGCCCGAAAGTTGAAAATGGTTATATTATAGTAATAAAACTTTGTTTTCATTACAGGTTGATTTTCATTTCATAAGATTCTCGAGTTGTTTTCTTTGAAAATTCACGGAATTTAACTGAAGTTGCTAGCATAAAAACTGTTTTAATTTTTATTTATCACTTTTTAAAATTTCTTGTTTAAAATTAAAGCATAAAAAAATGAGTGCGCTTTAGACCACACGACTGAAGAAAAACTTCACTAACTTATAAAAGAACATATGACATTGAAACACCTTAAAAAAGGAAACGAAGCGTGGGCAAAAGTTGCACATGCTTCGTTTCCTTTTTTATTGATCACCGATCGCATCACACTTTCATAACAATCACACTTTTCGTAACAATCACACTTTTCGTAACAATCACACTTTTTGTAACTTTTCATATTTTTTGGAACGTGTTCATCATTTTACCACCCAAGTGTCGAGCGTGCGTAAAGAATTTTTACTTCAAAAAAATCATCAGAAAAAATTTATTAAAGGTAAATAATGTATATCTTTGATTTAAATTAAAAAATATATTTTTTATATTTTGGTATTTAACTAACATTCTTCAGTTTTAGTTTTGAAAATTAAACACTCGTGCAAGCAAGTTATATTTTTTTAATGTTAATATTTGTAAAAATATATGCTTTTTTAGTGTTGTCACTTTTTTAAATAACTTTTAGGAATTTTGGTTGAACAGTGAGCGCACTGTAAGACATAGGTCAGAGTTCGCGTGCATGAGTAGAATGGATACGCGACTTACAACAGAAATGTCTATCGATTTTTAGATACAAGAACCTCCTGGCTTATCTTAATGTAATCGAATTGAATTATGTGCATGCAATGATACACGGAGTACTAGATTGGCACTCGTGATGCCAATAAAGTGAGCCCAAATCGATTTATCCATTAAGGCTGGTGTAAGTGACATGTCGCGTATAGACAGCTGAATTGTGTGCATGTGAAGCATTTTGATTAAATGAGTTCAATTTGAAACAGAATTAGTGATTTTCATGAATTATGAATTTTATAAAAATCTTCAATATGAAAACGGCAGTGTTAGTTAATGTGCCTGTCCAGAATACGAAGATCCTATCTGTTTTCTGCGGTTTTTAGATTTTTATTAAAATGAAAACTTTAAAAACTCGATGAAACTTGGCGACGAGAATTTGGCCTGCGAAAGAATGAGATAGTATAATCGGTCTCCCCCTTGTGCGGTGCTGCGTACCCTATCGGTCTTCGCTTTGTGCGATGCTTCGTAGCCTCACCACTCTTGTCTTCTTTAATTTTCTGAAGGTTTCACTTCTGCCGCGTGTGCTATGCCACAGTTATTATTTATTATTATAATTATTTATTATTTTTGTGTGTCTTCTGTTTCATGTTTAGTTTAGATTTATGAGTATTGTCTTCTTCTTCAATGATATTATATATTTATTTATTTATTCTTAGTATAATTACATTACAAAGGTCTAATATACTGTCCTACACCTGTGTTGTTAAAAACAAAAAACTTGGGCTATTGCACAAGATTTCCTTGTGTCCTATTATAGCATATCTAATTAGGGAACTGGGGGAGGGAAAAAGAAGATTGTTTTCGTATTTCTAACAAGACTCTTACCAATAATATACATGTAATTAAAATTGTTTGTTAATTATCTTTTACTATAGGGCTAGCCTAGTATTTATTAGTGTTTTGCCTACATGTGCAAGTTAAAATTTATAGCGCAGTTTTCGGTATCTAGAAGACACCAACCATCTCATTTTACGATATTGAACATTAATTTTGTTTACGATGGAGTCGAGTCATTTTTATCGAGTCCGACATAGTAAACATTCATCACCATAACAGCACATTTTTGATTAATTTAACCCCTTGGGTCTTGACCGTATTTTGTGAGAGGGGCAAAATATTTCCGCTTTGCAATAAAATCCAAATGAATCGAATATTTCTGAACATATCTGAAAACTTGTTTTTAAATGGTGACAAAATACGCTTTTAAGTTTTATAAATCGAAATAAACATATATTTTTGAAGTTTACAAAATTTAGTTTTAAAAAGGCTCACCTTACGATTTTTGTAACTAACAATACTGATAACGAAAAAAAAAAAAAAAAAAACACTTAGATTTTATAAGACATACCTATGTATAAAACGTTTTTGTCACCTTACTTTTTGTCGTTCCGTGTAAAAAATAATTAATAAAAATTTCCCAAAGTTCAATAAATCATTTTCATAATGCGGTCAAAAAGGAATACATTTGACTTATTTTGTGGTGAACTTTTAAATTTGATTATAAAGCGTGGTAATTTTTCTTTCTAACACCGTTTTGATCATATTAGCCTGAGGGGTTAAGACGGTATAACCAAAGAAAACTGGAAATATGTAATTTTAAAATCAAATTTTAGACGTATTGATTGACTCTTTTCCACAAAAGATTATAAATTGATTTCGAAAGATTGTGCTTTTATCTAGTAAAAGCATGTTTTAAATTTTGAGAATAAATGTTAACTTTTAGTATAATGAGGTTATACCATAGTTCGGTGGCAGATTTGTTAAATTTTCAAACGAAAAATCTTATTTTACAAGACATATTTCATATCATGTAATCATTCATTATTGTAAATCAATACGTTATCTAGTAAACGCATGTTTCAAAATTTTAATTCAAATAAAATCATTAAAAAAATATCACTTTTTATGAGGAAAATTTCTCTATTTTGTCTATTTATTTACGGTCTTACAAATTAATATATTTCAGTTTTTTTTGCACGTTTATTTTGCTTAGACATTATTGAAAAATTAAAAATACTTATGATAAAAAAAATTACCAAAAGTACATAATTTTAAAAGTTTTATCATCACGCATTTCCGGAATTTTTAATGTAGGTATAAATTAAAGCAAATTTGCAATAAAATAAAATCGATATTGAGTTATAATTTTAAAAAGCTGATACGGCGAATAACTAATCTTTCTCATTGGAACAGCCCTGTACGATCGTAAGAACATCTTTCGACGAAATGTGGATTTTCGGCCGCTGGCTGGTTAAACGCCCTTAATAATATACCTTTCTATGTAAAATCCTACTAATTACTTCTATTTAACCCGAAGATACTCTTAGAATTGTTAGTGAGAGATCATCCTTCAGAATAGGCATGCTAATTTAAATTGCTCTAGCTCTGTTTGGTGACGAGATATGAGGTACTATCCAACCTTATTCCCCACATTTATTTCCTTTTCCCTCTTTCGTCAGCTTCGTCTCATTCTTTTCATTTTTGTCTTCTTGTGACCTCTCATATGGAGATTGATCAGGACAAGCTTCACCCTTCGAACTACAGTACGAAACTCCGCAGAACTGCACTTGTACCAGCCATATATAAAAAAACACGTGTAAATTGAGCATACATAGAACTTACAAAACTTGTAGGTTAACTGGCTGCGCATAATTAAAATAAATAAATATACCAAAAAAATAAATTATTGTTTGATTGTTTTTTTTTTTGTAATTCTCTCCTTGATGTAACCTTTGATTATAAGACTCACACCCATACATACATACAGCCATACATTGTAGATAATTTGTATGGATGGAGGCCCCCACACAAGAGTGAACCTTTCATACATATTACACGAGTATAGAAAATTATTTTTCTTGGCTGTTTTTCATGTCGGCGGGAGATTTATCTCGTATTTTGGAAAATGTGCGAAAGTATTTCTTCAGAATGTATTTCTTCTACATCCGATCAAATTTGAAGTGACAAATTGTGCATGTGCATGAAACACGGCTATCTTCATGCTGTATAGTTATAAAAGGTCTTTCATTAAGCGCTTCCTATCTTTAAATTTAAATAACACAAAGTGTATGTGAGATATCATCGAATTTTTTTATTCGTTTGAAAGGCTTATCGATGCCATGGAATATAACATCGTTCAAATGTCCACTGCGGCTTGTCTGGGTGGCGCGCATCCGAAATGTCCAACTTTCTATGACTCTGGCGCATAAATCAGGCTGAATTTGACCGATGGCATGGGTTATGTTGGCTTAGAGGGCCGCTGTGGTTTGTGGCTTATTCGCATAGAAATTCGACTTAAGAAAACCCCAGAAGAAAAAGTCTAACGGGGTCAAATCGCACAATCGCACCCTTTCGGTGGCCATTTACATCACCGCCAATTTTAAACAATTAATTAAATTTCGAACAATTTTAACATTTGCACATGTTGTTGAACGCTAAATCCGTCCACGGTGATTTGGAAAAACCAATATTTGACAGATGTCGCTTCAACAATACGGCCGCTATCAACTGTCAAAGTTCGGAAGTCCTTATTGTAAGACCCTATAGTAGGTAACTAATGTGACGGAAACTGTATTCGCGGTATTTGCAAGTCTATAAAAGCTTTCAGATTTGTAGAATAAACTGCCAACATTAAAAAATGTACAGATAAAGAGCATCTTAATTGTGAACAACTATAAATAGAAAGTATTTTTGGAAGGTATTTAAAAAACAAAGAAGATGCCTTTCCGACTTTTGCCTTAGATTTTGGCTAAACAAAAAGCTGGAAAAAGGCCAAGTAGCCAATGAAAATGCTGAAGACAACTTTGCCCCGTTTCGTGACAAAAGCACTGTATTCGTAATATTATATTCAATTGGTGGCTTGGGGTTCGAAGCGTTGGGTTCTCATCTGGGCGTTACGGATTCAATCCTTTGCTAGAGATGCTGGTTGGTAGAATTCAAATTTTGCCTAGTTCAATCCATATAAATATGACTCAAGAGCCAAATTCAGTTTTCAAAATTTCACGAGGCATGTTTGTAAAAATCGCTCTTTTTAACAAGTTTTAATTTTGAGAAAAAACTTTTTAGTTTAAAATTTGACTCGGAAAAGTCTAAAAGAACCTTTCTCTGATTCTTTTAGAATTCCCTGACTTTATGTGTTGGAAAAACAAGGTATGCAAGGAAAAGGGATGACCTGCGAAGGAGCACACGTCACAACTGTCATAATCAAAATATAGTTTTATCGTTCCACCGCGATACCTCGAGGTAATTATCGCCACAACAAAACGAATGAGTGTATACTATATTATCTACTTCCGTGATGATCAATTCCTTTTTTTTTAGTTATAAACGAGATTGTGTGCACAAGAAACACCAACAACTCACTTCCAAGGTAGTTCCATACCTTCTTCAGTTTTGAAAACAAATGCACTCTAATTTTCTACTTTTTTTCTTGCCATTGTTGCAAATTCCAAATACTTTTTCAGAAAGTTGATGCGGTGAGGGAGAGGTGGGAAATAACTAAGCATATTCTCATTTCAAAACCAAACAAATGTCCTACATAATACATTACTTGGAATTGTCATAGTCAATCATTCACCCTTGAGTGTAATACGCGATACGTTATTCATTATCACATCCATAGCAGTTATATTTTTGCTATTTTGACGAGAAAGCCACACTTTTCAACTCTAAGAAAAAATCTTCATAATGACTAAAAGAAAATGTGTAGCTCATACCAAACACAGCACAACATGTGAGCCGAGACTGGGTGGGTGTGGGCCGTCTACACATAAGTACACAACACACTAGTAAACAACACAGCAGTACACAACATACACGTACAAAGTTCACAACCTTAGCGCCTAGCAGCTTAGCCTTTTCATAACACCTCCCTTTGTAACCTTGCTCATAATTAAAAATATATCTTTTCATTATTTTAATTACGGCGCCCTCACGGGTATGAATTATTTTCCGCGCCTTAGTTTTGCTTTGAATCTAAGGAAATTTGGAGTCGTTTTAATGGGTAGGCTTTTGCCTTTAATGTGATTTTTTTTGCTTTCTTTTTGGGTCCTGCGTACCGTAGGCTAATTTGGGTTTATCAAGTTCCGAAAGTGATAACGTTAAATTGAATTAAGTGTAAGTACAACATTATTCATAATGCTACTAATTATGGACTTTTTAATGTGTCTACTGTTTCGAGCCAGAGGGAATATGGCACTCACAATTGTTTTAAAATGTTAGTAATGAAGTACGAAGAGTTTGGGCAAGGTCTAGCACCTAATTTTAAATTTTATTTTATGTGACCCAGCAAGGTCCCAGCGGCTCCCGTCTGGAGCCAGTGAGAGTGTGACATCTCCAATTAGGGTATGTGAGGCTGAAAGTAGTGGGGAGGGAAAGGAGATGGGTATAAGAAGGTGGCGAAGTACCTGGCTATTCAGATCTAATATCCAACACGCCTAAAGCCATTTCAAGCAACCTTTAAATTCTGAATGGTGGTCTAACACCAGGGCGATACTGAGAATATATTCCACTCTGGAACGTGCCGCAAATATACTATGTATTATTTTTAATGAATTAATTGTGAAATAACACAAATTAATTAAATAAAATTTATTTGCGCACGCCGGGATTGGATCCCACAACCTTCACCTCACAACTATTGTGAGTCAAGAGCCTTATCCCTCGACCACGGAGGAATGCTTCTAAAAACCTATTACAGTTTTCCGATACGATCTTGCCTCAAAATTGGGTTCTACAATATAGGATTTTAAATATAGAGTTTGATCGGTGGCGGAATCATGACTAGAATCCAAAGTTTAAAACAACCGGGTTTATTGATGTTATAACCGAAAATTATTTGTACATATATTTTTTTTAATTATTGGAATTGAATATAATTTTCTACAATTTCTTTTTGAGCAAATAAAACATTTAATTGAATATCTTAAATATTTATATATAAAATAAATAAGATTTGTCCTCAATTTGTTCTGCAAGGTATTAAAATTAGTTTAAAACGATAAATTGTCAACATTTAATTGTTTAGAAGAAACTTAGTAGGTATTGTCTTCAGTATTCGAACGTAGCCTGCCTCTATCTCTATATTTATACCAATATTGTTTTATTGTTTGATCCTTTTCACTATCGCCAATCATGTTTTTTAACACATTTTTAACCCCCAACCCCTGGTGATATTTAGTGAGATTTTAGATTAACCCCCCCCCCCACCCAAAATCATGTGTATTTTTTTTTAGCACAAAATATATTGAAATTTTCAGAATATTATTTTTAAATGATTAAATTTTGTAAAATTAAGCATCGTGATAAAAATTTCCAGAGAGACATTAAGGTTGCAGGTTGTTTTTGACTGGCATTTGGTTTAGAAATCGTGCGTTTAACGAAAAATAAATACACTTGATATCTCATTATATCCCACCACCCCCACAAGGAGGGGGCCTTGTGATGTTTCGTGATTTTTTCCTAACCCCCTCCCCCACTTTCGAGCTTCACGTGATTAATGGACGACCCCTATCCATAATTAATAATTCGTAATAATTACAATCAATGTCTCCGAAATACATAATACTTTGACAAATTCAAAGTAACGACGATTAGCCGGGGTTAATCCATGCAAAAGGTTCAGCTATCGGAAGGCCGAAGGAACCAAAGCGCACACCAGATACTAAGTTCAGAGTGTCAGTTCCTAAAGCTTTGCATGATCGAGTGATATAAACTCGACAGAATTCAGAGAACTTAATGGCCTTATCACAAATAACATTCAGTCAAAGATTTAAAAAATTTAAATCGCCAAAAACTTGAAATGCAGGGCTACCATGCTTGTATATGATTTTATTTTTTTTTTAAATATGAGTTATTTCAAATTTATATTCGCTGCATATCTTATAATCAACATCTTAGACCAGTGAATTAGTTAAGTACATAATGCATTTCGCTAATGTTTATCATAAATTCGAACATGAAAATCGGTGAAAATGTTTTTTTTTTGGCTAACGAAGCTGTATTTTAGATTTATGGCGAATTATAGCTTATGTATTTGGACCCGGCATTCCGAATTTCTCAGATTTCAGTGGTACCTTGGAAAAACAAAACCCGCGTGGGGGAGGGGGGTGGGGGTTGCCGAACTTTGAAACAACGTAAGCAGTCAAATTATTCGAATAATCACATTTACGCAAGTACGTAGTCACCTAATATGTAACACTAATCCGCGAAATGGCTCGAAAATAGTGTGAGCGCGTGCACAAAGCGGCAACAACGCACAAACTAAGAAGGGATACAACTCAACATCGATTGCCGATTGCGTCAAATCTGACAGTCGAATCGTTTATTAGGGAGAAAAATTAATCAGAAAAAAATACCGAACCGCCCATACTTCGGTATTTTTGTCATACCGAACACCGAACACGGTGCTAAAATACTGAACGGTTCGGTAGAATACCGGAACACCTGGCAACACTGCGTGTATCGCAGGGCTGTTAACGCGCATTTTTGTAATCGTATGCCGCGTACTTTCATAGTTATAACATATTAAACTGAATACATAATAGTTAGCACCCTGTAAATCATCTTTGCTAACCATGTTTCCTTGTTTTGACCCATCACATTCGCTTCACTTCAAATCTCTATCCCTCCTACAAATAAATATCTAATTATTTCTGTACTAGTATAATTCTTTCAAAAACGCTTTTGAATGTCACGGACTCGACGCGTGTGTACATGTCTAAAACGTTAGGGTTGTAACCAGACACAACCGGAAATATTTTTTAAAAATCAAATTCTAGACGTAGGTATCGACTGTTTCTACAAAATAATAAGTTTAAGTTTAGACTTACGGAATTCAATACTTCGTTTGTGTGAAAGCACTATGAAACAATACATGATTATTACATGATTATAATAATGTAAATTAATTTCGGAAGATGGTTAATTTATCTAGTAATGTTCTAATTTTTTTTTAAATATGTTTATTTTTATTATAATAAGCTTATACCGTCAGTCGCGTACATTTCAAATCATCTAAAAATTTAGTAAAATAAATCAATAAATTATGGAGTTATAATTTAATCTAGTTAAAATTTTCAGAATTTTAATTTTAGTTAAATATAATCATTAAAATGGTAATCTGAGTACTTGTTTTGTGACGAAAATACTTCACTTTGTGTATTTATTTACGATCTCTATTATAAATAAGATATTTTTACGCACTAATTTTGCTTAGACATTCTTGAAAAATTATAAATACTTAAGATCAAAAAATAATTACATAAAGTACATACATAATTTTAAATTTTTTATCTTCACGCGTTTGAGTATTTTTATTGTTAACTTGAATGTGTTGTATGTATATTAAAGCAAACTTTTAATAAAATCGATATTGATTTATTAGTTAAAATTGCTGGTACAAAGAATAATCAATCTTTCTCATAGGAACCGCCTTGTAAAGTTGCAAGGGTACGATCGCATGACAAAATTGAATTCTCTGCCGCTGGTTAATGGGCCTTAAGGAATAATAGAAAATAAGGGCACATTGTAAAATAAAACTCTTCAAAAACAAAATGTCTAGAAATTGTTACGTAGTGGATTCCAAAGAAATACAATTCACTTCTGAATTATTTTTTAAATGAAAAATATTTATCGCGTATTTTAAACACGTTTTTAATAATATGTATTTATTTGTTTCAGGTACGTTCCATGGCCTTAATACTACCAATTGAAAATATCAAGAACCTTTAATTTTTAGGTAAGTGGTCAAATATTCAAAATATCGTTTTCAGATTAAAACATGAACCTTTTTACCTGCCTGGTTTTACCCTGGTGAATTGAATACTGCGATCCGACAGTTATACAGTGCTTTTTAATTATAATGTTACAATGAGATACAATAGAACTTCACAAAATGTTGACAGTTTCATTAATTAATATTTAAACTATTATGTATGTCCGGAAATTCCTTGTGTGCCGAATGTTTTCCATTGATAAAACGTACGAGTATGTCAAAATCAGATGCCAAATGGTTATACGTGCAATGATGCCTTTGTCTAGTAAATGTATCAATTTATTTATGAAAAGGGAGGTTGGTACTTAGCTGAATATAATATTATAAATAAGGTTTTGTTGTAGCACCTCATTTAATATCTAATAGCAGACCCGGCCACACGTTGCTGTGGCTAACGAAACACAACGCCATCTACTGTCAACGCAATTACCCAACTTTTATAACTAACGCCATCTGTTAATTTGTATACATATCAAATCCACACCGCCCGCTTGCCTTTATTTATTATATATTTAAACCAATTTACACAAAACCTTGACAAATTATATATACCCAAACGTGCCCGCTTGCCAGCCCTCTCGTCCACCACGTTAACGCCATCTGTTAATTTGTATACATATCAAATCCACACCGCCCGCTTGCCTTTATTTATTATATATTTAAACCAATTTACACAAAACCTTAACAAATTATATATACCCAAACGTGCCCGCTTGCCAGCCCTCTCGTCCACCACATCCGGTCCAATTTACACAAAACCTTGACAGTTTACGAGTATATTAATAAACCTTCCTCATGAATCACTCTATCTATTGGTGAAAACCGCATGAAA
This sequence comes from Limnephilus lunatus, assembly GCA_917563855.2. NCBI lineage: Eukaryota > Metazoa > Arthropoda > Insecta > Trichoptera > Limnephilidae > Limnephilus > Limnephilus lunatus. The sequence continues at coordinate 11,087,438 of OU830596.1, forward strand.
ATCCGTTGCGTAGTTTAAAAGATCTAAGCGTACAGACAGCGGGATCGACTTTGCTTTATACTACTCGCATGTAAAGATATGACTATATCTTTTTATTGAAATTAGAGTAGTTCTTAAGTACAAGTAGGTACACTATCCGAATACTACCTACTATATGAGAAAAATGTACTTAAGTTTTATTTTTGTTCCAAAAAATATTTTAGAAGTACCAGAGAGAGGTCGTACGTGACGTCATCGTTCCAGTATCTTCTGTCTGTCGTACAAGAGGACGACAGTCGTTTACTTACGTACGAGCTCTCTCTAGGACTATTTTATTTGCACAGTTTAAATAAAAGTTATTAAAACCAGTATTACAATTTTCTTTTTTCGTTATTTATTTGGGGTGTTATGTCGTGTTATGCCACATGTACCATGTCAGATGTGTAACACATCTGCCCTGATGATGGACACTGTAACGTTGGCTAATGAAGTAGGTAGCGCAACCGACACAACACCCCAAAAATAAATAACGAAAATAATTGTGGCCATGAAAATCTAAAATCAGTACTTCATTAAGTTTGGTAAAGGTAATATTTTTTTAATTCACAATTATTGAAGTCATCGGCGTTGCCCGGACTTAACATAAAGTTTTCGAAATTAGATGTGTCTGTAATTATTCTTTTATTTTGAACATTATATTTAAACAATTTCATCAAGAAGTATCAAAATTCTGAGAGGATATTTTAAGGGATGCGAAATTTGTAAGGGGATATATTTTTAAAAAATCTTATGTAGACAGTCACCTTTCTATTGTTTTGAAGGCTATATGTTCTTTTAATCTCGGAATAAAACTTTAGATTTGAATAAAATAACGACGCCACGTGACCCGCCACAGACACTCCTTCTATACATGTTATCTGTAGGAATATGTATAGATTCCTTCTCTGACATCAAGTCTCTGACTTCTTCAATAAGTGCAACCTCTTCCTTCTCCCACAATCTCAGAAAATGAATTGTTTATAATGAAAAGTTATCGTGATTTTTTTACATCCTCCTTCTGATTAGTAGTGAAACTGACTGTTATTGTTAAAATAAATGTTATAAAACACCTTTCTATCTCTTACCACAAGAGTAACTACAAAATTAATGAATTTCAAACCCCCCACTTCTCCATCTCAACTACTGTTTGCTTTCCCTATTCCTAGACATGACGACACTCTTACCAATCGCAAGCTATCTACCTAGGTAGGCAGTTAGCCACCAGTGCCAGCGCCTATCCATTATGGCTTTCTTTACCATGGCAACATACAACAGGTGAAAGAAAGATCGATATTTTTCCACTCCTACTAAATGAACTTCTGCGTTTCTGTAAATGTGGGTGTTTGAATTTATACCAACTACCTGAAGCAAGTTTTAACCTCCCATCGAAAGGTCAATGATTGTAGGCACACTTACTCTTCTAGACTTTAATGGAAAACTGTAAACATTGTTTATCGTTGCCGATGTCATGTTTTTTATTAGTAATAGCTATTAGTTATTGTAAGTATAAACACAGCTCGAGGCACTATCTAAGATTAAACTCTATTTTTAAATTGCTTTTATACGAGTATTATTAATGTTATCAATTTTGTATTGGCAATATTTTTGTAGATTTTTCAACTAATAATCCAGAAGAAGATTAATCGAAGACCTAGTAGAGGATGATGCTGGATTTCATTTCTTTGAAACCTTTTGTGACTTGCACGAGTACAGCTTCGCTTTCCAGGCTGCAGCGGGTAAGGCGAAGATTGCACCGCTGATAGGAAATATGTTGATAAGATAGAGCGCAGAATAACTCGAGGGTTCATAGTTTATACTAAAAAGTCTCAAGAAATATCAATTAGAAGCAACTCAACATTCAAATATAGATAGGGAAAAAAAAACAAAGCATTCCCACCTGAAATTCTTCTTTAAAGATTGTCATGCGACTGGCTGGAGAATTCACTGTTTAAAAGCATTATTTGGCGCAACAAATATTTGGTTTAAACCTGTATGAAAGATAAATTGATATAATTACTCAAAATATAACCCCATTATAAGGGTCCCTCTGTCACTAGCGTTGGCCATTATTTAGGTGGGAGGGAAATTTGGGAAACAAATTATCACTTCTTATATTCAGACAGCTATGCAGTTCAAAAGTCAGTGGGCAACTACAAGAGCAAGGGCTGCTCGGAAAGTAACCGCAGTTTGGATATAAATATTAAAAATTTCATATTATATATGAAATTTATATAAATATTTTATTATGTGATTCTTAAAACTTCGGCTTTTCACTGTATATCAACATAAAATTCAAGCATTTGTCACAGCGTTTCACCAATTTGAAATTCCTTAAACGTAAAACTCGGCCGCCTGGGAATGTAACCAACCTGTCACAGCATTTTGAAGATCTTCTTCATGTGACTGAATAGATGGAAATCATTCCCCGTCAGACTTGGCTCCATCTGACTTCCACCTGTACACACGAAGAAGTGGCGACTATGTTGAAAAGCAGTGAAAAGCTGTAGTTTTCAGAAGCACGTAATAAAATATTTGTTTTTATGCGAATTTTATTTATAGACGAACAGTGCTTACTTTCCCTTTGTATTTTGATTAAAAATATATCCCCTGTGACCCTGCTAGTGGAATTCAAAGCTTTCTGATTGAAGATAGCCATCACTATCCTACATATGCGTAGTTTTTACTTTGATTTCGGGCGTCGGGGTCGAATCCGGAATTCTGAAGCGTCGGCGTCGGCAACACTGCCTCCCTAACCCCACCTGTCAGTCAAGGCTTTCGAGTGCCCACTAAATAATGGCCGCTGGAAATGCGAGAATCAGGTATCAAGCAAACACAACCTTTTCATCAGAGACAATGAAGAAATCCGTTAAAAAACTACCTAACAATATGGATTATTATTTGAATATTTTTGTGTATAAATGAAACATGACTTTTCTTGGACCGGTTTTGAAATGAACACTTTTTTAGCACCGTTGTGATTTGAAAGGCGATGAAACGAAAAATAGCGACACTAAAAAAAGAGACAAAAACATACATAAATAAGATTTACCCTGCAGGAAAATGAGATAGTATAATCGGTCTCCTGTTTGTGCGGTGCTTCATAGCTTCCTACTCTTGTCCACGTTAGTTTTCTGTATGTTTCACTTCTCTGTTTTTGAAGTGAAACTGTTGTGATTTAAAACTCGATGAAACGGAAGCGAGTGACACTAAAAAGAGACAAACACATACAAGTATAGAATTTAGCCTTCGAGAGAATGAGATAGAGTGAAACCTTACGTACTGTAGGTACCTACGAAGCGTCGCGTTCTGTCAAGCTGCTTGCATTGGCCGCTTTGATTATGAGCTCATTTTTCAAGGCTCCCATTGGCTGAGATTGTGTGTGTGAAGGTTTCACTTCTACAGCATGTAAACTGCACTCGATTTTTTTATCTAGATGTTTTTGAAATACGGGATTTCAGTTGGCTGGTTAACATTGACCAAAACAAACAGTTTTAATGAATTTATTTATTAAATTGGCCTATTCAACCACTGCCGAATAAAGCCTTTATAACAACTTTACTGTTTCAACTCTTCGTAAAACCGCAATCTACTCTTTCATTATATGTGTTTCTGTATGACTTGATTATTTCGCCGAATCAGCGAGTTTTAGTACCACCCTTGTGAATAGTGGTATTATGTCTATCTTTCGTGCGATTGGTCCTATTCCTTGATATTTGTTTTTTTTTGCAGTGTTCCTTTACGTTCTTGTTAAATTATTCTGTGTTTGCATCTTTTCAATTTATATTAAGGAATGCATTTTCGCATCCGTTCTTTTTTTATTTAAATACGCATATATGCAAATTGTTTTAGATATTCTTTAATATGTTAAATATTAAATTCACATTAAATATTGATATTCTTAAATTACTCAGTATTTTTCCAACTCTGTATTTATTTATGTTTTTATTCCAGCAGGACTGGGAGGGTAGTGCAATCCCAGTCTGCCATATTACATAAAACAATCTAAAAGATAATAAATAAATGAAACGAAATTACGTATAAGGTAGGTACCTAATTAAAACATAAAGGAAAATAAAATTCGTCACATTAATAACAAAAATTAAGCATCAAAGTAAAAATAATTAAACAGAATTAAAAATAAATAAAATATTTTAGAATCGTCCATCAGGAAGGTCGCCTCATCATTTGCATGTAAAATTTAAAAGCCCTATGTGACAGCTCGATTTGATAGATATATTAGGGAGGCGGTTATGGGTACTAACGACATTTATTGGATAACCAAAACCCCTGCCTTATGTCATCCCAAGTGGTTGTCTACGTTTAAGGAGACCTAACCGAGACCTCTCCAGCCGGACTCTCTTAAACCATCGCCTTGCACCACAGTGGGAGGGATGGATTCATACGTCCGTCACTCCCCGACACATGGACTCCCAGATTCATACCTTTTTCTTTCCCAGAACTTTTTTCCCTCAAAATACCCCAGTACACAGCATCTCCAAAGACAGATATTTTTTTCTCAGCACTAATGTAAAACGTTCACAAAGATAAAGAATTTCATTTAATTCAATTTATTCTCAAATCTGTTGAGAATCGCTGAATCATCGCGTATAACGTGGAACAGAAGAAACTAGGTTCGAACCGTCATTAGCTCCATACACATTTCCTTTGTTCAGGCTTTTGGTTTACTTGGTTTTCCCAACGGCAGCTCAACTTCAAATAATAATAGTGATGCTAACTCACCCGCAACTATCGATTGAATGCTATAATATTATGACTGGCTTCTTCCGCACCCACCCGCGCACCTTCCTCTTTGTCCGAGACCGTCAACCTTAAGAGTGTATAAGCAGAGAAACCAGAAATATGTCATTTTTAAATCAGTGGTTAGACGTATTGACTCTTTTCCACAAAAAACTATAAATGGATTTCAAAAGATTGTTCTTCTATCTAGTAAACTTATGTTTTAGATTTTGAGAAAAAAAAAATATTTTTAGAATAATAAGGTTATACCATAGGTCGTTCGCAGATTTGTTCAATTTTCAAAAAAGTACATTTCTTATACAACACCCATTTCAAATCATATAATCATGCAGTAAAATAAATCAATACATTATCTGGTAAACGTATGTTTCAGAATTTTAATTTTAGTTTAAATAAAATTATTAAAAAATATATACGGACATGTGTTTCTTGACGAAAATTGGTCGGTTTGTGCATTTATTTGTGCACTTACAAACAAATATATTTCGGATTTTTTTACATACTTATTTTGCTAAGACGTTATTGACAAATCGTAAATAATTTGATCGTAAAATAATTTCAGGAAGTATTTAATTTTAAATAATTTTGAACATCGCATTTTACCATTTTTATCGCAGCCCGTAAACACAAATTTCAGATTTCATTACGGGCCCAAACGCGGCCAGGAGAGCACGTCTTCGCGACGCTTTGAATAATAATATTTGGAAATGAAATTTGAAAACGAAATTTGAAATAAACACGAATTCCTTGATTCATGTTTGTTAAATCTACAGGGTTGCCCGAACGCAATTTTTCATGTTCATTGAATATTTTTTTGCAAAAATTTTTATAATTTCGAATATTTTTTTTATTTTAAATTTTTCTTGTGTGAATACCGCACAAGAGTCCCAACTGCTCCAAAATATTTTTTTGGGGTAAATCTTTTTTACGCACGCTCGACACTTGGGGGTAAACTGGTGAATGGGTTACGAAAAGTGGTGATAGTTACGAAAAATGACATGCGAACGGTAATCAATGCGAACGGTGATCGATTGCTCGGCGGGTCGGGCCTTTACGCACGCTTGTTTTTCGTGTTATTGTTATATTGTTAATGGACTATTTGTCCGTAAATAAATAAATAAATTATATACAGCGGGTACCCGGCATGCGTTTCATGGGCACTGTAACCTCGCGGTCAACTAAACTGTTATGGTTCCATCACAAGTCCCGGGAATTATAATGCAAGCGCCTGCACTATATAACATTATATACAGCGGGTACCCGGCATGCGTTGCAAGGCCACTCAAAGAAAGAAAGGGTTTGTGCGCTTTAATTCTGTTTGTTGAAGTGCTTATTATTAATTATGCACACGAATAAATATTTCAAAATGCGACATTTTTTACAATCCAACTTAATATTACTCGTTTTTTTTCATGAATACCGCACAAGTCTGGAGCCAGTGGGACTATTGCATCCCCAATTTGGAGTATGTTGTAAGACTGAAGGTAGTGGGGAGGGGAAGGATATAGGGAAGAGGAAGGTGGGGAAGTACCTGGCTATTCAGATCTGACCACTAAACACGGCTAAAGCCATTTCAAGCAACGTTTCAATTCTTAATGGTGGTCTTACACCAGGGCGATACTGAGAGTATCTTCCACTCTAATGGCCGTAAAATACAATTGAAAAACAAAAAACCAAAATATTAAAAAGAATATAACAAATTGTTTATTCATGTAGCTATCTACTTAATACCTACTGTGTTTACGCATTTCACTTGTATCTATTTATGTTTATGCACTTCAATATACAAATAACTACTACTAATTAAAATTCTGGAAGCGAGAATAGTAATATAAAGTAGCAATAGTAGCGGGTAGCCCTAGCTCGAGTGAACAAAACCCTCAAAACTCGGATTGCCGCGGAACGAAATTTAGTTCTGAAAACGCCCGCTCGCGAGCCCTGATGTGTTAGCGCTAGTGTCGGAATCGAAGTTGTCATGTGCTGGTTATTCACTCTTAAGCCTCGATAACAAAGGGCGAGTTTACAAGCTACTATCTGGGAAATTCACTATCTGTTAGTAAACTCGCTCAGTGTCATCGTGTTACTTGCTAACTAGCAGATTGTTGACAATCTATGAAAAAAATTGATAGGTCGTCAACTTTTTTCGCCACTCGCCAACTCGTGATCGGTTTATTTATGTTTCAAATATGGCTGCCAATTAACAGCTGATTTCGACTGTCAAACGTCAAGCGCTAGCAGCTACGTGCGAGCCCAATTACCTACAAAAATGTCGCGAGCTACTGAGCGAGTGTACAGTTTTGCGTGTCATCATGACAATCTAACTCGCCAATTTACCCGCTTTTAAACTTAGTAGATAGTAGCTTGTAAACTCGCCCTGTGTCATCGAGGCTTTAGCGTGGGTTTTAAATTATTTTATGGCAAGAAGTATTTAGGTATAGTATATAAGTATAAATATTTATTAAGATATTTATACTTATTTGCAGGCGGAGTTTTGGTGTGCCCGAATATCTTCCAGCAGGGGTCCTTTCATGGTCGAACGATAAGGATTGATGGATAACTTTTGGTAACTTCTTGTCGTTCCCTAGCACGACTGCAGATCGCCAACGAATATGTGACAGTGCACAATGACTAAGTGTTCTTAATAAATATTCGACGTCAACTGTTGTTGTACGTGACCGATCTGCAGTTGTCCTAGGGAACGATGAGAAGTTACCTAAAGTTATCCTATCAATCCTTATCGATCGACCATGCTAGTGGGCTAGCGGAACTATTCATAAAATGTTACACCCCAAGTAGACAATTTTTTTGCGTGATATCTGAAGGAGTAAAAACTTGCATATTTTAAGATCTGACTTCATGAAATTTGCTCTTCTTTTACTTTAGCTCTACACAGGAGGCCCTCAGAAATAAAAAAAAATCCTAAGCGCCTGTGTATCTTTGGAGATGCTGTGTGGAGGTTTTTTTTAGGGAAAGGAAGGAGAGGAAGTTTTGGGAAGGAAAACGGTATCAGTGGTGGGTAGTAAGTAATCTGGGGTTCAATGTGTCTATTCCTCCCACAGCGGTGCAAGGCGATTGTTCCAGAGTCCGGCTGGAGTGTTCATAAGGTCTCCCTCAACCAGTCTCTCCCGATCCTTTTATGCTCTGATTTTTAATGAATATTTCTACCAGTGAAAGTTACTTTTTGGGGAAAGACGTGGAATGCACAAAGCAATATTATTATCTTTTTTGGTAACTAAACATTTAGACTTTTGCCTGTCAATTTATTTGTTTATTTTAGGAAGAGTCTTAGGACGGGTTGTTTCAAAAAATTTGATGAACTCATCAAATATTTGAAGTTAATTTTCGCGTTCTGTGTAGGTTCTATTCAAGTTCTCTTATTATATCATTATAGGCCACTTGCTGCATGAAAATGATATAAACACAGAACTTACAAACAGAAATATTTCGTCAGAAACTTTAAATATTTGATGAATTTATCAAATTTTTGGAAACAACCCATCCTTAATAATATCTATAATATTCGGAGGAAGTGTAAAAAAATGCAATTGTATAATGTTCACAGATAGTTTTTAGAATTATAATACTTAGTACGTAAACTAAAGTATAAAAAGCGGAACTAACTAGCAATATAAAATTTAAAAAATAAAATAAAAATATAACGCCTTATTCAACAATATATTCTATATTATTAATACACTAACTGTGTCTGTCGTGCATCCTCGCTCCATGTACTAGATGCAAACGGTAGTGCTGCCATCTAAAATATTCAAATAGAATTATTGAAGTTTTCAAACTGTAATTTTCCCGCGGAAGCGTATTTTTTCCTGCTAGTTAGTATATACGATTACAACTATAACAAGATAGACTGGGAAATAGGCATTGGGGTTGGGAAATTTAACAGTGTATGAGTATTAAATTTATTTTAAATTAAATTTAGAAAATAATGTATATTATTTTTTCATTTAATTTAAAATAAATGAATGAATATAATGAATAATACTTTGCATAAATTACACTAAGTCATTAAATCGCGCCTCAAATTTCTACTGCCTTCCTTTAATTCTATTTTATCTTTCTAATTGACTTCTCTGTGAACGTGTGGAAATTCATTGTGAATTTTTTGTTCACGCCAATGTTTTGAGTGTAAGTCAAATTTTAAAAAAGCTGTCGCTCGATTTGATGAAAGCGCCCGTCAAGCCTTGTTTATTTTTAAGGGTGTATCCCTCGTAAACTACCCCGATGCATGAATTCCAACAACCCACGAGTAGACCCCACCTGCCGATACATCAATCCGCAGTCAAATATTTTCTGTGGAATTTTCTCCCGTAGCCGGGCGAGAATTCCACGAAACGCTTTGGGAGAATTCCACTAACCGAGTTCGGTTGGAGCCGATAAATTCACATCCCGGCGCAGCCCGGGCATAATAGCCCGAATATACATGGATTCGGAACGTGACTCATTATCCTGCCGGGATTCGGAATGGACGGATTCTCATTCGATCTCACTGAAGATATTTCCTACAGAAGTGTGTTTTGGTCTTGTTGATCAAATATTTTCAAGTTTCGAATTTCTTTCGTGACGACTTGCATGGCCAAGCAGTAAAGATCATTTGCCAATTATTAAGATGATAATTATTGCTTATAATAATTGGTATCTACCTTTGTGCTATGCATAAAAATCTTGTCTTAAACGTTAATCAATTAAAAAAAATAATTATTAAGAATCCAAAATAACAGCAAATAACTACCCGGGCGATGGCTACTCAAATTTGGGTAGGTAAGTGATTTTATGAATTTTAAATTCAACAATTTTTTTTTTTTTTTTTTATAGAACTTAAAAATATGGGATAAACGGAGACATCTTGGTGGATGCATTGGCTTTAATATTAATATGTTTCCATATTAATATTTGAAGGTATTATATTGATTAAATCGAATGGCCGAATCTAAAACCAAACACCAATCGCTCGAGTGGATAAATTTAATTTGATTTGTATTTGTTGTTTTACAATTAATTTATAAAAATAAAAATATATTTTCAGACACTTTCAAGAATGGTAGATTCTCTCAGAACAGTCAGATAGGTGCATCCCATCCTTCCTCTTCCCCACCTCTCTAGCCTCCACACATCCTTTAACCGCTGCAGCGCTTTTTGCCACAAAATGGCACTATTAAAAATACCTGGGATTGCTTGGCTGCCAATTTTGGTAAATTCTCCCTTATTTGTAAGTAATTAAGTAGAAGTTTACGATTTTATAATATTTTTTTGTATAAATTCTACGAATATAATAAATAAATAATAATATATAACGAATTCATTGGTTATATAGATTTATAATCAGTTTGTGTGTCTCGATATTAAAATTCGGAGATATGATATTTTTTAATGTGGGTGGAAAATATTCAATACAATCACCAAAAAATCTGGAGCAATCGGAGAAAAAAAGTTTTAAATTGCGCTGTCGCTCCAGTGCTTAACTTCACATACCCTAAATTGGGGGTGCCATAGTCCCGCTTTCCCGGGTTAGGATTCCTGTGCGGTAATCATGTTTGAAACAGAAAATCAATACTTTCATTGACCTGTCTAGTGCCTAGGATTCGAAAGGTGTTACGTTTTATTAACTGGTGACATTGATTTTATTCCAAGTGTAGATTACAATTCTAGGTATATTTTGTTCAGTTCCTTGGATGTATTATCTCTGAATTCTCATTGAAATTGAAGAGTCTAGTGTTGGATCGTGTTGAATCGTGGCTGTATTATTTTTTTCACTTTTTGCGCTGTATCTATCCCATCTATCCCTTTTCCTTGTGATTGACGGCAATCGCTTTGATTTGTATTATAAATGCAGGGGCGTGCCGTGCATTTTCCCGATTTTATAGAATACGCATTACTATCTTTACTTACTGACTTCAAACAGAGATTTGAATTGACATACCTTAGTAACGGTCAGTTTACCTCGCAAAAAACGAAATACTGAAAAATAAGCTGTACATTTTTTTACATTAGATTCACACAGGTAAACAATTTTCCTCGGGGCCTATGTCAACTTTGGGGATGCTGTTTGAAGGGTCTTTTTAGGGAACGGAAGGAGAAGAAGTTCTTGGAACGAAAAAAGGTAAAGAGAGGAAAGAAGGTAGGATAAAGGTAAGGTGTCCAGGAGTGTGACGGACGTCTGAATACATCCCTCGCACTGCGGTGCAAGCCGATGGATCAAGAGAGTTCGGCTGGAGAGATTTAGGTTAGGTCTCCCTCAACCAGTCTCTCCCAATTCGGCCCTTTCTATCTAAGCCAAGCCTTGTTTTGTTTATCACCAATCTAAGAAAGTTTTAAAATTAAGTTGTACCAGTAATTCCAGACAACAAATTAGAGTGTATCTACATTTCTCACGCAGTAGAAGTGAAACCTTCAAAAACCAAAACTAGACAAGAGTGGAGAGACTATGAAGCACGGCACAAAGAGGAGACCGATTATACTATCTCATTCTCTTGCAGGCTAAATCCTATAGATATATGTTTTAATCTCTTTTTAGTTTCGCTTTTTTCAGTTCATCGAGTTTCAAATCACAACGGTGATAAAGAAAATTTCATTTAAAAAGCTTCGCAAAATTCATAGGCTTGCTATAATTTCAACTTAAGGCTATAAGACTATATTATAAATGAAAATAATCAAAACGTATCTCAACTGATTTTTTTAGCAATAACTGTTTCAATGGAAGAATCAATATTTTTTTAATGTGGAACATTATTTATACTCGTACTATAAAAATACCTACATTGATTTAATCCGTGGAAAAGTTACAGCACGCCAATGTTACGGGTAACTCTTTGAAAGCTCAGGCAGCGTACTTGCAGGTTTACTTAACTCGTTTTAAATCTAATTCATATATACTTACATATACCTCTATACCTTTATACTTATATATATATATACCTCTATACTTTTCTATAATTTAAAAAAATGTGGCAAATACATTTTATGGAATACGAATCACGCTGAGATCTACCTAAACAGATTTCGAAAATTTGGCTTTTAAACACATAAAGAAAATTACTTTTAGACATTGAAAATTGATTTTTTTTTCTTGAATTGGCACCGTATTGATTATTTGCCCTTTTTTTACTTTTTTCACTTTTTTCACCCCTTTAATTGGTTTTCCAGTAAATTTATTCGGAGAATCGAGAATACAATTAAAAAACTTTTCTTTGTATCTCGTTTATTTTTCTTTCATTCAGTTTATATTTATCTTTGTATCCCTCTCTTATGGGCGTTTGGATATCTATATATCAAGCAGACAATCTGCAATTTCATTTGTAATGGAATTGTATTGTGTTGAGTCGGATTCGTATTATACTAATCATGATATATGATATTTTATACATTTATTTCACATATATGATCGTCTTTGACTTTCCTACTAGGAAGGATTCCCGTTGTAAGGCAGTCAAATTTACAAGCCCTGTTCATGTTATCAAGTACAAATAAAATTTTTAAAATTTACATTAGCTCCACATAGAAAAAAATTCCCCTCAGAGCCCGTGTCATCTTTGGGATGCTGTGTAGAGCTTCTTTTAGAGGAGAGGTAGGAGTGAATATGGGTTTTGAAGAGAGCCATGTTGTAGGAGGGAGGAAACACAGAGGCAGGCAAATCGTTCCACAACCGAGCGGTTGAACTCTAGAACGACACGTTATCGTGTGAAAAATAGTGTCAACCGTGGACGAATGTTGGGCGCGTTATTTATGCAAGTTATTTATTTAAGGAAACAGTCATAGTAAGAAAATATACATAAGAGGATGGCAAAAAAACAGACCAATTATTAATGTTCACAGATAGGTATTTAGAAACATAAAAGTAACTGAATGTAAACTAGAAAATTTAAGAAAAACAGAAAAAATAAAAACAGAACTAAGCAGCAATTTAAAAAAAAAATAATAATACAGATGTTAATTCAACAAGTGATAAACATGTTATACACAATAATAAAATAATTAAAACAATACTTAAATAGACTGCGAAATAGGTATTTGGGTTGGGACGGGTAAGAGGAGGAGAGGGATAAGGGAAAGTTGCCACGCAAGTAATATAAAAATCTCTACACTCTATATAATTCGAATCCTCTTACTCATCATTATCATCTACATACTTATTTTATAAAATTGGTTAATATAATCCTCTAATGGCGTTCACTATTTACTATCAAAATGTAAGAGGATTGCGTACTAAAACTGACATCTTCTTTAAAAATATTGTGTGTAGTGACTATGATATAATAGGCATTACTGAAAGTTGGTTGAATGATAACATTAATAGTGGTGAACTCTTTGACTCTAGATATGACGTATTTATCCGCAACAGAAACTATGCTGACACAGGTCAATCAAGAGGAGGTGGCACACTGCTAGCAGTAAAACGCTACATTAACGCAACTGTTAATGACTGGAAATTGACTGATGAAGATATTTGGATCACAATTCGGGTGCCCTCGGAACAAGGTGGAATGGATAACATACATATATGCTCAGTATATATTCCTAGAAATCTTCGATTTAATTCTCAATTGCTCAATTTCTCCACGCAACTTAATCAAAAAATGTTGTCTTTGCCGGATGATAAATTCATAATTCTTGGTGATTTTAACTTACCGGAAATTAAATGGACCCTAAATGATCATAACTCATATCTTATTCCTGAAGAATATCAGTCCACGATTAGTTCACAGTTCATAGATTATCTGTCTTTCTCTGGCCTACAACAATTTAATAGTTTCACTAATGCTAATGAAAGAATACTAGACCTTATCTTATCTAATATAAATCTGAAAGTCTTATTGCCTGAATTACCTTTAGTTCCAGAAGACATACACCACAAAGCGTTACATGTTGACTTACCTTTCAATATCTTATCCACGCTTGTACATAACAAATCTCAAAAATACATATTCGCCAAAGGAAACTATGATGAAATCAATACTCACTTATCTAACATTGACTGGCCTACAAAACTTAATAACACTGATATAGATATAGCAATCGAGACATTTTATAATGAATTAAACATTGTTATAAATCAATTTATACCTAGCAAATTTATTCAAGTACTAAAGTATCCACCATGGTACTCACCTGCCCTCTTTAAAATAACAAGAGAAAAACGTAAATATCTATCGAAATTCAAGAAATATAATAATCCATCTGATTACGAAGCTTTCTCAATTCTACGAATAAGGCAAAAAAATATGTCCAAAGAGTGTCACCAAAATTTTGTTCTCAATGCAGAACGGAATATTCATCGAAATTCTAAATCTCTCTTTTCGTACATAAAATCTAAACGTACGACATCATCCATTCCTAGTACTATGAATTATCAAAACGAAATTGCTCATACCGGTCAAGAAATTTCGCAGCTGTTCTCGTCGTTCTTTTATTCAGTATACGAGAAATGTGATGTCCCCAATGTAAACTCTCATGCAGACCACAGCGTTGCCGAAATTAGTGATTTAGAGATTAGTTATGATCTAATTTTGAAGTACATAAACCAAATCGATTCTAGCAAAGGTGCTGGTCCAGATGGAATTCCACCTATATTTATCTCCAAATGCTCAAAGAATTTAGCGTATCCATTATTAATATTATTTAAACGTTCGTTACAAACAGGTAAATTTCCTTCTATGTGGAAACAAGCATTTGTAACCCCAATATACAAGTCCGGTCCGCGAAATCTTGTACAAAATTACAGGCCAATATCCAAACTATCAATTTTCTCAAAATTATTCGAAAAACTTGCAGCAGACCAAATCTCCAACGCATTAAAGAACATTCTTAGTGAACACCAACATGGCTTCAGAAGCGGTAAATCCGTCACTACTAACTTAGCTTGTTTTACGAACTTTATACTTCATAATATGGATAAGCGTATTCAAACTGATGCCATTTATACAGATTACAGCAAGGCGTTCGATAAAATTAACCATTCCATTCTGTTTAGAAAACTAAAACTTGCGGGTATCCATGGAGATCTACTAAGATGGCTAGACTCATATATCAGAAACCGTTCGCAAGCTGTTGTGCTAAGTGGTTTCAAATCAAATTGGGTCAATATTACATCAGGAGTTCCACAAGGATCAATTTTGGGTCCTCTCCTGTTTAATATCTATATTAATGACATTACGAGTTGTTTTAAACACTGCAAGGCAATTTTATATGCAGATGATATGAAACTATACCTTCCAATCGATGATATCGCGTGCTGCTTAAAAATACAGGAGGACCTTAATAATCTCAGCGAATATTGCAAAATTAACTGCTTGTTCCTAAACATAGATAAATGTTACTCAATATCATTTACGAGAAATAGGACCAAAATAATATTTAAATATTCAATAAACAATGTCGATATTAAAAGAAAAGAATCAGTTCGGGACCTGGGTGTTACCTTAGATTCCAAACTTACATTCCAATTACATATTAATAACATTGTCACTAAAGCCACCCAAATGTTAGGATTTATACTACGAACATCAAAACTATTTTATTTTCTCGATACATTTATTTTGCTTTATTATACCTATGTTCGTCCGCACCTAGAACACGCCTCACAAATTTGGAATCCAAGATATATAACATATGTTCATAGAATCGAACGTGTTCAGGAAAAATTTCTCTCCTACATAAATTTTCGGTCGTTTTATGCATTCCAATCAAATGAAGATATTCGTCAATTCTTTAAAATCCCGAAATTAAATTGTAGGAGAATTATTTCTGATCAATTGTTTTTGTACAGAATCCTAAATAATACGATATCTTCCCCGTATCTTTTACAAAAAATAGATATTAGAGTTCCTGGTCGCAATGGCAGAAACGTATCCCTTTTTTATAACAGCCGCTCCAACACCAACTACTTACAAAATGAATTCATACATCGAGCCTGCCACTATCATAACACACACCTCACATATACAGACATCTTCAATATAACTTTCAACAAATTCAAAGCAACACTATCAGATAAATGTAATGCATCACAACACACCACTTAACATCCATATTTATATTTATTTATTATATTATTAATCAGATTCCTTTTCCTAATTTGCAATATATTTTCATATTCCCTAATTACATAAAAATCATCCATATACTCCTATAAGATCATAAGCTTACCCTTTATTGTGTTTTTCTATATTTTATCATGCATTATTTAAGTATTTAGCTTCTCCTTACTATTTTTTTTTTCTTAGTTTTTCTTTATGTTTAATTTAGCTTCTCTTAACTATTTTTTTCTTAGTTTTTCTTTATGTTTTTCTTGTCAGCGAAAAAAAAAACAAATTTTATCAGCGAAAACATGTTTTTAGGCTTACTGTTTTATTTTAGCACTCTTTATTTTTATGCATCTTTGTAAAGCTGTTTGTTTTCCAAATAAAGATTATTATTATTATTAAAATATTAGGTACAATAAATTTAGTCATGAATATGTGTTATTCGCACCTACATAGAATGTAATACAAAGAAATTCTGTAACGACAGTAACTTGCAGTGAATATGTCAGCAAGTGTGTCTATATGTGCAAGTTTATTATTATAGTATTTACATGACCTTAGTATAAATTCATTTTGGTTGGAATTAGTGTTGCATCTATCAATGTAGAAAAGGGTATTTTGTCTGCTGTATCGAGTTGGCGTGTGGAAATTTATTTTATTTAGAAGCTCTGGGCAGTCAACTTTTGAGTTAATAATTTTTATTTTGAATGCTTATAGAATTATGTTATATAGTCACATAAAAAAAATAAAAATAAAAATAATAATAATATTATAAAAATGATATTAGGATTAAATTTAAAACTAGGATCAGAAAAATTTTAAAATGCAATCTATCTGCTAAAAATTTTGTAAAGGCAATAAATACTTGGGTAATACCTCTATTAACTTACTCATTTGGAATAATTAAATGGTCTATTACAGATTTAGATAGCTTAGAACGATTAATTAGAACTACGTTAACAAAGTTTGTGATGAATCGCAGTGGATACGAAAATATAGTAGCTTCCACCTTACGAATGAATAAATAATAATTCAGAATTATAACGAAATCAACACACTAGCGACACCTAGCGGATTAAGTTTGATTGGGCCATGGAGACTGCAGAGATCTATAATTATTAAATTCATGTCAAGTTTTGATAAATAGAACACAGAGGGATCCAATTATAAACACTTAAGATTGATCAACCAATCAGAGGAGGGGGAGGTTACCCTTTTTCAAGACAAAGAGATGGACTTTGGACTAGACCATTAGTCTGAGATTTATGGGGTAAAAATCATCATCAACCCGAGAGATCAATACGCTTTAAGATAAACACAATCCCACGTTCGGTGCATTTGGTACAATGGACCCTAATTGTAAAGGTAAATATTGAGTGCAACAGAGGAATCGACAACCGCAGTTAACGAACAAATAAATCCATATTATGTTGAAAAAATGATGCAATAAAATAGCAAGGAAATATAATGAACGGAAGATTAAAGAAAAGACCTGGAAAACGTGGGAAAAGCTACTGTAGGGATACTCAATTGCATAACGAGAACGTGAAGAACAAAAGGAGGCCAGATTCAGAGGAAAACGTACGTTTGATATTTAAAAGAAAGAAAAACGATGGAAATTAGGAATGTCACTTTTAGATGAAGCAATAAAGTCAGGGAAAACGATTTGGAAAGAAAATCTAATGAAAAAAACAGAAAAATTTAAACGGAAGTGTTAATTGAACAATATAAGATTTCGGCTTAATTTTGCGTTTTCATACGAGTTTAAATAGATATCGTTATATATTTGAAATAGGATGGTTATTCTAGTTATATTACGTTAGATTAATTCAAAGGAAAGGATCGTTTTACGTCATTTGCTATGAGAAAATACTATAGGCGATAGAACAAATTGCTGAGGCAATTGATGTAAAAAAAGGTTGTCGAGCTCACACACTATTTTGTTGTTTAAACAATGAGATTTCCGACATGGTTTTGGGTGATTATGATAGTCTTTATTGCTTTTGGGGCAATAAAAGTTAACATGGAACTTATGCAATATTTGGATAAGATAAAAGAGATTAAATTTAACGAGTTAATATTAATTTCTTATTTACGACCAAGTACGTAGAAATCGAAAACATCAACATATGTCAGCGATGATACTTTATGGGATTTCGGGATGAAACGAGACACAATTTTATACGTTTTTATACGAAGCAATTAACCTGACACATATCCCAGAGTCAAATTGGAATTTTCTTCTATGAAAATTATGAAAAAATAGCAGATTGAATATTTATGACTAGAAGGTGAAGTTTTCTAAGAGAAGATAAGCATTGGAAATTATACAAATGATGGTAAAGAATGAAGTAAAGACAGTTAAAAGACGATTTCGTAAGGAAAACTCATGAAAATTCAGAAGTATCGATGAAAACAGTAAATTTGGCTTGGAATATAACTAATCATATAGTTATGGACAATGACATAAGAATGAAGCCGAGAAATCATAAAAATAACGTCGTATATAAAATATAATTGAAGAAAAATAAGAAAATTCAAGTCTACGACATAAGTAGAGACAATACAGCTTAAAATTGAATTGATTCATATAGGGAACATGAAAATGTGGAGAAATCTTGGAAAATGAGAATTGGAAAATGCGTAATAAAGATTTCGACATGAGTTTGTTCGTGTTCTGGAAGCGATAAACCAAATTGAGAATTATATACAGTTTATTGAAGACGTACCTATTATATATTGAGAGAAAAAAGGACACGAAAATCATGATATTTTAGTTAAATTCGTAAGACCAGAAGACAAAGGAACGACGGGGCAAAATTTGACATAATGGTAGGTTCAACACTGGAACAATTTACGTAAGAGACAGAAGATTTCTAAAATCAAGGGGGCCGGACTTAACACGTTGATACGAAAATGACAGAATTGATATATGAAATCTCGAGTTGTTAGAGTTTGAATTAGAAAATCAATGAACGCGTAATTAAGATGTTCTAATCCTGGAGGTACATATAAAACTTAGGACTTAGAAGAATCGAGATCAGTTTTCGGTGTTAGTTGTCGGGAAGGTGTCGTCGAGGACCAATCGTCGGATTAAAATCGTGGAAGTTACGTGACGTAGCGTCTAAAACGGTTATTAGTTGAAAATTTCTTAAGTGTTGTAAAATTTTGAGACTTAGAAAAATTCGGAGTGGGAATTCTGGGACTTATAAAAATTTACAGTCAGTGTTAGTGATTAAATCTGTGAAGTGTTGAAAATTAAATAAAGTGTTTTATATCGTTTTACAATAGATTCAAATCATCATTAAAATAAAAAGTTTACATAGTGTAGTGAATTTAAAAAGAAACAACAGTGTTTAAAGAATTTTATAACAGCAGTGAATAATAATATATTTATTTATAAATTCAACTTGTCATTAAAATAAAAAGTTTATATAGTGTAGCGAATTTAAAAAGAAACAACAGTGTTTAAAGAATTTTATAACAGCATTGAATAATAATATATCTATTTATAAATTCAACTTATCATTAAAATAAAAAGGTTATAATATAGTGTAACGATTTAAAAAAAAAAATTAATAGTGTTTAGAGAATAATTGTCGAACCACATTAATCTAAAAAAAATTAACATCGAATTAATTCGGCTAGATAACGTACGATTGAACGGAACATTTCTATCACAGAATAGTAATCTATTGTTAGATTAAATAATAATAAATCTATTATTTCGTAAATAATCGTGAGGTGGTTATTGCTTAAAAATTATAATTTAAGCAGAATGTTATTTAATAATGGAATAACTATAATAATAAATCTGGAAGTTAAGATAAATAATAAATACAATAAATGATAAAAATCTATTCGGTATTTAATTGTATAGTACTTTGTTGCTAGATAAAAGTTCGGTGAAAAAAGAGAACACGAAATAAATAATGATAATATTACTCCGGATAATAATTATGAATTAATTTGTTAAACTTAATTTAACAAAGTGTTAGGTTAATCAACGAGTTTTGAAAATAAAATACATTTTGATTAATAAAGATTAGTCGTCAATTAATTCAGTTTAGATTCAACAAAATAGCGGAATAATAAATCGAAAGGATTAATTTAGATTTAGTTAGACAATAGCTGAATTAGTTAGAAAAAAATATATATAAACAAAAATGGTGGTCGTGTAGAACCCGACTGGAACCGACATGTTGGGGTAAGTTTTCATAAGTATAAATATTTTCAGAATCATGGACGAGGAGAGAACAGCTGATCATCGGTATAAAAATTTATATTATTACGACAAAATATTACTTGATTCAAATCTGTGCTATATATGTATATTAAAAATAATGTATATAATATGTATTTCGAATTATACTTGTATGTATGTATATGTATTTCTATATATATTCCGGAAATAAAATATCTCAGAGAGATATTGCACAATTATGATTAGATGTTTATTACATATATATGTCTTATATTGATAAGTTATCCATATATGGGTAATTAAATATATATATTTACATTCCCAGAAAAAAAGAGGTTAATTAAACAAAACATCTTTTATATTGAATTTGAGTGATATCTATCAGATACCTACCTACAAAAATATTACACTAATTAATTTCCGAGTTCCTATAGAGTTATAAATCTTATAATTATAATTTGTTAAAAATATGTAGTTTATGTAAATTTATTCTATGCTAGATTATCTCTATATAATTAATATATGTATATGTGTATTTAGAATATAAACCACATTTATTTACGTATAAAGCCTATATAAATATAGTTATATATATATATTGAATAATAAATTAGCAGACGGGGCTTCGATCAGATATAAAGTGAAACCAATACAATGAAATAAAGAATTTAATTAGGGCAAATTGTTTTGGAATGCATAGTGTAAACAAAAACACGTGTCATTTCATGTACTTATTCGAGAGTATGTTATTGGGTTATTGGGTCACGAAGTCAGTGACGGTTTTGTTTATAAATTTAAAGGTAAAATAAACAATTGACATTCTTTAATTGTTTCGGGCTAACATTACTACGATATTAAAATACAAAAGGATTTAAAAACCAATTTATATAAAATAAAGTTAGTATTTATTTACAAAAAAAAAATATATAAATCATCTATTCGAAACATTTGGAAAATTCACGGGATAGCAGCGAAATATGATTTGAAAAATTAACAAGAAGATTAAATTGCAGTTTAAAATTACATTTGACTTTTGAAAAATCACGGGATAGTAGTATAAAAATGAATTGAGGAATTACATGAAAACATTTGAAGTTATGGGAATAAAAACCTCACACGTATCAAACATTTACATGAGACTTTTGAAAAATCACGGGATAGTAAAAATTTATATCAAAGAGTTGAGTCTGGGGAGGGGGAAAATCTAGAATAACAGTTCAACAAAACAAATCAAGAAACCAATAGAGATGGCAATCTCTTAAATAAAATTGTCAACCAAACAAATCAAGAAATCAATAGAGATGGCAATCTCTTAAATAAAATTGTCAACCAAACAAACAAAAGCCTGGAGTTATTAGCTCTCCATTAATAAAACTAATAAATATTCTTAGTTTATTCTTATATATTGATATTTCCTACTCTTATTATGTATATATTCGGTCATCGGCTAAGGTTTTGTGCAGAATTCCTTTTCACGAAATCCGAGCTTGGAATGCGAGGCTAGCTAGCTTCACATTGCGAGTTATAATCCTTCCCAAACGTATGTATACATATATATCTTCTTATGTACTGTGCATTGGATGATGTGGACTCGCTTACAGCTAGCGCTTTAGTCTCGACAGGGGCATCCTCACATCGTCTCTTGCATGCGAGAAATTAGAATTCACGACTCGAACTCTTGCAAAGACCGTGAGTATATGATTGTGTATAGAACGAAACCGGTTCGCTCTAAGTAAATAGTAGACTTCGGAGGAGTTGGAATTTGGAGATTTCGGGGCTTAGAGAAAGACCTGAGTAACGTACACGACGACATGGAAGATTGACAGAACAAGGTATAACGGCCCTCTGGAAAATCGCGTCGGCTGACTGTGCGAAGTTCTAGTTGATCTTTGACCACCCTGTGTATCTGCAGGATGATAGGAGCCAAATTATGCAAGCAAAAGAGCATTTCTGAGTTCGTTCTAATAGACAATCAATTAATAACAATAATCTACTAAAACAATGTCATATGTACGTTATAGCATCAGGACCAAAATAGGGGAGAGCCAAGCAGTAAATAAATCTTGAGTAACAAAAGACTTCACTAACAATTAACCATTTGAGTCATTCTTAATTACACAAACAATTGAACAGGTAAATGTCATTAATTACAGGTATATTGCGGATTCATTAGAGGTAGGAAATCGAAATAGTGTTTAGGGAAAGTTTAGTTCCTAAAGAAAATAAAATAAAATTTAGAATTGCAAGAAATGGACCAGTCAAATTCGATGCTCAACGCTCCTTTCAGAATCAAAGGGTACCACAAAACAAAAGTAATTAAGTTCCCACACCATAAATCAAAAAAATAACACAACGTTTGGTGGAATTTATTTACAACATAAATACGAAAATTTACGTTCAAGGTCGTAGATAACGTATTAATTAGTTAAGTACTTATATCTATAAAGATATGTAGTACAAGGGATCTTTAAATAGCTTCCTGTAGTAATCAAAGAAAATATGGGTCACATTTTCATGAAGGCTTGTGTGTCATACATATAAAGCCTTTGAGAAAATTAAATATCGATCAGAGCCAAAAGAAAAGTTTAAGAAAACTTGAAAGGATGAAAGAATTCAAAAATAGTAAAATTAAAATAAAAATATTAAAAAAAAAAAAGAATTCAAAAGAAGAGACGAGAGAACGGAGATCATCACAAGTTTCATTCCCATCATCCAAATTCAGCTATAGAACGAATTAATTTACCTAGAAATTTAGGAGGTTGAGGTATAGTCAAAATAACATCTTTAAAACATAATCAGGTAGAAATGCTAAGAATTTTTTTCCATAGGAAAGCTGATAGTTCAGAAATGCACAAAATAATTTGCAAGGCAGATAGAAATATTTCGCCATTAAATTTATACGACGAGAATGCCAGCATTCTTATAAATACCAACCAGGAATTACTAGATTCCTGGTCAAATAAAATTCTTCACGCAAAACACTTCAACTATCTCAACCAAACATATGTCGACAAATTTTCGTCAAACAAATGGTTGAGTATTGGAGAGTTGAGCGCAGAGATAGAAGGCTTTATGCTTGCCATTCAAGATGGAGTCATTAATACTAAAAATTATAGGAAGCATATCATCAAAGATAAAAATCAAATTGATGATTTATGCAGAAAATGTTTGACTTTTCCGGAAACTATAGAACATGTTATATCGGTATGTTCTGTATTAGCGCCGTCCGAGTTTACATTTAGGCACAATCAAGTTTTAAAAATAATTCACCAAAGTTTGGTAATTAAACATAACTTGATTGACTTCCGTAATGTACCATATTATGAATATGAACCAAATTCATTTTTAGAAAATGAATTTTATAAAATTTATTATGATAAAACTATTCTAACAGACAGAACAATTAGTCATAATAGACCCGATATAGTTTTACATGACAAAATTTAAAAAAAATAACTTATATCATTGATGTCGGGGTTCCAAATTCTTGTAATATTCAGAAAACTGTTTCTGAAAAAATAAGAAAATATACAGATTTAGGAAATGAGATTAAAAGAATTTGGCATTCTCAGACTAATATTAAACTACAAAAATATTACCATTTATTATTTCGGCTACTGGCATTATACCTAGCTAGATTTGTCAAAAAAAATGTATATAAAAATGCAAAAGTCGGTCATTTTAAATACATGTAGGATTACGAAAGATTTTTTAAATATTTATATTGAGGGATCAGTAGGATTTATCGGACCAGTTAGGATTTCATCAGAGCCGAACCCTCTGATATGAAAATATCTGGAGTCGGTGAAATATTTTCCCATTATGTTTCTGGTGGATTGACGTATTATTCTTGTATTATTTTGTATTTATTATACTTAGATAGTGCACTTAAATTGCGTGAATTTACTAGATAATCATTTGTGGAAAAGTGTGTGGAAGGGTTTAGTCTTTCATTTGGGAAAGATTTAACCCGGACATAAAATCTGGAGCACCGTAAAATAGAGGTGTATTAAAACAATTTAAACTTTTATCCACTTTTTTTATTTCTGACCGTTACACGTTTCAGTCTATCGCGGTCATTTTCAGACTGGTGCACCGGAAACGGTCAAAATAAAAAAGTGGATAAAAGTTTAAAATGGTTTTCATAAACCAGTTTTATCACCACAATTTATTAGTAGGTATCAAAAATAGAAATAATAAAAATAGATTGTGAATATTTTCTTAATTATCCGTACCTACTAGGTAACTAGGAGATCCCGTGCAGAGGTGGACTATAGACGGACTTTGCATAGAGGATTTTCAGCGACCTTTACAGATCAACTTCAAGGTTTAAGTAGTGTAACAGGTTTTTTTGTATAATGATATTTTTTAAATGCGTCAGTTCCTTTTTTGACAATTTCTTATTTTTATTTTATTTTTTACAACATTACAATGCATTAATTTATATTTTTATACCGATTACTCCAATAATAGGTCATATTGATCTCGACATTCTAAACTTAAGTTGTAATGCGTAATAATAAATTAAATTACAAGTAAAAAATATAGAAAAAAATTATCCTTCACATTGATAAGAAAAGTGCTTTATAGTCTCCCCGTTCTTGTCTTCTATAGTTTTCTGAAGGTTTTACTTCTACCGTGTATGAATTGCCCACTCTGATTTTTTAATACTAATTTTGATGGACACCAGAAGAATTCACACATTGTCAAGTCAACCGTGATCAGGGAATGTTTGTCTATCTTGAAACCAATACGTATTTGTAATTTAATTTCATCTTCCTCTACCCTTGTCATTTATTAGCAATATTACCTAATATCGATTAGATCCCATAATAGTACCACTATTCCCAGCAAATTATAAACGTCCTATCGTAATACAATTATAATTAAAGCCTCAATTACTGTATAATTACTTACACCCAGTATCGAATAATACAAGATTGGTTAGATATTACTTGTAGTTTACAAGTAAAGCACTTTACACTATCTTCTTCCGACACGTCGAGCACTCCCACTTTCCCATCTCCCGACATTATTATATTTTAGAGCAGCAGGATAGATCGGTATAACGGATAAGGTAGAGAATGGGAGATAGTAATAATATCGAATCTCGACATGGGAGATTGTGACAGGTTCTGCCCGCGGGCGAAGCGATACTTCTCCAACTTGGAAACAAAAAGATTGAAAAACCTTCTCGGATTCTGTATGCAAAAGATTTTAGCGGATCTTCTTAAACTGTTTCAGAACCAAAATAATTATTTAATGTAATTTTTTCATTTATTTATTTAACGCGCAGAGGGCTTTTACATGGTTGTTAGTACAATTTTAACATGACATCATTTTTAAACGTAAGAAAGAAATAATAAAAATAAAATTAGATAAAAAATTCACACAAGTCATAAAAATACAAGAAAAAAAAACTGAAAAATACAGCGATTTCACAGGTTTACAAAAATACAAGATGTGTTTAGGAATAGTATTGGAATAAATATTTTACATAATCCACAAAACTTGGCAAGTTGATATTAAAGATGTCAACATCATCCAAGTACTGATTTCCCATAGTGTGAAATCGTTATATCGGTTAGTGGGCATTGTAGTTCCGCTTATGAATGCTGCAGTAGAATAGTGTATTTTGTCCTGTTGTTACTGTCGGTATTCGTAAGTTTATGAGTTGCAGTCGAACTTAGAAGTTAGTATTTTTAATAAAAAGGTTAAATTTAATAAGAAATTTTATTTTAAGTCTTCTAATATCTTCAATGTTATCTCCAGATACTTTCGTAATTTTAAGTACTGGGACCTGTATTCTTCAGTACTACACGATGTTTATTGAAAGACTTATGTTATTTAAATCACGGTGACTTTTTATTGACGTATCGTAATTTATAATTATTCTTCGGAGGGCTAACCTAGCTGAAAGCTAGGTTTTATCTGCGGATCTCTAGAATTATAATGACACTGTATATCTACCTTCGGTTAACTTCAGCATAACTCGAAAACGAGACCTATCTTAAGCGTAACTCGAAAACGAGACCATGTGACCCGAAGAGCTCATAGACAACTAACGTAATGTGAGAACTAATCATAGACTAATATGATACAATTATATTAATTAATTATAATAATGAGCAAATACAAAATGTGTGTACTGTTGCATCCTGTATTTAAAAAAATACAGTTTTCTAACTCTGGAAGCGATACACACGGTATCGCTTCCAAGTAAATAAGCACACACTCAACACTAACAATTACACATCGTCGGATCTACCGGCTCTTCCCTGATGATGGACACTGCAACGCTGTCCGAAACGTCGGCTAAAGAAGGAGATAGCGCAACACGGCATAACATCCCAAAAAACTAACAATGAAAATGCTTTTGGCCGTGAAAATCTAAAAACTCATCATATTTTCTCATAATTTAAAACACGGCTTTACCAGATAAAAGAACAATCTTTCGAAATCAATTTATATTTTTTTTTGGAAAAGTGTCAATTCGGCTAAAATTTGATTTAAAAATGACATATTTCCGGTTTTGTCTGGTTATTCCCTCTCAATGATCATCAAATAACTTGTAAAATATATTGTTTAAAACAGACTCGTTTTGATTTTTGGAAATAAATTTTGATTAATTTTTCAGATGATAATACATATTGTTAAATATTACTACATAATTACTTTCGTTTAACTATAATATAAAACCCTATTTCATGAATATTTTTTTCGTTGGTTTAATAAAACACATACCGAGGCGAACAAAACAGGGTACTAAAACATTTTCTATAGACCGAACGATGAACATTATGCGGACCGGGGTCCAACTCCAACAACTTTACATGGAAAGTTTGACGAGCCCACGCTTTAGTTTCCCTGGAAGGAGGTCCTGTAATTTTTCGCAGCCCCGGGGCATTTCCATGGCGGAGTTTTAGTTTCGGGACCGCGGCCGGTGCTTGGTTTGCCCCGGCTCCACTGGGCCGGTAGCCCGAAGGGTTAAAACGTACCCTGCGACTCCCACTCCCGATACCGGGTGGTTAAATATAGTTTATATTCTATTGTACAGGGTGTAACAATATTTGAGAGGTTGACCGGAAACATGGCTTTTACAGACCTTTTTTGTGAAAAATGTGATTTTTTTACGTACGGGTATAAACAACCAGTGTTCCCCCTTCGATGTCAATCTTTATTTTTTAAGGATTATTTTGTGGATACTTTTAGTTCAAATACTCAGGCTTATTTATATGTACACGGTTTTTCTCGTTTCCTTATTTTTTTAAGTAAAAATTTTCTTTACGCACGCTGGTTTTGTAGAGTAAGCTGATGAATGCGTGACGAAAGCATTACGAAAAGTGTGATCGGGTGAGTCGATCGGAAGTTGAGAGGGAGATATAAGTTAGGGAAGAGAAAGACAGAGAGTTACGTTTCGTATATTACTGTACTGTAGCCGTTGTGGGGCAAGAGAGAGAGGTGCGAGCACACATTTTCTGTCTCTCTTTCTCTCATAGCCAGTTACGTTTCGTATATTTAAGACACTGTGCAGGCCTATTGTCTGTATCACACTGTAGGAGCAAGTGTGCCACATATTTTCTTTATTTTATAAGTTAGTGAAGTTATAATTCAGTCGTGTGGTCTAAAACACTCGTTTTTTTGTTCTCTTTGATAATTTTAAACTATTTGATAGCATTGAAGAAAAAATACTAGGTACTAATAAATATAAACGAAACGCGAAACCGCACAAGACAAAGAAAAATAAAAAGGTACGCACAGCACAAACGTATTTTTCTGAAATTGGATGACATATTATTATCTAATTGGGATTTGGTTCGCGTTTGTTAGCGTTGTTGACTTCAGTCCCTGGGGAGGAAGTTCAATCCTAAGTCAAACCATATTTTTTTTAAATTTTAAAAGAATTTTTTTAAGTTTACAGCATTTTAAGAGCCAGTCTCTGGAAAGAACGGTTCAATCCTCAGTCAAACCAGAAAAAAATATTGTTATTGGCTACTAGCCGGCCCAAGAGATTTCGCAACTAGGTCATAGATTGAAAATAGATGTCTTTTACTTTAAAAAAATGAACGGGTTGATTTTTTAAAAATGTTTATTCTATAATTTCCAATTGGCTATAATGTGATTTTGAAGGGAGTGGGGAAGATGTTGGGAAGTACCTACCTAGCTGTTCTGATCTGGTCACCAAACACAGCAGCTGTTGCCATTTCAAGAAACGTTTCGATTCTGAATGGTGATCTCCACCATGGCGAGATTGAGAGTATTTACCAATCTGGATCCTGCCACACGTGCACTGCACATTATTTTATAATAAACTAGCTGACCCGGTCACGCGTTGCTGTGGCTAACGAAACACAATGCCATCTACTGGATGGTTACCCAACCTTTATAACCACGATAACCGCCATTAAATTAAATCGACACCCCCCGCTTACCAGCGCTCTCGTCCACCACATACAGACATTCTAATTTATTTATATATTTCAACCAATTTACACAAAACCTTGACAAATTGTATACCTAAACCTTCCTCATGAATCACTTTATCTATTGGTGAAAACCGAATGAAAATCCGTTCCGTAGGTTTTGAGTTTATCGCAGACAGACAGAAAGACGCGGCGGAGGACTTTGTTTTCTTATATGTAGAGAAGATAATTGTGAAAAAAAAAGTTTTGCTTAAGCCTTAACTTAAATCAGAGATCTCTGTCTTCTGAGTCGAGAATCTTAAACACTAAATGGCGCAGGTTTGATTGGCAAATTGGGAATTGCTAAGTTTGATAAATTTTGTTAGTTTCAAAAACTCGAAATCGTCAAATTCTCAATCAAATTACTTCTGAATCAATCCACAGCAATTAGTTAGTACTTTTAGTAGCAACAATCTGTTCACGTAATACACACGTAGAAGTTTTACAGTACCGGCATTCAAATGCGTATTTAGTGTATGGGATATAGTACGGTACAGTGTGTCCTTACAGATATGCCTGTGGGAGCGATAGGCGGATCCCGGACTACACGGTGGTTCAAAGTATGAATTATTGTGGGAAATGTTGGAACAGACACGGTTTTACACTTACGGAGGTAGGCTTTAAGTGTGTACGCACGCGGAGGGTTAGATTTGTGGAAAAAGTGTAGCTAGTACAGATTTAAGTGTTGAGTGCAAGTCTTTGTATTGGCTTACCGCTGATAGCTACGTTTTAACCTCTCCCTCTTGCTCGTAAACTATACGTTTTACAGACATAGAGGCAACGTTGAAGTTCTTGGCGGCAGGATCTTTGTTGGTGCTTTCGTTTGTTCATTGTTTTGTTGTTAACATTAATTAATAGGTATTAAAAGTACCTAACAAAGCGACCTCTGTTTCCGAGCGGTTAAGGCCCTTGTCTACGAATCCAGAAGTCTCAAATAAATTTTCCTATATTAATTTGTGATTTATTAAATTTAAATCATACAAAATAATAATATTTGCACCACGTACTGATGGTACATACATAAATACTCTAAGGAAGGGTTGTTTTACAGAATTTCAACAATTCATCAAATTTCAAAGTTAATTCTCAAGTTCTGTTATTATATGATTATTTGCCAGTTGTTTTACATAACTGAAATAATAACAGAACTTGAAAATTATATTAGAATTTTGACGTATATTTCAAATTCTGTGAAACAACTCCTTTAGTTTCGCTCCGGTTAAAAACCATTCAGTATCGAATATGTACCTGAAATGGTTTTACCTTTGTTAAGCGACCAGTTAGATAATTTCTAATTTTCCTCTTCTTCATTTCCTTCCCATTCCCGATTTCTTAGCCTTACAACTTACAACATACCTCGATTAGGGATGCCATAGTCATTTTGGTAATGCCATAGTATTGTAATAGATATAGGGTACACTTTTACATATAACTACGTAATTAACTCAAATTTGGATGTATTGTACCAGATATAGGGTAAACTTTTACATATAACTGCATACTTAACTCAAATTTGGATGTATTGTACCAGATATAGGGTAAACTTTTACATATAACTGCATACTTAACTCAAATTTGGATTTTTCGGAGATGTCTGACTAATCAACTGAATGATCTTCTTCTTTTTCTCCTTCCTTGCACTGTCCCTACTCATTGCCTAGGTAGGTTGTTGGGGTCGGCTCTTCTCGTTCTCAGGCTATATTTTCTACGGTTCTGGGTATCGTGGACAAAGGATGTATTATTTTTTACATTAAATTTAAATCTCAATATTTTTCATTCATTAATTGTTATATTTGTTTCTCTCATTTCGAAGCATCCAGTAGTTGGGTATAAATTGGTTTGGAACGGAAACCCGAAGGACAGTGGAATGATAGATGGACTAGTTGGGAACTTTGAGAAATACTAAATCAATTTGGGAACACTTTTTATCTACACAACAACTGTCGATTATTTCCACGATTGTTCTCAAACTACCGTCCCCACTCGGTGGTCATTAAATATATTTCCTCTTTTGTGATATACATTGTCAAAATCATTTGGTTTTGGTTTTAAAATTATATTGCTTAGAAATGTTTTAGAGACTTTAATTAAATACTGCAAATATAACACATATCTGCCATAGAAATAATCGGATATTTTTTCGCTTACTCTTTTTACAAGTCCAGAAAAAAATAAAGACTCATGCTTATAAAAACTACGTTAAAGTTAAAAATCTCCTGCTTACAAACCCTTTTCGGTTATGGTTTTTTGTGTAACGTGAAAATGGAAATTTCTTTAGAAAATTATTTTAAAACATTTAAATTCTTGTGCTTGAGCGTCGCAAAGTAAGACAAGTTTTTTGGCGACGTTTTTTGAATAAATCAAAACAGGCAGATGGTGTTAAATGAGAATTGAAACCTTATCGCCATCTGCATAAGGAGTGTTATTGTTATCGGCCTGATCCCGAATTTTACACAACGCGATGCATCACCTTAGCAATATAGAAATGTATCGTAGGCGTGTCTGTGTGATCGAATTAGATGAATTTTATCTTACTTTTGTTGAAATTAACCAAAAAAATTTCAAATGCTGAAGTATATTCTTTAATGAATAATCAATTTTATTGATCTGCTCTGTACTAGGAATTGAAAGATTTTAGGTTTGACTTTAACTTAGTTACTTTAATATACTGTGTATGTTTTGTATTTCATGTCTGTTTTGTGTGGGTAACTACTGTTTAATTAGATAATTATATAGGGTATTGAGGGAACGCATTTGACTTTCTTTAACCAGTGATCTCTGATTAATTTTTTAATGTTTTTTTTTTCAATTTGTATTTCTTCAAAACCAAACAGTATAATCTTCACATCTCGTTACTAGTCACACCGAGTAACGGCCCCTACCTGCCCAATACCAAGTGTTTTTTTTTTATGTATCACTTAAGTTAAAAAAAATAATCAAAAATGTTACCGGAGACCATAATTTCATTAATTTTTTTTACTCCAAATGATGTCAGGAATCAGTGGTTAAAGTATGTCAAGTGTACCTTCATGAATCATTTTTTAATAGACAATCTAAACTGTGTCACTTTATGATTGTAGATATTTAGAATGAGGCTTATTATTAGAACATATTTGGAATCTCAAAATAGGCTGTCACTCGTTTTTTTCCTAGATTTGTTTTTCTGGCCCAAAGTAACCTTTAATCATCATTCTCTTCTGATGAAATTTTCATGTAGCTTAAAAATATAAATAGCCAAAAAATATCGAATAATGAAAATATTCACCAAATTTCTCTACATATTATTTTTTTCTTATCAACGAAAAAATGCCATCCGGGAATTACAAGAATTCCTACAATAACAAACCTTTGTAGTAATAATTTTAGGTATAGGAGGGTAGCTGTATAAAAACTTCATAAATACTAAAAAAAGTGTACTGTATAATATAACCAACGCACAATAAAGTATACAAGCAATTGCGTATCGCTTTCCAAAAAAACTAATAGACAATAATTTTCCGTTGTATATAACAAGTACATTTTAAGAAATTGAATCGAACCTACTCCTAATATCGGTTTTCAATGCTGTGCGTTACTTCTTTCTTAATTCAGGTTCAATCGACGGCTTTCGTGGTCGAGGGGTAAGATTCTCAACTAGCAATCCGGTGGTCATGGGTTCAATAAACACACTTTGCAATACTCCACTTATTATTTGGATTACTCCGCGTGCGGAATAAATTTTATTTGATTAGAAATTGGGATTTGAATATCTCAAATTTGCTTTGAATTTAAGTGTCATTTTTAAAATTAGAACCGTTTTTGTTTGACGTTTGTCCTATAAAGACATAGGACTGATGCAAGTAGCAAAGCTGATATTAATGAATTCATAATTTATTTATAAGATTTCAATTTTTTTTGTAAATATAATCATATTGATTTCGTTCACCCAGTGGCTGTGACGACCCCATTTCCATTTTGTCATTAAGAAAACGTAAATATCCACTTTTATATATATATTCACATTGGAAAAGCGTGTTCCAAATTGCGAATTCAAATTTCCTCTTTAAAACGGCAACTGTCAAACACATGACAGTTGACAAATTAAAAATCGCGCGCAAATACACGGCGATTTATTATTTTCGCGGGCTTTCCGGGAGCAATTTGATGGGCCGTTTAAATTTTTCTATTATTTTGACGTATGGACGAGAATAATGGTTTCAAAATTTGTGAATAGGCTCTGGTTTTTCGTTTTAATCTTTTTTTCGAAAAATAATTCTGTTTTATTAATGTACCTATCGCGCAACAGTTCAGTAAAGTCATTTTTAAAAGTAATTGTACATCATCACTTTAACTGAAACTTGAGCAGTTATCATATTTCTCACCATGATAAGTAAGGGAGACACAACGATTCCCATGAGACCTACACGAGTTTTTCCCAAAAGCGAACAAATTATCCTGAGGGGATAAGTTTGAATTTCGGATTACTTTGATCACTATGCGATAGGCGACCACTATACAGGATTTTTACAGCTATTTTATTTTCATCCGTTTCGTGACTTCCTTCTTTCCGAAAGCATTCATATGTGTGCTTCCTTCCTGTAACGTGTAAAGAAATGTGTCGATTTTATCCCGTAAATGGTTACACGTTACACTGTACCACAAATGACCATCCGAGATATAAAAATCACGAAATTAATCTGTACCACAAATCACTTTTAGTTACTAGCGCAGACCCGTGGTATTGGAATCAATAGCAGGAAATTATGATTGTGGATAGTCATTAAATATATTATAAGTAATTTTTTTTCAGACAGTCGTATCCATAAACTCAAATCTTTTCAATTTCACCTTCAACCCCTTGCTAGCCAGGCGTATTTGGAAAAAAACTGCGCGAAATTAGCTTTTTCCCATTCCGGAAACAAATCTTAAAAAAATATATTTATACGAAAATGAACTGATTTTTTTTTTTATTTCTACACAAACCTGAATAGACACCCTACGTTAAAAAAACAATCCAAGGGTGTTTTCGAAGAAGATATGACATTGGTACTTCTTTGAAAATGTTAAATATTTTACATTTTCAAAGATTACAGACCCAAAATGACAGTTGAAGTGACGCCGAGGTCGCCAAGTCAACCAAAGATTTTTTTTGTAAATCATTCCAAGAGGCTAGGCGCTATCCGGCTTTTTGTTACGTCAAGAACGAGAACGGCCCAAGCGATTCTGACCTTGTTTTTCATTCAATTTCTTTATACATAGGGGACAAACTCGTTTCAAAAATATTTTTTTTTTATTTTTCCCCCCAGTGGGACTCCGGCCAGCTAGAGGTCAATGCCCGTGAAATTGTAAATAAATAATTTGTAAAAATGTTAAATTAAATTTTTAAAAATCTTATTTGTAACCGTTTGTAAAGGTCATTTCATGAAAATTCTCCAGCCCTAAAGAGTCCTAAATTCTGCAGTTTTTTTCAAAATAAATATCATCTCTACTTTAGCCTCTAACTAATCTTTTAAAAAATGTAATACTAATAGTGATGGGGGTAGCAAATGTAAAATCATGCAATGTCCAGTGTTTTAAATATAATGTCCTCCGCGTGCAAAGCCGTATCTTCTCCAAGCTTAAACTTTTTGATTAAAGTTATCAGAAGTGACCTGCCAGGTAAGTATGTTTCGTATCTATTTGTAAATAATAAAATTAGATAGAACCTAAGAATTCTTAACAAATTGTTCAGCGTCCTTGAGGTGCTTTTCCACAAAAACGGCGCTCTACAAATTATCCAATTATTATTAAGTGGGCTTCGTGAAGCTGAAGTATTTATAAAATGTTTGCCTAAGGATCATAATATAATTTCAATGATTTTGTATTTTAATGATTTTCTATTTTAATGATTTTGTATTTTAATGATTTTGTATTTTAATGATTTTGTATTTTAATGATTTTGTATTTTAATGATTTTGTATTTTAATGATTTTGTATTTTAATGGTTTTGTATTTTAATGATTTTGTATTTACATCGTTATTGCCGTGAATTACTTCGTGTGGCTATATTAGGAACATTAAATTAAATATTTACATCAATTGCAATAATGCAGGGCTGTCAATAAGAGAAATCGTGATTTAAAAAATGAAAAAGACATCAGATACCAATCATCTGTAGGACAGCTTTATTAATTTTAGATTTTTCATTATAACTACGGTTATAGTTTTAATTGTTTATAGGAATATTAAGTTTATAATTTATATTTAAAAATGTGTGCTGTATTTTTTCAAAAGAATCCGAGTGATCGATACATAGTATTCGAAATAAGATTTAATTGACCTTACTTTACGCACTTTTATCTCTTCAGTGACGTGGTTTCTAGGGGTGGGGAACAGGAAGGAGAGAAAGAGAGGTCAGAAAGGCCGGAGAGATTCTGGGTGTACACTGATCAGATCGAGTCTATATATATAAAAAATTAAAATATGCTTGCTTGGGTGTATATGAGTATATGAGTTGTCTATGCGTTAAACCATTCATCCGATTGCGTTGAAACTTTGGGGATTTGATGTGTGCATGCCCGCGATGGTTTCTACATATAAAAGTGAGCTCTGGCTTTATGAAATTTGTATAACAAATTTACAATAGGTGGCGCGCAAGTTTCTTGAAAAATGTGTTTATTTTATATAGTTTGGTGGCGGGGAAGGAAGGCATGATGTATGGGGGGAAACACTTAATTTTTTTGAGTTGTATTGAAACGTATGCCGGGTACTCGCTGGTTACATTTTTTTGTTTTATTATGTCGTTATATTTTATTTGTTACGGATTTTTGTTTTTTTTTACTATCACACTAGGCTTATGCCCGTATTGTGGTAGTCATACCTCAAATATTTTTTATAGGAACTAAAAAATGCTATTAAATAGAAGTCAAGACAATTACATCGAAATCTAAGGCAAGGTCAATAAGAAGAATTAATAGTTCATCAAAATTTTTGTTAATACTTCTTATATTCATAAAGAATATCGTAAGGAAATTGATAGAATAATATAAGAAAGTAGCGTTTCATTTATTAAAACGTCTCAATCAGAATCAAGTATGTCATATTAGTAAACTCTGTTCTAAGTTTGAGATTTATTTGATTTAAAATAAGGTCAAAATCGGTGAATTCTCGCCGGAGTAGAAATAGTTGTAAGTTTAAATCGAACAAAGTTCCAGCGATTATTCAATCTTCCCGAATGGCGAAGAAGTAAGAAGCCTTACTATAAATCCATTATAAATCAGGCGCCTAATGGTTCGGATGTAATAGTTTGAATATCCGTTTCCGGCTCACCGATAACCCCCATTCATTCCTCAGACTTTCATTCATTCATTCCTTCAACGCTCATTCGCGAGGCTAGCTAGCGGGATAGCTTCGTCCATACTCTAACACCGCTGTCTGATGCATCCGCGGACTAAGTTTGTTGGTTAGGGGATGTTCAACTGTTATTTTGAAAATACAATTTTCATCATGTTTGGTTCCGAAACAAACGGTATTTAAATTAAACCTTTTCTGCCTCGGCACTGCTTGAACGCGTTTTATTTTGCTTCAACTATTATTTTTGCTTGTATTACTAACCTTTTGATTTGTTGTGTTGTGTTTTTTTCCTGTTAAGCACTTGCATACTGCTTTCTAACAACGTATGCAGGGACACTGGATGTCTATATTCGTACCAAATAAATAAATGTAGCTTCATTTAACAAAAAATTGTGAATCTTACGAGAGCCTTTAAAGAGTAACCATCTGTTGCTAATACCAGGACGGGTAAGTGGTGGATAACCTCCAATGCCTCAGCACAGGAACCCCTAGTGAATTTTTAGTTCTCCGCCGCGTCTGTCTGTCTGTCTGTTCTCGATAAACTCAAAACTACTGAACGGATTTTCATGCGGTTTACACCAATAGATAGAGTGATTCATGAGAAAGGTTTAGGTATATAATTTGTCAAGGTTTTGTGTAAATTGGTTGAAATAGGAGTTTGTTGTTATGTCACCGTTGTGTTTTCTCATAGAACCGTATTTTCGACACCTGACAACAAACTCCTACACCGTGCAGTAGCCAATGCCAAATTTCGCAACCCCTGGCTCTATTCAGGGGGATCATAATATTAACAGCAGAGATCACGGCTCTAGAGACAAAAGCCCATTATGAATTCCCGGGGTTCTATGCCCGTCAAATTACCCAAGAGGCTGTTGTCACTGACAGAAGCGCGTTTAATCTACGACTTCGGTTGTTTTCGAAATCGATCTGTTGATTTGTCGGTTTGTTATCGACGCGTTCGGAGATTTAGATTTATAAGGAGAGATAATTGGGGCAGGGGTGACGATTTATTGGGCCATTATGGGTATTGAATTAAAAAATTTATTGAAAAAATATTTATGGGCATTTTAACGTTTTATCTGGAGTTTTTTACGACCTCCTGTTAGAGCGATTAACTCCTTTGCTCCGCAGTTATGTGTGATGATTCATTTTATTTATTTATTTATTTTTGCAAAAGTTGACAGCAAATCTTAAAATTATACATACATTCAATAATAGAATAGTTAATTATGCCAATTATGAACTTTCCACTGATAATAGCGTATTTTTTTTTAATTAATTTATTTTTTAGTTACAATTTGTGGGGGGGGGGGGAGGATTAAAGGTTTCGAATTAATATACGAAGGACAGGAAGAGTAGATTAACCGGTCTACATTTTATTGTATTTAAAATGAATAAAAATAATGAATTTTAACACCAGTCAGAGGGGTATCCAAACTATCAGTACCGTTTGGTAGAGCGACTACCATTCGGAATCGAAATACGGATTCGCTTAAAATGGATTAAGTCGTGTTTTGTGAAGATCTTAACTAGTCAAGTAATCTCCAATCTTCCTCTTCCCGATCTCCCTCTCCTCCCCCACTTTATTCTGCCTCACGACACTGGTAATATTGTCTCTGTATAAAATAACAATACTCTTTTATCGGGGCAGTTGTTTCACAGAATTTGAATAATTCATCAACCCTCAAAGTTAATTTTCAAGTTCTGTTAATACTTCCCGTCTGTGAAACAACTAGCCCATAATTAAATGATAACAGAACTTGAATAAAAAAATCACAGGACTTGAAAATGAACCTTTAAATTTGAGGAATTGTTCAAATACTCCAAAATGTAGCTGGCCCTTAATGTAAGATAGTTGTTTTATTTATTTATTGAAATAATAATAACTTAAACATAAAATTTCTGAAAATGTAAAAACTGAAATTACAAATAAAACTTCGAATTACTGTTACAACTTCGGCATTTCAAAAACTTAATAATGTTTAAAACATGCTATCATTACCAACATGCGCACAGTATAAATTAATATAAACCGTGTTAATGTCTCTTGACAATATTTAGGCAAAGTCGTGGCTGGTACGAACTTTTACCGATTTTTTTCATAAAAGTTAGGTTTTGTGAGAAATTCTGTGCTAAAAATCTCAAAGCTTATAGGTTATGTTTAGAATAGTTTATGTTTATAGTTGACTTAGCAGCGGTACTCGGGTTCGTAGGGTGAGGTTTTTCTAGGTCTTGGGTCGGATACAGAGAGATTAATTGAGGGAGGCCTTTTGACTCCTCCAGCCGAACTCTCTCGACCTTTCGTCTTGCACCGCAGTAAGAGGGACGGATTTCTACGTCCGTCAATCCTGAACATACTCACCCTCAGATTTCTACTCCCCCCTCATACCTTTTTCCTTCCCACATCTTGCTCTCCTTCCTTTCCTTAAAGATACCATCAAACGACCCGTTCTCATTTGACAGGTGTCAACGATGTACATATGTTATAATATCTACCTAATTCATAAATAATTGAGTAAAATTGGCTCATTTCAGTACGCTTTATCAATTTATTTTATTTTTGCATTAAAATTTTCAACATAATAGTAACATAAGTAGATAAGAGTAACATTACTAGATAAGAGTAACATACGTAGATAAGAATAACATAAGTAGATAAGAGTAACATTAGTAGATAAGAGTAACATTAGTAGATAAGAGTAACATTAGTAGATAAGAGTAACATAAGTAGATAAGAGTAACATTAGTAGATAAGAGTAACATACTTAGAAAAGAGTAACGTAAGTAAATAAGATTAATGTAAAGTAGATAAGAGTAACGTAAAGTAGATAAGAGTAACATTAGTAGCTAAGAGTAACATAAGTAGATAAGAGTACTTTATTCGTCATAAATATTTTCATGAACATCTTGGAAATCTTACTGTTTAAAATGTCCTTATAAAATTCCGTTCAAGCTTTGCTTCACGGTATTCAAAACCAATTAATAGAACGATTCTGCATAGCTTTTTCTAACTACATTCTTTATATAACAATTTCACGAGAATCAACAATTCTTAAATCAGTACCTGTCGGGTCTAAGAAACCAAAGCGCAGTCCACATACTAAATTCGGAGATGAAGCCTTAGGACCTAAAGCTCGGAATAGACTGCGATATGAACTTTGAATAAGACTTAGACTCGACGGAATTCAGAGAGAAGCTTAAAACTTATGTCTTCATAAAGTTATATCCATAAATGGATGATAGTGTTAAAAGCTTTATTTCAGAACCAGCCCATTATTAATTATTAAATAATATTAAATTAAGTAATTTTAGTGTTTTTGTAAATAATACTTGTCTCCGCCCGAATAGCATCATAGCTATTAAAACATAACAAAAATTCACGAAAAAAAAATTATGAAGAAAATTCCATTTTGAGTGGAACTAATTCTCATCTTTTGAAATGAATAATATTGAATAGCGAGTGAATTTCAAAAATTAAAAAACGTCAAATATCAATGTGCTGATTGTATGCTTGTGTTCTTAAACATATATTATAATGCTGCCCCTCTTTGGGGCAGCATTATATTATAACACACTAAATGTCAACAGTTGAAAATGAGTCAAACTATGAACGTATGTCTGAACCCCTCCAAAGGAAAATACAATAATTATAATAAATTTCCCTCACACGTGTAAAGAAAATTAAACACAATTCCCGTAAGTAAGTTGAAAAGTAAGAAAATCACAAACAATATAAACCCGTACACAGCGCCATCTCTGATACTGAATAAAAATAAAACACGGACAGTTGCGCATCGATAATTGCTTCATTGTGTAATTTTTAACTTAATAAAAAACTAAAGTTAAATCAGCTAATAAGGTTACACAACAGTTATTGATTCTGAGGCGGTATGTAGTTCGCCGGGTCAGCCAGTAAATATATAAATTATATTATTAATTCTCAAACACGACATATAGCAACAAATAAGGTAAGAATCATATAATTTGAATAAAATTCTTGTATGCCACCGCCAATAACCCCTCCCCTCTCCAATATGTTATTTATATATAAACTGTAGTTTAAGAAATAATTGTACCAGTCTGAAGATGGCCTTAGCAGACTGAAACCGTCACAAATAAATTAAGTGTAAAAAAATTAAAATTGTTTTTTTATATTATCATAGAATTCAACCACGATTTGTCGCTATCAAAAATATAAATATTAATAAAATAATAAACAGTGTATTTGCGGCATGTTGGTAGATTGAATATTCGAGATTAAAATGTTGTTGAAAACTTTAATCGTGTTTGGTGACTAGATCTGAATAGCCAGGTACTTCCCCGAATTTCTCTTTCCATTTCCTTTCCCTCTACACTCCTTTTTTGGCAGATATTAATACATTTTAAAAATCGTAGGCCAATTATCCATATGCTAAACTATTCTAGAGAATAATTCCCATGTGAATTATTGTGCATCTACCTTACCACGGCAGTATTATTAAAGAATACTAACTTAGTAATCTTCTCTGGCATCAAATCATAAACCTTTATTACACTTCCCCAAGTGGTAATTCCGTACATACGAACAGTGTGTACGTATGTATGCGACATCGTCATATCATTCCTCATAAGCCCCTGGCCCTATTGTCCGGTCGACAATACGTCTTTTGTCCGCGCACAATGCGAAAAGTCCCGTTTTTACCATATCAAATTTCAAAAATGAACCAATTTAGCGACAATAGTGGACTTAGGACATACTTACTCTGTAACTTGTAGGAAAGTCTGGCGGAAAGTTAGCCCGTAGACGGTGATTTTTGTGGAGCATGGAAATAATGTAATAATGAATTTTTATTTTATTATTATTATTTTATTTCATGAAAAAAGTACATTTATTTTTTTTTTATTTTACCCGCCATGCTAGGGATATGCCTGTGTTATGGCAGGTGAAGTTAACAGATTGGAATTATACATAATATGCTTTACAATAATAGTAATTTGATTATACAATTTTGATTAGGTTATTAATATTTTACATAGTATTTAAATTAGGAAAATTAGTAAGGATTGTGGGAAATATATATATAAATATATATATATATATATATATTCGCACAAGAGTCCCAACTGCTCCCGTCTGAAGCCAGTGAGACTATGGCATCCCCAATTGGGGTATGCAGTGAGGCTGAAGATAGTGGGGAGGGGAAGAAGATAGGGAAGAGGAAGGTGGGAAAGTACCTGGCTATTCAGATCTGGTCACCAAACACGGCTAATGCCATTTCAAGCAACGTTCAATTCTGAATGGTGGTCTTACACCAGGGCGATACTGAGAGTATCTTCCACTCTGGAGCGTGCCGCAAGTTATGTTATTTTAAATGAATAAATGTGAAATAACACAAATTAATCAAATAAAAATTATTTGCCACGCCGGGATTCAATCCCGCGACCTTCGGTGTGCGAGTCAAGCGCCTTGCCACTGGACTACGCCGGCCGTCATTATGATTCAAATGTATTGCAAATGTAAGGATCCATAGCGTTATTTTATATGTTTGAAAGTCAGGAGTCAGGATTCGGTATTTATGTTGTCAGGGAGAAGGTTGAGGATTGTAGGAACTAGGTAGATGAATTGTCTTTGTGATGTCGTAGTAAGTAGTTTGTATATTTCAATAATACATTTTACCAATTTGAAAAATCACCGGATGTAGCTTTTTTTATATCATCAGGATGTCCCGAGAAAATTAAATTCTCTCAGGGACTATGTCATCTTTAGGGATGTGATGTGGATGGGGATGCTTTGTGATAGGGAAAGGAAGGAAAGCAAGTTCTGGGAATGTGGGGTAGGAGTCTGGGGGTCAGTGTATCCAGGAGTGACGGACGTATGAATCCATCCCTTCCGCTGCGATGGGTCTAGGTCTATAGAATCCGGCTGGAGGTCAGAAGGTCTCCCTCGACCAGTCTTTCCCAATGGGACCCGCCACACAGTAGGTGGACAGATGCATCTGCCGCCAAGATTTAGACAGACCTCATCCATGGACCTGTTTAGCCCTGCTACGTTACCAAACGTAGCGAACCACTTGGGGTGACCTATAGTAGAGGTGTTGGTTATCCGGTAAATGGTTCCCGGGGCGACGGTACCCATTTCCGCCTCCTAAATTGTGTGTGATGCTAGTACATGAAAATTATTTTCCTCAAGGCCTCCTCTGTGGAACAAATGTAATGTAATGCTAACAGATAATCAAAAAGTGATCTTCACCGATTTAAAAGAAAACTTATATCGCCAGTTTACTTTTCGACTCAGACAGGTCAATAAAATTGAATTTCTAATACCAAGTTCATAAGAAGTAAGAACGAATTGAGAACATGCCCACAACAACACACATTAAATTTATCGGTTTAGCTCTTCAGTGCTGCAGCTAAATGTACGATGTTCACAATATAATATATGTTATAATATAATGCATATAATATATTGTACACGATACATCAGGGTGATCTGTGAACTGTGCAACAAACACTGTTCCCCGCGCCAGGTTCGCGTTTGGTTAATTTGTCACATAAATCTCCACACAGATTGCCTTACACCGCTGGTTACACCATCCCATCCCTTCCACCAAACTAACTTTAGACAGCGCGCATCAGATGCTAGTTTAATAATAGTATTCAATAATTAATTACGTTTTAATTCATATTAACTATTATTATCAGTAATAAGGAATACAGGGGAAGCGATATTAGAAATGCACTAGAGATGCTACGAGGAGCAGCGTATTAGTAATAACACGATGGATTGAATCCTGTCTACCGAAATATTCACAATATTGCGTGCGGTTTACTAAGAAAATACATAAACTTTTGCGTGCGGTTTACCAAGATAATACATAAACTTTTGCGTGCGGTTCACCAAGATAATATGTATACTTTTGCGTGCGGTCTACCGGGATATACACAATATTGCTTGCGGTTTACCAAGACAATACATGCATAAACTTTTGTGTGCCGTCTACCGGGATATAAAAACTTTTTCGTACGGTTTACTGGATCATTCACACAATATCAAACTTGCGGTCTACCGGAATATATATAATATTACGTGCGGTTTACCAGGATAATACATAGACTTTTGCGTGCGGTCTACCGGGATATAAACACTTTTTCGTACGGCTTACCGGATCATTCACACAATATCCAACGTGCTGTCTACCGGAATATACACAGTATTGCGTGCGGTTTACCAAGACAATCAATAAACTTTTGCGTGCTGTCTTCCGGGTCATATACACTTTTTCATACGGTTTATCGTATCATTTACACAAAATCGAACGTGCGTTCTACCGCAATATTCACAATATTGCGTGCGGTTTACCAAAAAACACAATCTTTTGCCTGCGATCTACCGCGATACTTACACTTTTTCGTACGGTTTACCGGATAAATATTGCGTGCGGTTTACCAAGACAATACATAACTTTTGCGTGCGGTCTACCGGGATATAGACACCTTTTTGTACGGTTTACCAGATTATTCGCACTTAACCTTAACATAATCTTAACTTTTGAGTTTTCATATTTATTTTACGCTATTTTACCTAGAACTCCATTTCATTCCAAATCCGCTGTTAAAACTTATTAAATTACCTCTATTTTTAACGATATAATAAAATAATTAGGGTTGCCTTTATTGTGTTGAGCATAAACAAAACTTCAGAAAGGGAAAAGTTTCCTTGGAACAATTAAAACGAGAACAAAAAGTTTATATTATGGTCACCTTAACTTGGCACTAATTTCCGTGTTGGCTGTAATGTGTAGTAGAAGGGGTGGGGTGACACGCGCTCCGGTTTCCGCGGTACACTCGGAATGACAATTAGAAGGGGTAAGTAGGGGGACCATGAAAAATCTGAATAAAAAATTAGACTTTTTTTACCGGTTGGTTCTTATTTACATTTCCCCGTTTAAGTCTCACTCAAAAATGTCAGTGTGATCCGAGATAAATTCTGATTGGACGCTTTTACCAATGAAAACTGAGCTTATGCTACTTTCAATAAGAAATTCAGATCAGTTGTTTATAAATATCCTGC
This sequence comes from Limnephilus lunatus, assembly GCA_917563855.2. Taxonomy (NCBI): domain Eukaryota; kingdom Metazoa; phylum Arthropoda; class Insecta; order Trichoptera; family Limnephilidae; genus Limnephilus; species Limnephilus lunatus. The sequence continues at coordinate 11,131,274 of OU830596.1, forward strand.
TATATAATAAAATAGATCGACCTAAATTGCTATTTGTCATTGCTTTAAATGTCACAATGAGGCGTACCAGGCACACTCCTCTTTTTCATAAAGAAGCTAACAACACTAATGCAGCAAGTAACTCACCAGTTACTCGCACAATCACAACTTATAATCTACGAAAAATTACTAATCTCTGACATTTTTCATGATTCTTTGCAAACATATAAAACTTATTTATTTTAAAAATACTTAACTTTTCATAAAACTTTAGTCATTCAATTTAATTTAGTGAGCATACCCCATTTTTTCTTTTTTTATTATCATTACTCATTCAGTCACTAATTAAGTTTTAAGATCCGTTCATATGTTAGGCAAAACTACCTAATGACATTCTATGGACTTACGTTATAGGTACTATAACCATGTAATAATTTAATTTAACATACCTTATAGCTTGTATTATAATAAACTGTGTATGTCTTAATAAACAAATAAACTAGAAAGCACCTTCCTTGTTGATTAAACGGTCTTTTCGTTAAGAGTTGAACCAAAATTATAAATTATACTAAGCCCCGTTGGTGATATCGAAATTTGGTATTTGTGTCATTCGGTAAACTAGCAGTTTCATTGGTAGATTTACTCTGGCATCCTCATTTATTGTGGAATATTATGGGGTTGAAAATGGAGCTACGAAATTAGAAAAAAATAGTTAAGCACCTTACCCAACAACCTGGCTATTTAAATGTGATCAATAATAATAGTTCTGATGATGAAGATTTGTGTTGAGTCTGGGCAAAACATGCAATTCTAGTAGGGTTTTTAGATTACAATTTTTCCCTACCGATGAAATACAAGGCCTTTCTTTAAGTCTATAATAGCCAGGTAACATTTTAAAATTCCCACATGAGGTAAAAATTGCAAGGCGCATATGACACCGTTTTATTTATGAAGAACATTAACTTTAAATTCAGTAAATTTAAATGATTCATCTCTTCAAGAAATATAAGAATCTAAGAAATGAAAAAAAAAATCAATAAAGCATTGTCGGACAATGTTTCGAATATGATAAGTGGTCGCTTACTAAGGCAATAAATTTTTTTATGTTTATTTCCATAAATCCTTGCATTTCATCCAGAAATTTAACTGTCTTAAAATCTACGATTATCGATCGTCCTGTTGATAAGTCAGACATCTCCATATACTAAATTTTGAGATAATGACGAAACTCACCATTAATCGAATACTAACCACAAAGTATAGAGAGTACACTTTTACATATAACTCTCACTTTTACATATAAGTTCTCAACTCAAATTTCAATTTTTCGGATATGTCTGACTAATCAACTGGACGATCGATACGCTTTAATATTAATGTAATATTTTATTATATTGTTGAATATGGACAAAGAACGCTGGACTACATGATACACAATTGCTTAAATATGTTACCTGCCAATATTTAAAAAAAATGTACAAATTAAAAACAAATATTATGTTGAAAGATTGCCTCGTTGAAAGAAATAGTTTGTATTAGACTCTAACTCAAACAAATTTCTAACTGCATAATAAATACATTTTATTTTTATCTTCAAAGTAAAAGCACCCATCGACAAACTACTTAAAAGTAGTTTATTTGGACTTTTTTTTTTTTGTAATAATTTTCCTATTATATTGTATAATTTAAAAAAATACCGAATATACAATTATACATTTTCCACAACTATGAAATATGACAAAGCTTCAATAAATAAAAGTAAATAAAAAAAAATTCTCTTATAGAAACATTAGATACTAATAATTTTTCATTTCTTTTTTTCAGGTATGAAAATTCAGCACACATTCTTCCCTAGAAAGTCTCGGAGTGTGTTGATACTTTAAAATATCGAACAAATATTCAGGTAAGTAAAATATATATTTATCACCTTTGATCGAGAAAAGATACGGCACACCTGGCAAACAAGGCATTTGAGGCAGGTAGGGTAAAGTCAATTTCGCTTATCTACAGAACTGTAACATAAACCGATTCCGAAACTCCATCCAACTTAAAACTACGCGGATTTTCGTATAATGCAGCTAAACTGTTTAAAACTTTCTAAAGTTGTCTTTCAGAATTGCGAGAACGCTCAAAACAATAGTGAAATGAATCTGAACCTTTCTTCTCAATAAGCATATTTTTTTTACTTTCCTTAGTTTTGAATGGTGAAAGTGGTTGTGTAATTATTAAAAATAATGTGTGTTTTTTTTTTTACTTATTTGTCGTAGAATATATTTTAAGCCGTCAAAAATCGTGCGATTTTGTCAGAAGGTCAAAATATTTCCTCTTTGCAATAAAATCTATTATTTGAACATATCCGAAAACTAAAAAATGTTTTTGAAATGTGATGAAATGCGTTTACAAATGTTATTATTAGAAATAAAAATATAATTTTTGAAATATTAAAATATTTAATGCTAACATAAAATGTTGTAAAAGTGGCTTATCTTACGATTTTTCAATCTAAAATAACTGATATTGAAAACTAAAAACTGATACTGATAACGGGTGCGGCGAGCGGAAGCTCCATCGCGAACGGCTGCCACGCCGAGACGAAGTGTCGCAGAGAGTGCAGCGTGGTGGGGATTTGACGTAGGGAAACCAGGCTACACGACAGTGTTGCCGGATCTCCCGTAAATTTGTTCGTCTCGACCGCAGCACCTTTGAGACCTTATTTTAAGGACAGCCCTCGTATTTAACAACGCACATAAATGATTCCTTGAATATCAATATATATAATTTAAATTATTGGTGCACCCAAAATTAGTGTTTTCTATCCGTGGTCGCCCCATGTAACCGTATCTCTTGGTCCCACGGGTGCCCACTGTTCGCTGTAATGACAATCTCGTATTATACCCCTAATTAAAATCCCCTCTGGCCCATAAATACCTCCGTGGCTCTCTTTAATGCCTCCCTCGTTTTCTCAACTTTTAGGTGAAAATAACTAAGATTTATATCGCTGTGTCCAGATATAGTGGTTGGAGAGTATAATCTAAACATGAAGCTTTTGTGAGCTGAACTGTAGGATTCGCGTAATGTTGATTACTTCTATTTGACAGCTTGCAACAGTCGCAACTCTCATTCGCTCTGGCGGAATAAAAAGAAACTATGAAACATGGTTACCACCACGGATTGACCGGACACGGAACACAGCAAATTATTTGCATTTCCGTGCGGTATTTCATCATAATTGACAATACTAGTTTACATGATCGTTTGCACTTTTCCGTGGAGTACACCGGGATATTGGTAGGTATTGAACGTGCGGTCAACAGAACAATTTTGTTCTTATCCGCGCGGACCATTCACACTGTGCGTGCGGTCTTACTTAACGAAACACAACGCCATCTTCTGGATGGTTACCCAACCTTTAACCACCCACACTGCCCGCTTGCCAGCCCGCTCGTCCACCACATACTGAGTTTCTCATTTATATATATATTATATATTTCAACCAATTTCCACAAAACCTTGACAACTTATATACTTATACCTTCCTCATGAATCCCTCTATCTATTTGTAAAAACCGCTTGAAAATCCGTTCAGTTGTTTTTGAGTTTATCGCGAACAGACATACAGACACGGCGGAGGACATTAATTTATAATATTTTTAAATTTATTTATTATTTTAGGGAAATCAACAGATTACAATTTGATTAATTTATACATATATTATTTACCTAACTGAGAAACCAATTATAGATTTCCTCATTATACTATTACATTGAATATCTAGAAATTAATAATTAACTCACACTGAAATCTTACAACAACTAAAAGATGTTACATTATTATAACAGTGGCAGGTAGTACATAATATATATCATCACATGTATGCAGTTTTGTACGCATTTAATACACTTTTGATAGATTATTTATATTTTTATTCGTCACAAGGCTTATAAGGCAAGCATTTTGGTTTAAATTTGTTTTACAGTATAGAGATATGAAGGTTTTAAACTATTTCTTAGAAACTTTTCTATTTTATTTTATCTTATTTGATTTTTTACTATGCTCTCAAAGAATGCCTGTTTATCTGCGAACCAATTTAAAATACTGTTTTCAATGAAATAATGGTAAATATTCGGAACAAACGTCAACGGTTAATACGCACTTTTTTTAAAAAAACCTTTAGATTCTTCTTAATTACCATAAAAGACAACTATTTGCATTGGGGGAGGTTGAAAATGTTACATTTTTAATTTTAGTTACGTAAATTGAAAATTTGCTTTCGTATTTAGACACAACGCTTCACCATATGCAATTTGTAATGATTATTGTCATTTTATTATGTTGGTATTACTGACACTATATGGAAGGCTACATCATACCGTAACTGACTTCATGGCAATATATTCAAAGGCGCGTAACCGAAAAAACCTATACGCTAGGTTTGTGTAACATGGTTTGTGATTCAAAAGAAAGTGCCCCTTTATAACGCCTACTCACGTCAAGGCAAGAAAAACATCCCAGTTTTCAAGTAGTTTAGCGGCTACGCTAGGTTTGTGTAACATGGAATGTAAAATATCAGTAATACCAACATATTAAAACAACAATAATATTGCAAACAGAGTGATTTGACAGTGTTAAAGCAAAATTTCAATTTACGTAACTAAAATTAAAAATGTAACATTTTCAACCTCCCCCAATGCAAATAGTTGTCTTTTATGGTAATTAAGAAGAATCTAAAAGTTTTATCAAAAAAAAGTGCGTATTAACCGTTGACGTTTGTTCCGAAGAATTACCGAAATAATTTCAATGAGTAGATACTAAAACAATATTTCCAGGAATTTTCTCGCGTACAAATAAAAGTCCTTTATAATCTTAGAACTAATTTTCTTTGTGCAAAGTGCATCACGTGACACGTACACAGGTTATAACAAACGAGGAATGCAAATCCTTAGCGCCTTTTCGCTTTGAAACGGGACACCGTGCATTATCATTTAGCCAATCCTTGGGATGTTGTCTTTACGTGAAAGATAACAGAGGTAACACTATCCTTCTGCCAGCTATCTGGAACCTGCTATCCGGTATCTGGTACCTACCGTTGCATGCACGGAGACCACTGAATACTTTATGTCTAGAAGTATCTTTTTTTATCCTGCATACCTATTGTGTTGGCCCCAGGTTCCTACATGGGTGAATATACCAAAGTTGGTCAACCTTTGGCCCTGATTTGTAAATATAGTTTTTAACCATAATTTATATAATTTTTGCTTGTAGTACCTACATATTTTATCCCATCAATATACTATCTTATGTCAGGCCAGTTACTTTTTTAAATATCAAGGCAATTGCAATTTCAAGTGTAATGATGAATAGGACATTAATTTGGGGTTACACTTGAAATTTATATTTTTATCTTAGTTTTAATTATTAAAATGATATATTTTTATAACTCACTGAAAATTTAACTGGACCAGCACACAAACACGCGGTGACAGCGACACTAGCATTGCACTGCCATCGTAATGGCTGCTGTCAATATGGCACCCTCTGCATCTAACGACACTACAAAAATTCAAAACTGCAAACGAGTTGATCGTAGTTCGGCAATATTTTGCGAGCATTTGATATTTTAACTTGAGTGTAAAAATTATGACAAAGTTTGTTATTTTTTTTAATAATAGATTTTTTACAGATTCTGTAAATAAATCTGTGAAATATGTTATTAAATTTATTTTATTAAACCATCAGTTCATTCAGGCCCCATAGCACAGTCCACACTATATCCACAAATTGGGGATGCTGTAGTCTCACCGGTTCTAGACCGGAGCAGTTGGCACTGTTGTGCGGTGTTAACATAAAAAATATAATACATTAACGATAGTGCTCTTTCGGCAGAGCGATACATAGATATCCACTGTTATCTATTCCTATTTTAAATAAAACACTTTCGTCCCCTAGACTCCAGACACGTCAATGATATTGATCAACTAAATACAATAAAACTCCATCTCCAACAAACTTAAGCATAGGAGACCTTTTTGTCTTGACTTAATTTAATTTAGTATATATGTATCTCTATATTTTCATGTATAAGCCGTTTGTCTCTTACAAATAAATAAATCTGCTCAAGAAAGAATTTTCATATTTGACAATCTTCAATCATTTTCATCAGAAGTAAGGAAAAATGGAGCTGACTTCTTGCACACGGACACTCCCACAATGTCCTTCTATCTGTTCATCCCCTCAGTGGCGGCGACGCATGTAATGTGGGGGAAAGGACATAGTCCTGTAAGGTTCTACTCGACATCCAACAGGTTTGCTTGTAATTGAATCCTGACTGTTTTGCTTGTGTTTGACTTCTGAGGCGTTGAAATAATTCTGTTCCTGTCAGAGCTGTACCTTACCTAACCTAACCCTTTCGACCCGGTAAACGCATTATGCCTTTGTAATTACAGCTAGCGTATAAAAATTATATGTATGTAAATGTGGAATTTAATGTTATTATTTACGAAAAACAAGAGTTCAATCCTTTGCGAACACCCCCATTATTGCAAAAACAAGTTTTTCGACTTACAATAAATTATGGAAAATGGAGGAATTCTTACTTAATAGTATTAAGAGGTAATAACCAGACAAAACCGGAAATATGTCATTTTTAAATAAAATTTTAGACGTAATAACTCTTTCCCACAACAAAATTATAAATTGATTTCGAAAGACTGTTTGTTCTTTTTTCTAGTAAAGATGTGTTTTAAATTTTGATAAAATATGTTTATTTTTAGTACAAGGTTTAACCGTAGGTCGTTGGCAGATTTGTATTATACAACACACATTTCAAATCATATAATCATCCAGTAAAATAAATCATTAAATTATCAGGGAAAGCTATGTTTCAGAATTTTAATTTTAGTTTAAATGAAATCATTTAAAAAAAGATCCGCACACGTGTTTTGTGACGAAAATACTTTATTTTATCTATTTATTTACGGTCTTACAAATTAATACATTTTATTTTCGTTGTTAGTTTTTGGGGTGTTATACTATAGGCTATAGTAGGAGGTAGCGCAACACGGCATAACACCCCAAAAACTAACAACGAAAATGCTTTTGGCCGTGAAAATCTAAAAACTTATCTAATACATTTTAGATTTTTTTACATTCTTATTTTTCTTAGACATTATTGAAAAATTATAATTACTTATGATCAAAAAATAATAATAAAAATGACATCCTTTTAATAGTTTTATCATTACGCCTTTCAGCATTTTTGAATGTAGTTATAAATTAAAGCAAATTTTGAATGAAATAAAATCGATATTGAGTTATTATTTAAAAAAGCTGGTATGGAGAATAATTAATCTTTCTCATTTGAACCGCCCTGTATGATCGTAAGAACATCTTTCAACGAAATATGAATTCTCGGCCGCTGGCTGGTTAATGGCCCTTAAAGTAACAAGTGCTTTGGCTACACGTGAAATAACACCACGCCGCTATTTCCCATATAACATTGAGCCGTATTAGCAAACATCAAATCAAACATTAAAAAAACAACATTAACGTGAATAACCTTCTAACTAACCGTATTATAATAATACGAGACTTCCTCATATAATGTAAAACTTAACATCTCTTCTTTTTAACCCATCGTAATGGCAGATATTCGGTATTGAACTGACCGATTTTCTCAAACATTTACTTACCCGTGTCATCGGTCAGCGTGCAGTATACTTAACAAATATTACCGTTAAACTTTGCTTTGATAAAAAAAGCAATTACCGGAATGGCTCCATCTTACTTATGCAATCTGTGAATTGCGCATTCCCGAAAACGCCAATTCACGGCAGTCAAGTCGGATCAGCCGCGTCATCAGCTATCGGATGGTTGAAGAAACTAAAGCGCAGTCTAAATGCAAAGTTAGAGTAAGATAAGTTTGGAGATAGCTTAAAGGAGGTAATTCACCATCCTCTCGATGGCTCATCCACAAGATAACATATTATATTGATGAATAAACCAAATAAAAACATGCAGTAGTTGAAAAACTCGGATAACTTATCTGACATATAGCCACTATTCATGGGTTCGAATACCGAATAGTAATTTTTATAAATAAATAGAAAATATACGTTATCTAATGGAAATGTTTTTCAATAGGATAGTGAAAAATATTCCCTGATAATAATATTTTATAAAATATTATGTTAATAAATTAATAACACGAAACTTCCTGCAGGTATCTGATAGACGTTTTTTGAGGTTTCATAATTTTTTTTTCTCTTTCCTTAGGTACAGAAGTAAATGGTAACGTCTATGGTAAATTTTAAGGTATCTTATTATTGTTTTATTACATGAGCTCCACACAGGAGGCCCTTAGGAAAATAATTTCCTCCAGGACCTATGCCATCTTTGGGGATGCTGTGTGGAGGGTTTTTTTTTAAGGAAAGGAAGGAGAGGAGAGTTCTGGGAAAGAAAAGGGTTTAAGGGGTGGGTAGGAATCTGGGGTTCAGTGTGTCCTCCAAGACCTAGACAAACCTCACCCCATGAACCCAGGCACCCCTGATAAATCACCAAACGTATGGTGTGACCTATGGCAGAGGTGTTGGTTATCCAATAAAGGTAACCGGGGCGGCGGCACCCATTCCCTTATGATTATTCCATTTGATTTATTTTTCACTAAATTTAAAGAATATCAGTATGTTTTATGTTTGTAAATGTTTGGTTGGTGAATTTCACATGTTCCTATTACTTTTGTAAACTCTTTTGATTTTTCGTTAATTTTCTTGAAAAACTATCACTATAATTCTTAGGATATCTCAAAAATTTTATCCGATTCGGACTAAAGATTCGAAAACATTTAACAACCTAAAAACAACGGATTTGTGACAAATCTTACGCATACCTACTCGAGATTGATAAGCGACGAATATAAATTATTAGATCATACTAAGTTTTTTGAGAATATAAAATAATATTTTTTTAAATGCTTCAACCGCTATCACGGTGTTAAACTTCAGACATCCGACAGGACACAGCGTGTTTTGTATTGCTGAACACTAAATACAAGATGTTTGGGATTGAGATCTGCTCTAACTATTTTAATTACAGAAATTGCGAGCAGAACAGCATTTCCAGTAGCACAGCACTTCCAGTGGCGGTATCCCCTAGTACCAGTACCCAGTATTCAGTGGGCCGGATTAAAGTTTTAGTTTAGGCGGTCGCAGCGCAGACGAATTCTATCTGCCAGGAATGCCGGCGACTCCGTTAGAATGACTACGGAGTAATTTAACTTTTCTGTGAATTCGTTGAGAATGTTTTTGGATGTCTTGTTGTTTTGCATTGTAAAAAGTACCTGTTCTTGGGATGTTGTTACTATGGCATTCAATGAAGTTGTTACTACAGAAAGCTGCACAGTATTTGTTTATTAAGACATACACAGCAGTGGATTTTTGTATAAGGGATGCTAAAGTACTTACCTAATATCAAATATATAAATCTATAGACTAGCCCACGAACAAGATGCGATTACTGAAAAACATAGTATGTCAAATTAGCTCTATAAATCCGTTATGCTTCACATCAATTATTGCAGTTCATCAGTTCAGATATTCAACGCATCAATCGGCTTCAGTAATTCACATCTCTAATATGTACTGAATTAATCCACGCGTTTTGGTTGTGCTATTCTGTGCACTATGCCTACGCGCGTTTAAGTCGTCTTCTGCGCGTCGGATGCTCCTATGGATGCTCCTATCGAATGCGTATCCGGCTTCAGGCGAAACTGGGCACGCAGAACTAAATGCGCATGCGCGAATATCTCACTTTTTCTAACATCATGGATTCGGAAAGAAGCAGACAATCCAATTTGAATCCTGTTGCTAGTGTTGGTGCGTTTACGCGTCATTCGACACAAGATCATCGAGAATGATATTATATATATATGTATTTCGGCCCGGTCTGGGCGTTGCCTTTTGTTGTTTTTGGCCTCTGGGGTTAGGACGGTGACTTTAAATTGCTGTATCTACTGCTATTTATAGATGGAAAAAAATTCAAAAGATTTAATTTTTTATTAAATAATATTTATTATACGCCTAGAAAGGAAGGGAAGCGCAGCATCCACAATATAATAATAATAATAATATTTGGCTGATTTATAAAGCCCCGTTTTCGTGAAAAATCACCTCAAGGGCGCTGTACATATAAGCATACAATAAAATAAAATTAATGGAGCGACCACGTCTGATACATAGTACATTATCATACAAGTTACAAGGAATATTTATTAAAATTATTACATGGTTATAGTACCTATTAAGTAAGTCCGTAGAATATCACAAGGTAATTTCGCCTAGGATTGAAATGATTCTTAAAACTTAACTAATGAATAAATGAGTAATAAAAACAACGATTGTGTATGAAGATAAAAATACATTTTCAGAACAAGAATGACATGCTCACAAAATGTAATAAAAGTTTATTGAAAAGATAAGTGTAAGAAGTTTTAAAATAAATTATAAATTATATCACGCCAAGAAATTTAGTAAATTAGTTTTTGATGTTTGCAAGGAATCGTGAAAAATGTCTAAGTGTATTATTTTTTTATAATGTGTATAAGTTGAGATTGAGCTAGAAATTTGTGAGTTTTTTGTTGCATTAGTGTTGTTACTTCTATACGAAAAAGTATGTGTTCTGTATTATATGAGTCTAATAGTCTCGTAGTGAAAAGTTTGGAATTTAGAGATTTGCCAATGTGCGGAATTAAGGAATATATTTTTATTTGATTATGTTTTTTAAAATATCTAGACTTAGGATTATAATGCACTACAAATGCTAAAATATTGACTAGTAATGCCAACACATGCACCTTCAATGCAATATTTTCTCAGAGTACACGATAAAAACAGGAAAACACATGTCCGAAATATGTATTTTTAATTGGAAAACTTTAAAAATGATTTCAATGTGGGGATGGTGCATTCCAAACCAAATTCGATATTTTGGCTTAGGTACAACTGAAATCTGGGGTAAAATGGTTTTTCCGCATTTCTGTGGATTTTTTATTTCTTGAGTTCCTATTTATTAACTACTAGCAGACCCGGCCACACACAACGCCTCGCCATAATCCAACCTTTATAACCAACGCCATATGTTAAATCAAATCCACACCGCCCGCATGCCAGCCCGCTGCCCGTTGACCGCTTGCCAGCCCGCTCCATTTATTTATATTTTTCAACCAATTTACACAAAACCTTGACAAATTATTTACCTAAAAACCTTCCCCATGAATCACTCCATTGGTGAAAACCGCATGAAAATCTGTTGCGTAGTTTAAAAGATCTAAGCTCACAGACAGCGGGAGCGACTTCATTTTGTTCTATGTAAAGATTTATTTGTCTAATTTGGTATTTTATTTTTTTTCCTTGTCTGTAATTTTAGATAGAAAAAATGTAACGTGAGCCATTTTAAAACTTTTTAATGTTTGCATGCAAAATTGTTATATCTCAAAAATATAAGTTTATTCCGATTTATAAAAATTGCAAACGTATTTTATCAACTGTCAAAAACAGTCTTCAGTTCTCGGATACGTTCAGAAATTTTCAATTTATGTGGATTTTATTGTAAAGTGGAAACATTTTGACCACCTGACAGACGTCCAGGCCTGAGGGGTTGAAAAACATTTTAAATTGAGGGAAGGCTTACGGAATCATTAATACCTGTCAACTCATTATTTTCTACTATTCTACTAACTAGTTTTTAACGTGTAAATAGGTACATTTGGCCGTTGTTGACGATGCCATTAAATTTTGGCTAAACATGTTTCCACATTGTGTCAACATTCTGCAAACCGTAAACTTGATGAGTCTACCATAATAACTTCCAATTTACGGTTGCTCTTAATCACTGAGTAGAAAATTCCTAGAAGTGTGGTCTTAATCGATTTCAAGAAAAATGATAACAAGATTGTCTAAGACCTTTCCACCTACATATATATATATATATATGTTACAGTTAAAACTCGTTTTTAGTTATAACGCGTTTTCTCTAGTTAAAACTAGTTTTTACTAACTGCCTTTGTTAAAACTGAAATCGGGATTGAAAATACAGATACCGTTTATTAACATATTTAATAACTGTTATTTAAAAACCTTACCTAACCTAACCTAAACTAACCTAATCTAAATCTAGCCTAACCTAACCTAACCTTATGTCAATCGACCAATCAGAATAAATCACGATGAACTTCGACGTCGGTTGAAAGAGTTTTAACTGAATCATTTCGAGAAAATGCATTTTGTCTAGTTAGAACTAGTTTTCACTGATTTTCAGCAGTTAATTCTAGATGTAACAAAGGCATTTAGTGAAAACTAGTTTCTACTAGAGAAAACGCGTTGTAACTAAGAACGGGTTGTAACTGTAATATATTTCAAATATGTCTATATATTTCAAACTGGTCAGTGAAATTAATGAAATTATTATCCCATATTTGAGATTTTCACGACCACAATTATTATAGTGATTCGTTTTTGGTGTATTATGCCTTGTTGCACTATCTCTTTATTTAGCCAACGTTTATATCTACTATATCTTATCAATACCGACGATGGACACTATAATGCTGTCCGAAGCGGTTCCATGATAACTCAACAATGTGGCATTTTAACAGCCATTTGAAAAGTCATTAGAAGTGATGAAAAAAGCACATAACCTAACCTAATATAACTTATGTACGAGGGCTACCTAATATAACTTATAACTCGTATTTAAACAAGTTTTTGTTCATCACTTTCAATGACTTTTCGAAGTAGTGATGATGTTGCACATTGTTAAGTTGTCCGGTCACCATTCGAAACATTGGCTAAATAAGGAAGTAGCGCAACACGGCATAATACCCCAAAATAAATTACTATATAATTGATAATCTGTTCAATAAAGAATTTTGTTTGAAACATTTGCTCAATTTCACCAGACGAAATGAGAGATTGAGCGTATTCCAGACGCACGGACGCGCCCACAATACAATTCTACATATTTTTTCTCTTCACTGCCCTCACTCCCGTAGCCCAACCAAAGTTCTCGTAATTTGCAATAATTTAGTAGAGGGAAAGGTAAATATTACGACGAAATATGCTCATTCGGAGACGAAAACTTCCAAATCAAACAAACTGGAGGCGCGGCTGAATATGTAAAACATTTTGGAATTATTCTGTAAGCTTCCAGATTCTAGAGCACAGAAAGAGGCGTCAGCGATTTTGCTGTGCTTTTTGGCCGGTTTTGTACATTGGTACACGTTGTACATTTTGCAGAGTGGTTTTTGTCAACTTTGCTTTTCTATAGTAGATAAGTAATGAATTTAGCTGCATATTGAATAAGTAACTCTATAGCTTAACACGCTTATAAATGCTGTGGTGTAGTCAGTGGCGGACTAAGCCCGTCAGAGGCCCGCGGCGGCAAAGCTGAATGAGCCCCCCCCCCCCTAGTTTAAGAAGTTATAATATGTTATTTTTACAAGCTTTTTATTCAGTTCAAACGGGCCTCTGGTCCTGGGAGGCCTCCAAACGCCTCCATGTTTCTTGATCAAATCCTAAACAAGGCTTTAAGGCACCAAGACGCTGTAAAAAAAAGTAATTTTTTAGAGTATTTTCTCAGAGATGCATTTGTTAATAATGCTCTCACCATTTTTTAAAGGAAATTCGTAAAATTGACGGAGATACAGTAATGAAATCGTTTTAAACAGTTTGTATGTTGAATTATCATTCAGCAAAACTTTTAACGCGTTTTTCTCGAAACTACGTTTTTCAACCTGGTTGACAAAATATTAGAAAAACTATACTTCCGATTTGCATGCACCAAGTCTTAAACTGTTCCACGGTTTAATATTAAAAAAAATAACGCTTGTAATTATTTATCTTAATTCTTATAGATATCAGTTTACATTCTGAGGTCATGATGAGCAGAGTCTTCTTTTACCTCGTCTTCCATTAATCTTCCCATAAATTTTCAGATGGGTTAACTTGTATTTGTCACCCCTCATAAAATGACAGCAATTCTACTACCCAAGGTAAAAAATAAGCCCCATGTATTCTCAAAGCATCAACAACCAACTGACAGCGCTATTTTAGCAAATAATGACTTGCGTCAACCTCACGTCGCAAATGTCTCGTCGCTGAACATTTGACTCTCTTGTGAATAGGGCTTTATTTGTTATGTTTATAATTGAAATATTTATCAGATCTTTTTAAATGTGTTTTTTTTGTGCTCCAAGAGTCCCTGATATTTTTTATGTTGTTTTAGGCTTTTTTATGTTGATACCCCATAAGAGTCGTAGCTGCTCCCGTCTGGAACCAGTGAGACTATGGCATCCCCAATCGGGGTATGTTGTGCGGTTGGTGGTAATGGGGGAGGGAAGGTGGGAAAGTATCGAAATCTGGTCAGCAAACATGACTAAAGCCATTTAAAGCAACGTTTCAATTCTGAATGGTGATCTTACATCAGGGCGATATTGAGAGTATATTCCACTCGAACGTGCGGCAAATATAGTATATATTATTTTTAATTAATTAATTGTAAAGGTACACAAACCATTTAAGAAAATGTATTTGCGAATTTCGGGATTGCGGGTCAAGACATTTACCCTTCGACCACGGAGGCTGAAGGAAATGAGATGTGAAACAGAATTTTTTTTTGAGTTATTGAGAAGTTAAAAAAATGAATGTGAATTAAATACTGTTATCATTAAGTTCTGCAAATATTTTAGTTTTTTTATTGTGACAGCTATTTCGACATTTAAGGCTTTTTCCAAACCGTAGTTAGGCCGTTGAGACCCCACAATTATTATAATATGCCTAAAATGATTGATTACATTTTAAACCGATTTACTGTGAAAATAATATATCAATATATTCTCTTTTCCGTGGGGTAGATAGATATCTGTTTTTATGACATTAAATGTGAATGTTTCGTTAATTGTGTAATAAATAATTAAATGTGTTAAATTGTAGGTATGGTTCTTGTGAACATACTGAGAAGCAGGGAATAATTTTTTTTTACTTTATTAATTTTTCAGCTCCACACAAGATTCCCCGAGGAAAATAATTCCTCTCAGGGCCTATGTCATCTTTGGGGATGCTTTGTTGAGGGTCTTAATAATTTTGAGAAGTAATCAAATTATTAATAAAGAGTAATCCTGAATTTTGATTTTCTTTTATGACAACAAATTACTCATGAACTGTTCCATAAGAGACAAAGATTTTTTTTAAATAGTTGTTATTAAGTATTGACTTAAGTCTGTTTTTGCTGACGATTTACCACAAAATTGAAAATCTCAACAGTGGTCCTGCCTTGGTATTTAGCAAGGAAACATTGCCTCAAACGTGACAGCTTTGTTGTTCGTATGTTTTAAAACTTTAGAGGATGCAGTAAGCCAATGAAACTAAATCAAAATTTCGGTGATGAAATTTAATTTTTTGCTCTTCGTTCCAGAGGGAAATTCAACTATTTTAGGGTCGTGATTTCATTTTCATCGTGAGTTATGAAGCTTTGAAGTATATCATGAAAATAGTCGTAAAGCGCTTCATCTTATTATTTTTTATTTTTGTTATTTGATATATGATATAAATATGTATAATTAACCCCCGACGCAAAAGCAGGGGTTTTACAAGTTTGACGTGTCTGTTTGTCTATCTGTGGCATCGTAGCTCCTTAACAAATGGACCGATTATGATGCGTTTTTTTGTTGTTTGAAAGCTGACGTGATCGTGATGGTTCTTGGCTACAATTCATGAAAATCATTTCAAGGCGTTTCAAGATCATCAGGTCTTTTACTTAAAATTTACAGTTACTTAAAATTTCGAAAATTTTACTTAATTTACAAAATATGTACAATAATATTTACATGTTAACAATCAAAAGAGATGTTCCTCACCATAAAGAAACGATGTTATTGTGTTTTTCGTAGGAGGAATTTCGAATTAAGTAATAAAATCATAATTATCTATCATGATAAGTAATAAAATAATATTATAAAAATAATAAAATAAGTAAGAACACCTAAGATTTATTGGAAATAAAAAAATAAAATACAAAAAAACTAATGACATACAGAGTTTAAGATTTTTTTAAATGTAAACAGCAATTCCTGAATATCTTGATAGTTTTTAGATCGTATAACCAGAGAAAACCAGAAATATGTCATTTTTAAATCAGTGTTTAGACGTATTGACACTTTTCCACAAAATATAAATTGATTTCGAAAGATTGTTCTTTTATCTAGTAAACATATGTTTTAAATTTTGAGAAAAATGTTTATTTTTAGCATAATAAGGTTATACCATACGTCGTTTGCAGATTTGTTAAATTTTCAAAAAATATTTTGTTTTATACAACACCCATTTCAAATCATATAATCAGGCAGTAAAATAAATCAAAACAATATCTGGTAAACGTATGTCACCAAATTTTAATTTTAGTTTAAATAAAATCATTAAAAAATATATACGTAGGTACATATATTTCTTGACAAAAATTGGTCAGTTGGTGTATTTATTTGCGTACTTACTTCTTCTTCTTCGATGGCGCTACAGCCCATATCGAGCTTTGGCCTCCTTTGCGTACTTACAGTCTAATATATTTCAGATTTTTTTACATTCTTATTTTACTTGGACATTATTTAAAAATGATTTAAATTTTTTTTTTTTTAAAGAAAGACAAACATTCCTGGGTTACGAATAACCCAACAATGTTTGAAAATCTCCTATTACCACCACAGAAAGCCGAAAATGTTGCTTGTGTTGTGATGGAGGACTTAGCCAGCCGAGGAATCGAACACGCGACGCCCGGGTGGGACCCAAGCGCTATGCCCACTCAACCACTGACCGGTCAAAATACTTATGATAATAAAATAATTACAAAAAGTACATAATTTTAATGATTTTATCAACACGTCTTTCAGCATTTTTGGATGTAGTTATAAATTAAAGCAAATTTTGAATGAAATAAAATCGATATTGAGTTATAATTTTAAAAAATGGTACGGAGAGTAATTAAACTTTCTCATTGGAACCGCCCTGTACAATGGTAAGAACATATTTCGACGAAATCTGGATTTTCGGCCGCTGGTTGGTTAAACGCTCTTAAAGGTTAAAGTTATAGTTATTTATTGATAATTCAAGTTATTCCTAGATATTTATATAATGCTAATTTTGGGATTTTATAATTGTAAGTTATTTTTATTTTTCTTTATAAAAATGTATAATTTAACGTTTTTTACAAATTTTGGCTATAGTAGGTATGTACCTGGTACCAACATGCACAATGTCAAAAAGGATTTCATTATAAAACGTTACTGTTTTTTTTTAAGATTACCTTAATCATCAGTCTTTGAACTATTGTGATTGGATTAAAAATATTACCATGCATCATAACATCTTATCCATACTCTGAAAATTTTTCGTCATGTTTTGCCTTGTACAAATAATACTAACGTGTGTATTGTAGTAGTAGGATAAATGTAAACAGCCGTCAACTGTTTGTTTGCCCGAATTCCCGCAACCGTACCTACTTAACACTTACACAACTATAACTGTAGTCATTATGATTCTCACGACTGTACACACTACTCTGGTTGCTTACTGCCTCCTACATAGTCCCTTCTCCTGGTTTCTAGTGCAGAGATTCCCAATATACTTGCTTCGTTCACATTCAAACATCGTCTCATACATACTGTGCCGTCCCTTGGTGGTCTCTGGAGGTCTGAAGTTGGTCGTAAATCGAGCTCCTTGGATGAATTCTTTTGTTAATTTTTGTTACAGCTATTTCGGCTTACTAGACAATTTTCAAACTGTGATCAAACCACTTTGAGACGTCTTATTTATACGATTCTAAATGTCAATTTTTGAAGGTGTCTAAATTGATTTATTACCGGTTAAACCAATTTGCTGAGAAACTAATTGAGATAGTGGACACTCTATTACGTGGGGTACTTAGCCCCACTAAATGTAAAGATTTTCTTAATTGTTTAATAATAACGTCACTGCTATGACTCATTTAAGTGCGTTATATGGTTTAGGTTTTGTAAACTTACTATGGAGTGGGGAATAAATAATTAAACTATGTAATTAATTAAACTAAAATACTTGCACAACTTGATAATAAATAACTTTATTAAAATTAAATGGAGTTCTACGAATTAAACACAATTCACAGGTGGTAGAAGTGAATCCTTCAGAAAACTAAAGTAGACAAGAACAGGGGAGGCTACGAAGCACCTCCCAAAGAGGAGACCGATTTTACTATCTCATTTTCTCGCAGGCTGAATCCTATAGATATATATGTTTGTCTGTTTTTAGTGTCGCTATTTTTCATTTCATTCTGTTTCAAATTACAACGGTGCCAAAGAAGTTTTCACTTCAATAATTATTACGAATAAAAGGTATATGATATATAAATTGTAGGAGAAATGCATATGCTGAGGAAAAATATACTTAATTTACAAGAGGGCAATGATCAACATATGTTTGGGAAACGCTGCTCTAGTGCTTACTATTGTAAGTGTTAATACACGCATGTGGCGTAAGCCGCTTAGGTGAATGTGATGTGTTAATTGTGTTTGAAGTTCGTTTAACGGTCTGAGTTCTGAGTTGCTAACAACTTCTTTCAACATGACTTGTGTCTTGTATCTGTGTAGTTTCTAACCTTCCTTCCCATGGCAAATATCTCAATAATATTTTTTTCGGCTTTTGTATTAATTTTTTTTTCATGTTGGCCAACTGATCATAGTAGAGCACCTTGTATTGTTTAATGTTTATTTGGATATTTTAACGCTCTACATCTCATGATGGTAATCACCTTGCTAGCTGAAAACAAATCGACGGTCCCAAAGAACAATAATTTCCGATGTGCGATTTTGTAGGTTTGTCGTAGAGCTTTTTAAGTTTAGTTTCAAGAAATATGGTGTTGTTTTGATATTTTGCATTCCATTTCATTACATTCGAAATTCCAAAAATATAGACTTTTAAATCATCAAAATAAGCCAACGAAACGATTTTTCATTTATTACAGATCCTACATTAAGTAATGTTTCAAAATTTAGCTACACTAAAAAATATAAAGAAATATTTTTGATTCTATAAAAACAGACATGCTCATAAACGAATATCGTAACAATATTTGAAAAAAAAAACTCCCACTACCTTCATTATAAGCGGAAATTATGCTCGTGGAATAAAGGAGGACTTCCTTAGCAGAATAATTTAACATACAATGCCTGTGTGAAAACTCGACGCATTTATCAACTCGGCTTGTAACCATAAATGGGATTTTTCCAGAACAAAAATGCTCGCAAACGAATATCGTAATAATATTTTAAAAGCTCCTACTACCTTCATTATAAGCGGAAATTATCGACTTCCCTAGCAGAATAATTTAGTATACAACGCCTGCATGAAAACTCGACGCATTTATCAACTCGGCTACTAACTATAAATGAGCTTTTTCCAGTCCAAAAATGCTCATAAACAATGTGTTCCGGGGTGAGGTATAACTTTACTTTGCGAGGTGATTCAACACGACACACAGTATGAGCAAAAAAGATTGACGACATTTTTCACATTTCCATTTTTTTCATACAAAAAAACACGGCTACCATTATCTCTGTGACGGCACCCTTTTATGATAAAATACTTCAAAGTATGGCCGAGCGTGTGGAGCGACGTCCCCTAAATGGAGCAACACACGGAATTTTATGAAACTGTTTTCATTCTAAAGTTCGTCGGTATTAAAAAGTTTTAATTTTGCAAACATATTTTTGTCTTTTTTCCTCGTAATGCCCATATACCGTGTAATACTATCATCTCCTCCCATGTTAGTACATGTCAACTAGTAATTTATGCGGAAAACTAGAACGAAACCGTCTGGGAAGTTCAGGTGTGAAAACTTCTACGACACGAAAGCTGTAGACTAGTCTGTGTACTTACGGAAAAACAGATTCTCGCATAGTTTTAGCAATCTATTTATATAATGAAGATAGTATGTGGCGTTCAAGCGGTGTTTAAATTTTATACAAATCTACAATTTTATTCAGATTTTGATGAAATAATGCACACTTGACCTTTAACACAAGATGAATTTCAGTGTTTCATCTGGTGGATATGATTTTAGCCTTAGTTTTTCACGACAAAAAGTATTTTTGGAGTGCTATTCCGTGTTGCGCTAAGTACCTCCTTCTTTAGCCAACGTTTCGGACAGCGTTACAGTGTCCATCACACATCTGTCCTGATGATGGCACTGTAACGCTCTCCGAAAGCTTGAAACTTTCAAAATGCCCTTTTTTCCACCCTCGCGAAGGTTTCTGGATTATTACAATCACATAACAAAACATCTTAAAAGTTTTTTAATCATTACAAAAACTCATGCGAAACTGTCAAAAATGTCACAATTTGAGAATGACATTTTGCAAAACAATGATTGTTCTATCAAAATTCAATTTTCGAAAGTCTTTGAATGAACGAATTTATTTTAAGTACCTCCTAATACTTTGAATCGAATCTAGAATTATAGATATTTTAAATAGAACCCAAATAAGGTACCCAATTTGATTGATCGATTTTCGAATAAACTCTTTAACTAAATGCATTTTTACCGACAGTTTGTTTTCGCTGTAAGTACGGTGTAATTGTTTTATAGGTTACATAAATCAAATTTACATTTTAGGGTCTTTATGTTTTGAGAATTTATTCAAAGTTATGTTTTTTGATATAACTTAAATACAAACGAAAATAAATGTAAACGTATCAAAGAAATGAACGTCTCAAGTGTGCAAGCAATGCATTAAAATTTCAGTTTTTTATTGTTAATTTTTCGGAATCAAAACCAAACTACAATTTTTTTTTTTATTGTACGAAACAGAAAAAAGTGAAGTGACAGTTTTCTTCCAAATTTATTAAATAAGAGGACTGTGTTTTGAATTGAATTGAATTGAATTTAATTTTTATATATCACTATTTTTCGTTTCATTAAGTTGCAAATCACAACGGTGAAGTTTTCACATCAAAAACACTTTCCTTGTTTGAATGGTATTGCAACCCACGCCGGGTACTCGCTAGTGTTTTATAAATGTCCTGTTTGTATCTTAAATAAATAAATATAACACGACCATGCATGCCTGTGTAAAAAATATTGTTTGTTATTCTTTTGAGTGAAAAACTGGAGAAAAAACCTTAACCTTTCTTCTGGGAAATCGATTCAACTTTTCCCTAGAAAGATAAAAAGTTGTAGAGATGGAGGGGGAGACCGAATGAGGCAGGCGTATTAATTCTGTCCGGTGACGCATATGCGACCGCAGAAACTGTCAAAAACCAGTCAAAACTTCAACAACATTTTATTTGTATTTAAATTATTGATAAGTTTGAATGTTTTTTATCCACATCCAAATACTGAATAAGGACGGGTTGTTCATAGAATTTGAACAATTCTTCAAATTTCAAACTTTGAATTCAAGTTCTGTGAAGGTTTTATTCGATTTCTATTATTATTTCATCATGGGCCAGTTGTTTCACAGGACTTGGATAACTTAAAATACCCTATTGTATTACTTGTACACTGTTTTTTAAGTTATTTTTTCGTTCATAACTGAACAATCTATTGCTTTTTTTTTAGTTGATAAACTGAAGATGTCAACTGAAAAATTCACATTTTTACCCTCCAATAGTGTTCTGGTCAGGAGTACATATTATGGTAGTATTCTGGTCAGGAGTACATATTGTAGTATGGTCCCAGAATGTTTTCAATGAAAAAAAAATCCTGTCTTATTATAGTAATCTGCTATTGGTGAAAACTTAAAAAATAAAATTAAAAGTAACTTAATGGAAAGCATAAAAATTATGAAAAAGTACGAACTTATGACCCGGTAGTAAGCGTTCAAAAAGATGAATAAAGGTAGTAAATACGAATGTAAGAGGGAGCGCTCTAAAAAAAAAAAAACGATTATAATTAAACGAAAATGGTGAAAATATTTAATAAAACACGACTCTTTTAAAATAGAGCAAAAATCTCATGACCAATGCTTAATTTGCATATAAAGATACACTGTGATTTTTTTCATAATGTTAAACAACAGAATAAAATGTGTTTTTAATAATTTTTGGAGAATAATTAGCGATTTTTTTCTGTCGTTGAAATTTCATATATTTACCGTTTCGGCTTTAGAAATAAACTGATATTATCTCAAAAATATCAAATACTATTTTGGAACTTAAACTTAAAAGTGTTCAAGAGAAATTTGTTATAAATCCGGACTTAAGCGAAAATGCTAATACACCTGATTATTATTTTGTTGTTCTTAATATAAATTAATGAAGTTTATAATCAATGGAAATTTATCTGATTTATAGAATTGTTTTTGAAGTTAACAATATTGATTAATGTTCTTCGAAACTAACCAAATTAAGTTTAATGTTATCTCTCACAGAGCCCTCAATTCATCAATAATATTTGACAATATCTGAAATCTTCGTGATACACGAGCGAGATATTTATATCCGAAACCAAAATTAATTAATTATTTAAATCAGTTAACATCGTTTACATGGTGATTCAGATTGTGTGCATTAACAACCCTACGCACTAGCCATTAGCCATCAAATTATTGTAAAAGTGTTACAAAATCTATTATTGAATCGGATGTTTTTAAGCCACATACATTGCACAAAATTCAACCTATCTACATTAGCAACTTTATAATCACTGATTTTTAAAAAAAGCGAGTGTGCTTTGGACCACACGACTGAATAAAACTTCACTAACTTATAAAAGAAGAGAGAAATAAAATGTGTCACGCACTGCTCTCTCTTGGTCCTACAGTGTGATACAGACAATAGGCCTGAACTGCGTCTTAGATATACGAAACGTAACTGGCTATGAGAGAAAGAGAGAAAGAAAATTTGTGCTCGCACCTCTCTCTCTTGCCTCTACAGTAATATACGAAACGAAACCCTCTCTCTCTTTCTATCTTCACTAATTTATATCTCCCTCTCAACTTCCGTTCGCCTCGCCCGATCACACTTTTCGTAACGCTCTCGTCACGCATTCACCAGCTTACTCCCCAAGTCAAGTGTGCGTAAAGAAGTTTTACTTCAATTTTATAATTTTGTTTGTGCCTCTGTCTGTTTGTGCTTCTGTCCAGTTCATTGTAGTCTAGAACTTGGAAATGGATTTGAATTTAAGTATCATTTTCATAACTTTACTCTGGCTTCGATGGAGCCCCCATATTTGAGCTGGTCACTTAAAGTTACATCAAGCATATCAATGGAGGGCCTGTTCGGAAGATTGCTTCCGTTGAAGGAGACAAAATTTTCATTTCGTACATAAATATTATTATATTATCGAGAATCTTATAAAATACTGTTTTCATAATTTTTTATGAGATTTTGGTAGCTAGTGTAGAGACCAGTTAGTAAGTAAACGATTCTTCTATTTTCTTCTAGTTCCCCATCCTTTTTTGTTTGTACTTAGAAAGTCCTATTTATTCTTCGCCCTACATCCATAACTCGCCGTGAAGATGTTCTCGTGATGTGAAAGAAGGGAGAAGAAGGAGTGGATGGGTAAAGAAGTCTGTGCAGACTCTTTAATCATCCGGATTAATGTGTCAAACTCGTGACTAGAGCATTCGTGGCTGACGCGGCGTCACGAATTTGAAAGTTGCGAGGTGGGACCTAAAAGTTGAAAAAAGTGATTTCTTTAATGTTACTCGAGTTTAAGTATTTCTTTATATATGCTAATGTCATCTGCGAATAACATCAAAGGAAAGACATTTATTGCAAAAACTCGATAAAAATAAACAATCTTCAAAAATTAATACCTGTTTTCATTTGATGTTTAACTCCTTTTTTTTCTTTGGAACTTCGTATTATTTTTTTATAATCGAAACGTTGAAATTGAGCTATGATCTCTATTTATTAATAGGTATTTAAACATCAGTTCAATTATTACTATTTTTTAACGTCCATCCTTATTTCAAACTAAAATCATAAGTGCATTTAAATCACATACCTTAGGATTTTTTTCTGGATTTGTTTCAGTATATTAATCTATTTTGTTTGGTGCGGAGTCCACACATCACTAGCATACTCCAGGTTACTTCTTATGACGTCATCGAACATGGCTATCATTACATCTGGGTCATCAAATTGCTTTCATATTCTGATGATAAAACCCAGGAGTTTGTATGCAGGAGTGAGCCATGATATGTGTTCCGAGACTCGGCATAATGTTTTCCCTTTAATGGTGTACTCAAAAACTACGGGCGACTTAGCAACTTCTAAGAAGAAAACACAAATACTAATAAGATGACCAAATTTACAGGAAAAGCTGCACTGGAATTTGACGACAAAAATATGGAAAAAATCATCTTCCGCATTGATAAAAAAAAGTTCTTCGTAGTCTACCCACTATCTACTGTCTCTACGTCTTGTATACTTTAGTTTTCTGATGGTTTCACTTCTACCGCGTGTGAATTGCACACTCTGATTTTTTTTTTAAATCCACAGTAACTCCTGTACCGCTATTTTCCAGAGATATTTTGTCAAAACTTTTAGATTCCGCCTCGCCCTTCTCCAAAGATGAAGTGGGACGATAAATTTTCTCGCTTTTGTTGGTTTTGTGCTAATTTCTAATTTCTACAGTCAAAACATTATTTACTTTTATCATCTTCTGTCTTCCATGTTTCCCTACGCCTTTCCACATACACATCTCCTCATTCCTTTGCGCTCCTAGTAATAATAATAATCAGTATTCAGAACAACGAGTTTCCAAATACCGCTCATTTATTTAGGGAAATTGTTTCAATTCAAAACAAGTTTAACAATAAGAACGCTGTTCAAATTTAAATTATATTATTGTTCTACATGGTAGATTTTTGTAATTATATCTTATTTAAAATAATAATAATTTTGGAGGCGAGTAGCGAGTACGGGTACCACCGCCTCTGGAACATTCCATAGATCACCCCAAGTGGTTTGCTACGTTTCTTGACTCAGAATGGGTGCCCAGGTTCATAGGGTGAGGTTTGTCTGGGTCCTTGGCAGCGGATGCGTCTGCCCACCAACAGCGCGGCAGACTGGATCGGGAGAGACCGGTAATGGGAGACCTTTTGATTTTTCCAGCAGGACTCTCTCGGAACATCGCCAGGGTTTTTGATACGTACATCCGTTATTTCTCAGATTCCTACATACCACTCATAGATACCTCTTTCTTTTCTATAACTTCATCTTCTTCCTTTTCTAAAAAGACCCTGGGAGGAATTTTTTTCCTGGAATTATTGTGGAACTAATCTAAAAATATATATTTATTTCGTCTGAAATGATAAGATTTGTAAGTAGGTACTTAAGTACCTACCTACTTCTATAGCTTTATAATAGTTTATTTCAATGAAGGAATTATACAATTTGTTCAAACTTTCTTAAGTTACGTGGGTATAATAATATTGAAAAAAATGCGAATATGAAAGTCCAAATACACACTTATTTTCACATTTGAAAAAAAAAACTTTACTGAACAATTATTAACCAATCGACCACCATTTTCAAATGGAAACGCAACATACTAACAAATTTACCGACAAATGAAATTCAAAACGGTCGTGTTAAGACAGGACTTCAAAAATAACTTTGAAGTACTTTTTGTTAAATTATCTTTATAAAGGCTGTTTTCTACCATAAAATACACAAAAACATTTTTTTACGCTTGCCGCGGGCAGTGGAATACGTTTGGATTTATGGTGTAATCTGTCAAGAATGAAAAAAGGTAGAAATATAAATATAAGATTCTAATTTGTACAAAAGTGTATGTGTAAGTAAAACTTTTTTATGTTTTACTACTTTGGTTGGTGTAATATGAAACAGTTTGAACTCGTGGATTCAATTCCCGGCGCGGGCAAGAAAATATTATTTGATAGATATGTGTTTTTTCACAATTTAATAATTTGAAATTATATAAGGTATACTTTTGGCACGTTTCAAAGTGGAAGATATTCTCATTAGCCCCGGTGTAAGATCACCATTCGGAATTAAAACGTTGTTTGAAATGGCTATTGCCGTGTTTGGCAACCAGATCTGAATAGCCAGGTACTTCCCCACCTTCTTCTGCCCCATCTCCTTCCCCGCCCCACTACCTTTAGCCGAATAATTTTTCCTAATCGGTAATACCATAGTCTCACTGGCGCCAGGCGGTTGAGAGCAGTTGAGACTCTTGTGCGGTGTTCATATAAAATAATCTAAAAAAAGTGGGATAAAGATCGAAAAGATGTGGAAAATCTCTACATATTATAAATTAAAGCCTCCGCTGCGTCTGTCTGTCTGTCTGTCCGTTCGCGATAAACTCAAAAACTATGAACAGATTTTCATGCGATTTTCACCAATAGATAGAGTGATTCATAATTATGGTTTAAGTATATAATTTGTGAAGGTTTTGTATAAATTGATTGAAATACATAATTAAAGGAGAATGTCTGTATGAGGGCTAGCGGGCTGGCAAGCGGGCGGTGTGGATTTGATTTGTATGCAAATTAACAGATGGCGGTGTGAGTTAAAAGTTTGGTTAACCATCCAATAGATGGCGTTGTTTTTCGTTAGCCATTATTTCGTCAGCTAGTATTAAATCTTCTTCTTTGTGTGCCCTATCAGGTCCCGTTGACGTTGGCGATCACTCTGGAAAATGTCTCTATGTCTTGCGCTGCCCGGAATAGCTCCTACACACTTCTAATGCCGGTCCACTCTCGCAAGACATTTGTCTCCTACCAGGCCCTCGGTGACCCTCTATCTTGCCTTTCAATATTAATTGGAGCAAGTGATACTTCTCCCCTCGAAGTATATGACCCAGATATGAAATTTTCCTGACTTTTATTAATGTAAGCAGTTCTCTATATGCTCCAGCCCGCCTAAGAATTTCCGTGTTGGTGCTCATGTCGGTCCATGGGACCTTGAGCATTCTCCGGTGAAGTCACATTTCAAAAACCTCTAACCTGTTCCTCGTAGTTATTTAGTATTAAATAAAAATGATTAACTCTTTGCTTAAAAATAATCTAATTCAAAACGTGGTAGCTTTATTAATGGTACCGTGTAATATAATCAGAATCAATATTGTAGATAGGTAGATACTGAAAATTTTAGCATGGCCACCTGCAATAATTATTTGTGACCATGACATTTAAATAATAAATCTGACAAATCCAGGGTCGCCATAAAGCCATTTTCCCCAGAATTACTCAAACGGCTCTTAAGCCCCTAGGGTCCCGAGCGACCCGAATCTGAATGTAAGATTTGATGTAGGTGCTAGAAGACAAATTGCTTGACTCAAAATTTTAAGGGAAAATCGCCCTTTTCCGTAGAAAGAAGATTCAAGAAGAACCGATCCGAGATAATATAACAATTACTTTGCCCAATCTGAAACACGTAAACTCAATCCCGATGGAAAAAAATCAACCCTCTCGGAACAAAAATTCCATTAGTCTCTTCACTTTTAGTTGAACAGAGTTTAGCAGTAAAAAAATAACCCACAAAATACAACAACAAAAAATTGATAATAAACTTTTGTTGTTTCTAAAAAATTGCACAAATTAAGGTGATGCACAAATCTTAAGAAAATCGAAATGCTATTATCGAAATTATTTTTTTTCTTTTTAATTAAATTAAGTCAATGCTAGCAAAACTCATTCGAAAATCTGGAAACAGAAAAAAAAAAAGAAAAATATACTGTCACCTCTGGGACTCGAACCCAGAATCTTTGGCTTTCCGTGCCACTGCGCCAAGGTGTCGATATCCGATTCGGTAATTTTTAACTGTATCATACTTCGATTAAGAACCACCAACATTATCTTCATTTTCTTAACGTATATTTTATTAGCTGTTATCTTTATGTCCTGGGTTTGAGTCCCAGAGGTGCCAATATATTTTTCTGATTTTTCTGTTTCCAGATTTTCGTTTGAGTTTGGCTAAAATTGTCTTCATTTAATTAAATATTATAATTTGAGGTTTAACTCATGATGTTAAAAAAAATCAGTTTATTTGTTTGATGTAGATTAACAGTTTTACGGCTGGTACTACTAGTTTCCGGACACCATGTATATAATTTATTTATTTTCATTGTTTGAAGAAAAGAACCATTTAACATTATTAAACTTCTGTTAACTGTATTTTGAGAATAAGCCTCTTCTACATTTCAAAAATATTTTCTTTAATGTAAATTTTGTAAATTGAGTCAATACCACATTAAATTACAGAAAAACCCAAATTTATAAAAGCGTTAACAATCATTATTATACGTATATGCATTCGGGAGCTTTTTTAAAGTTTGTGTATTTTTAAAATAATTTTATTTCAAAATAAGTAAACAGAAATATAACGAAAAAAATTCAAATGAACACTAAATATTAGTAAAAGACCTGAACAAAACGACGTAAATAAATTTCCAAGTTTAATTTTTCTGCGCGAAAAATTGCTTATTCGTATCATTTTTCACAAAATCGTGGGTTGGTTTACTTTAGAAAAAACACTGTCCACTGTTCACCCTTCTGAGCAGTATTTGCGCGTTAATTTCGCGCCAATACGTCAGACGTGTCATCTGTCATCTGTCATGTGTCATGTGTCGGGTGACGCGTGTTGTCGGGGGCATGATTTGACGCCGGGTCACGCGGTGGCCGTTACTTATTGGAGGCTATGCTCTGGAAGTGACGTCACGAGGCGCTACGTGAGGTATGTACTTACGTGATACGTCAGGGACGCTATTTTTCACGTGTTTTAAACATAAAATGTGTTGAAACAAAATGTGTTTCTCTTGTGTGTGATTTTCTGACAATGTTGACGACAGAGCAAATTGAAAATCCTTATAAAGACCAACGACATTTTATTTTTTTTCCTAATGGCTTCTGAGATTCAATCGAAGCTCTAAGAGCTTGTAATAAAAATTGTGCTTTGCTACTTTAACTTAAATATTTTTTCTATGAATTTCTTTTTTTAAATTTCTCTTTTAAATTCATTACAAAACTCATAATCTATTGAGTCGGTTCTCCGAGGTGGCCTAGAAGTGTTGTGATATTCCTATTTAGTCATTTGCTTCGTCCAATAATAAATTTACCTTTAAAAACCTTAATTTAGAAAAAATCCGATGACGATTTTTTCACGACTCCAGTATTAAAAAAATAGTATCACAGTTTGGGAGAAGGGTATGGGTACTGCCGCAACTAGAACCCAACACTTCTGCCATAGGTCACACCAAAAATATATTTAAAAAAACATTTTACATTTAAAATCTATTAAATTGGTAATAATTGCAACGAAACATATTTGACAATAGCCCTGACATTAGATAAATGGCAGATGTGGTGAATTTTGCGTATATATTATATGCATCTCTAATCTCGATTTTCGCATGCGTGGTTCTTTTGAATTACCCAAGCAAAATATATTATGTACACACCCTTAAACGATCTCTAAAATGTTGAATAAATATGACTCAAAGGAAAACCCAATTTATCGTACGACGTGAATGACTAAGAATAATTTCCTACGACTTTTGGTATGAACGTCAACGAACGTCTTTCTTATGATAATATTGTTCCTCGAGTTCTCTCCTATCGGAGGTTAACTATCATCAATCTTATTCCTGCAAACTGCACCCTGAAACAACCCGGAGACTGTATTAGTCAAGCCAGGTGAGATAAGGCGTCTTCCATTAATCTTCCCCTGGATTTTCAGTTGGGTGACTGTATCTGGTTATGCTTTGAATAAATTATATACAACACATATTGTACGTAATCTTCGTCTTTTAACGAACGACAAATATTTCCTGTTTACAAATAACCTGACAATATTTAAAAAAAAAACATCCACTACCTTATATTATAGTGGAAAAATATTGCTTATGCGATGATGGATTTGTAGGAAGATGAGTTTTTCATCCTGGTTAGGATGTATTCTATCCGGGGCTTAGATTGGGATGGATGAAAAAATATTCGCAATGCGAAATTAAGTAGTCTTTCTACAGAGTATTTATCTAACAGATGAATTGAATCCCAAAAAACCCAACGTATTTGTTCATTTAGCTACTAACCAGTCTTAGAAACGTATATACTCGTATGCCAAATATTAAACACTAGCTGGATACCCGACATCTCTTAGCGAGTTGATACGAGGTTGAGCTGACGTTCGAACCCACGACGATCTTTCTTTTTATACCCCTACCAATACCGAAAAGGCTTCGAATGGTTCACAATGTTTCAGAACATTCCACATCATTCGAGAGTGTTCTGGAATGTTCCTCAATGATCTGGGATGTTCCGGGATGTACCCGAATGTTCTAGACTATTCCCGGACATTCCACTATGTTCCAGAATGTTCCGGGATGTTCTGGAATGTTGTTGAACGCTCTATATTGAATCGTAATATTCTAGAGGACGAAATTTCCAGTCCTTATATCTTCAAAAGCACGCCCTTCAGGTAAAAACTAGAACCTTCTTCATGGTTGGGGGATAGAGCGGTACCACACCATATAACTCCCTTGATCGTACCGGGACTCGTTTCTGAGTTTTAGCGCAACGCACATTAAACACTTTTATAATATACATTGATTATAAATTCGTCTAATATTTTTCTCTATTTTCGAGTACCAAAAAAGCTTCTTGTGTGTCTTTGGTATTTTGGGATTTAGAGTACATTTAGATTAAGGTGACCAATACTACTGATTTCATTAGTTCGGTAGTGGTTTCCTGTAACTGGGTTAGTCGTTATTCCAAACCGGTACACAAAAAATTAAAAGATGAATAAAATACCCGAAATCCGGGAAAGCCATTTTTTTCAGAATCCGTTAGCCACAAGCCTCCCCCTCATAAATCTGGAAGGTACGAGTATAACCTTTTCATTTATAAAATGCAAACATTTTCAGAAACATGTCGCTGTCTAGAAAAATCTACTTTATATCAATATTTAAAAGGCATTTTTTCTTCTTTTATCCAGGGTGTCCGGGGGTAAAGTACACTATCTTCGGGAGATAATTCTACATAATGGTAGAATTAAAAAAGATAAATGTTTTCTTTGATATTCCACTGTTTTTTTTTTCGTTAAAATTTTTTTTCATTCAACGAATCATTTTGTTTACCTGAAAATTCCTGCCTATTCTGTCAGGTCAAAATACTTCCGTTTTACCATAAAATCCAAATTAAGTGGAATATTTCTGAACGCATCTGAAAACTAAAAACTGTTTTTGAAAGGTGGTGAAATAAGCTTTCAAATTTTATAAATTAAATCAAAACTTAATTTTTTGAAATATCATATTTTTAAAATCAATCATAAAAAGTTTTTAAAATGGCTCATTTAACGTTTTTACTAAATAAAATCACTGATAACAAAAACAGTATTTTATTAAGCAAATTTATATTAACCATTTATTAT
This sequence comes from Limnephilus lunatus, assembly GCA_917563855.2. Classification (NCBI taxonomy): domain Eukaryota; kingdom Metazoa; phylum Arthropoda; class Insecta; order Trichoptera; family Limnephilidae; genus Limnephilus; species Limnephilus lunatus. The sequence goes on from OU830596.1 coordinate 11,162,669, forward strand.
AATAAACATTAACTTTTTTGTCATTTCATCTAAAAATAATTAATAAAAAAATCCCAAAGTTTCATTAATTTTTATCAAATTGAAGTCGAAAACTTTGGTTTTATAAAGGTGTACATTTGAATGATTTTTTCGTTAACTTTTGGATTTGAATATAAAGCGCGGTGTTTTCTCTTTCAAAAACACCTGTAGATCATTTTAATAACCATGATAGTAATGGAGACACAGCGATTTCTATGAGACCTCTGTGAGTTGTTCCGAAAAGCGAGCAAGTTAGCCTGAGTGGTTAAAAACTTGGATTTTCAAAGAAGCTATTTAACTGTTTTACTTGTATGTAGTATCATTTAGAATCTTCTCCAAAGTTTGTGCCCTTTACTCTTGAACATCATGACTATTCAATAATAATATCATTATTCAATTTATAAATATAACAGTTTATTTATGAACAACTTTTACTGTATAATTATTATTACGCGCGACAGCTGTTTCGTCTTCTTGAAGGAATTATATATTAAACTTCTTCTTTCGTATGGTGGGGGATCAGAGGGGGACATCTATGTCTGCGAGCCAGTCTAGGGCCTCAGGCGTCACCATGTGGACCTCATCAATCCCACCGTGGAATGAATGGAGCCGGCATTCGTTGACCACATGTTTGGTGGTCTGCACCGCACCGCGTTTACACATCGCCTACTATTTAAAACCCCCTCTATTCATCGTGTGAGCACAACGGCCATTAAAGCACCTTATCATATTGATGGCGGACCAGATTTTGCGAGGCAATGAGAACCCAGGCTGTCTCTCAGTGGAGTCTTGTACGAGTTGGGCATTTTCTACGTTGGCCGATTGTCACTCAAGTTTCCACCTATATTTTGGGGTGAGAGGTGATCGGAGGAGTCTTTCTACTTTCGATTTCATCGGATTCTTATTTTTAAGATAATATTATTCAATTTATTATATTATCTTCAACTCTGAAAGTTAAGTAGGGCGCTTTATTATTTATAAAAACTTATTAAGAAATGGAAATTTATTAAAACTTATTTAGGGGGCCAAACAAGTCCTCAAGTACCTAAATATACAAAATTCAGCAAACTTGAAAAGCCCTGCCTGCGGATTTTTCTCGGACTGTTGAAAATTGTAAATCGAAAACACGGAGCAGCATTTTTCATCGGAAATTTAAAACGGACCAACTTTTCTCGCAGTTTAATGAAGGGTGATATTTAGATATTCGGGGAATTTTTAAGAGAATTTCTCTCCCTGTTGGTCCATAAATTTGATGTTGTTTTATTGAAGGGTTTCGAATTGCTGCTGTTGAAGGCTGTATAAACTAATTTGTATCTATGTTTTGTAAAAAATGGCGTTCAGCAATTTTCGTTTTTTTTTAAAATTTTTTTTTTAGTAAGAATTTTGTTTTTCGAATACCGCGACCGGTGAATTTAGTTTCAATTCTGTTATACAGTGATTTATTTATTTATTTATTGAAAAAAATAAGAAATACATGAAAACCTAAGCTGCACATCTCACTAGGGGATTCCTGTATCGAGATATGCAGTTTTTCAATAAAGTAATTTAAAAAAAAAAGAAACATACATACCTAAACTTAAAAGAAATATAATAATAAACCTACAAAAGAAGCACTGAGTACAGTTATTTAAACATTACTAATTAATAATTATTACAGCTGGGCAGTATGCTCATTGTTGACAAAAATAACATTATACTGTAAACTAAATATTAAAATATGTAAATACAAGGTACCTGTTGTGGCTTACCAAATGCAATAATAGGGTGATCATACCACAGTAGCATTAAATTATTAACAAAAAATAAATAATAATAAACAATTATGTAATAAATTTATATAGTTTATGAAATAAATATAATATATTAAGTAAATATGTAGATATAAATAAATTAAACAAATAATATAATATAATATAATTATGAGTAAACAATAATAAACAATTTAATAATAATAAGTAAATAAACATAAGTAAATAAAGTACATAATAATTATGAGTAAATACTAATAAACAATTATAATATTGTATAGTAAGTAAATTATGGTACGAAAGAAGTAGATAATAGTAAGTAAATACTTATAACAATAAGCAAATTAAAAAGTACATAACAATAAATAAGTTAAGTACATACAGAGTGATCCCTCGACAGTTTTGGTTTCCGGCATACTTATATAAAATATTTATTCGGTTTTGGGAAAATATGGTATACCTACTTACAACAAAAATAATTGAGTGTCTCCGTAGGGGTGTATAAAGAGGATATACCGCTGAATAACAAAATTATAAAAATATTCAAATGCATCAAGGCTAAAACTGCTTACCTATAATTTATACATAACAGCGTAAAAGTACAGTAAATAAATTCGTTTGATTTCAATGGTTATAATGGTGAGCTCTGGCATTATGAAATTATTTCCTATACCATTCATCCTATTGCGATGAAAGTTTATAATTTGTATGGTGATGCGCGTTATCATCCCGCGACAAAATATCCCCGACAAAATATCGCCGACCAAATATAATATCCTACGGACAAAACATCCCCCAACAGGATGTCTATTCTTTTTGTCCCATTTTTGTTTGGTTAGGTTAGGTTTTAGTAGATATTTTATTGAGGGATGGTTTGTCCGTAGGATATTTTGTCGCGGGATGAAGACGCGCGAGACCGATTTGATGCACGTATACGCCCGCAAAGGTTTCCATATTTATATATATATACTAGCTTTTACCCACGGCTTCGCTCGCATAGTATTAGTGGAAAATTATGGGCATAATTATTGGCGTAATTGTTATTATTCTTGCAATTTTTTCATAATTATCGTTTAATAGAAAATTTAAAAATTTGAGAATGACATTTCGCAAATAAAAATTCTATTTTAGAAAATATTTAAATTATAGAAATTTATTTTAAGTACCTACTCCCTTTATTAGTATTTTATTTATATTTGAATCCAGAGTAACCTAAAAAATAAGAAAATGACAGTCCATTTCAAACGCTATGCTTTATAGGAACGTTATGCTTTTTGTTCGGAGAATAAACATTTTTAGAGATATGTAGATATTAACTACGACGCCAAAAAAGTACTCCTTTTAGTCACAACAGAGCACTCTTTTTAAGCCTAAAATTAAAAAAAAAAAACATTGTTTCCAAGGTAACAATTTGTTTGACGTTTGCAATAACTCGATTTTGTTAGGGACAGAAAACGTATGATACATAATTTCATAACGCCACAGCTTATTCATAACGCCAGAACTTTCCAATATATAAAGCCGTTTTTACTCGCAAATAATGTAGCTTTCGATTAGTGAAAGAATTTTTAAATTCCATTCGATATTTATTGCGTCAAAGAGTAACAAACATCCAACCAACCATCCATACAAACTTTCGCATTTATAATATTATTATTATATTATATTAAGATGTATATACCTATATATATTATATGTAGAAAAATTTTCTCGGTTTACCTGCGTAACGTCTTTCTCAAAATAACTTTTTAACTCCTTACATTTCGGACAGATCTCACTGTCCATCTTCAGAGGCCTTATGTCTTAAGTTTTTGTCTCAAACTGATCGCTTTCGCGTGTCTGTTCGGACCAAAAGCTAAGACTTAAGTTGCATACCCCCCCCCCCTTCGGAGACCCTTAGTTATATTTTGTGTAAGTAGGTATAGCCTATTTTCCCAAAATCGACTGCGACTGGGGTCACTGTAGAAAAGAATATATATATATATATATATATATAATGGTGAGCTCTGGCATTGCAACGCATTCCGGGTAATAATTTTTATTTCGGGGGTCTAACTACGGGGGTACAGAAGCGTTTAAATTTTATATCGTTCGCGTACATACGTTTACGCATCGTTTCACTTTATTCCGTTTTTCTTAACTGTTAATAGAAATATGAAACAAGTCAATAGAGTAAACTGGTTCATTTCCGTGCCACTGTGGACTTTCTTTAGTTTCACCAATCAGATAAAATTACCTTTTCACTTAATTCCAAGTTAAATCGCATCATGATTTCGTGCTATAATGCTTTATTTATTTATTTTGGTACAATAACTATAATACAAACACCATAAAAATACAATATGTATGTATTTTTATGGTGTTTGTATTGTTTTTTGGCGGTCCCATGCTGTTTATACTGTAAGTTGTGAATTTTGAATTAAAATACTACGCTCAATCTACATATGTACCTACATACCTTTATGAATTTTTTTTCTTCATTTGGAAAAAAATTCCGAAGCGATAAATAAAGTGAAGGGTATATATATATATATACTTTTTTTACATGAGCCCCACACAGGAGGCCCTGAGGAAAATAGTTTCCCTGACGGCCTATGTCATCTTTGGGGATACTGTGTGGAGGATTTTTTTAGGAAAAGGAAGGTGAGGAGAGTTCTGGGAAGGAAAAGGGGGTGGGTGGGAATCTGGGGTTCAGTGTGTCCTGGTCATCCACCTCCAAGACCTAGACAAACCTCATCCCATGAACCCGGGCACCCCTGCTAAATCACCAAGCGTAGCGAACCACTTGAGGTGACCTATGGCAGAGGTGTTGGTAATCCAATAAAGGTTCTTGGGGCGGCGTAACCCATTCCCGCCTCTCAAATAATAAATATATTTGTATAATGTATTTAACCCTTCAAAATTCCGGTGTATTTTGTCAGTACGTAAAAATATTTCCGCTTTGCAATAAAATCCAAATAAATGTAATATTTATAAATTCACAAAGTTTAATAATTTTTTTAAATTGCGCTAGGAAACTTTGGTTTCAAAATGGTGTACATTCTAATTATTTTGTAATAACTTTTGATTTAAATATAAAGCGTGTTGTTTTCTCTTTCCAATATGATGGTAAGGGAGACATAACGATTTCTATGAGACCTATGTGAACTGGGACAAATATGGTCTCCTGTAATTCAAGGGGTTAAAAAATGTAAAGAGGAATGTAATGATATTTGGAAAACATTTTCCATTTTATATTTCATCGTTGATAGCACAAATCAGATAAAAGTTACCGACTAATATGTTACAGTATTAATGCAATATAATGGTGTGAATGTATTGTAAAGTGTTAACCTATATCTTTTTATACACGCAACGTTATAGTATTCACTGCTCTCTATCTGAATCCGCTTATCCGATCTGACAGAACAGGCAGCGTAAATGTTACGTTCATTAATTAATCCTTTTTTCATTTAGTTTATGTATATTTGTACTTTAGCCAATCCCAGTCAATTTTGTATCGTTTCAAAACTAACGGGTCTACGCACACAAAACTAACGGGTCTACGCACACAAAAAGTAGAAAGACCGTTCAGTACCCCCTTTCACAGAACATGAACTGTAATTTTTTTTTAAGAGAAAATCTTTGGCACCGTTGTGATGTAAAACTCGATGAGACAGAAAGTAGCGACACACGTGACAAGCATACACGTATATAGGATTTAGCCTGCGATATAATGAGATAGTATAATTGGTCTTCTCTTTGTGCGGTGCTTCGTAGCCTCCCTTGTCTAATTTAGTTTTCTGAAGGTTTCACTTGTATCGCGCGTGAATTGCACTCTCTTAGATTTTTTTTTACATTTTGCTCATTTTACAGGCATATGTTATCTTTGGGGAAGCTGTGTGGAGGGTCGTTTTACAAAAGGAAAAAAGAAGTTCTGGGAAGGAAAAGGGTATTAGGGGTGGGTAGGAATCTGGGGGTCAGTGTGTCCTGGAGTGACGGTCGTATGCAGCTGGTGGGCTGATCCGGCCCGCCATGCAGCTGGTGGGCAGACGCATTCGTCGCCCAGGACAAACCTCACCATGAACCCGGGCACCCCTGCTGAGTCACTAAATTAGCAAACCATTTGGGATATCCTATGGCAGAGGTGTTGGTTATCCAATAAATGGTTCCCGGGACGGCGGTACCCATACACGCCTCCCAATTTGAATTGATGTCAATAATGTGAAACAAAAAATACCAATGATAGTTTCAACCTTGTTAGTTTTAGTGATGATCTGAAAGAGATTTACCGAATTTGTATTTTATTTGATTTTTTAAAGCTTGGGCTCAACTGTGAAAATATTTTCAGATTTTGAAGAGCTAAATATGTAAGTGTTCGGATTTTTGTATATTGAGATGTATGTTTTTGTTACAAGCGATAAAAATTGTATCGAACGGTGATTCGTCTCACTTAGGTCGCAATTAGGGACGCCAACGAACCCTTAACCCAGTGGCGTGTTAACTAATTCCAAGGACCCCGGGCAAACCGTTGTACGAGCCCAACCATTCGCATATGAATATGATTACAACTTATAAACAATAAACAAACGAAATCGCTTTAACATGCTTAACTTAAGTGGTTACTTATTATGTTAACTCAATCTTTATGAAAGGTCATCGTGGAAGATTCACTGCGCCGCAGGTGAAATTTTAAATTTTTTCTTTCGCGTCTGGATTTAGCAAAGCAGAAAATGTGTTAATTTTCACACAAAAACAAAATAATGAATATTTACTGCAAATCAGTGTGACTTTTGCTGTTGCTCTTGACCTCCGCCGAACCCGCAAGACTGACTCACCGACCCCCTGGGGTTCGATCGAACCCAGGTTAAGGCTCCGTTCCCGGCCCCAAAAAGAAAAAAGACGGAGAGATATGAAATTACGAATGTTAGAAGAGCGTGCTAACATTTACAACGATAAAATCGATGCAAAAATCATGAAAATCTTTAATAAAACACGACTCGTTTAAAATAGAGCAAAAATCTTGCGATAATTGTCTTAAACAGCATTTAAAGACACGCTGTGAATTTTTTCATACATACACATAACTTGTAAAATAACTAAAACAAACATGTTTATAATAGTTTTTTAAGCATACTTTGCGACTTTTTTCTATTGAGGGAATTTTATAGAATTTGCGTTTGGGCGCGACTACTGTCTGGATATTATCCTCAAGAATAATATATATTTTATTTAGAGCTTAAAAACTTTAAATGTTTAAGGGAGGTTTTCATGAAATCGGTAGAAATTCGAATACCGGCCTCTTAAGAACCACTGGTATAGTGTAATAATGGGTGTATAGTTTGTGAGAAACATAAAGTGATAATAAAATAAATAAAGTTTCATCATTTGCATTGTTAAGCCATAATTTTAACTCTTTCAAATATTGAGGTAGTTTAGTCGTCACTTAAATTTTTTAGGTAAAATATTGAAAATACGAGGTCCAATGAAACTGCTGTGTGTTTGGGGGGTCAAAAAATACATTATTATTTCTAATATTGATTCCGTTTTCATTTTTTTGATGTGATGAAAATTCGTATTTGTTTTTGTTATTGCTTGAAGAAGATAGCGGCCGCTTACGGCTAAGGTTTATGTGAGGCCACTGCTCATTGAGCCGCACCCAATTTGCCTAATTTTCCATTTCCCCCGTGTTGTAAATTAGAATTCAATTAAAACGCTTTTTTTATTTTCCCGCTCTGCTTTATAGGTAATATCCAGTGACGTCACGTAATTGGTCACTAATTTGGCATTCGAAGCGAAACATCCCTTTTGTAAAAACACAACCCTTAAATTATTTTGTGATATTTCAATGTAGATAAAGGTTTAAGAAATGGGTAATTAATTCCCTAGAATTATAATTTTCTTAAGGAGACTCAATGAATAATTTCCACTCCTTTAGTTTGAAGTCTGGAATTTTTTTAATGAGCTTTTTTATCTTATGAATGAATTACTTTCTATTTTGGGTAGGCACATTAAACTCCAAGAATTCGAAACTTTGAATATTACATATTTAATATTTTCACGGTCAGTGCTGCTACACTTCATGTTTTTTGCTGAGACACGTTTTCGAGTGCTTTGCAGTGCCAATATTCAATAAAAACAGTCTCCGTTATCGAGGTGTAAGGCTCTTGACTAGCAATCCGAAGGTCGCGGGTCAAATCCCGGGTGTAAATAAAGTTAATGTGATTAATTTGTGTTATTTAAAATAAATTAATTAAAAATAATATATAAGTAGATAGAGTGTGCTGAAATAGATATTTTTGTCATAATAATTTATATGGATTCAAAAAAAATGCCCTGAGATTGCTGAAAAATATGTGCTAATTTATTATGTACCTATCATTTGTGTCTCTAATTGTGTCTCTTATTTTGCCTCTCTTTAATTATTATTTGAGTAAACTTAGTATTTTAACAATTTTCCATTTCTAACTGTTTATGTTTTATTTCATCTAAATTTTATTTAAACGGTTACAAAATTTATGATTGTATTATTTGTATTATCTAGTTGATTGTATATAAATTCTTACTTTTTTATATAATTCTTATTTGTATAATTAACATAGTTTTTATAACTGGGTTGTTCTCACATGTGTGTGAACAATCTGTAAAAACCCAGTATAAATAAATAAATAAATTATATTTGCGACATTTTTCAGAGTGGAAGATAATCTCAGTATCGCCCTACTGTAAGACCACCATTAAGGATTAAAACGTCGTTTGAAATGGCTTTAGCCGTGTTTAGTGACCAGATCTGAATAGTCACCTTTCTCTTCTACATCTCCTTCCTTTCCCCACTACCTCCATCCTCACAACATACCCCAAATGGAGAAGTCATGGTCTCATGGCTCCAGACAGGAGCAGTTGCGACTCTTGTGCGGAATTTATGTTGAAAAAAAAACGTTTCTGTTAACGAAGGTAGCAATCTCCAATGGATGTATGTATGACAGTGATGATGTAGACATAAAATCTCTGTGGCGTACGCGTGGTAAAATCTTCTGTGACCGAATTACAAATGTGGAGATCCGGAAAATATGTACGACTGATGAAGCGTAATGAATTAGTTTAAGAGGGGGGCGGTTAGATGGTTTGGCTATGTGTAGAGTTGATGAAAGAATCAGAAGAATAGAATAATGTAGGAATGTAAATAAATCAAGGAGTGTGTGCTAATACAGTGCACCACGATTATAGGTAATAAGCATAAAAATCGTTTGGCAAGGTGAGTCTTAGAAACTGAAGATTTTAGCGCTAAAGTGGTTTTTATTTATTTTGTTAAAAATTATAAGAAAGAAAAAAGTCAATTAAGGGAAACTCTCACAGAAAATCTGTATTTTTTAACCATTCATCTGTATTTTTTTAAATTACAAGAATTCATTCCTTTTTAACGAAAAAATACATTTTTAGTTGTTACCGCTTATATTTTTTATGAAGTACGTAATTAAGAATTTCATTTTAATTCTGCTCAAGCGGAACGATAGGAAAAGTTTAAATTAATCAAAAGCATATTTTTTGGTATTCATTATGTAAAACGATTTTTTGTAAAAATTAACTGAAAATAGTAATTTCAAATCGAATGAGATAGTTAGTTGGTTTTTAGCAAAATTATAAAACTCTTTATTCTTTTCCTCCATGTAGAACGTAACAAGTTGCAATTCTAATAAATAGCTCTCAAATTATCAGTTTATCAAAAGAAAGTGAACATCGTGTATTTTTAAGTGTTTAAAAAAACCTTTCTGCTAAATGAACAGTGAGTGACCTTTTGAGCAAAATAGAGTGGCTTCAAAATACTATTTCTATATATTTTTGACCTTTTAAAATTTCTATCGTGCTTCCGAATGTCGCACGCGATTACACAGGCCTCCCGCTCTAATTTACAAATTTAATTTAAGGCGCCGTATCCGTGCTCAAAAAGAAGACAATGGAGAGATATGTAATTACGAATGTTGGAGAGATTACGCTAATATTTCAAACGGTAAAATTGTGAATAAAACACGACTCGTTTAAAATAGAGCAAAAATCTCTTGGGGCTGTCTAAAACAGCATTTTAAGAAACACTGTGATTTTTTTCATATTTTGTAAAATAACTGAAACAGACGTGAAAATAATAATTTTCTGAATATACTTTCCGATTTTTTCTATCGAGGGAATTTCATATAATTTGCGTTTTTTTGTCTATATATTATTATCTTAAAAAATATCATATATTTTTTAAGAGCTTAAAAACTTCAAATGTTTAAGGGGGATATGTAAGAAATTGGTAGAAATTCAGGTAGTGGCGGCTTAAGCATTAGTTTTAAATAATCTCTACTTTAGCTTTTAAATAATCATTCTTATTTTAACCCCATGAGTTACATATATAGCACGCTAATTGATGATTTTTGAAGTACTTCTTAAGCACCGTTGTGATTTGAAACTCGATGAAACGGAAACGAGTGACACTAAAAAGAGATAAACACATACATCTATAGGATTTAGCCTACGAGAGAATGAGATAAAATAATCGGTCTCCTCTTTGTGAGGTGCTTCGTAACCTCCACACTCTTGTCTACCTTTGTTTTCTGATGGTTTCACTTCTACCGCATGTGAATTTCACGCTCTGATTTTTTTATGCAAATATTACATATAAAATCCAAACTGCCCAAAGTCAGTTAGACTATCACATCTCCAATTGAGATTCACGTTGTGAGGCTGACGATAGTTGGGAGCTGAAAAAACAGGATAAAGAATGGTAGAAGCACCCGGCTATTCAGACCTGAGCCATCTCAAGCAACTTATTTCTGACTAGCTGGGGTACCCGGCTTCGTTCAGGAAAACATTTGAGAGTGTTCTGGAATATACCTTCAAGAGCATTAGCGAACCATCCAGAATGTTTTCGAAACTTTTAGACTCACCGATATACTCCGCCACTCCTTCCAGAACTTTCTAGAGTTTTATCGAACCTTCTAGAACTTACCGGAAGACTGTTCTTTAAATTTCTAGAGGGCGAAACTTCCAGCCCTTATATATTCAAAAGCACGCCCTTTAGGTGAAAACGGGTACCCTCATCTTGATCGTACCAGAACTCGTTTCTGAGTTTTTGCGGTCCGCACGTTTTTTTGGACTTATACGTTTTATAATATATTGATTATTGAAAGTAGGTACCTACCACTCTTAACTATCTACGCGTGCTGCTTATAACATATACATTATTTTATACTGAGTTAACAATATGGGAAATAAAACTTATTTCTTCTACACTAGTACTTCTCTCAGCAGTAGATCTAGCATCCTTAAAGGTATTCTAAATTTCCTCTGAAATTGTAAGATTTGTAATTAATTAGGTAATATTAAAATACCAACCTAATGAATTATAAACCATAAATAATATTTTACTTTTCATTTTGTTTTATTTCAAATAAGAAATTATACAATTTTTCCATAGAAATATCACAATCTTAATTACAATTCTTTTTTTAAACCTTTTTCAAACCATTAGGTAACATAATATTGATTATTCCGATTTGACATCTTGTAGTAGGAACCATGCGAACTCTGGCTGGATAAAAAGATGGAATCCAACAACGCCACTATCTTGAAGCGGAACCGGAACATAACAAACAAATTTACAGACAGTTGAAATGCCAAATGGTACTAAGCTATGCTGAGTCCAATAACTTAAACTTTGTAGTTTTACCATAGATATTTAAGTACTTAACAAAACATGATGCACGTATCTTGTCAAAAACAGTAAAACTGTTAAATATTCCAACAGTTTGCCTGTTTATTGAATTGGAAAAGGTAAAATAGGAACTCTAGCGAATACTCGTCAATTTTCAGCTTTCCGATTGAAATATTATGCATAGCAGACAATATTATTTGGAGCAGGAAAACTTCATGTCAGTAGTTTTTCGCCTGCGGCGGGAATTTCCCTAACTACATGTTTATTGCAGGACATTACTAGAAAGTTGCTTTAACTTCTCTATAATAATTTTTCATTTTCCGTTTACAACAGTCAATATTATTTTGAGCAGGAAAATTTCAAGTCAGTAGTTTTTCACCTGCGGCGGGGATTTTCCTAACTACATGAATATCGAAGGACGTTTTTTTTAATGTAAATACCTCACAAGTCTCAGCTGCTCCCGTCTTGAGCCAGTGAGAGTATGGCATCCCCAATTGGAGTTATGAGGCTGAAGCTGGTGGGAAGGGAAAGGAGATAGGGAAGAGAACCTTGGGGTGTCTCTTGAGTAGAGGAAAATATAAAAATCGCGAAGCAAAAGATCGGGAGAGTGAGAAGGTTGTGGAATCAGTTCAAACTTCAGGTTTTGCAGAGGCTCTAATCGAAGCTGTTAGTTCTAAACGGCGTGGTACCCATCGTCCACAGATTTTACGGTATCCTGATTGATCAACAATGAAGTCGACATGTTCCTTGAATATTCCAAAATGGTTTGTGTTACGCTTCTGAGTAATTCGCCAGTCATTTTGAATCAAATCGTGGACGACTTTGGATTGTTTATTGTCTGTATCAATGATCGGACGTCTGCTGCGTGTTTCATCAACAATAATTATTGCTTTTCCAGGCTCACAATCATGAACTTTTGCTACCCATCGATTTATAGTAAACCTATCAACAGCATAGTCACCGTTAACATCCTTTCTACGACGATGTATTTCAGTAGGAGCCACTTTTTCAGCAGTTAAAAATTCAATAACATCACGCTGTTTACCTTATGTTGACATAACACTACAACGCGTCTCCATACTTCCGCTACTCAAAATACACTGGATGAATTCAATGATCTCAAACTTGCTCGAACGTATAGAGGAAGAATGTCACTTCCATAATCCACCTGACGCGCTTCTGAAGGTCATTTTGTACAAGCCTGTGTGCATTACTTTTCAGCCTACCCTCGTATTTCACATTCTAATCATTTAAAATAATATCAGTTATATTTGCGGCACGTTCCATTGTGGAAGATTCTATATCGCCCTGATGTAAGGCCCAAGTGAAACGTTGCTTGAAATGGCTTATGCCATGTTTGGTGATCATATCAGAAAATGCAGATACTTTCTCCATCCTCCTCTTACTCTTCCCCATCTCGTTCCTTTCCCACTACCTTCAGTCTCACAACATACCCTAATTGGGGATGTCTTAATCTCACTGGCTGGACGTTGGGAGCAGTTGGGTCTTTTCTCGTAAAAAAATTTCATGTTCGCAATTTACACGCGATGGAAGCGAAAACTTCAGAAAACTAAAGTAGAAAGAGTGGGGAGGCTACGAAGCACTGCAGAGAGGAGACCGATTATTCTATAGATCTCATTCTGTCGCAGGCTAACTCCTATAGATGTATGTGTTTGTCTCTTTTTAGTGTCGCTTTTTCGTTACATCGAGTTTCAAATCACAACGGTACTAAAGAGGTTTTCACTTAAAAAATTATAATAATAATACGTTGTTTGTAGAAACGGTAATTAATAGAATGATTTATTTTTTAGTCTCCAGTTCGTATCTCTTGTTTGATTTTTTCCTGCGTAATTTTGCAATTACAAGAAATTTAAAACCAGAACTTAAATTGGATTGCTTGTTCAATTTGTTTTTCAATTAGTAACCAACTAATTAACTAACCATCACGCCATTTCCATCAATTTTGGAGGCGGGTATGGGTACCGCCGCCTCGGGAACCATTTATTGGATAACCAACACCTCTGCCATAGGTCACCTTCAGTGGTTCGCTACGTTTGGTGACTTAGCTTAGGGGTGCCCGGGTTCATGGGGTTAGGTTTGTCCGGGTCTTGGTGGCGGATGCGTCTGCCCACCAGCTGCATGGCAGGCCGGATCGGATGAGAATGGTTGAGGGAGTCCCTTTGACTTCTCCAGCCGTACTATCTCGGAACATCGTCTTGCACCGCAGTGGGAGGGATGGATTCATACGTCTATCACTCGTGGACACGCTGACCCTCAGATTCCTACCTACTCCTAACACACTTTTCCTTCCGAAAACTTCATCGCCTTCCTTTTTCTAAAAAGATCCTCCACACAGCATCCTCAAAGATGACATAGGCCCTTAGGATAATTACTTTTCTCAGGGCCTCCTGTGTGGAACTAATGTGATAAAAAATCGTCAAACAACTCAACGAGTTTTTAGATTTTCACAGCCAAAAGTATTTTCGTTATTTGTTTTTGGGGTGTTATGCCGTGTTGCGCTACCTCCTTCTTTAGCCAAAGTTTCGGACAGCGTTGCAGTATCCATCATCACGGCAGATCCGACAGAAACGTTGACTTAAGATGGAGGTAGCGCAACACGACATAAAACCCCCAAAACAAATAAGGAAAAAAAAACTCAATGAGTAATTATGTACTCTCAGCATCGCCCTGGTGTAAGATCACCATTAAGAATTGACAAGTCGCTTGAAATGGCATTAGTCGTGTTTGGTGACCAGATTTGAATAGCCAGATACTTCCCCACCTTCCTATTCCCTATCTCCTTCCCATCCCCACTACCTCCAGCCTCACAACATACCCCAATTTGGGATGCCATAGTCTCACTGGTTTCAGATGGGAGCAGTTGGGACTCTTGTGAGGTATTCATGTAAAAAAAATATAAAATAAAAATTTACGTTTTATTAAAACAAATGCTTGACATTGCTTGGCGAAATAGTGTTTCGTAATATTAATGTTTAGAATTTCAAGATTTTTTTTTCTGATTCGTTATTATTTTCAAAATAAATCTATTAGCAAATACAAAAACCAACATACCACATTTAAAAACTTCAATCAATCCTAACAAAAAAGGGAATGAAAAGTAGAAAAAACCTATGCCCCGCTTACACCCGAAAAACAATATCCTCTGTCATCCGTCACGTGGGCGACACGCACCGCAGTTCCTCAAATGTTTCCACACGCCCCCCCCCCCCCCTTCCTGGGCCCTACACAATCCAGTTAGCTATCACCCAACCCCACCCACCGGCTCTCCACAGTTTCTTAAACTTTTTCGATCTTTGCTCCTTTTTCAATTTTTTATTTTCGCATAATATTTTTTAGATTACTTAATCCTTGTACTACTGAACCGCCCACCATTAAATGTTATTTTACGTTCGAAAATCACTCATTAAAGAATATATTATGTATTTATATTAAAATATTTTTCCGGATTAAATAACAAGTGTTAACAATTATGTCCTCTACGTGCGAACTCTATCTAAATTTCTTTAAAAATACAATAAATAAATAATAATTCTTTAAATATATAATTAACAGTGTTAATTTCAATCGACCTCCCAGGTAAGTATGGTCCTGTATTCATTCATTTTTAGGCAGCGTCGCGTTCATTGGTCAAAACATTGTACATATATTTTCGTATCGGTGATCAATAAACCGGTGGATGCAATTTTTAGCCATAAATTGTTTGTCTAGCTTGCAGTTTTTCTAGATTTTAGAAATGTATTATAAGTTTGTATAGCGCCCTTGAGGTGATTTTTCACATAAACGGCGCTATATAAATCATCATTATTATTATTATTATTAACCCCCTGAAATGATATTTATTATAAAATCATAATTTTTTGTGCATTATCTACCAATTTCAATAAAAAATATCTTTTAATAGTTGGTACGGGTGGTGATCTTTTAATAGATGACAGTTGATCAGCCGACAATTGGCCCCCTGGCTTACTTACATATACAATGTGCAGTTGGTTTAGGGAAAATATGGTATTCCTAATTACACAAAATATAACTAAGTGACCTCGAAGAGATGTGCAGAGAGGCTGTACTGCCGAATACCAAAAAAAGTATAAAAGACATTTTCATTCAAATGCATCAAGGAGAAACTACTTGTCATATAAATGATTATGCTATCAAAGAATATCGGGAGGCATAACGGTCGGGTACATTAGTACCGGATTTTGAAATATCCTACTAGTGACCCAGAAAACAACAGCATTTTATTTAATTCACTTCAAAGTTTTTCTGCATTATAATTGATTTGGTGGTGTTTATGAGAAATCTGAGTATTGTACCAGTTAGAGAGTACACTTTTACATATAACTGCATAATCAACCTAAATTTCTATTTATCGGAGATGTCTGACTAATCAACTAGACCATATGATGGAATTTATTTGCTTTATGGGGCATAAATTTCATAGTTTCATAGTTGTGCTACAGTTATTTTTTTCTTATTTAAATTTAATTGAATGTAGCGAAGCTAGCCGTCCATAAAGGGGTACTGGTATCTTCCCTGATGTATGGCAGTGGGGCATGGAACTGGCAGAGGAAGGACGGAAGTAGACTGAATGCTGTAGAAATGAGATCCCCGAGGCGAATGTGTGGTAAAACCATGTACGATAGTATGAGAAACATGGAGATCCGCAAAGAATGCAAGGCTGATGTAAGCGAAATGTGTAAGATTAAGAAAGGGACGCTCCGATGGTTTGGGCATGTAAAGAGAATTAACAAAGAAAGGAGTGTAAGGAGAATATATGACGCAACTGTGAATGGTAGAAGATGTTGAGGACGCCCAAGAAAAACATGGCACGATCAAGTAAATCAGATACTTGAGTCGGGCCTTGTCAAGAGTCAGAATAATAGAAAAGCATGTTTGAGACGTTGTATGAATGTAAACTAGGCAAGGAATGTATGCCAAGACCAAGTTATTTGGCGGTTCGTTCTCTCTGCCTACACCTGCGAGGAAACGGCGTGATGATTAGTTTGTTATCATTTTAATGTTTTCTTTTGGTCAAAAGCTTTCTGATGTTCCTCAACTAAAATGTTCCCTTGACATATTCGGTGACTCACTAGGACTCCGGTTGAGAAACACTGGACTGTACCACCTACTACCCTCCCCCCCACCTGATGGAGATCACCCAATGCATAAATTCCTACAATTTCGGCAATAATTCCTACTCGCGGAATAAAGTCGGACCATTACATCCCAGCCTGATATTCCAAAAAGTTGTGCAAATAATCCAAAAATCATTTCATTAATATTTGTTTCATTATAAACCAAACTTTATTATGCTTAAATGAAAAGTAACTTTAACCCTTTTCAGGTCGGTAAGTTTGTGTCTAGTTCATATCAACATGACGACCTCCGTAGTGTAGTGGCTAAGACTCTTGACTCACAATCCGGAGGTCGCGGGTTCGAACCCGGCGTGCGCAAATAAATTTTATTTGATTAATTTGTGTTATTTCACAAGTAATTAATTAAAAAATAATATATAGTATATTTGCAGCACGTTCCAGAGTGGAAGATACTATCAGTATCGCCCTGGTGTAAGACCAACATTCAGAATTGAAACGTTGCTTGAAAATGGCTTTAGCCGTGTTTGGTGACCAGATCTGAATAGCCAGGTACTTCCCAACCTTCCTCTTCCCCACCTCCTTCCCCTCCCCACTACCTTCAGCCTCACAACATACCCCAATTGGGGATGCCATAGTCTCACTGGCTCCAGACGGGAGCAGTTGAGATTCTTGTGCGGTATTCACTGTAAAAAAAAAAAAAAAAAAAACATGCTTGTCTGTGCAATCGCAGGCGTCGGAACTGTTAATTATGTGGATATAAAAAAATCTTGGATTGTTTCTGTTTTGACCGCCTGCACCCGAGAAGTGTGGTCCATACATAATTTTTAAAAATCTGATGTCGCTAATTTACGTTAAGTCCTTTTGAATCCTAACTACCAGACAGGTCATTGATTAGTGTCAACTGAAGTAAGATAAAATGGGCCTTACTTTGGGAACATCAGACACGCCCAGAGAGCACTTATATCGGTTTATACTTATCAGTGTTTTGGATATTGCGAAATTTATTGCTTGAAAACGATCCTACAACCTCTTTAAGCTGTCTGAAAATAAATTCACAGGCAAACAAATTCAAGCATCTCAACATCAAAATGTGATTTTGTATGTGCACCTACCCACTACTTGTTTGTGTCACAAAAAAAAACACTTTACCAAAAGAATTACGATTTATCTGTTTTTTATTTGCGAAAATCGTCGAAAATATATATTTGGCATTTATCCGCTTGGAGCGTCAAACGCCTCCCCAAAAAGCCACAATGGGAGGACGCATATGGTTTTTCGCGCGCTTTTTCATTTCAGCTCGGGCTTTTTTACCCATCAATCACAGATAAATGGATGCAACCTAAATGGGAATTAATTCAAAAGTCAAAAAGGTTTCATTCCGGCGCGCTGATGGAACTCGTAGATCTATTATTTAATTGCTGAATAAATGTGCGTATTATTAAAGTTTATGTCAATTAAAAAGGCTTCACTGCTGATGTGTGGAACTTATAATAAATGTCCCAACAGCCCGGAGTCAGTGGGATTATGGCATTCCCAATTTAGATATGTTGGTTGTAGTTTAATATACGCGACAAAATATCCCCGACAAAATATCCTCCGACCAAATATCCTACGGACAAAACATCCCCCAACAAAATATCTACTAAAACCTAACAAAAAATGGGACAAATATACTACTGTTCAAAAATATAATAAAATGGGACAAAAATGATACAGATAACAATAATTTATTGTCTTTACAGGATGTCTGCATTATTTTGGTCCCATTTTTGGTTTGTACAATTATTGTTGTCTGTATCATTTTTGTCCCATTTTACTATTTTTGAACAATTATAATTTATTGTCTTTACAGGATGTCTATATTATTTTTATCCCATTTTTTAGGTTAGTTTAGGTTAAGTTAGATATATTGTTGGGAGATGTTTGGTCCGTATGATATTTTGTTCAAAACCCGCAGTACCAGTCTAACATGCCTATCGTTAATTGTCGCCCTGGAAATGGCATTAGCAGTCTTTAGTGATCAGATCTGAATAATCGAGTACTTTGTAACCATCTTCTTTCCTACCTCCTGCCACTTTCCACTACCTCAAGTCTCAAAACATACCCCAATTCTCACTCCGGACAGCTTTGTCCAATTGGGACTCGATATTCACATTAAAATGAAATTTAAAAAAAATAAAAACACATAATAAATTTGTTGTAGACCACTTTTATTTTATACGCATTCTACCGGTTTCGGAAGCACCCTTCCTTCGTCAGGAGAGTTATGATATTCTCCTGACGAAGGAAGGGTGCTTCCGAAACTGGTAGAGTGTGTATAAAATAAAAGTAGTCTACAACAAATTTATGTGTTTTTAAACGACTTCAAAAAGGAGGATGTTATCAATTCGACGGTATTTTTTTTATTTATTTTTTTTATGTTTGTTACCTCAGAACTTTCGATTGGGTGAACCGATATTGATGATTCTTTTTTTATTTGAAAGCTGGTGCTTCCCGTGTGGTCCCATTTTAATTTGGTCTAGTTCTGACAATGGGATCTATGAGAAAACTATATATATGTCTTAAATTTGCAATAAGTATGTGCGCGACAAATGGACGAATAACTCAATATTACGCCAACAGATTTCTATGATTCTTTTTTTGAAGTAAAGCTTCTTTACGCATGCTCGTCACAAAAAATAAACAAACATTTTAACAAAACCAAAAACGACTTAAAAAAATGCACTAAAAGTAAAAAAATAATTTCGTACGATTGATATTTTTGGAGTCGGTGTCAGCCAAGATCTCCACATCTCACCTATAACCACCTATGTATATAGTTACCTTGGCTGACACCGACTCCAAAAATAACAATCGTACGAAATAATTTTTTTACTTTCTAGTGCATTTTTTGAAGTCGTTTTTGGTTTTGTTTAAATTTTTGTTTATTATTGTTAACTATGGCGAGTCACAAAGTTAATGCTTTTTACAAAAATTAAATTTTAAAAGCCTGAAGGAAGACTATTCGAGAAGGTGATGGGAAAGAGGAAAGGTAGGAAGTACCTTACTATTCTAACCCAATATTGGTTAACGCAATAAAGTATACACCTATATTATAATATTTGTAACAGAAATTTATTTTAATCGCCTTTTAAATTGAAACTGATTTGGTTTGACGGTTACAAAGGTTTGACAGAAGCTGACAATGGCGGAATTGGTAAACGCGCACTTCCCGGATAGACGAGATGTTTTGGGTTCGAGTCCGAATTGCGACCATTATTTTTTTTCTGTGTCTTGTTCTCTTTCATATATTTTCGTTTAGATATCATTGTTATCTTCTTCTTCAATAAAACTGATTTGTACAGAATTCAGATCATCCCTGATTTTTCACGGCTAGATTAATAATCGTAAGGGAGTATCTACGTAGCTTAAAAAGTAAATTTTTCAATTCTGTAAGTCTGATTATAAATATTTTTTATTGTATCCGTTTATATGAACGAGTTCATTTCGTATAATCCACTGTAAAATTATAGAATTTAATAATAATTATATTATATTATTGTAATACATATAGCAAGATGTAACCACAAACATAACATTGTTTTATTGTATTAATATTCGTGTTTATTACATCGAATTGTCGCGAAAGTTCCATTAACTATGTATTGTGCATTATTAACAACACATGAAATCCCGCAAATAGAACTGTTGTGGTTAATTAATGTATAATTATCTAATAAATTTATTGTCAATTTCTACGACATTTTTGGTTGCACATTACATGTGGCAAATCATATATTTTTTCCCATAAATTCCGTATGAATGGAGCTATAACTTTGTGGTTATTTATTTTAATTAAATTAAACAGTATTAGTTTGATTCATCATTGACCAAGCGACTTTCTCCGCCTTAATAGTAGGAGAAATTCATATATATTATTGTTAAGTTGTTCGTAACTTAGAAATATTTTTTCTTTTGCTACAGTCGCTCAAACCTAAGTCTTAGTGTCCCTTTATTAATTATGTGCCCAAAACCTAAGTCTTAGTGTCCCTTTATTGATTATGTGCCCAAAACCTAAGTCAAAGTGTCCCTTTATTAACGTGCCCAAAACCTAAGTCAAAGTGTCCCTTTATTAGTTATGTGCCCAAAACTTAAGTCTTAGTGTCCCTTTATTAATTATGTGCACAAAACCTAAGTCAAAGTGTCCCTTTATTAATTATGTGCCCAAAACCTAAGTCTTAGTGTCCCTTTATTAATTATGTGCCCAAAACCTAAGTCAAATAGTCCCTTTATTAATTATGTGCCCAAAACCTAAGTCTTAGTGTCCCTTTATTAATTATGTGCCCAAAACCTAAGTCAAAGTGTCTCTTCATTAACGTGCCCAGCCTAAGTCTAAGCGTCCTTTTATTAATTTTACTCATTACGCTTATATCAGCCTTGTATTTTTTACATTTTTGAATCTCCACATTTTTCACACGGAGTTGCCGCACCTACGCTTCAGGAATCTCATTTCTACAGCATTCAGTACACTTTCATCCTTCCTCTCTCAGTTCCATGCCTCACTGCCAGACATCAGGGTTGGCATCAGGACTACATTGTGGACTGCAAACTTCGCGTCTTTATCCGTTATCCTTTTAAAATAAATTGATGATTTGATTCAAACAATGTATTCATTCAGTACTTAAGGCTTGCTTATCAATTAGACTTAAATCATCAATCTACACATCTTTAGTAAATCTAATTGTACCTACACACGAAGGTACATTTAGCCGCCCTTTAAAACAAAATAAATAGAGCATTCCTGAAACATCCGATGAACAGACTTTAAATAAATTTCTCCCAAATTTAGGCAGCAAAATTGTGTTTATTCTCCATTAATTAAAACCTCGCCGAAGAACAGACCAGCTACTTCCTGTTTTCTCGTTCCGACCGGAAGCCAAGCCCATTTCCGGAAAAGGTCCGTGTACAAAAACTGTATTACTTTAGCTAATTATTCCCAATTAGGGGATGAAACTTACTTATTATGGGAATCATCAAATATTTAAAAGTACCTACTGTTTTTATATGTATACTAGCTGACCCGGAAAAACTTTGTTCCGACTCAGAATCAATAACTGTTGTGTTAACTTATTAGCTGAATTAAATTCAGTTTTTTTATTAAGTTAAAAATTACACTATGAAGCAATTATCGATGCGCAACTGTCTATGTTTTATTTTGTTAGTATCAGATATGGCGTTGTGTACGGATTTATAATTTTTATGATTTTCTTACTTTCCACTTACTTACGCGAATTGCGTTTCATTTAATTTATACGTGTGAGGGAGATACATTATAATTGTAGTATTTTTCCTTTGGAAGGTTGCAAACATACGTTCACCGTTTGTCCCATTTTCGACTGTTGACATTTAGTGTGTAAGAGAGAGGAGCAGCATTATATGAACAAAAGCAAAACAATCAGCGCATTGACATTTGATGTTTTTGAATTTTGGGAATTCACTCATTAATCAATATTATACTTATCACAATATTCCTGCAGCTCTATCAAAAGAAGAGAATTCGTTCCTTACAAAATTTATGAGGAAAAGAATGTTTTAATAGCTATTCTGCTATTAGGGCGAAGACAAATCCAACAAATCAAATATCATAAAAATCTTTCTAGCCGTTCTTGAGTTATAAATGGTGTAACCAACCCGGCATTGTTTTACGGTGCTCCAGATTTTATGTCCGGGTTAAATCTTTCCCAAATGAAAGACTAAACCCTTCCACACACTTTTCCACAAATGAATATCTAGTAAATTCACGGAATGTAAGTGCACTATATAAGTATAATAAATACAAAACAATACAAGAACAATACGTCAATCCACCAGAAACATAATGGGAAAATATTTCACCGACTCCAGATATTTTCATATCAGAGGGTTCGGCTCTGATGTAATCCTAACTGGTCCGATAAATCCTTCTGATCCCTCAATATAAATATTTAAAAAATCTTTCGTAATCCTACATGTATTTAAAATGACCGACTTTTGCATTTTTATGTACAAATTTTTTGACAAATCTAATACGCCTAAATTTTGAATGAGAGAGCTAGGTATAATGCCAGTAGCCGAAATAACAAATGGTAATATTTTTATAGTCTGAGAATGCCAAATTCTTTTAATCTCATTTCCTAAATATGTATATTTTCTTATTTTTTCAGAAACAGTTTTCTGAATATTACAAGAATTTGGAATAGCGACATCAATGATATAAGTTATTTTTTAAATTTTGTCATGTAAAACTATATCGGGTCTATTATGACTAATTGTTCTGTTTGTTAGAATAGTTTTATCATAATAAATTTTATAAAATTCATTTTCTAAAAATGAATTTGGTTCATATTCATAATATGGTACATTACGGCAGTCAATCAAGTTATGTTTAATTACCAAACTTTGGTGAATTATTTTTAAAACTTGATTGTGCCTAAATGTATATTCGGACGGCGCTAATACAGAACATCCCGATATAATATGTTCTATAGTTTCCGGAAAAGCCAAACATTTTCTACATAAATCATCAATCTGATTTGCATCTTTGATGATATGCTTCCTATAATTTTTAGTATTAATGACTCTATCTTGAATTGCAAGCATAAAGCCTTCTATTTCTGCGCTCAACTCTCCAATACTCAACCATTTGTTTGACGAAAATTTGTCAACATATGTTTGGTTGAGATAGTTGAAGTGTTTTGCGTGAAGAATTTTATTTGACCAGGAATCTAATAATTCCTGGTTGGTATTTATAAGAATGCTGGCATTCTCGTCGTATAAATTTAATGGCGAAATATTTCTATCTGCCTGGCAAATTATTTTGTGCATTTCTGAACTATCAGCTTTCCTATGGAAAAAATTTCTTTGCATTTCTACCTGATTATGTTTTAAAGATGTTATTTTGACTATACTTCTACCTCCTAAATTTCTATGTAAATTAATTCTTTCTACAGCTGAATTTGGATGATGGGAATGAAATTTTGTTAACGTAGTTCTAATTAATCGTTCTAAGCTATCTAAATCGGTATTAGACCATTTAATTATGCCAAATGAGTAAGTTAATAGAGGTATTGCCCAAGTATTTATCGCCTTTACTAAATTTTTAGCAGATAGATTGCATTTTAAAATTTTTCTGATCCTAGTTTTAAATTTAATCCTAATATCATTTTTAATACTAGTATGATCTAATCTATTTGATTGCGGATATCCTAAATATTTATAAACCTCACCCCCTTTCATACTTTCAATTTTGAAATTTTTTAAATATACCCTCGTCTCCATCTACAATTTTACCTTTCTCTATATGGATCTAAATGAGTGTATATTAAATCTGTCAAGCAAGAGGTTAAAATTTTATATATTGTCGGTAAACATGTAATGGGTCTATACTGAGAGGTATTATTAATATTTTCGCTTTTAGGCAACATATAAGTTATGCCCTTAGTTAGAAAATTTGGAAAATTTTGAGGTTCTCTGACAAATTTTGAAAGATTTTTTACCAAAAGGGGATGTAAAGTAGTCAGACGTTTATACCAAAAGTTATGTATCCAATCGCAACCCGTAGCCTTCCAATTATGAGTATTTTTTTATAGTTTTGGCTAACAATTCAACCGATATATCAGAAAAACTCATTTGTTCAATGTCTGAACAATTGAGTTCTTCATTTTCTATCCACGGACCTGACTCATTATGTTTTATATCTTTACTCCAAATATTTGTCCAAAAATCGCGCATATCTGATTCAGCTGGCAATGGATTATTATTATTCGAAATAATATTTTGTTTATCGTCAAGTTTGGAATAAAATATTTTCTCATTTTTCTGAAATAATCTATTATTATTTTTTTTTATTATACGGATAATTATACCTTTTTAATCTACTAGCTTTTACACCTAATTTTTGTTTTAACAAATCTAATAAATCATTGATTATATTTTCATTATTATTACTACCAATGCTATAACCAAATTTTCTCCCAATTACATCTACATGTCTCAAAATATTCCTACTTCTATTTCCGTTTTTATACTCTATTACTCTAGCTATGCTACTTCTTAAAAATACTACATCATTTTCTAATCTACTCTGCCATTCTGGTTTTCTATAACTATATGATCTATCATCAGAAGACGTTAATTTAACTCCTAACTTATTACATATAGTGATAGCACTAGCATACACTATTGTATGAAGATCTAAAAAACTAATGTCATCAAATATTATTTTTGGTAAAATTATATTATTTAATTCAGAAATTAATTTAGATAATTTCTTTGACGTATGTAATTTTGGTAATTTTGGTCTAACTGTGGGCTCTATATCTATATATCTATTTATATTATTAAGAAGTAAGTTAGCTAATTCTATAATATTTTCATCTAGTAAGTTTAAATTTGCAATGTTGATTTCCCTAAGATTATAAATAACATCTAAGTTATTTGAGTCTACTGTAATATCATTGGATTCTTCGACTAGAATATTATCTGAACTATCTACGTTCAATATATCTGATATAACATTACTACTCGTATTAACTTGTTCTAAATTATTTTCTAATTGCAATCTATCTGCTTCTTCCTTTTTTATCTGATCTAATGTTACTACAGGAATTAAATTATTTTTGAAAATTGCCCTCTTTTGGTCTGCTAATCTTTGTTCGTTTACTTGGGCAATCGGATAATTTTGTGAGAAAATTAAATGTAATTTTTTCCTATACAATAACATATCTGTTTCTAATTTAGTTACATAAAAATATGAACGAACGATGAACATATTGACATCGTTCGTCCATTTCATACGCTGCCTAGGAATACCTGCTTTTGTTTTTGGTGGTCTCAGACTATCATTGTTCATCTGTGTAGATGACATAACAGACCGGTCTTCATTTCGGTTGGTTGTAAATGACATATTATCAATTTACAAAACAACACGAAAATGATTTTTATTATTAGTTCCTACATTCCAGTAACCAAGCAACTATCGTTACCTAGTAATATCATTTGTTAATTGTCAATTGTCAACAAATAATTTTCAAAATGCCCAAAATAAATATTTTAATATAAACCTTTTACCTTTCAACGTTACAAATCTATAATATATTATATTTTAGAATACCTACTGTTATCAAAATAAAATATATGTAATTAAATTTACCTATAAAATATATTACAAATTAATCTCAAATATACTTTAGGTTACTGGAGCCTTGACAAAAGGGATTTTTTATATCCTATTTATTTATCTAAATAACCTATGGTTTACTGACAGTTTATTTATTACGTAATCTAGTATACTTATTTTCAAATATTTATATTTTTTGGGATCAAAACTAATTCTTTTCTATCTGATATAAAAGATAATATAAAGATAAGATATATTAAAGATTACGATTATGGGTTTTTAACTTTTTTTTTTATTGTGTTAAAATAATTTTTTATTTATTATATTTTATTTGAGTATCGCGAAAGAGTCTTAATTGTCTGGAGTCGAGCAACCAAAGCAGCACCAAGTGGCTGAGTTGACAGATGCGTCTGGTTACGTATAAGTTTAGTTCATTTTACCTCAATATTGTCCATCGTTGTGAACAAGCAATCATTTATTGTCTTTACTAGATTATTGTCCATCGTTGTGAACAAGCAATCATTTATTGTCTTAACAGGATGCCTGTATAATTTTTGTCCCATTTTTTGTTAGGTTATGTTTTAGTAGACATTTATTAGGGGATGTTTTGTCCGTAGGATATTTTGTCGCTGGATATTTAGTCGGGGATATTTAGTCGGGGATATTTTGTCGCGGGATGAAAAGTCGCGGAACTCAACGCAGACCCGAGGTCGTCTTAGTTTTATTTTTTGATTGGCAGTTGAGTGGTTTTATTAGTTCATTTTAAAGTACGTGACACGGAAATTGAACCCATTTCGTAAAGTGCGTATTAAGTCTGAAAACATTCTGCTGCCAATCCCTTATAATTAAAGAAAGAAAACTTTAATTTCTTTGTCACAAGTTTTTCCTCTCACAAATTCAATTCTTCCAAAATTCAATCAAAATATGATTTGATTGCAAAATCATTTTCTCCGAATATATTTTCTTTATGACGGCTGAAACTTTTGTAAATTTCTACCCTCGGAGAAGTTTTTTTTCTTTTAAGAGTTGGTAGTTACTGCCTTTTTTCAGTAAAAAGATTATTTGTCAAAACTCATTAGGTATCTCATCATGTATTTCTGAATTGCGGCATGTTTTTTAAGTGATTTACTTTGCTTTCCTTGGACAGAATTATTGCTGGTCTGGTACAATTTTCTTCAAGATAATTTTAACTTGATTTTTCCCATAGTATCTATTAACAAAAAAATATTGAATCAATTTAAAAAAAACAGTGTGTGCAGTTAACACGTGGTAGAAGTAAAACCTACAGAAAACAAGAGTGGAAAGGTTACGAAGCACCGCACAAAGAGGAGACCGATTGTACTATCTCATTCTGTCGAAGGCTAAATCCTGTAGATGTATGTGTTTGTCTCTTTTTAGTGTAGCTATTTTTCGTTTCATCGAATTTCAAATCACGATGGTGTTAAAGAAGTTTTCACTTCAATAAATAGATCAAAAAAATAGTGTGCAATTCTAGAAGTCAAACCTTCAGAAAATAAAGTAGACAAGAATGGGGAGGCTACGAAGCACCGCACAAATAGGAGACCGATAGGCTACGAAGCACCGCTCGAAGAGGAGACCGATTATACCATCTCATTCTGTCATAGCCTAAATCCTAAAGTGTTGCTATTTTTCTTTTCATCGAGTTTCAAATCACAACAGTGCTAAAGAAGTTTTCACTTAAATAATTATAGTGATTTATTTTTGATATATTAACAGCTGTCCGAAAGGCATGTTCACTTTTTCCTGTCCTCATAAAGACCCTCCACGTATTATTCCCAAAAACTGAGAAAAATTATTTTCCTCACCGCCGTCTGTAAAAAATAATCTAAATTTTCAAGTAATTAATTGATTGCTCCGTGGAAACACAGATTGACGTTAAGATTTACGAAACATAGATATACATGTATTTAACTTATAAATTAATTACCATCTCTCTCCATTTGATTCATTTTTCGCTATTTTAAAGATTCTCCAGCCAATATCCACATTTCAGATGGTTTTTTTGTCCAGTGAAATATAGGTTTGATTATGTATTTTCCCTAAAGCCTCGATGACATTGAGCGAGTTTACAAGCTACTATCTGTTAGTAAACTCGCTCAGTGTAATCGATTTACTAGCTAACTAGCAGATCGTGGACAATACGAAAAAAGTTGAAAGATGATAAACTTTACTCGCTACTCGCTCAAGATGGCGGCCTACCAACAGTTGATTTCATAAGTGTCAGTATTAGTTCGCCCGGGAGCCGTAATTCTCGCTACTGCCTAGCGTGTGGCGCTAGCTGCGAGCTCAATTTTTTTTACAACATGTCGACCGAATTGGTTCGCGCGGGAGTCGTTAATTTAGCTGCTACTGCCGATACTGAGCGAGTAGACTGTTTTGTGTGTCATCATGACAATGTCTCGCCGATTCACCCGCTTTTAAACTTACCGGCTAGTAGCTTGTAAACTCGCTCAATGTAATCGAGACTTAAGTGCATACTTGTTTCTATTTCTTCACCATTAGAATAAAAAATAAGCATAATATTCTGCACTTGGATTAATATCAATTTTATTTTGTTTCAGGTAAATACCGCTGTGTTTGTTCTTCAACTCGTCCATCTACCTGTTATGGGTCGTTATAAAGAAAAAAGATCGCGAAAATGGTAAGTCTTTACTCTTCAACTAAGTAAAAAACATTCTAAGAACCGATTTTGGAACACAATGTATTTGGAACTTATTTTAATGAAATTTGTTCATGTGCAACTGTTTTGCGTTTCAATTGGGATTGAGTACATTAATAAATCCAGCGAATAAATCTCCATTTTACTATTTCCGTAGTGTATATTATTTATGTATACTTTATATTAAATTTTGTTGTTTTATTTGTCTTCTGCGCACATTCAGGCGCATCGTTCGGAACAGAAACAAAGACGCCGGGGGAAATAGCACTCTTCTCCTCGAATCAGTTCTTCTCGAGAATTCATTATAAATGTGCAGCGCAGAATTTAAAGTTGAAATTAATAAATTATCTTGCCTGGGAGAAATATTATATGACGACGGTAAAGGCGGACTATGCTCCTCGGCTAATATCATAAATCAGCCAAGAAATACTGGCAAAATATAATACAGTACAAACTACTTTATGGAAACTATCAATTTCTTAGTATAAAATTGCAGTCACTCTTTCTATTATGTTTTATTTCAGACGTCATCAGAATTTTTAGTTGTTAAATATTGAAATTAAGAGAATGATGTCATTTTATTCGTCGTTTTATGGGGAAATCACTGAAATGAAAAGTTCTGTGATTTGAAAGTCGATGAAGCGAAAAATAGCGACACTAATAAGAGACTAACACATACACAGAATAAAGCCTGCGAGTGAATGATATAGTATAATCGGTCTCCTATTTGTGCGGTGCTTCGTAGCCTCCCCACTCTTGTCTACTTTAGCTTTCTGAAGCGTGTGAATTCCTCAGATGCTGTTTCGAAGGTCTTTTCAGGGAAAGTTTTTTTACAATTTAAAGGTTTTTGAACAAATTGTGATAATCATCATTTTTAACTATCATTTTGTTAAGCTTGTCTACTTTTTTTACATTAGCTCCACACACGAGGTCCTGAAGAAAAAAAAATCCCTCATGGCCAATGTCATCTTTGGGGTTGCTGTGTGGAGGGTCTTTTTAGGAAAAGGAAGTTCTGGGAAGGAAAAAGGTATGAGGGGTGGGTCAATTTGTCCGCCAATGATTAACTTTTGAATCCATTTCCCTCACTGCTGCGCAAGCCGATGCGGAGTGATCTAGGAAAGGTCTTCCTCAACCAGTCTCCTCCGATCTGGCCCGCTATCTCAATTCGCAATCAAGACCTAGAAAAACCTCACCCCATAAACCCTAGCACCCCTGCTAAATCACCAACGTAGCGAACCACTTAGGTGACCTATGACGAGGTGTTGGTTATCCAATAAATGGTTCCCGGGGCGGCAGTACCCATAACCGCCACTGAAATTGAAATTCTCGACAAATCAGTTCCAATTTTGAAAATGACACTTAAATTCAAATCAAATTTGAGTTCATTGTACCAGATTTCATGCAGGCCTAACTATAACGTACATCAAAATAATAACAAATATGTTTAAAATATTTCGTGCAAAAGTCAATAAGTTTGGGAAGTGTGTTCACGTTAAGCGCACTTGGAGTGAAATGACACAAAACTGCGCTATACAAATATTGCGTTATTATTGATAAGGAAATTCCTGCATTTACCCTTCTTTCATAATCGCTATCAGTCTTTACATTTCTCCTAAACATATTTCTCAATTACACTTGCTTCAAGCTCCAAGTATTCACAATTCACAACTATATTGCACACTATTGTACATGAATATATTATTTTCACTATTTTTAATTTGATATTACTTGAACGTACATATATTCATCATAAGCCATAAAACAATACAAAAATTGTTACTTATTCAGACATTTGCAGTCTTAAATGAACATAAAAGTACAAAGGAAAACCTTCCGGCGAAGATCAAAATATGAATTATTAATATCTCAAAGTAGTTCTGGGATTTAACCAAAGATGTCGTTTGATTCCCCCTCGTATCTTGGTGCATTTAGTTTCACGTCTTTGGCCGCCATCTAGTCTAGGTTCAAAGAAAAATAATAATTATGACGTTATCAAAGGCTGTATTCTGTCGATATCAAACAACCTAAGTTAATCAATTATTACAGGTGTGTATTCACTGAAGAGCCAAAGCTGTAGAGGTGTTTTATGGGTGTGTCCGTGTGCTAGAAGTAGCTCAATTTTCTTTACTTTGGTGAAATTTATCAAACACATGAATGTCCGGCCGCTAAGGTTCATCTGGCGCTTTATACCACTAGACTAAATAAGACTTGCGTGGTACCGTGGATTTATCGATTGGAACCGAGTACCCGTAAAATAATTAAATATTAAATTATTAAAAAAAAAAATATTTGGCTTATCAGATTCTCCATCGAGATCCATGGGCACTGCTTGCATAGAGCGACATTCAATTTCCAATCTAATCCTAATAAGGTGTTGCCACCTAATAATTCAGGTAATCGATTTTGATTGGACTGTCTGGGCCATATGCGTTGCAAGATCGTATAAAATCTGATGAGATTTGATCAAACATTCTTTCTTGCACTGATAGAAGTCCATTGCGGGCGTATGTTTATATGCCAGAAGTAAGCTCAATTTGTCCTTTCTTTCCTGAAATCTTTCATATATTCGGTATAATAATATGACGGTACACACTTAACAGGATTAAAAAATGGCTAGACTACCATTCACTTACACTTAATGCTAATAAAACCAAATTCTACTTTCAAAATAAAAAATAAGAAAAACTCTGAAGAAAACCTGAACTTGAAAATTCATAGCCCGCATCACTTAAATGAGCATTGTAATAGAAAATGTTGACCATATTACGTATATGGGTCTTAAAAATTAACCGAAACTTAAAATGGACCGAATACATTACCTTTTTTAATAATAAAATAAAAAACTAAGTTATTTTTTTAAACTGTCAGGAAAGTCCTCATTAAAAAAGACTTAATCAAGATTTACATGGCTTTCTGCCAATCACTGTTAGCAACGGTATTATCGGATGGGGCAGTGCAAATAAAAACATACTAAATCCACTTATTAACACTCAAAAGGCCAGAATGAAAATAATAATGAAAGTTCCCGTAAGAACTAGCACTGACAAAATCTTCAACAATCTTAACATCATGTCAATTAAACAACTATATTCTAAAACTATACTCATTTACATTTTGCATTAGTCAGAAGTATACTGGAATATGCCTCGCCAATTTGGAACCCGCAGTACAAATTATACATAGATAGCATAGAACATATTCAAAACAAATTTATAAAATATCTTAAATTCAAATTCAACAATAATTATGAATGCACATTTCAAACTTTACAACAAAGACGAGTAATTGCTGATTTGACATTTATACACAAAATTTTAAATAATAACATCGATTGTACCGAACTACTTTCCCTAATTAATTTTAACATACCATTAAGACGTACACGCCATACAGAACTATTCCACACGCTTAATTACAAGACTAATGCAGCAACTAATTCGCCAATCAATCGTGCTCTTCATGTATTCAATAATATTAATCTAAATTATAACATCGACATTTTCACCGATTCACTGCCCAAATTTAAAAAGAGC
Organism: Limnephilus lunatus; assembly: GCA_917563855.2. Taxonomy (NCBI): domain Eukaryota; kingdom Metazoa; phylum Arthropoda; class Insecta; order Trichoptera; family Limnephilidae; genus Limnephilus; species Limnephilus lunatus. Next base: position 11,194,574 of record OU830596.1, read on the forward strand.
ATCATGTCAATCATATAGTTTAATGCGCATACTTACACACATACATACACACACACACACCCTCACACACACACACACACTCCCACAACGCACATCACCCGGTAAAAATTTAATACAAACAAGATACTTCAATGAAACATATCATAGGTACCTAACTTGAAATATACTTATTAACTGTAAACTTTTTTCACCAATGTAAATAATGTACTGTTTGTTTCTGTTAATAAATAAAAATAAAAAAATAAAATAACTACAAAACCCAAGAAATAATAACTAACACGTACATTAGAAACACTAGATCTCATGGTCAAAAACATATCCAACAAGTAACTACTTACACAACATTTGGGCAAAAAAGCTTCTTATATTATGGTAGATATTTAACTCTAGAATAAAATATCACTATCACTTAAAAACCTCAACATTATAACATTTAAATCTCAAATAAAAGCTGGATACTAAATATAGGGAGATCAGAAATAGAAAATATACTGATCAAATACAGACTAAAACAGAATCTACTGAACTGAATAACAAAAACATTATCTTATTTATTTTATAATTATTTAAAAAAAAGACTGCATGATATATGTTTATAACTAATTCTTATAATTAAATTATAATATGTAAATGATATCCTCAGCACGGGAGATCCCAGTTAGGATATCATTATCTCTACATGTTACTAAGAAAGGAAGACAAAAATCATTATTTTTATTATTATTATGAATGGATTACACTTCTATGTATTAGCTGTATGTTATATGTATAGTATAACTACAGATTCGTATAATAACCGCACAAAGGCTCTGAACGATGAACGTTTTCTCTGTACGTGATGTGAAAGGATTTTGTTGTGCTAAGAGAAAGGAAGTGAAATTGGAAAAGGGATGAATAAAAATAGTTTATTGAATGCACGGGAAAATGCATTTAAGATAAGCGCTACCTGCTGAAATGGGTGCTTGTTTTTGTAAGCTCGCTGTTCACATATTGGTGCAGTTTTATTGTTTGATCGCTTCAATCGATCTTGTACTACCAGCACTTCTAGCTTTGTGATTTTTGATCAATAAAAGTTTTTGAAGTAAAACTTCTTTACGCACGCTCGACTTGGGGGGTAAGCTGGTGAATGCGTTACGAAAAGTGTGATGCGAACTGTAATCGATGAGAACGATTATCGGGCGAGGCGAACGGTCTGGCCTTTACGCTCGCTTACTTGGGGAGTGATAAGGATAAGGATTAACCCCAAGGTCATAGGTCACCCCAAGGTCGTAGATCACCTTACAGTCGTAGGTCACCCCACGGTCATATGTCACCCCAATTTCATATGTCACCCCAATGCCATATGTTATTTTATAAGCTTTTTAGAAAAAGCAAAAATACTTGAATTTTGATATTTGCACAGATTTTTCTGTGAATACACACACAGCTTACTATGTCGAGGATTACCAAGTTAAATGTGTCCACTTTTTATTGATTTTTGCAAATTTATTTCCACAATGTGCTATGGAGCCTTAAAATACATACTTAACATTACAAAAATATTACAGGATTAGTTTAAAAATAAAAAAAGAGCCCTTTTTTATATTTATACCGCACAAGAGTCCCAACTGCTCCCGTCTGGAGCCAGTGAGACTATGGCATCCCCAATTGGGGTATGTTGTGAGGCTGAAGGTAGTGGGGAGAGGAAGGAGATAGGGAAGAGGAAGGTGGAAAAGTACCTGGTTATTCAGATCTGGTCACCAAACACGGCTAAAGCCATTTCAAGTAACGTTTCAATTCTGAATGGTAGACTTACACCAGGGCGATACTGAGAGTATCTTCCACTCTGGAACGTGCCGCAAATATATTATTTTAAATGAATAATTTGTGAAATAACACAAATTAATCAAATAAAATTTATTTGCCACGCCGGGATTCGATTTGCGAGTCAAGAGCCTTACCGCTGGACTACGCCGGCCGTCAAAAAGCCCTTCCTGGAAGAAGGAGAACATCATGGCTCGAAAAACCTGAGACACTGGTTTGCCCAGTCTACTGTAGAGGTGTTCCGGGCCGCAGTAAAGAAAGTCCGCAAAGCCGACATGATAGCCAACGTCCGTTGAACGCACAGGGCACGAAAATAAGAAGTTTAATAAAAAGAGTGTGCTTTAGACCACACGACTGAAGTAAAACTTCACTAAATTATAAAAGAACATATGAAATTGGGGTGACATATGACCATGGGGTGACCTACGACCCTGGGGTGACTTACGACTGTGGGTTTACCTACGACCTTGGGATGACCTACGATTTTGGGGTGACCTATGACCTTGGGGTGACCTATGACATTGGGTGACATATGACATTGACATTGATATTGACATTGGGGTGACATATGACCATAGGTGTCCTACGACCGTGTGGTGACCTACGACCGTGGGGTGACCTACGACCTTATCCTCATCACTCCCCAAGAAACCGTGCGTAAAGGCCCGACCGTTCGCCTCGCCCGATCACCATTCGCATCGATCACCGTTCGCATCGATTACCGTTCGCATCGATTACCGTTCGCATAACACTTTTTCGTAACGCATTCACCTGCTTTTACCCCCAAGTCGAGCGTGCGTAAAGAAGTTTTACTTCAAAAATAAGTAACGAATTCGGACGGCAGGGGTAGGTACCTACCTACCGTCCTATTTTTCACATAAAAAAGTTGATATCGAAAATTTGAAGAAATCAATCAAACGAATAAAATTACATTCGAATCTGAATAATAATTCAATTCTTGCTAATTTAAAACAGTTCAGCAATCTATTATTCTTCTCCTCTATTCGGGGCTTTCTCCCCCATTCAAAACTTAAACATTTCATAATTCAAAACTCCCCCTCCGGCGTTCTACGTTGTAACGATTCTAACGGATTCTAACGGTTGGCCGTTACTAGTTACTTGCCTCTCGCAACTTGGCCGTTGTTCGTTACACCATCAGCCCGTTGTGAGTAGTTTCCGGTCGCGAAATTTCTCTTCCCTCCAACGGAGTCTCGAGATTTATGTCCCAAGTTGTAGGGACATAATGGATCATTCTGAACTGGGGAAAAAATAGGACGATCCTTTGCGGCAAGGGTCGGAATTTAAGGGACTGCGGAATGTCTATAGGTAATCGGGAAATTATGGAAATATCTGCCAACTATTAGACTACTTATCATTTTACATGCTTTAGGTAACATCCACTGAAGAGGTAAACCGATAGAAAGGTTCCCTTGACATTGTGTCAAAAGTAAGCTTAATCTTTTTGTTACTTCTGGTATAATTGTTCAAATATTTTCAAATATCAAAGATCGAATTCTTTCTTGAGCATATCGACCTTGGAAAGTAAAAATGGCTAAAGCACCATATTTTTTCCACCGTTTTATAACATATTTCACTTCAAAAATTTAAGTTTTAAGTTTCTAAAAAAAATATATGTTACCTTTTAGGAAATTTAATATATCCCGAAACGATAATTATATGAAATTTCCTCGATAGAAAAAAATCGCTAAATATGCTCCGAAAATTATTATATATATACGTTTTTTTCTTTTATTTTACAAGTTAATATGAAAAAAATCACAATGTTTCTTTAAATGCTATTTAAGACATTTCCCATGAGATTTTTTCTCTATTTTAAACGAGTCGTGTTTGATTAAATATTTTCACAGTTTTCGCTTAAATATTATCGTTTTTATTATTAGCGCGCTCCTTCTTACGTTCATATTTATTACAATTATTATAGTAATAATTATTAGCCTGAAACACTCATCTACATTAAAAAAAAATCTCCCGAGAAAAGATACATACATGCCGCCGACGGGACTCGAACCTGCGTCCTTCTGATTTCCGGTCAACTGCTCTTATCCACTGAACTACGCCGGCTTATCTCCTACCCGCCAAATAATTCAAAATATACCAGTGTTTCATTCAATAATTACTGCTATTACATTTTTCCACCTGCAAACGACCAACTTAATTTTTTTTTTCGAGTCCCGTCGGCATATATTTATTCTCGGGATTTTTTTTTTCGAGTACAGTCGTCGTCATATATTTATTCTCGGGAGATTTTTTCGATGTACCTAGATGAGTGTTTCAGGCTAATAATTATAACTTATAATAATTGTTACCCTTTGTGCTATGCATAGCAATCTTGTCATAAACATTAGTTTATCAATTAAAAATAATAATTTCTTATTTATTCCTCTTCCCTCCCCTTTCTGAGCGCTTACTACAGGGCCTTATGCCATATCGTATGTTTTCCCACCCGTTCTGGGAAACTCTAGAAAATTTGATTTGATGAACACAAGTAAAACTTTGAACAGAGCACCATGGGTGCGGAATTCAAAACGCACCTATGAAGTTAACGGAATAAATTTTTCGTCTATAAAAGCAGTTTGAATGATCTATGATTGTGATATTGCATTAGGTACTTATATAATAGTCAAAATTCCTGGAGCTAGTGCTAGTGCTGGCGCTAACTATGTTGTCTGTAATTAAGGAATTTTGCGAGAAAGTGGGGGAATGTACAAGAGGCGAGAGGGGTGACTTTTTTTACTGCTTAAAAGTCCCATCTGCCCTACCCATTGGAACTATGGCCTCCCCATTTGAGGAACACTGTGAGGAAAAAGAATTAAAAATAGTTTGAAAAGATAAAGGTAAGTTTGGTACATATATATTTAGATCACAAAACACAGAACATTTTTTGTAAAATCAACTATGAGTTAAAAATGTACTGAGTTTGAATTTATTATGTATAAAAGTAATCTATAAGTAACCTATTATAAATGAAAATGAATCGCTGCAATGTACGTACGCGCATAACTTCCGAACTACTGCGCCAAATTGGATAATTCTTTTTTTTGGGTTCGTTATTGTCAGGACAAGGTTTGTATAAAACTACTGGTGAGCTCTGGCATTATGAAATTTGTATAAAAAAATTGCAATAGGTAACGCGTGAGCTGTTTGAAAACAGAATGTTCCGGGACTGAATGTAGGGAATGCGGGAGGGGGGAGGGTAACTCGGAAGGGGGGTTCGCGGGATGGGGGAAGGGGGGGAGTGGAGTGGAAAGAGGGAAGGTCGAGGAGGCGGAGTGGGAACGCGAGAGGGGAAGGTGACTCGCGAGAGGAAGAGGAGGCAGAAAGGGAACGGGACGAATGGGAAAGGACACGCAGGGAGAAACAATTTCTTTATTAAATGGCATAGCAATGCATGCCGGGTACCAGCTATAATAAAATAAAATTACTTTTAAATTCGCCGTCTTTAGGTCCAGAGACAAGGATTTTACAGCTTTTCTTGGTATTATTATAATGCCAGTAATTCTACAGTAGGTAATCAAATGGCTTATAATTAGTGGTTTTGTCAGGACTGGAACATAAATTCCGAAAGGCTCAACACCCTGAAGTATCCTTGAAATAGAAGGTTTATGGTTAGGTACTGAAAATCAGTGTTTTATTCAGCCCATGGGACGTCTTAAAGAGGGGGGGTTTTAAGATATATTGACTTGTTTTATTAGTAAGAGAAAAAATTTTTCAGTCCCGTACTTTCCAAAAGTTCCTCATTGTCCACCTCCCCAATTTAATTTTTTTTGTTCTCCAGATCTTAATGGCATGTTACTTCTCAAACTTTACCTTTCCTTCCCCATTTTCCACTCAATTTCAATCTCACAATCTCAAGATTCCCAAAACATCTTAAATCCTACTAATATTATAAAGGCGAAAGTTTGTATGGATGGATGTATGGATGTTTGTTACTCTTTGACGCAATAAATACTGAATGGATTTTAATGAAACTTTACAGTAATATAGCTAATACATCAGAATAGGCTATAGGCTATAACTTAGAGCTCTGGCATTATGAAATTTGTATAAAATTATACGTTTATTGTCCAGGTTGTTGGGGGAGGGTGAGGGCGTGGATGAGGGAAGGGGGGGTGGTTTTGGAGGGGGAGGGATTGGGGGGGGGGGGGGGGCAGTGGCGCGTGCGAAGCCGGGGGCAAAAGCTAGTATTAAATAAAGTTAAGTATTTTTGATGTTACCCCTATTTTTTTTTTTTTTTTTTTCATTTATTTATTACAGAAGATACATTATTTATACAGCAAAAATAACATATAAAATATAATATTTATATTTCAAAATAATCTTTTTTTTATACAAATAAACTATATAATAAATTTTCACTGATTTTTTTATTTTTTTTGTATGATATTTCTCTTCTATAGAAGCAGACGCTTGTGATTAGAAGAGGGGCGAGTATCGGGATGAAAAAATATTTAAAATATATTAACAAAATATATTTTGAATCTTTTGATTTAATTGTGGTAGATACTTAAAAAAAAACAAATTTACAAGTTATATAAGTTATGATGATAAATTTTATCAATTTGTTATTTTTACTTTAAATTGCTCTTTAATTGCTTTTAGTAGGCATTTATTATTTTATTACATTTTATTATTTATTTATTACAACTATATGCACTCCAATTGTTGTGAAGCTGAAGGATCGAAATGTTGAAGGGGAAAATTTGGAAAGACTTTATATTGTCGTCCCTTTCACCCCAAGTGGTTCGCTAAGTTTGGCGACTTAGCAGCGGTGCCCGGGTTCATGTTGTGAGATTTTTCCATCTCTTGGCGGTGAATGCGTTTGCCAACCTACTGTGTGGCGGGCTGGATCGCGTGAGACTGGTTGTGGGAGACCTAACGTAGACCTCTCCAGCCGGATTTTCTCGACTCATCACCATGGGTGACCAGACAACTCAGAATGAAACATACTCAGAAGTACCTCAGAAAGGTCATTAAGAGTGATAATTAAAAAAATATAAAAATTAGGTTGAATAGGTTAAGTTAGGTTAGGGTTACCGGCTATTTAAAAATTATATTTTCATAGCTTTTAATGACCTTTCTGAGGTGTTTCTGAGTTATTATGAGTTGATTTCTTTCTGAGTTGACATGGAACCATCACCATGCACCTCAGTGAGAGGGATGGATTTATACGTCCGTCACTCCTGGACACATTGACCCCTAGATTCGTACCCACCCCTCATACCTCTTTCCTTCCGAAAACTCCATCTCCTTCCTTTCTGTAAAAAGACCTTCCATACAGCATTCCCAAAGATAGCATAGGCCCTGAGAGATTTTTTTTCCTAGGGGCCCCTACACGGACTGGAAAAAAATGTATGTAAAGCAAAAAGTTAAGCTTTTTTTCACACATAAACAATTACCAATTGGTACTAATTTTTTATTAATTTTAAGGAAAAACCTTTCTCATAACATCATGCTCCACACAATTTTTGATTTATGAAGTCCCAAACCATTAATCTCGCTGTACAATTTTATAATGTAAATTGTGTCATTTGCAAGGTTTTAAATCATGTTTGGTCGCAAAAGTAGTTGTTCCTGGCTCCAGTGTATCGGGACCTAAAAGGTTGCGGCTTGGGTGGTTTGGGGGGGGGAGGGGGGGGGCTAAAGTTAAACCGCAGTTTACATGTCACGGGAAACTGTTGCCAAGATTTGGTCCAACTTCGAGCACAATCTCGTGCAGTCGGGATAACGCCTTCAGGCCGAGGAAAAAAATACTCGTTTATTTCAATCCATACGACTGATGAAATTTTAAAGAAATAGTTGAAATTCGATGGATTGCTATTATGTATCGAATTTCGTCCAATAATTTTTTTTTTAGCTATTAGCTCCTACATAGATTTGATCATATCGCCTTGTTTTTGTTTAAACATTTTACGGAATATTGATTTCTTTTTGGAAATTTGTCATATTAAACAATTTAACAAAACGGAAAAACTGTAAATAAATATAATACTAGTTTAATAATTTGTATAGCGCCGTTTTTGTGAAATATCACCTCTCTGGCGCTGTACAAATTTTACTTGCTTAGATTGCTAAGATTTTATCTTTCGGTCAGTGGCTGAGTTGGCATCGCGTTTTGCTCCCAACATTTATCGCTTACTTTCGGTAGTAGGAGATTTTCAAATATTATCAGGTTATTCGTACCCGGGAATGTCTGTCTTTAAAAAAAAAAATTAAAATTATTTTCTAAAAAGTCTTACAGATTTACGCAATTTTACGGTCTTAATTTATTTCTCCTCTCTGGGAACGCGTGATGCCATACTTAAAATTTTCTCACATGCATTATTAAAGAAGAAGTCATTTTTCATTTCAAGAACCTTAATTTTTTTTTTATAATTTTCTTACAAAATTTACGAATGTGGCATATGTGTTACAGAAACGAAACAAAGATTCTCAAGTTATGTTAAGCCCCAATTACAATGAGCGAGTTTACAATCTACTATCTACTAAGTTTAAAAGCGGGTGAATCGGCGAGAGAGATTGTCATGATGATACACAAAACTGTCCACTCGCTCAGCAGCATAGAAAACTGAGGTTGCTGGTCGCTGCTAGCTCCAGTAGCGAGAATAACGACGCCTGCGTGAACTAATTCTGTAGATGTTTGGCAGTCGAAATCAGCTGTTTATTGGCAGCCATATTGAAAACATAAATAAACCAATCACGAGTAAGCGTTTTTCGTAGATTGTCAACAATCTGCTAGTTAGCAAGTAACACGACGACACTGATCGAGTATACTAACAAATAGTGAAATTCACAGATAGTAGCTTGTAAACTCGCTCAGTGTCATTGACGCTTTAAACGTTTTTTTATTGTTAATTTTATTTATTTATATAAAATTAACAATAAAAAAATATTATATATTAGTATATTGTCCTCCACACTAGGAGTTCACCTGTATTGTAGAGGACATTTTTCAGTTGTAAATTATAAATTATAAAATTTAAGTAGTAAATTTCAGTAAATTATTCCATAAATTATATCAAATTATTATATTATTATTAATATTAATATTATCAAATTATTATATTCAGTAAATTATAAAATGTAAGTAGTAAAGGACATTTTTCAGTTGTAAATTATAAAATATAAAATGAAAGTAGTAATACAAAAACAAACAGTGGTCTTAGTTAATGTTTTATAAATATTTTCTAATGATCTCGTAAGGAACACTGTAGGATTATTTTTAAATTTATTATAGTTAAGCGCACTTGAAGTGAAATGACACAAAACTGCGCTATACAAATATTACGTTATTATTATTATTATTTATTATTAAAGAAGAAACAATAAAAATTAAAATATAAAATCGACTTCTATGCGACAAAATTATAAATTAAAAGTTAAAAGGATTGTAGCCAGTTCCGTATGTTTTTTGTATTCAATAATACTAGTTGTTTTATATTGTGTTGGTTAATAAACACCAATAATAATTTTCCGGGCTTCAAGAGCTTAGTTTACAATCTGCTCTCCACTTAACAACATTTGACAAAGGCAAACCGAATTTTGTAAAACGCTCCGTAATACATTATGTATGCAAATACAAATACACACCACTTCCGCAACCATACACGCCCTCGTCTTTCCTCCACCCCGACATGTCAGCAACCAACTCACTCGCGCACTCCTAACCAGTTCCAACCAATAGCAACAATGGCGCCGGTTCCGCAACTCGAAACTGTTCCTTGAAATAATAATTATTGCCGGGAAAGTTTCTGGAGAAGTTGGTGCATTTTCTTGAGAAGTGTCAGAATATTGTTAAGTCTTTTGACACGTTTAGGCTGGCGCTGCTCACACAACTCCGGATCTGTGCAATGTGCAATTATTGTACATAATATAATATATTAGGCTGAAGATCTTGAATATCTTGTATAGGCAAATGAATAGCTTGAATATCCTAGCAAAGGCGCCTATTAAGTTTTGATTTAAATTAAACACATTATTTTTTTAATGATAATATCCAATCGTCTAGTTCTGTGGGTGTTAAACTGGGTTCGATGGAACCCCAGGGGTTCGGTCAGTCAATCTCGCGGGTTCGGCGGAGATCAAGACACACCCCTGATTCGTGTGATTCGGTTCGATTTCCTTTTAAAGAAGGGTTCGGTGAATGCGCATATGAAACTGGTGGGGTTCAGTACCTCCAACAAGGTTAAGAATCACTGGTCTAATTGATTATTCAAACATCTCCAATACTAAGTTTTTAGGTAATGAGGAAAGCAATATTCGAATGCTTTCCATAAATCAAATATTATTTACACGTGTCTGTGCTTAACGTATAAAATATTCTACAAAATACATTACATTACCGGTACATTAGTATGATCCAGAAAACATCAACATATTGTTTACTTTACTGAATGTTTTTCTGCTTTATAATTGATTTGGTGGTATTATGAGTAATCTGAGTTTTGTAGCAGATAGAAGGGTACACTTTTACATATAACAAACTCAACAAATTGGAAATGTCTGACTTATCAACTGGACGATTTTACAAATGTTTCGATTATCTATGGAATGCATTGTCAAATACCCTTTCTCTTTTGATGAAATTTAAGATGACATCGTTGCATAAATTGTGGTTTGATTGTGGTACCCAAAGAAAGAAGTCGCATCGTGTTAAATCACACGATTTTGCTGGCTATTGTAAAAGAAAAATCCATAATTAACGAAAGCAGAAAATGAAGAAAAAAATGACGAAGAAAATTCCACAGCAAATTCCTCTATTTTCATAATGAGTTTTAGCAATTATAACCCTTTTTTCTTTTGTGTAGCCTTACATATTTACTAATCGCAGGTTTACAGAAAGACGGCAAAATTAAAAAGACAGAGCAGCCAACTTCATAATTAAAAATGGCGAAATTTAAATCCGGGCGCTCTTGTTGGGACACCCTATAATATTTATTCCAAGCTGCAGAGTTAATGTTTGGTGTCTCTACAATGAGCCACTGTTTAATTATGTAAGCCTAGGTTATATAAACAACCCCAAACTCGATGGGCATTATATCCCGAAAAATATTGATTGATGAATTTATTTTTGCGGACTCAAAATATATATTTAAAAAAATGGCAATCAGCACTGGACTAAAAGTATAGCTTATGGAGAGGTAGGTGTCTGCTGCATGGGCGGCCTTTAGATGATTTTCACACGTCATAATCACCATGCACAATTACAAATCCAAACAACATTTTGTGACAGAAAAAAAATTCACTATCATCGCAGGTATGAGTTTTGATTATTTACAGATTTGAGTTACAATAAGAATAATTTGAATAATTCAAATTTTTGTTCAAAGGGACACTTAAACGCCGTGTGTGGTTCATGCGCAGTCAACGTAAAAATAATAGCAATTTTTTTATTATAATTATTTTTTTTAATTTATTTTGTACATCTATATATAAAGGTTTACTTTTTTTTTGACTATCCTGTCTCACTAGGAAATCCTGTGTCGAGACAGACTAGTTTACAAATGTTTTATAAATATTAAATAAAGTACATTTTTTAATAAAGTAAAAACATTTTACAAAAATTTTCAGATTGGTAGGTAGTGGTAACAATAATGAGATGAGAGGATTATATTTGGGTGAGGTGACTAATTATTGCACGACCTTTTTCGGTGATCCATTGTTTCATCAGAATTTTGTATTTCTTAATATTATCCGATTGTCTTGTTTTGTCAGGTAGGTGGTTATTGTATATTTTAGACGCAATGTATTTGAAATTTCTTTGACCAAATTTTGTGTTTATTTTAGGTGTTTGTATTGTTTAGGAGATCTTTGGTTTTGTGCCGCGTGTTTACAATATTTTGGGTATTTTTATAAAATGTATGTGTTTTATTTTTAAACAGATGAGTTAAGATTGTTTTTGTGCAAATTTGTCAAATATCTAATACATGGAATTTGTTGAAAAAATATATTTAATGTCCTTGAAAATACATAGATACCGCCATACAACCATTTTTGAAAATATAAATATATTTTTTAAATATTATCGAGATCAAAACGAATACACATTAACCAATTTTTGTTTTAACATTGTGATATTTTAAATTTAGTTTTACCGAAAGGTTTGACGTTTACTTCCATATTTTTTATTTTATTTGAGTAAAGTTAGAGTAAAAATTAAGAGTAAGATTAAGAGTAAAAATTTATTCATTATATTGCACAGAAAAAAGTTCGACATTTTGTTCTGTAAGGTGCTGTAAGCATCAAATTAAGTTTCTGCGAGTCACATAAATCTTCCTTGGCCATAGATTTTCTTAAAACCACTCGCTGATTTTTCAATGAGTCATTCGATCAACGAAATTGGTTCATTTGTCTGTTCCTTAGTCAGTGCTTTCCAATATTATTCGTATTACTTCCTCTCGGAAACCGTGGTGGTCTTAGCTCGAGTGTTAATAATTGGCGAGCGTGTCTGTATAGTCGGAGTCAATGCTGTGGAAAATCATATTTCATAATTGATAGGCGTTTCAAATCTGTGTGAAATTGAATGATACGGATGTATTTGACAGTAATTTAAACTTGGCAAACTTCAAACGTCGTATGTGCGAACTATATTTTTTTTTAAAGAAAGACAAACATTCCCGGGTTACCTACGAATAACCCAACAATGGTTGAACATCTCCTACTGCCACCACATTAAGCTGAAAATGTTGCTTGTGTCGTGATAGAGGACTTAGCCGGCCGAGGAATCGATTATGCGACGCCCGGGTGGGACCCAAACGCGATGCCCACCCAGCCACTAACCTATACCTAGATAAGATTTGATATTTTCACGGATAGAAGTATTATTGTGATTTATTTTCCGAAGAGTTGGTTAAATGAGGAGGTAGTGCAGCACGGCATAATAACCCTAAAATAAATAACGATTATTGCATTAATAATAATTTTAATTATTTTAAACATCAAGTTTTTAATTTTTTGCCCTTTTATTAACCCCTCGGGCCTCGGGCCTATTTTATAGGAATCAAACATTAAAAAAATGTATAAACTCTCGTAATGTTTTTATATGAAAACGGTTCTAAAATCATGGATTATGTAAAAAAAAAAAAACACTTATTCTATCGTATAAATGTATAATAAACAGTTTTGTCACCTCACGTTTTTACCATTTCATACAAAAATATTTAATAAAAAATTAATACTGTCTAACGGCGCGTGTGCGATTTTGCGGGTGAAAACTGTTTCTACAAAATAAGTTTTTTTTTCTATTTCTATGGATAAAGTTGAATAGAAATGTTTAGCGTGTTTTGTTATAGATATTCTCCTTTTTGTTTTTGGGTTGTAACTAGAACCGAAACGATTATATAACGATTTCTGTGGGAATACACGCAATAGCTTGAAAACAACCTTACTGGACTTGACTGCTATTCTTATATTGTCGTGTAAACAAGCTTAGGGGTCCAAGTGGTTAAGTTAGTCATGGTGTTTAAAAGAAAAGAGTACGAAAACAGTGTGAATTATTTTATAGTCGAACAGATACCAAATGCACTCCCAAAATTTTACACGGGGATTAAGGTACAGTCAAAACTCCGAAAAACCCAAACTCGAAAGACACTCCACCATTATATTATTCATATTTATATTTTAAATATTTATGTTTTTCGGAGTTTTGACTGTACGTTAATCCCCGTGTGAAATATTGGTAGTGCATTTGGTATCTGTTCGACTTATAGTACCTAACCGTACTTAAACCATTTGGAATCACTTTTCTGAACGCTGACATCACAATATTCAACCTTGTCGCTCCCAAATGTCTCGTATTTGAATATTTCCTATCTTGTACGAGTACTTACCAACCACCTTATTCATATACTCGCCAAATACCTTTGAATAAAGCACTTTATTTCGAGATATGCCTTTTTCTAGCATAGCCACATACCTCTTTCTGGCAACCTAATTCCACTGGAATCAATTTGCCTTCACGCCGAGTGCCCGGCGTTGGCCGTGCCGTTTGCGGGGCTAAATTAACCTCACCTATTCCATGCCGCCGCGGGTTGGTTACGTACTAGGCACTGAAAGGGTTACTTTCGCGCCAAAATTCAGTATTTTACCGAGGGTCTAAGTGATTTCGCCCCGAAACAGGGTGATTGCAAAACCGTCAAGTGTTTTATTTTTATGGCGCTTTCAGAAGTCTTTTTGAGTCTAGATAATCTGACGTAAAAAATAAAGCTTTTTGAAAATGGATGGCGCTTTACCGTACAATGCGTACTTTAAATTTGAAGAAATTACTACTTTCCTTATTTTTTCCACATGGATATTTTTTCGATTTTTAATAATTGAGAAATAAATAAATAAATTTGTAAGGAATGAAATGGTCTTTACCAATGTCCGAATTGGTAAAGGCGCCCGTCCAGGTTGGACGAGAGGTTCTTAGTTCGTGTCCCAGTTGCGACCGTTATCTTTTTTTATTTTTCCGTGCCTTATTCTCTTTCATATTTTCGTTTAGATTGTTAGTGTTATCTTCTTCTTCAATAAAATTAATTTATTATTATTCCCGACTGCTGCGAACTATTCGGAGCCAGTAAAACCAGGGAAGCGAAATGTTGGGATATCTACCTATATGTTGCTATTACAGATGAAGTCTCCAAATACGTCTAAATACATTTCAAGCAACGTTTCGGTATGAGTATTAGGTATTTACTTATGTACATACATTAATACACATACAATTATGAACATATTTAGAACTTAGACTTAGATCTAGATTGTCATTCTCGAATTGAATATGGAAGTATAGGAGGGGATCTGCTTCACATAAGTATATACACAACCTGAATATAATTCAAAACGGTATCATAATGACTATACTGAAAATACCCAAAAGAACGCCTTCCATTGAAATTTTCAATATTTTTTTCGTACCAAATATATAACGAATATATGCCAAAAATATATTATTGAAACTATTCAAAAATACTAAATCCTCTACCAGACCGTTTATCCATCGCAATAGATCGAATAAAAATGACATAAAATACATTCAGAGTTATAAAACCGCATTTAGACAAATAAACTTACACTTACTTTGTAACAAAGCTTCACAATATCCTTCCCCAAGACATAAAACTAATTAAAATAGGTACAAATCAAGAATAAAAACCTGGCTGAAAGAGTGCAATGAAAAAACCCTAAAAAATACACTGATAACGACGTAGAAGACAAATACACTCTGATTCCGCCTCGAAACAGGATCCCCTAGTGAGGAAGACTTAGAAATACCAAATCTATAGATACTTGATTTCACCATTATATTTTGTATATTCAATATTTTAAATAGTCGCTGTAACAAAAAAAAAGACACAAGAGGAAAATCTCAAATTATAATATTTAGTTAAACGTAGACAATATTAGCGAAACTCAATCGAAAATCTGGAGACAGAAAAATCAGAAAAGGATAATGGCACCTCTGCGACTCGAACCCAGGACCCTTTGCTTACATCCAGAGCTGCCAATATCCTTTTCTGATTTTTCTGTCTCCAGATTTTCGATCGAGTTTCGCTAATATTGTCTTCATTTAATTTAAAAAAAGATTGTTTTGTCTCATGACTTGAGTGTTGTGTCCCATATTTAATCTTTTGGTCATTATTATATTTTCGATATCATTTCTTGCAATTCATTCCACATTTTAGAGCCCAAGAGCTCAGAACTACAATCAACTCACTGTAAATTGCAATTCATCTGAATTATAACGCGATCACAACAATATCCAATACAAAACATAAGTGTTTTACTCCTGAAACTGATAACCTCTAATACCCTCTCAAATCTCTGTGTGCCTTCCCTTGGATTAGAAACAAATAAGTCATACAGCAGCTAAATCTACAACTGACGGCAGACTGTCCAGAAACCACACCAAGGGAACATCCAGTATCCTCTCGGCATACTTTCTATCCCCCATTAAAACTGTAATCTGTACAAACGTGAATTGGTAAGAATATAGAACAACCTGTATCTAAACTTCTCACATGGCTGATTTCTGTACATTCCGAAATGAAAATTCTTCTGCAAGGTGTTTAAAAACTACCCCATTCCTACAACTACTTCTGTGTTGCCTACACATTCTATAAAATTTGCTTATTTCTTACTTCTTTGAACACCACCGTGTAGTACAGATATGACGCATTAGCATACTGTAACTTTTAAAAAGTTAGACCTCGCATTCAGGTTCGGGACTGATTTCGTATTTCGCGAAACAAACTCTGAAAACAGGCATGTGTGTTTTGTTTCAATATGTAAATTTTGTACATGGTGCCATCTTGCGTTAACAGGCCAAAGTTTCAGATAAAAAGCTTTCCAAATAACAATAATATATAAAGGAACGCGGAGGTTACTATGCATGTATTATTTATTCTGTGTTTGATAAGTTTTTGGAGACAAGCGGGAAGGCATAAGTCGGTAGAAGTGTGTAATGGGCGTGTCCGTGTCCTCGAAGTAAGCTCAATGTTTCCTTACTTTTGTGAAATTGAAATTAAATAGTGGTCTTTTACCAAGGTGATAATGAGAGTATCTGCCTCAAGTCCTCCTCAACAGCCTTGCGGGGTCCATCATCTAGGCAGTTGTGCACTGCTGGATGGACATTTTTTTATGTTACGCGGTCGGTGGACAGACTCATCCACCGCTAAGACCTGGACAAACCTGAACCCGGGTACCCCTGCTAAGTCACCACACTTGCCTTCACTTGGGGTAACCTATGGCAGAGGTGTTAGTTATCCAATAAATGGCTCCCGGGGCGGTTTTTGTGAGGCAATCTGAAACATTGGTTAAAGGTGGTGAAATCGCAACATGGCATAATACCCCAAAAATCATTCACCATAAGGATAACTGCAAAATAAGGTGAGCAATTTAAAAAATGTTATTTTCGAATTCTAAGAGCGTTAAAAAGGTGGCAAATGGGTTCAAAACGATGTGTTTAACATTTTTCAAATTTCTGATACGATCTTCGTCCTCCGGATTCACTTGAAAGTTTTGAAATTTTTCATTTTAAGGAGTTATTTCTAGTATACACCTACATAAAAGTTACTATGAATCCTTTAAACCATATTTTTTGTAATCTTGCGTAGCAAATGTAGTTATTTATGAAATTATTTACAAAAAGTCTCAAGATTGAGTCTCGCAAAATAATGCCGAAATTTGAGAGTAAGAAGGATTTTTCTAGTATTTGTATACACTGCGTTGAGCCTTGAGATAATTTGATTTGTATTCATATATTTTTTTGATAAATAAACAAAATATTCCCTCTATTTCGTGTTTTATTGAAAAATAGTTCATTTTTTATGGTTTATCTAACAAGGGTGGGTTTTTCTCTACTATGTAAAATATCAAAGTCAATCCGGAGGAATAAGATGATATCCAAATATTATTAAAAAAATTACACTATTTTATATCTTCATTTGACACCTCTTTTATCACTATTATACAAATCAAAGCAATATTTTTCCCGAAATTCGTGACCCATATTTCTGCACAACTTAACACAGTGACAAATCAAAACACTTTTGAAAAGTGATATAAACTCATGAAAATTTATGAAAATAAATAAATCAGTTAGGTTAGGAATACACCGGTTTTATAAAATCAGTGTAGATCACACATCTAGGTACAGAATGTTCAGTGGAGACAACCAATGGCGTGAAGGAATAAATGACTTTGACAATGACGGGTACTTTATTTGACAGTTTCTGCTTATATTATTTTGGCGGGCTTTTTCGCTTAAACGTGTGAAGCCCTCTCCAAAATGAAAATGATAAAAGGTTTTTTTTCTTTAACTCAGTTTTTTTACGTCTTTTAAAGCTGTAAAATTTAAATCATTATCAATACAAGATTTTTGTCTCTCTTTATTTCAGGCTCTTGTCGTACGGTGGTGTTTTCAGTTCAAAGACGTTCCGTATTGTAATCTTCAACGTTATTTATATTCTAGTTTGTTTTCATGACAATATATGATGTAGATACAAAGGCTTTTCCTAATAGGTTTTTCCTAATTTGTCCAGGTATTTAAAAAAATTATTATTTAAAAAATTATATTAATGAAATTGATAGAATCAAGTCTAATGAAAACTCACAATAGGCCACTTGCATCACATTTTTTAAAAAAAATTCCGGTTTAGGCAAATATTCAAAGACATTCATAATTTTTTTTAATCGTATTTTTGAAACCCTGGCGATTTTTTGAAAATCAATCCGAAAAATCAGACCATTTTTTATAAACCGGAAAGACGGGACACAATGTTATGGGTGCGAAAAAACGATAATTACATAGCCGAAAATCATTTAAAAAAAAGAACGTTTTCCACACGAATAGCAATAAATTGTACGGGGTTCTCTTCGTAACATCTGTTAAAACACCGCCATCTTTATCAAAAAATCAAACTAAAGGATAAGTTCGCATGGAACAAACAATGAATCTAGTGAACATTAAACGAAAATTAAAAAATTCGCCGGAAATCAAAGTGTTGCTATATAAAAAAAATTAATCAATGTGGAATTTTACAAAATTAAGGGAACATAATCGGAGACGGGACATTTTCATGTAGTGACGTCACGAGCTCAAAAAATGGATTTATTTATTTAAAAATAAGACAAACTATACATTTCTAAAAAATTTTACTAAAATTTTCGCAATTTTAGTTTTTCAGACCTTTTGCTTTTGAACTCTCCAGCCGGACTCTCCGGACTCTGTCGACCCATCGCCTTGCACCGCAGTGTGAGGGGTGGATTCATACAATCGTCACTCCTGAACACATCGACCTTCAAATTCCTATCCACCCATCATACTTTCTCCTTCCCAAAACTTCCTATCCTTCCCTTCCCTAAAAAGACCCTCCACACAGCATCCCCAAAGATGGAATTTGCCCGAATGAATCATTTCTTCTGGGTCTCCTGTGTGGAGAAAATATGTAAAAAAACAGAGTGTGCAATTCATATGCGGTAAAAGTTAAACCTTTAGAAAACTAAAAAGTAGAAAAGAGTGGGGAGGCTACGATGCACCGCACAAAGAGGAGACCGATAGGCTACGAGGCACCGTACAAAGAGGACACCGATTATTCTATCTCATTCTCTCGCCGTCTAAATCCTATAGATGTTTGTCTCTTTTTATTCTCGCTTTTTAGTTTCATCGAGTTTCAAATCACAATGGGTTTTCGCTTTAAAAAAAAAACATCGAGTCGTCAGTTTGACGAGTAATGTTTTAAAGTTTCTTAAAATGTTACTTATGGGATGCCTAGCTCTTCCAAAATGAACATATAAGTCATTAGTGTACCTGGCCGTCGATGGAATCGTAGACATTTTTCTCCAGCACCAAATTTTGAGGGATGTCCAAGTGTCCAAGTTTCCACACCACGTATAGTTAGTTAGCTTAAAGTCTATAAAATTTCAGCCTTCATAAAACATATTTTATAGTATCCACTCAAAATAGTAGTTGAGTATAAGTGAATCCACCATCTTGCCGTATGTAGAATTAGAAGTAGAACTACGTAGTAGGGTAAGTCCCATAATGTAACACCTTTGTACGGCAAGGCTCAAGTTGGCCAAGTCGTTATCCTTTATCGGCCGTACAGCTTTAATGTCTACCATCAGCTCTAATCCGCGGTAAGATTAAGAAAGGGGCTCTTAATGGGCTAATGTGCCCGGCCCGCCTGACAAAAGGGTACGCTACTGAATGAGCGGTGGTGCGATTTAGAATAGAGAGGTCGTGTTACTCCCTTTCTTTATTTATTTAACGCCCAGAGGGCTTTTACATGTTTGGTAGTACAATTAATTCGTGACAGATAATTTTGAAACAAATGAAGAAATAATAAAAATAAAATTAGATAAAAAATGCACACAAGTCATAAAAATACAAAAATAGAGATGTGTTTTGGAATAGTGGAATATATTTTTTACAAGATCCACAAAACTCGCCAAGTTGATATTAAATATATCAACATCACCTAAGTACTGATTTCCCATAGTGTTCTATCGTTCTATCGGAGAGTGTGCAATGTAGTTCCGCTTATGAATGCTGCAGTAGAATAGTGTATTTTGTCGCGTTGTTACTGTGGGTTCGTTTTTACTTTGTTTCTTAAATACTGTTAAAATTCTTCGGAAACGGTGAATGGCTTGTTTTCTGAAATATGCCAATTAAATGGTTTCTGCGCATTGAAAAATAGTCTATAATTTTTATTTTTAACTAGCGAGTTCTCGGAATGCGTTGCCAATCCTTGCCTCCCTGTCGCAAAATTGTATGTAATGCACACATTTTTATTGCAAAAATTTTATACAAATTTCTCGCCATTATATATAAAGAAACTATTGCGGGCGTGCGCACAACAACTCACCATAGTTTCGTTGCAATCGGATTATTGTATAAGAATGCATACGGGACAAGCAAATAAACATTAATTTTTATAAATAAACATTATTAACAATTTTTTAAAAAATCGGAATATTTTTCTCGTTTTTTTATAGTCAAGTAGTTGTTTCGAAACTCATTATGGAAATGAAGTTTCCAGCTGAAAATAGTCGACTTAACATGGAAGAGCTGGCAAAATTTCAGGACGTCCGAGCTCACCGATTGAGTATTTTCCTGCGTCAGATGACAGGTTTTCTGATTATTGTTCAGATGCTTGAATATCAAAAATAATACTTTATATAGAATTTCGGTCTAGGTATTGTGGTTGATGGTATAATATATGTCACCATCTTCGCCTTGACAACGTTTTTTGCAGAGATTGTCTTCATGTTCTTCTTCTAGAAGTGGATTGAAAACCAACAAAAAAACGTGGCATCAGCCGCCATATTGAATTTATTTATTTTCATCTTTCTGCTGCATTCTCTGAAGCTCTTTAATCCTACCATTGATGTTAGATTCAGATTACCTAGATAGAAATCGCAGTCATTATACTCAAATATCCACACGCGTGTATAAATAATTATAGTGAATTTTATACCACGAGACACCAGTGTTAGGGGCCTAAATAACTAACGTACGTATTAATTTATATGTCAAAGTTATTAATGCCACCTTTGCTATTATATTTATTTTCATAATAATTATTAATGACTTAATTATGGATTAATATTTTATTCATGGCCGTGTAGTTATACCGTGTAAGTCGCAAGCGATATTTTTGCTAGACCAACTCGATATTTTCATATACAGGGTGTAACAGTACGTACCCGAAGAATTTTAACCTACGATTCCTAAGAATATTTGAATCAAAAAATGTATCTCAAAATGTGATATCAAAAAGTGTATCGTAAGAAATTTTCCCAGATTAGCTAACTAACTAAAAAAAAAAAGGAAAATTTCCCATTTCGGATAATTTTAACATGTATATTGATTTTATTTCTAAACAAACCTAAATACGTACCAGAAAAAACAATTCAAAAGATTTTTCAAAGAAATAATGACCTTTATCCTATTTTTAAAATGTAAAATATCGATGTTTTTGTCATTGAGGGCTGCTGAAAGTGTCCCGCAAAGCCATAGAAAATTAATTTAAAATCATTCCGAGAAGCTAGATTAATCAAATAAAGTGTTACGTTAAGAAAGATATTGGCGCAAGCGATTCTGACCTTGTCCTTCATACAGTTTCTTTATACATAAGGGTTAAAATCGCATTTAAAAAAAAAAAAACAAAACTTTTTTTTCGTGTGAAAAATGGTTCGGTTTTCTTCCATTCTTGCTGCGTGAACTGCCCAATGGAGCATAACCAGATATTTACCCTTTTATATAACATATAAAAAATATATTTCCGATATGTGTTTGACTTTCTTCGCATTATTTTTGCTCTATTCACCCAGAATTCTTGTCTTCTACCGTGCGTCCCATATAAATTGATAACATTATCCGTTATAATTCTATTAACCGGTAATCCCAATAACCGGTCGCCCCGAAAAATATTTTTGGGGAAAGAAAAGGCCCAAATTTCCCAATATCTGGTTTATTTGGGACCTATTTGCCCGCCGTA